>CM065725.1:5422457-5499957 GCA_033310375.1 Conus canariensis | reverse complement strand
TGGAGTTGAAGATGCGGAGTTTGGTTCTTATGCTGATTCCTGCAGATGCCCAGATGTTCTTGAGCATGACGAAAGCTGCTCTTGCCTTGCCGATTCTGGCTGTGACGTCTCGTCCGTGCCTCCCTGTTGGTCCACCACGCTTCCCAGGTAGACGACCATCTACACACACTCAGTGAAAAGTCTGTCTCCCTCTCCTAAGGCTGTTTTTGAATTGAAAACTTTTAGTGAACAAACCAATATCACTTAATTACACGATCCAACTGTTCTTTCATCTGCTCTTATTTGTATAGTCTTTGTTTCATGATCCAAGATTGTTGGGAACACGTATCCTGATGATCCCAGATTCACTGAGGAAAGCAAATTGCATAACCACTCTGAGAACTGTTCAGGTTCACTCAAAGGGAAGTAACTGTATGAAAAAAGTCCCCAATCTAGTTACGCAAATTAACAATTTGTTCAATTCAGAACGGCCTTTAGGCACACACATACACATCAAATTTTCTAACTCACGCACACACACATTCTCTCTCTTTCTCTCTCTCTTTCCTTGCAAGTGAAGTCATCTTTTCATCTCATGTTCAAAGGTGCACATAAACTATGCAGACACGTCTTTTCACACACACTCACAACCTCGCATGCATGCATGCACGTGCGCAAACACACACGCACACCCATGTACACGCACGCACACACACACATGAGTGTCATACCCTTTCTTTCTCTCTCTCTCACACATATACAATGACACACTTCTTTCTCTCCCACACACACATACACACACACACACACACACACACCAGAGGTCATGAACAAAGTCAGCTAACCTCACGAGCGGAAGCTTTCAGCATGTCTTCCAGCGTGGTGGTGCAGCTACCAATGAAGTCATGGGAGCCGTCGCTGTCCCAGTCATACACATCAAGCTGAAACCACCAAACCCAGAATCACCGGCACTTCACTGCCACCTGTCCAGGGTTTCATGCATCACACTCAACCATGGGTGCATCACTCTGACATCAGAACTTCATTTACAAAGGTACTGTGAGGAGGTATGTGAAAGCCCATGATACAAAATGATCACCAGGCAAGTCAGGATACCAAATCTAAGCTGCAAGTAAAGAAGAAATGGAACTATGTGAAAATGATTCTGAGATCGTTATTAACAGTGCCTTATGTTACATTACTTTACCATGATCAACAGTCAGGCCGCATTCCAGGATATGAACATTACCCTAAGTTATCTTACATTACCACCTACTTTCAGGTTCATCCCAAGGGACAAACATTATCTTTTGTTATTTTACATCACCATCAATCTCTAGCTGAAACCCAGAACACAAAACTACCTTATTTTTGATTACTGCTACTTGTCAGGTTCATCCCAGAATATCAACATAACCTTACATTACATCATATAGCCATGACTATCCACTGTCATGATTCAACCCAGGACAGGATATGAACTCTACCATATATTATGTCACATCTTCAATTGTCTGGATGCCATGACCGATGCTGGTACAGTCAAAAATCTCCACAGTTCCATGTCCTCAGTCATGTTTGACAAGACAGACTGGAAGGTACAAGCACTGACTGAATCTATGCGACATGAAACTGCTTTTAATCAGAGACAAGTAACTTAATCATAACAGGGAAAACAAAACTGCTGATGTCTTGGCTTTACCTTGACTCTGAGCACACAAAACTAAAAAAAAATCTTCAACTTTTCAATTGCTCTGTGCCACAAATGATGCATTCATCAGTCAGATTTGTTATGAAACTTGTCGCAATCAAAATGCTGATTGAGTACTTGCCTGCATATTTTCACATTCAAACATATCACTATTTTGTGTTCTACATGAAAATGATAAAATTCTTTGGAAAATGAAAAAAAAAAAATCACGTTTATCCCCCTCCATCCCTTGGTTCTCCAACCCCCCACCCCCACCCTCCTCCCCACAGACCTCCTACCTCCCCTCCTTTCCCTGCTTCACACCTTGTTCTTGGGGGAATGAGAACAGTTCACCTGATGTGAAACCTTGTGATCAGTTATTGTAAAGTATTGCAACAATTCCTTCCCTCCTTATCCCGCAAATACATACAATTCATAATGCCAAGTAAGTACCAAGTCAGGACATCCACAAAAGAAAACAATAAATTCCTTGAAAACATGCAAGTGGATTGACTGGGAATGCAGAGAGGATCAAAAGTGAGAAATGTTTCACAAAGGAAAGAAAAAAAAAAAAAGAAAAGAAAGAAATGAATAAAGCAATATGAAACAGTGAAACTATTGTTTTTACATACTGCCTCCATCTTGTTGAGAATGACTAAGGATGGAGGGCTGCGGAAATCCCTGGCAGATCAACTATCTTTCACACCAACCTGAGATCTCCTTTCACCCAAAACTGACACAATGAAAGGTTGAAGGTCTTCAGATTTTTTTCCTTTTTTTGTTACTGCCTTACCTTGATGTGCTGTTTGTGGTTGCCAGCGCACAAAGTGTAAGCAGTCAGCATCACCGTCCTCCAGCAAGGATTTAGGTTGTTTTTCACCACCTGTGGACACAAAACAGTCAAACATCAGCAAGCCAGGTAAGACTTCAAAGACGGCAAACGTGTTCAAACTTTTTAACACATGTTCTGAAGTACTGAGTTCATGAATCAGAACATCAACTCAGGATCAGTGGAAACATGTCTTGTGAATGAAATCAGCATCAAATTAACTTGATTTACAGATTAAGAGAAAAAACAAAAGGTAAAAGTAACAAATTTAAAGAAATGACAACCTGCACAATATTATCCATTTTCCCTGTAATGAAATGGACATAGCTCTTGTGGTAATTTTGATAAACCCAATCAAGCAATATAAATAAATAATCAGATATGCCTGCTCTCACACCGATTGCTGGATGTCAATCAAAATCACAGTAACTACACAATCGCGTATGGAAAACACATGCACTTCACTTTTAAACTATTGTTCTAACCTAGACCATACACTGTGAGTGACCTTATGTTTGTTTTGTTCACATATGAGTTGTTTGGGAAGCTTTGAGCATCAAGATGAACCCTGTTGAGGATAATGCCTGTTGCAAAAGCGGCCGCCATATAACAAGAATTACACCTCTACTCTAAAATGTTCTAAAATATCTTCAAGCTCAATAAACAATGAAATGGAGAAGACTGACCTTCTGTTTGTTTTGTTCACATGAGTTGTTTGGAAAGCTTTGAGCTTCAAGATGTGTCCCTTTTGAGGATAATGTCTGTTGTAAAAGCAGCCTCCATATAACAAGTGTTACAATTCTACCATAAAATGTTTCAAAATATCTTCATACTCATATCATGTATGACTATGAATGGCAATGACAAGAGACTGTCACACTTACCATATAGACGCTTGTACATATGCATGCACCAACGCACATGCACACATGCACACCTCTGCGCGCGCACGCATACACACACACATGCATGTGCATGCGCCCATACACACACATACACACACCAGCAAGCACACATTTGCATGCTAATTCACCTCTGTTCTGTGAATGATTTGCCAAGAGCCATCTGGTGTAGGTCGCTGGATTTCCAGGTACGGGTCTGACTTGCCCAAGAAATCCTATTGAAGAACAATTCATATCAACTCCATCAGATATCTAAGTGCAGACTGCATCTCAAATGAACTCTTTTTTTTTTTTTTTTTTTTTTTTGTTGTTGTTGAAAAGAGCTCTTTTATTTCATTTCAAACAGTTACAAAGATCACATAAAACGAAAACAACAACAAAAAAATCCCCTCCACGACCCCCCCCCACCCCCCCACCCCCCAAAAAAAAAAAAAAAAAAAAAAATCTCCATGTCATTTGAATTATAACTCTAATGCCAACTATTCAAATAATTATACAGTAACGACTATCTTGCTACCGTAGAGTTTTTTCCCTAATCTAGAATTTTTATCTTTTAAATGGGCACACATAACGAATAATGTACACAAACATAATGCAGGGTTATAAAACGTATTACTTAAATCATCGACTCCATCGAAGTACGGCATTCGAAGAAATTAAATTGTACAGACACACTTTAATTTACGATTATTTTCTCGAGGTTCGAAGGTCACGGATGACTTTAAATAGTAAACAAAAAAAAGTGTACAGCGCTTATTTTGAACATACATATTCATACATTCACACATACATACATACATACACATGTATATATATATACATATACATATATATATATATATATACATATATATATACACATATATAGTACATAATATGACCATTAATCCTCTAGTAGTTTAATATATGGTGACCATTTTTCTTGGTAGGTAGCATGATTCATCTCCATCAAGGACATATATTTCTCCATTTTATATCTATTGTTCAGCTCCTTCAAAAACATGTTTACATTGGGTTTTGTTTTGTTAATTCTACATTTATAGATGAAATATTTTCCCATTAAAATTATCAGGTCTAGCATATTATCGGTTTTTGTTTTCTCATCCGTACCAAATAATATAATCTCCACATTAAGGGATAATCTTTCACAGTGTGAACAATTAACTTTTAGAGCTCTTTCAAGGTCTTCCCAGAAAGCGTGTGTAAACTCACATTCCCACAGGTAATGATTAATTGAGTCTTTTTCTCTATTACAGAAATTACATTTGTCGCTATCAACAATCTGCATACTTTTCAGCACACTATTTGTTACCAAAATTCTGTGGCATATTCTAATTTGGAACCATTTCAGTTTTGTTTCTTTGATTTTCTTAATCCTTTTCAGTACCTCTATCCAGTCAATAGGTATATCAAGACGTTGTTCCCACTTGACAAAGGCGCTTATGTTAAGAACTTCATTGGCTTCTACCATAATATCGTAATAAGTACGTGTTCCCTTAGTAACACTACAAATTTTTTGAAGTGCTAAAGTTTTAACATTACTAATGTTACTATCTAATGTCAGTCTTCTTTTCTTTGCATAAGCTTTGATCGAACGCACGCAGCTTACATAGTTTAGAAAATTGACCTGAAATCCCATTGTTTCTGACAATTCATTGTGGCTTACAAAATTACCATCCTCATTGAGTAAATGTTTAACTAAAAATACATTTTTCTGCATCCATTTCTTGTACAAGAATGGTTTTTCTCCCACTTTGAATTTCTCATTACAAAAAATAGGTTCAGTGGCTAAATCTGTACTTTCGTATAACTCTACCTGTTTGCAGAACCTTTGATATGCTTGAAAAACTCCTTTCCAAAATTTGTTAATGATATTGTTTTCAGTAAATCTATCAGGACCATATGCATCAAGATTACTTACTTCGGGACATAATGAATGTAATATTATTTTCCACTTACAATTGTACATGTACGCTTTCCTTATCCAGGCGATTTTCAAGGAGCTGATGTACATTTTCAGGTCGGGTATACCTATCCCTCCCTTCTGTATATTATGTACTGAGTATTTTCTTTTAATTTTATCATTTTTGTTGTTCCAAACAAATTTGAAACACATATTCTGTAATAAAGCAATCTGGGAATCAGGAGGATTCGGCAAAAGGATCCATAAGTACACCAATTTTGATAGCACTAATGATTTGAGCACAGCTACTCTACCTAATGGTGTTATTATTCTTTTCGTCCATATTTTGAACAAGGTTTGGACTTCTGAGAATTTATCTTTCATATTAATTTCCGTCATATCCGATAGCCTATTCGTAAACCACAGTCCTAGAATTTTGAATTTTGAGGGGTTCCATTCCATTTTATAGTGGGGTAAATATGTTTTTGTAGAGTTTTTATCTATACCTAACCAAACATTAAACGTTTTTTCATAATTCAATTTCAGTCCTGTTATTTGCTCAAATTCATAAAGGTTTGTAAATAACTTTTCATATGATTTTTATCTCCTTCTAACGTAAAGGTGGTGTCGTCTGCAAACTGATTTATCTTAAATTCTGTGTTTTCTATCTTTATGCCTTTGATATCGTTGTCTTGCCTTATTTTGTTCGCTAGTACTTCAACACACAAAACAAATAGATATGGAGATATAGGGTCCCCTTGGCGGCAACCTCTTCCAATTGAAAAACATGATGACACTTTCCCGTTCACTATTACGTAAGACTTTATCTTATCGTAAAAAGACGATATCCATCGTTGTATTCCGTTTCCGAATCCAAATGCAGCGATAATTTTATTCATATATGACCAGTTAACTGAATCGAAAGCTTTCTCAAAATCGACAGAAATTAATAACCCTCGTAAGCGATTCACTTCTAAATAAGAAATTAAATCGTATATTGTTCGTAAACTATCACCTATATATCTACCTGGAACGAATCCCGTCTGGTCCTCGTTTATGAGTTTGGGTAAAACCATTTTTATTCTGTTTGCAATACAGGCTGAAGCAATTTTGTAGGTTACATTTAGAAGTGAGATAGGTCTCCAGTTCTTCAAGTATTCTCGCGGTTTATCTCCTTTAGGAAGACCAATAATTATTCCTTCTTTTTGTGTTATAGACATTCCTCCGTTACTGTACCCCTCATTTAGAGAACGAACAACAAAATCTCCTAATTGTCTCCAAAAGAATTTAAAGAAATTTACTGTCATACCATCTGTTCCAGGACTCTTATCATTTTCCATATTTTTTAGGACTTTGGTGGCTTCTTCTAAAGTGATTAATCCCTCCAATTGTTCGGATTCTAGTTGACTGAGTTTTGGCAGGTTATCTACATAATTTCCAATCTCAATATCACTTACTCCCTTTTCTGTGTATAAGTTTTGATAATAGTTCTTTGTCTCTTTTAACATATCATCCGTTTCTGTCAGAGTTGTTCCTTGGTCCGTGACAAGTTTAATCATTCTTTTGCTTACAAAATTCCTTTTCTCCAGTGAACAGAAATATTTACTTATTTTTTCCCCGTAGGATGCCCATTTGGCTCTGGATCGAATCATTATTCCGTCAATTTTCGTTTTCCTTAACTCACTCAGCTCTTCCTTTTTGTTTTTCAAGATCTCAAAGTCTGTTTCCAGTAAGCCATTTTTGTTTTCCAAATCTTTTATTGCTTTTTCAATTTGTATTTCTTTTTCATTTCTATTTCTATTTTTGCGAATACTGAATGTTATTGTTTCTGCTCTTATTTCCATAATTAGAGTTTCTAAAAATAATTGGTCTGAAATTGAGAACTGGATTTGATCATTTGGGATTTTACTGACAGAGTGTTTATTGTAAGGTAGTAATGCATATTGTCCCTTGATTCTTTCAATCGTTTCATTGACCAGATTTACGTATTGTTTGTCTCTTAAAAGAGAAGAATTAAATTTCCAGAATCCTTTATGCCTCTCTTCTTTTTTAAAGGCAATATTTATGTATATCAAAGAGTGATCTGTTCTGTATCCAAACAAAATGTCAGCATCTTCTATGTAAGTGATAAGCGTGTCGGACAGTAAAAAGAAATCTAGCCTGCTTTGTTGAAACGGTTTTGGTCTTCTCCAAGTATATCTCCTCGTGTCTTGGTTCAACTCTCTCCATATATCAACTAGCTCTAATCTAGACATAATTTCTATAACTTCTTCCTGTGCGCGAGCGTTATTGATATGTTTATAATTGTGATAATCCTTACTAGGATCAAGAACCAGATTCCAGTCCCCTGCCATTATTATGTTGGGGACATTTAAATCTTCTATTTTTAATTTCATATTTTCAAAGAAAGATGGTTCATCATTATTTGGTCCATAGATATTCGCTAATACTAAATCTTTTCCCATTGTATTAATAGTTACTATTATGTAATTACCATGAGCATCTTTAATAGTTTTCTTTATTTTGAATTCAAAGTTATTATTAAAGAGTATTGCAACACCTCTTGATCGAGAGTTGTTGGAAGCAAACACACATTCATAACCCCATTCACTTCTTACTGACGCTTCTAATTTACTTGTGAAATGGGTGTCTTGTAGAAAATAAATAGAGTATTGTTTTTGTCTTAAAAATTGAAACACGTCCTTTCTTTTGGAGTATCCCCCGAGACCTTGGCAATTCAAAGATGATATCGCTATAGATTCCATTCCTATTTAAATATCCTTACTTTTCTATGTTTTTTCTCCTCAGCCATAATAGTGTGCCTTTGTTTTCAGCTGTGCTACATACAACTTTTGACACAATGACAATTAAGAAAAACAAACAAACATATACACATACACAAACATACACAAATGCCTACTGAAAAAATCTACCAGACTACAATCACGTACAATTTTAAGTAAAAAATGAGTCCAAATTTGCTTGACTAACGCAGGCGAGCGGCAGGCGCAGAGAAGAAGAAGAAGAAAAAGAAAAAAAAAGAAAGAAGATGAAGAAGAAGAACAAGAAGAACAAGAAAAAGGACGCAATATACCTGTAAAAGCAATGGAACATATAGATAAAGCATAATCAAACTAAGCCAAGCCGGACTTTCAAAGAAAAAAAATGAAACATATGCTTTCCCTTCTGTAAGCATGATAACTAAGCGAAATAAGCGAGCGTACACACAAATACATGCGCGCGGCGCGCCGCGCGCACGCGCACACACACACACACTCACACACACTCTCGCACGCACGCACGCACCCTCACTAACAAGAAAGGAAAGGAAAGGGGTGAGCGGGTGCGGATGGGGTGTGGAATCACGCTCACAGCGCGCGTATGTGTGCCTTAATGTACTTGTGAACACAATTCCACTGACCGTCTTCAAGGACAGGTTTCTTTGGGGCGACTCATCTTTTGTCACGTGCAAAGCGTGATGGGGAGGGGACGGGGAAAGGGGGGCGGGGGGGGGGTGCGGGGGGGGAGGGGCTGTGTGCATTATATATTAACAGTAAGACGGGTTGGACAAATGTCTCAGGGGGGGAGAGGGAGGGGGGATGGAGGCACGCGACGAGGGACGAAAGAAAAAAATGTTCCTTTTAAAAAGGAAGGAAGAAAACAGGGTCAGAGGGTAAATCTCCACGTAAATAAGGTTATGTATACAATGAATAACTTTGTTAAAGCCTTTCAATGGTTATTATAACAACAACAACATCAATGACAACATCTTCATTCCCAAGAATCAATGACATCTAAACAACGCCCATCATCCGCATAACTTAATGCCACTCTGCATAACTTATGAACTTGGCCCGTCAAAACTCCATACTTCATTTCAAAATCAAAACAATACAAAACAGAAGTTTAAAGAAGCACAGATTACAAATAACAACCTTTCAAAGAAAAGCAAACAAGCACATTCAACCATCAACTTCTATCAGCATAGGCAAATCGTGTCCCCCGTCTATTTCATCCATTTCTCTGCACAGCACCCATCAGCTTTGCCTTTCAACACTGTAGGCGTTTACTTAATAAGAAAATCATCGAATAGTGTAGCCACCACACTCATCACAGTAATACCTTCTTGCCAAGAAAGAAGAAAAATCGTCCATCAATGTACGACAAAGAAAAAGTTGAAGTGGCTTCAATAGAACAACTCTCCATGCGGAAAGAGAGAAGAACACAGGAGAAATTTCCCTGATTACCTTCCATGCTGATTTGAAAAAAAAAAAAAAAAAAAAAGGATGGGGGTGGGCTGGGGGGGGGGGGGGGGCACGCATGAACCCGCGCCTGTCCACGTATATTAATTTGTGACAAACTCTTTCACAGAAGTTACTGGTACGTACAAAAAAGGGCCAGATCATCAATAACATCTGTCAGGTAACACTTCAACATCTCTGCTAACCTGACCTGTCAACTCAGACATCAATAACATCTGTCAGGTGACACTTCAACATCTCTTGCTAACCTGACCTGTCAACTCAGACATCAATAACATCTGTCAGGTAACACTTCAACATCTCTTGCTAACCTGACCTGTCAACTCAGACATCAATAGCATCTTACAACATAATCAGATACATCAACAACCCCCCCCCCCCACCCCGGAGTTCGCCCGACCTCATATAGTCATATTACTAATCAACCTCATCAGTCAGCATCCTGTATCAATGTAACTAATTAATATGACCTTATCGGAACATTCTTCCACACTATCCATATATCTTTCGTCATTTATCACATTGTTCCCCAAGTCATCAATCTGCCTCATCCGCCAACTCCATCCATCATCAATACACATCAACCTCACTCCATCAGCATCACCCATCCTGCATATCTCATCCAAGTCATCCATGAATACCTTCCATCAATGACAGCCACTGACTGCCCATGTAAATGGAACTGAGCTCCCCAATCAGCATTCACCATAAACATCTAACCATAAACATGATTTAACAACATTATCCATGGACATCATTCATGAACAGTAATAATCTGCGTCACCTATTATCATATGTTGCAAACATAGCCAACATCCAACAAATTGACATTATTTCTAATTCTATCCATGAATATCATTCTTCCACATCTCCTGTCAACATTTATCCATCAGCATCATCCATCACCATCCGGGATTATTGTTCACCAGCATTGGATTCCTACTGACAAACATAAGATAGAGAGAACAAAAGCAAAAATTGATTGCAATATTTTTTATCAAGTTTTATCATGGAGAGGGTGAGCGGAGAGAAGCGGAACGAGCGAGAGAGAAGAGAGAGGAGAGAGAGAGAGAGAGAGAGAGAGAGAGAGAGAAAGTTTAAATTATCTTCTAGCCAATTTAAATGGTTTTTCTTTAGCTAAGTCCCCAATCAGTATAATCAAATCATACCACGTATCAATATCAGCAATCCTTTAAGAAATCATCAAAGTTCATCTACGTCCTCTCTCAACTTCGGTCAACATTATCTTGCCAATCTAGCACCTCAATTAATATCATAAATCAATATATCTGCTTCATATCACCCATTGCACCTTTCATCCACTCCGTTGGTCTATCCAAAATGTTCCACTAGTTTCTCCATCAAATCATCGATCGGCTTCATCTGTCAACGTTATCCATCAACAGCACACATCAACCTCTGCCATCCGCAACTTTTGTCCAACATATCTCAACATCTTCTACCATTACCTCCTGTCATTATTATCTGTGGACATCTGCCATCAACACCACCCAGTCACCCCTTTTGAAACTACAGCTGCCAGCCTCACCCCTCAACATCACCCATCAACATCATCTATCCACACCCCAAAACATTATCATTGAGTATCACGGGAGGAATGATATCCAGCGACACTGTCATCATCGCTTCTTATCAATGTCCTTAATTCACATCATCCATTAACTTTTTGTCTGCAGGTATCTTCCATCAGCTTCAGTGAGCATCATTGTTCAAGACTATTAGAGCTGAAATATAAAAGAAAGAAATTAAGAAGGGGGATTGGGGGGAGGGGATCAATATCTTCTGTTGATGAGTATTGCTGTAAGCTGGACACAACAGAAGAACCGTACAAACCGTCAAGAGGAAGGGGGGGGGGGGGGGGGGGGGAGAATAGGGGGTTGGAAGCCGGGGTTGAGAGCGGGAGTGCCGAGATGAGAAGGGCAGAAGAGAACGAAGCAGAGGAAGAGACCGGGAACTCCGTATGTTTCCCTCTCCCACCCTCTCCCCTCCGGAGAGATGTGTGTCCCTTGCGTATGCGTGTGCGCGCGCACGCATGAGCACGCGCGCGCACGAAAGCACGCCCGCATAATCTCTACCTATTTTGCATTTTTTTTTTATTAGCTACATGTTCTAGGGGAACATAATTAATTCTGTTACCTAACCTCTCTTTGATGGTGACAGAAAATATACCAACTTTACAACAGAAAAAGACGTGAAGACAAAGAAAAATATTAAAAAAGAAAAAAAAAAAGGAGAAAAAAAAAATGTATGTAATTTCATCGCACATCCAATGGTGAATATTCGTTATCATCTCGTAAGTGAAACTAAGCCCAATGATAAAACAGAAACACAATCTTGCACAAGAGCACCTTACTTAGAATGTATTTTATGCATACGTCTGAACTCATGAAGTTATAAGTATGCGTCTGTGTGGCAAAGGGAAGAAACAGGGGGGAGAGAGACGGGGGAGTGATGGGTGGAGCAGAGGGAGAGAGAGACAGGGGTGTGATGGGGAGAGCATAGGGAGAGAGAGAGGAGGAAGAGAGTGAGAGAGAAAGACAGGGGGGGGGGGGGACGGAAGTGGGAGGCACATAAATAAATGGATAAAGAAAAAGAAGATGAGAACAAGGACTACTAAATTCATGTACTGAAAAATATACAGACAATAAGTAGATGCCTCCCCCGCCCCTCACTCACACACCCACACACAAAACACACTCCCTCCCTCTCCCCACCCCCACCCCCATGCCACACACACACACACACACACACACACGCACACACACACACACACACACACACACGCTCGTTATATGAAAACAAACAAAAAAACCATGATTATTTCAACTGCACTCACGCCATTTCTCTCCTGAAACAGGAATCAATGTCCATCTTTAAGTCAATTTTCAGGGTCTTTCCATTTTTCAACTTTGCCAATATTTTGCCATTGGATGACCAAGTGGCCATCGTTGCAGAGTGTGCACTAGCTGTCTTCAACAGTTTGTAGTTGGCCTGGGTCAGGTCCTCTGCTACAGTCACTCCGGTCTGCTTTAATTTCCTCCGGGCAGTCAGCACCTCTCCTCTCTTCCTCCGTGAAAAAAAACGGAGAATGATGGGGTGCGGTCTCGCGCCTCCCGTGGACATCCTCCCCGACCGGTGGGCCACCTCCACATCAGCTGCCGACACAGAGACGCCTAGTTTTTGAGAGAACACATCAACACATTTCTTGACACAGTCCTCCGCTGTCTCCTCCTGCGCCTCTCTGATCCCGTACACACGTACGTTCCACGACCGGCCGTGTTGTTCGTTGTCATTTTGCGCACTTCTGAGAGAGCTGGTTTCTTTGGAAATCGTGGCCAGTTGCGCTTTAAGTTCTGCGTTCTCCACGCGAGTTTTGGAAACCTCAGAGGAAAGTTTGTCATTTTCATTTTGTAAGTCCATAACATTGCTCTCTAGCACTTCTATCCTGTTTGTCATCGAAGTTCTTAGTCTTTCCATCTCCTCTCTCAGCTGATGAACGTCCTCCTTCGTAGAGAGCTTCGTCAAAGCCGCTTTAATTTCACATAAAGTCTCTTGCATTGTCATATCATCTGCACTACTATCTAAATCTTGTTTCTGCTTTTTACTCATGGTTTTGCTCTCTTGACTTGGGCTGGTGGTACTCGCTTCACTCGACGACGAAGATGGTTTTCGCTTTTCACCTCCTCTTCCCGAAAAATATTTAGAAATGGTCGAAGTCATTTTCCATGTATTCTCCTGCCATTGCACATTTTAGATTTAATACATGTTGCGTCTTTGTAAACTTAATCGTTCATCTCTTGAGAGACAGAAGGGAAAAAAAGGAAAAAAAACACTTTAGCGCCACGCTCACCTCACCGCTTACATCTGCATCACTCCATCTTGTGACACAAAAGGCTAACACAATATGTCACAGTCTCCACAGAAAGAAAGTCAGCTGTCTCCCTCTGAATAGTTCCATGCACATAGTCCAACTAAGAAACAGCTTAATTCACAAACTGCAGAACATGGAGGTAACAAACAAGACTTGAAAGCCAGTCGTGTTGTGGAGCTCTCGTCAAACACGTCCGGCCACTTCGGTGAGCGGAAGTCAAGTCCCTCAAATGAACTCTTAACTTTTAAGCTACCAAGAAGTGCAGTTCACTCAAGTCTTAATAACAAGATAATCGGATTTCCATGAGCAAATTCTACAGACCCAACTGAACCTCTGTTATTTTTGTGTTACAATCACACTCTTAACTGCACACACAATTGCATTCTTAAATGCATGTAAAACCCATGTTATTTTAAACCTTGAGTTTTTAATTTGTATTTTACCTGTCTTTTTTCAGTACTGCGGCAGTCTGCTCTGTGTTCTCCTTCACCTATTCATTTTAATAGTATTCAAAGGGGCAGCAGAGGGACATCCGGAGTCATGAACCGGGTGTGGCCCAACCCCCCTAGAGTGTCAGGAGATAAGGGCCGAAACACTTGCTTGAAGGGGGCTTCTCTTCTGAGGACTCTCTGCTGCCACGCTCTCCACGAGTTTCTTTCTACTGATGCATGGGTAAACCATTGACTTCCGGGAATAGGCCGGAGGACGTCCGGGAAAGACCGGAGGACACTGGGAAAGACCAGAACCAAGGGCTCTGTGGGCTGGCTCCCCACTTTGCCTTAAACATGTGGCTACTAAAAATAAAAGGAAAAGATGCTCCCAGGATTCACCGAAAGGGGGAGAGAATGATGAATCCATCGGTGCTCAACCAATCATGACTGCAAATCCCAAACGGACTATGAACATGGACCAAATGGAATATCCATGTGTCTGTGGAAAGCGTTTCGCTACCACCCGTGGCATGAAGATCCACAGAACAAAGATGGGATGTGTGAAGACTCATCTGAATGAGCGGCAGCGCACTGCATCAGCAGATAAGACGTCGGAAGACCAAGGCCAGGATTTAAACCACAGTGCCAAGGACATCCACGCTGTTGGTTCGGATGAGGAATTTGCACAGGCCCTCGATGCCAGGCGCCTGAAACTCAACCTGCCACGAGCAAACGAAACTGAAGATTGGGAGAAACTGGATGCAAAAATCGTCCAAAGACTCGATGCACTGATAGGGAAAAGCACCCTGGAACACAAACTAGCCACATATGGGGACATTGTGTAGGTGTCCCTGTGGCTCAGTGGTTAAAGCGCGAGTCATTAAGTGGAAAATGAGCATGTCCAGAGGGTCATGGGTTCGAATCCCAGCCATGGCTCGTCCCAAGATGGGAAAAAAAAAAAAAAGGGGCAGCAGAGGGACATCCGGAGTCATGAACCGGGTGTGGCCCAACCCCCCTAGAGTGTCAGGAGATAAGGGCCGAAACACTTGCTTGAAGGGGGCTTCTCTTCTGAGGACTCTCTGCTGCCACGCTCTCCACGAGTTTCTTTCTACTGATGCATGGGTAAACCATTGACTTCCGGGAATAGGCCGGAGGACGTCCGGGAAAGACCGGAGGACACTGGGAAAGACCAGAACCAAGGGCTCTGTGGGCTGGCTCCCCACTTTGCCTTAAACATGTGGCTACTAAAAATAAAAGGAAAAGATGCTCCCAGGATTCACCGAAAGGGGGAGAGAATGATGAATCCATCGGTGCTCAACCAATCATGACTGCAAATCCCAAACGGACTATGAACATGGACCAAATGGAATATCCATGTGTCTGTGGAAAGCGTTTCGCTACCACCCGTGGCATGAAGATCCACAGAACAAAGATGGGATGTGTGAAGACTCATCTGAATGAGCGGCAGCGCACTGCATCAGCAGATAAGACGTCGGAAGACCAAGGCCAGGATTTAAACCACAGTGCCAAGGACATCCACGCTGTTGGTTCGGATGAGGAATTTGCACAGGCCCTCGATGCCAGGCGCCTGAAACTCAACCTGCCACGAGCAAACGAAACTGAAGATTGGGAGAAACTGGATGCAAAAATCGTCCAAAGACTCGATGCACTGATAGGGAAAAGCACCCTGGAACACAAACTAGCCACATATGGGGACATTGTGTAGGTGTCCCTGTGGCTCAGTGGTTAAAGCGCGAGTCATTAAGTGGAAAATGAGCATGTCCAGAGGGTCATGGGTTCGAATCCCAGCCATGGCTCGTCCCAAGATGGGAAAAAAAAAAAAAAAGGGGCAGCAGAGGGACATCCGGAGTCATGAACCGGGTGTGGCCCAACCCCCCTAGAGTGTCAGGAGATAAGGGCCGAAACACTTGCTTGAAGGGGGCTTCTCTTCTGAGGACTCTCTGCTGCCACGCTCTCCACGAGTTTCTTTCTACTGATGCATGGGTAAACCATTGACTTCCGGGAATAGGCCGGAGGACGTCCGGGAAAGACCGGAGGACACTGGGAAAGACCAGAACCAAGGGCTCTGTGGGCTGGCTCCCCACTTTGCCTTAAACATGTGGCTACTAAAAATAAAAGGAAAAGATGCTCCCAGGATTCACCGAAAGGGGGAGAGAATGATGAATCCATCGGTGCTCAACCAATCATGACTGCAAATCCCAAACGGACTATGAACATGGACCAAATGGAATATCCATGTGTCTGTGGAAAGCGTTTCGCTACCACCCGTGGCATGAAGATCCACAGAACAAAGATGGGATGTGTGAAGACTCATCTGAATGAGCGGCAGCGCACTGCATCAGCAGATAAGACGTCGGAAGACCAAGGCCAGGATTTAAACCACAGTGCCAAGGACATCCACGCTGTTGGTTCGGATGAGGAATTTGCACAGGCCCTCGATGCCAGGCGCCTGAAACTCAACCTGCCACGAGCAAACGAAACTGAAGATTGGGAGAAACTGGATGCAAAAATCGTCCAAAGACTCGATGCACTGATAGGGAAAAGCACCCTGGAACACAAACTAGCCACATATGGGGACATTGTGTAGGTGTCCCTGTGGCTCAGTGGTTAAAGCGCGAGTCATTAAGTGGAAAATGAGCATGTCCAGAGGGTCATGGGTTCGAATCCCAGCCATGGCTCGTCCCAAGATGGGAAAAAAAAAAAAAAAGGGGCAGCAGAGGGACATCCGGAGTCATGAACCGGGTGTGGCCCAACCCCCCTAGAGTGTCAGGAGATAAGGGCCGAAACACTTGCTTGAAGGGGGCTTCTCTTCTGAGGACTCTCTGCTGCCACGCTCTCCACGAGTTTCTTTCTACCAAGCCCCCAACAAGCAAGATCTTTAATTATCCACCTCTACTGAGAAGAAAATAATTGAAGTGAACGTACAGTTCCAATTCATCTCTAAGTTCTTGCTATGATTACATGTAGCACAGCCACTTTGTTGTGAATATCCGCCGTGGTGGCAAAGTTGTTTTCTCTCTTTTGATTGGTCCCTTTCAAAAACTTCTAATGCTACACTCTGCAAGCTGGTTACAAAATGTATGCCTACTTACTATATTCTTAGATTCAACCGTTGTCAGCTGAACTTTAAGAAGAAAGTGTCAAAGTGCAGGCAGAAATGGAAACAAACTTAGACGAAAAATATGTATGCCACCAATGGAAAGAAAAAAAATGTCTTGTGATTTTGTTTGTTTCTTTCGTTTAGTGGTATAGTAATTTTTCCTTTGAGTTTAAACTTCAAAAAAAAAAAAAAAGATCACCCATTTGTACTTTTCAAGTCACTGTAATTTGAAACTTTGTCAGTGTTATAATCTGTTACAATATATTCCTTCAGACTTGTAGTTTTAAAAAAACAAAGACAGAAAATTCTGATGCAGTGCCCAGTATCATGATGCAACAAACCCGTTTCAATTTCCAAACAGTGAATTAAAAACTTGACTAAAATACGCAAGTACAAAAAAAAATTTTAAATGTTCGAACACATTCGTATATGGAAATGCATTGCCATGGGTTCATGAGGAAGAATACAAAAGTACAAAAAAAATTAAATCCACAACACAGATATGTTTTTAACATCTACTCCAACTCCATGACCAGCACTACAGGTGTATGCAGGGCTTCCACTGAGGAAAAGCAAAAATCGATGAAACGCTTGAGGCTCTGGCAGGTGTGCTTTCCCTTCCACTAAAAAAATCTTGAAACTTACTTTAAAACTGATGCAGCCTGATGCAGTTCTTAACATTGAATGGTGTACCCTCCACTTTTTGGTCTAAACTCATCAAGGACCATCTGTTCATACAGCTTTTGTCAGTTTCTGTCAGTTCTGAAGGATCTTGTTGACACATGATGTCGGAGCATAACATTACTTTGCCTTAACTCCCTGCAGTTATTTCCCTTTATTTTGGATCACCGGCGATTGAAGATTTTGTGTGAGGAATGATCACAACTTAAAACATATTTTTGTTGTTAACCGAATAGTTTGCTAAAACAAACCTGAAAAAATGCATTTACCAAGAAAAAAATTAAGGAATTTCAATACTGTTGCATAGTTATGCTAAAAAAAATGTGAAAAAGTCGTAAGCTGTTGAGTTAAACCCATACATAAAATGCGGACTGCCCGCTCTTGCAAAGAACTGAGATTTTGTGACGTCAGTGTTATCAGCTAACATACCAAAATCCAACCAGCGATCCTCGGATTCCACTGCCCCTTCATTAACTCCCCTAATTTTTTTTTTCAACTCCCCTACTTTTCCTTTTATTAACTCCCCTAATTTTATTTTTTGCTGAACTTTTTTTCCACACCGATGTTCATCTTCACAATTTGCTAAAATCAAGGAGAAATAAGCCCTGTATGTTTCTCCACGACTACAGAATCCAAACAAACAAACCACAGGTTATAATCTGTGTTTTAGACTCAATTCAAACTTTACCATGATGTAAGCAGCACCCACTGAATTTGAAAAAGAAAAAATCAGGAAAAAAAAAAAAATACACACACCGGATGCAACCGATAAATTAGCCACAAGAAAATAGATATGAAAACTGATAATGTACATGGCAAACATACTGTAATGGAAACAAAGCCTGTGTGTTCTAAGATATGATTATCTTGAACTCAAAAACATACCATGACAATCATTGACTGGAAAACAAACAGAAAGGGCAATACATACAACAGTAGGGAAAAAATCGACTATTTACAGTCTTTATCTTTGCTGTTCTCAACAGCAGTAAAACTACTGAAGGAATCATCTTCAATGTCAGACATGAAAAGTTTCAAAGACTCTCCAATTGACACTGGCTATGTTGACCACGGACTTCGAGCACTTCCGACTCTGCTTGTGCTCACTGTGTTTTCAGTTTTAAGTCTGCAGTCGAAACCATGCCTGCTTTCTTTAAACTTTTAACTATTCTGGACTGCAGCAAATCTGTGCATCAGCAAAGTTCGCTGCGCTGAATACGCCACAGTCTGATCGTCATCTCAAACTGCTGCACAGCTGGCCATCAATAGCCGCCAATTTGAAATCCACATCGTAGGCTCAGGGTTCCCACAGATGTGACCAAACAAAATTCCATACTATTTCCAGACTTTTTCCAGGGCTTTTCATAATTTTTCCAGACCCCAGAATGTGTGTGTGTGTGCTCCGTTTTGTCTGAAAGCTGCATCATTTCTTGATATTTCTTGCCTGCCGCGTGGCTTTTCAGAGCAGCTTCACCCATGTTCCCGATGTCGAAGTCTTTCTTGCACAGCAGGCACCGTGCTTTTGTCTTGCATCCATCGGAAGCAGGAACAATCCATTTGCGATAATTTGTATTGTCTAGCCAGGCTAGGCTAAACACACATTTTCCCATGTTTTCTTTAATACTTCGACGCTATTTTCCCTCGCAGTGCTGTTGACTCGAAAGGAAGTTAAGCAATGGTACCAACTGCACATGTGCAACGCTTTTCATAGTAAAGGGGAGCTACTCTGCAGAAATGTAGTCTGCTAAACCTCCGGCCAGAGGAAATCTGAAAACCACGATCATTGTGCGTGATTTAATTTCTGTTTTTATTCCTATTTCAATGTTTTTGTAAAGAAACTTAAAGAGAAATTCGACATCATGAAAAAGTTTGCACAGCTTTCACAAAATTCCAGGACTTTTCCAGACCCATGGCCACAAATTACAAAATTCCAAGACTTTTCCAGCCCTGGAAATGATTTTTTCATTTTTCCATACTTTTTCCAGACTTCCAGGACTCCGTACAAACCCTGTAGGCTTAGCTTGTTGACTTCAGCATGTTTGCTTGATTGTGTGGAGCTGACGAGTGACTGATCAAGCAAAAATAACATACAGCTATTGCCAGCTCATCTTATGATGCAGCTCATGCATGCATCATTGTTTTTGTGAAAAGTGGTCAAATCTTATTTCTGTAAACATCGTTTCTCAGTTTGTCAGGTCAACCACTGATCTGGTGAAGATAACCATATGCTGAGCCAAGAATAAAACCAGAAAAATCCTTAAATAGGCCACTGCCAAAGTAGTAGAGTTTAGAGAAAGAAGTAGCAGCTTACAGCATACATTCCTACCCCTAAAAATGAATTTCAGTAGCACTGATTTCAAATTTCAGTAGCACAGACTCAAAATCAGTAGCATTCCTTTTTTTCTTTTGAATGCAGGTTCATCGCCATCACCAGTTGGCACATCCATTCGCTTTCTCTTTGTATTAGACGCCATATTTCTTGAAACTTCAATTACTTGCGATATCCGGTTTAGTACTTCCACTTTCAAAAGCATTGTTTGCTTGAATAACTGAGTTTAACGTCCCTCTATAGCAGAAGCCATTGGAGACATATGCTATTCGTCTACTTGATAAAGACGGGGTTTTACGTCCCTTTTACCATTCGGTGTTTTGCTTCTGCTTTCAAAAGCATCGTCTGCTTCAACTTGCAATCGTTTTAAGTCAATTTTGTTGAAAAATCTGTTTACTGTAACGAAAAATAAATGTCCGTAATTGCCGTAGCTACTTCATTTTTTTTTAAATTGCCGTAGAAAATTTGGAAGTTCCGTAGGGGTAGGCATGTATGTTATAGCTCTGGAATTATGGTAAGATAAATAGAAAAACATAAACCAGGAAATTGTTCCAGCCAAGATCAGTCTCAAACCAAGCTTTGATCACAGACATCAAGAGAAAGAACTGGGAGAGTTCTCTTACCTTGTTGTCCAGTTTCTTGGCTTTGAAGGAAATATGTGCCACCTCCCCTCCTTCTTTCAATTCCTCTGCTCGCACCTGCAGAGAGGTATGCACATTGTAGGTTCACGTTTGTCCCTATGAAAGAGTCAAAGGCAAAGCAAGCACTTACTGCATGCATACATATCTTATCTACATACCTTATCTACACCTCTGGTTGGAATATCTTGAGCCCTAACACTCAACCAACAAAATACTTTCTCACATGTCAGTGGCACATACACATAAACTTTCTGATGTTTACACTTTTATTTAAAATCAAAGTGAGCAGATCTCTAGATACACATACACATCACACACACACGTTGCAAAGCCACACACACACACATTGCAAAGCCACACAAAACACACGTGCATGAACATACATAACCACACTCAAATCTGAAGTATCAAACATAGCTCACAAAAATACTTGAAAGAAATCACACGGAAGCAAGACTATGAACAGTTTCCTTTCAAACCTTTCAAACAATTTAATACACATCAACAGCTAGAACAAGAACCTAAGAAAAAATCAGCTTAAAATCACAACCACGTCTTTATAATTATACTCCCATTAGTTCTCTTGGGCATTGTTACAGTTTTCTCCCTTCTTTTTTTGTTGTTTAGTCATTCTCCGCAGACAAAACCCAAAGCCTCTTTGTCATCATTAAAGATCTCCTTTAAACACTCTATCTGATTATTATTACTGTATCATTACTGAAGTGCTCAAATTACTGTCTTAACGTTTTTTTGAGGCGAGGAGGAGGCGAAGCGAAGCTGTTTTAAGTCTGCAATAATGCCATCCTTTGAATTAATTTTCAATTCCCATTTCTGAGATACGTCTGCAATAATGTTATTCCTTGTAATTCTTTTTTCTTGTCAAACGTCAACTTCTGATATAACTCAGATTTCTCACTTTGGCTATTTTCATGATCACACATAGATGTCACATCTCTCCGATAATACTTCAGATAAAACAAACATACATATATATCTTTTGTTTTACTTCTGTTGAGGTTCAATTAGCAGCAACAAGAACTTACCGTTATACTGCTGTTGCCTGCTTTGCGGCCGTTTTTCAACAGCAAAGGCCTGGTGTAAGGACTGTTAGCAACAATCTGCTCAACAACAATCAAATAACAACAGGTCAAATCTGCCTGAAAAATAACCTGCTTGAATTTGAAAAAGTGCCCCTGATCATCAATTTCTTTACAAGGACAAAAAAAAAAAAATATATCAAGTGATACCAAATCAGCATCTAAGAAAATATAAGCATCATTTACCAGGGCAGTATGCTGTCTCACAGCATTATGAATTTCTGTGATCCACATGAAACAGGACTCCAATCTACATTAACTCTAAATTACACTAACAAATAATGTGAAATTATTCTACAGTACATCTTTTCTAGTTTCATGGCCAGTGGCTTACAAATCTGAACAAAACAAGTCAGATGTTTCACAGATATTCCCACATTATAAATGCTGCAAGTGAAATTCAAGGATAGTGCCAAATTTTTCAAAATGAGGTTTACACTTTATCAAGAAACAAAGACAATTCTTAACAAAACGCTTTCAACATATTTCAGTTATCTTACTTACTCTCCAAGATGCATGATTCATGAAAAGAACTAAGGGTGATCACACTCTTCAGCACACATTAATCATGGAGGCAGGATTATCTCCCTGCTCTCCCAAGTTTGCTTTTTGAGGATCCTGATAGTATGGTGATGTTCAATGCCAAGTGAGGATATGGCAGTCATTTGGGCAGGTAGGTATGAGAAAACCGATTTCAATTATCTTTATCAGTCTCTGAGATGTGTGCATTTAAACTCTGAGGTAATACCATGATGACTGTCAACATACACGAATAAAACTTACTTCAACCTTGACCAGGGGCTCATGAAATGTCCATGATTTTTGCATGAGGCCTCACATATTTCAGTCCCCTTTCACAGTGTTCAAGGATCTCAAACCTCTTTATGGCAATGTATTTCAATTATGTTTAAACATAACTGTTGGAACACACCTGCGGATAAAGCCCTAGAAATCAGTTGTACAGTAGCAGCCGAGCAAGCACATGACATTCCCATGGATGTATTTTAATGGATTGGAAACACTTAACTCACACACACACACACACACACACACACACACACACACACACACACACACACACACACATCTGATCAATTTTGTATTTCTGAAAGATCTTAAATTTTGTGTTTCACTTACAAAAGCAAGTAAAACACTTCTATAAACTTACACAAACTACAACTCAATTTTAGATCTATTTCATCATTAAAAAAAAAAAGAAAAAAAAGAAAGACATACACACAGAAATACATACAATTACACAAACAAAAACATGCACTCACTCACAACCACACACATCATCATCATCATCACAAAGCACAGAATATTACATACACATTCCCTCTTAAACACACACACACACACACACACACACACTGTGCAGAGCATACGCATAAAGATACATCAAGCACAAGTACCTCTCCCAGTGTACTCTCAATTTGTCCCAGAAAGTCATCATCATGCAGTGATGGGGTTGTGTTGTCCAAGTCGTACACAGCAATCTTGATCTTCTGCACCTCCTCAAAGTAATAGCTGGCCATGAAGGCTTTGGAGAACTTGGGATTCAGACTGTTCTTCACATTTTCCGTGCGACCAATCTGCATCATCAAACAAAAAATTAATTTCCTTAACTCCTATCATTCACAGAGACTCTTTTTTTTTCTTGACAATAGCATTCCTAAATCAACATGTTAACTCTTTTTGTCTCATCTCTTAAAAGACACCACCAATACTAATGTGAAGATCACTGTTTCTACAAAATAGTATAAACTGATACACTCATTGTGCATTATTCATGAAAGGTCTGGCACTGATGTCAATGTTCATCCATTCAATATGAATATGGAAGGTATTTCTATTCATCAGCTGTAAAATTTTTCATTTTGCTGCCTTATCGTTTTATGAGAAAAAGTGTCTAAAACAACATGCAAAGCTCACAAAGATCTTCTCTCTTCACAAGCAGACACACATCAGGACTTACAGGGCTGTTTACAGGCATTTCCAACACCTGCACTTTTGCATGCAGGTACAAAGGAAAGCTTGCCCACTCATCGTTTCTGACATCAATTTTACTTTGGCAATCAAGAATAAAAAAAACAGACGCCAGATGAAAACCCAGCTGACGATTGATAACTTTGAAGCACATCAGTGGTTTCCATTCTCCATCCTTCATTTCATGCTCATATAGCTTAAATGTCACCGGTACAGTTTGCCCATGTACACACCTGCACCAGAAAATAAGTATTTTGGGTCTGTTCTGCTGTACTGTCGTTCATATTCTGGGAAAGTCAGTTTGAATAAGTAAGTAATGAAAACTCAGAGAGGATTCCTCCCACAGCATTATGTTGAAAACTTGAGGTGATGTTTCGCGCTCACTCGCAGATGTCCTTCACTGACTCAACCTACCAATAATATGACAGGGCCATGAGGCCATGACTGGTTGTTAATTCAAATAGTGCATATATGCTAATTGGTTCCTGGTAGAATGTACAGAAGTAAATGGCAGGCTATAATGGTAAAACTCCTATGACCACAAAGTGATTGATACCTATGATACAAGATTCATATCTTCAGTAAGAAAGAGGGGAAAAAATGCATACAAAAATAACATGCAGAGAGAAGTTGTGACTGAGGACCAACATAGCACATGAAAGAACTCAAGTATACCAGGTTCTTTCTATGGAAAGCACTTTATACAGCAAACTGGCAACAAAAAGTGCAAATAGTGTACAGTATCCATTTGCTGTGAAGCAAAGCGTGATACAATTTTTCTGTTTTTAATCCAGTCTACCTACCCTACATTTAACAGTTACAGTACTGGAAGCAATTTTTTTTCTTTTCTATTAATTTTGAGTGCTTTGTTTGTATTTTTGCTGCTGTCAGTTTCAGTCTTCTTCTTGTCTGAGAGTATGACAATTTTAAATGGACACATTGATTATACAACTATCAATTAACAAATACGAACAAACAAACATGTCATACAATAATCAATTAACAAATTATATGCGAACAAACGGACATATTCACGGACATGGATTATACAACAATCAATTAACAAATGTGAACAAACGAGCATACAAAACACAAAAAAACAAAAACAGAGAAAAACTGGCCTTCACGTTCACCACAAATACACTTCACAATTTTTCTTAACAAGTCATATGTATATTGAAAATAGCTATGCTCTCCATTGAGTGCTGGCCAGTGACAGCAACTGAGCTAACAGAGGGCTGCTGTCCAAGGACCTTGCCCATAAACATACTCACTTCATCCAGATGGCCACCACGCCGTGCCATGTACATGACTGCACAGGGATCCGATTTAGACATGACATCCTTGTCTAACAGATTGCGGCATTCGATGCGCAGTTCCACTCGTGACAGACACTGCTGGTCAGTGGCCTGCGGAACGTTGTATGGTGCAGCCATCCTGACTAGTACCCATCAACAGCCTCCGTTGCTTTCTGGGGTAGTTAATCCTCAGCAACCCCACCTGAAAGACAAAATACGCTCCTGTTTATTTTCCCCCCAATTTCATTTTTCTCTCCCAGTCAAAGTTATCTTTCTTGGGGTTTGAGTCTGTAAAGGGTAATTCACAAGTATTTTGCATCATGAAACATCTTGTTTTTCCAGCCTCTGGAACCAAGCTGAGTACATCGCTTCTATATGGCAGCCTGACATTTTATCTGTCACAAGTGACCCAATCCAAAAAAAAAAAAAAAAGCATGTCATTGCTAGCTATCATAGCCTAAGATAAACAACAATGTATAGGTGGAAGTGCTGCTCCATGTAAAGCTCTTGGCGGGCTATATGGTTTTTGGAGCCCAAGCAGCACAGACCCAGACACAGCCTAAGACCATGCCCAGGCCAACAATGCGCTGCACTCTACCAAATTAGAGGAACAAATTATGGAGGGAGGGAAGTGGGGGAGCAGGTGAGAGAACAAGTTGTTTTCAGATTTGATGTTGGAGTGACTCCACAGAGGATGCAGATCATACTGCCTCCTCTGGGAGCACATTCCACTCCACAGCTGTTTGTGGGAGAAAGAAGATAAAAGAGAAAATTTCTGATAGTCTGTTCTACAGGAATGAACAGCATGGGGCCTGGGAGTTGATACAGCCAGCTCAATGTCTGCCTGGATCTAGCACGTTATGTACTTATTATCTACGGACATCAATTTGTTATGAAAATTTAGCACAAGTTTGTAAGGCCTGCCTTTCGGCTCCTAGACGGCAGTGACCGCTATTCAAAGCTGGACAGCATGTTGTCCTCAATGGAGATTCTGCTGTATCTGTTGTACACCTCATCTTGCGATTCACCACTGGTCAGCCTCCTCGCTCTCTTAATAAACTTGTCATTATGAGCCGAAATAGCTCAGTTGGTAGAGCACCGACTCATGATCCTGGGGTTGCGGGTTCGAATCTCCACTGTGCCGTTTCGGTACAGGGGGATTTTTCCTTTGGAGTTAACATTGGTTCTGACTCCATTTCATACAGTCCGAATGAGACTATAAACCGAGGTTCTATGTGTGATCACATGCATAACATCTTGCACACACGTAAAATCCTATCACCAACTTTTGGAAGAGCAAGCCAGTTTGGCCGTTGGTATGGATGACACGTTACACATAGCATGCACCCTGCGTGAGAAATGGAAAGAGTGAAGGAAGTAAGGAAACTGAGTGAATGATATTGAACGATATTGACTGGATGACACAGGAAACGACTGAATGAAGCACCAGCTGGCAGCTCTTCAGTCGGCACTACCCAGGTAGGCAGCCTGTTGTGTAAACGAGTGTGGATTGTAAAGCGCTTAGAGCTTGGTCTCTAGCCGAGAATAGGCGCTATATAAGTATTCATTATTATTATTATTATTATGAGGGTCCTAAATGTGCTTGTCCCACATTGGTCCACATGGGGCCTGATAGGGTCTGAGTGAGTCTGGTGGGTCTGACTGGGATCCCATTAGGATTCTACTAAGACTGAATTAAACAAGACTCACCTGTTAGTTGTAGTTTAATTTGGATTATTTAGAGAATAGTGTTGGAAAGGCGCTCACATGCCCTCGCTTCACAACTCTAATAAAATGTTTAAAAACCCACCCAAGTATAGTTTCTGTTAGAGGAGGTCAATTGCATCTAAAACCTGAATATGTTCCCACACACAGCATCTCATGTGAACGTTCTTTCCCAACACTATGTCTAAATAATCCAAATTAAACTATAATGTACAGGTAAGTCTTGTTTAACCCTCTTGCATTTGCATTTTCCAACCCACTGCTCCTAGTATTCGTATTTTCTGAGAAATCACTGCAATGCTTTCAGTTCAAAACCATAGTCTGTGTGAATGAATCATTTCCCACACCCCATACTACTGCTAAGATTTCATTGGACACCTCTTAGGTATGCCCATTTATTTTAGCCAGCCTTGACTTCAAACAAGGTTGCAGTGTGTGAGGGTAAGTAATGCAGCATGTGCGGCCGGTTGCGGCCATAACGAACACCAGGGGAGACAAACAGAGCGGCCAGATACAGGTGAAACAAATGCAAGAGGGTTAATTCATTAATTAATCGGCCTGATACAGGTGAAACAAATGCAAGAGGGTTAATTCATTAATTAATCATCTTAATATCAATATATAAACAGAGCAGCCGGATACAGGTGAAACAAATGCAAGAGGGTTAATTCATTAATTAATCATCTTAATATCAATATATCAGACTATTGTTACTAGCAAGGATAGGGTGGGGGGAGGGGTCGGAAGCAATCAGCAACACCCCTGCGTTCAAGCATAAGTCTCACCATCTTCAATACAAACAAAAATACTGCAGTTTGTACATGTTAAATACAGATCCACAAGTGTTTGTTATCTGTCCATTCCCACCAAGCAGATTGTTGCCATCAGTAGTGAAAGAAAACAGCTGGCAGTGATGTTGCTGTATGTCGATTGCAGCAAACCTCTCTGTAGAATTGTTCAGAACACAAGCATAACATGGTTCTCGCCACAGTGCCTAAACCACTCAAGTAGGATTGTCATTATTTTCACAGTTCTTCACTCAGTTATATACTGTATGATTCACAAATGTCCGATGACATCTATAAATGTTCTCTTCCCCACCTCTCTAACTAACACACACACACACACACATACACCCCCCCCCCCCCCCAACCCTACATACCTCAATCTTTCTCTGCAGGGACACATACAAAGTGTTTACAGCCAACAGCCACATAACCAGCTATCACACACCTACCCACCCATTAGATATTCATGTACAGAGACAGAGAGAGAGAGGGGGGGAGAAGGAGAGAGAGAGAGAGCACACAAACATACACAAGCGCACACACACACACACACACACACACACACACACACACACACACACACACACACACACACCTACACACACACACACACTCACAGGCACACATACATCCTACACACACACACACACACACCACACACACGCACACGCACACACCACAACCTGTGCGCATGTGCTCACCTCATCTTGGGGAGGGAAAATAATAATAATAAAATGATAAATAATAAATAAAAAATAAACAAATGAATATTTTTTAATAAATAATATTTTTCTAAATATATATTAATACTAAGTAAAAAATGAATTTAAAAAAAAAAATATATATATATATATATATTACAACTTCCGGGAATAGGCCGGAGGACGTCCGGGAAAGACCGGAGGACACTGGGAAAGACCAGAACCAAGGGCTCTGTGGGCTGGCTCCCCACTTTGCCTTAAACATGTGGCTACTAAGAATAAAAGGAAAAGATGCTCCCAGGATTCACCGAAAGGGGGAGAGAATGATGAATCCATCGGTGCTCAACCAATCATGACTGCAAATCCCAAACGGACTATGAACATGGACCAAATGGAATATCCATGTGTCTGTGGAAAGCGTTTCGCTACCACCCGTGGCATGAAGATCCACAGAACAAAGATGGGATGTGTGAAGACTCATCTGAATGAGCAGCAGCGCACTGCATCAGCAGATAAGACGTCGGAAGACCAAGGCCAGGATTTAAACCACAGTGCCAAGGACATCCACGCTGCTGGTTCGGATGAGGAATTTGCACAGGCCCTCGATGCCAGGCGCCTGAAACTCAACCTGCCACGAGCAAACGAAACTGAAGATTGGGAGAAACTGGATGCAAAAATCGTCCAAAGACTCGATGCACTGATAGGGAAAAGCACCCTGGAACACAAACTAGCCACATATGGGGACATTGTGTATGCCACATGTAGAGACGCCTATGGAGCAAAACTACCCAAAGAGAAAACACCTCCAAAGAAATCCAGACGCCAAGAAAAGATGGACAAGATCAGGGTCCAAAAGAAAAACCTCAAGAAGCAAATGAAGACCGCACTGCCAGCTGAAAAACAAGGCTTGGAAAAACTGTGGAAAGACCTGAAAGAAAAAAACAGCGCCCTCAGCAAAGCGGAATCTGCAAGGAAGAGGAAGAGCAAAAAGAAGAAGACACAAGAGCGCTTCTTCAGAGACCCCTTCCAGTTTGCCAGAACACTGTTTGAGCAGCCAAAATCTGGGACCCTAAGTGTGGACAAAGGAGTTCTTGAGCAGCATCTGAGGAAAACATACTCTGACCCACAGAACAAAGCACCACTCGACATTCAAGGTCTGGTGTGGCCAACCAACCCTGAGGAACAGTTCAATGGCAAGCCTCCAACGTTGGCGGAAATCAAGAAGGTGGTCGACAAAGCCAGAGCCAAATCATCACCAGGGCCAAACGGAATACCTTACCAGCTTTACAAGAAATGTCCCAAGGTGCTGGAGTGGCTCCACAGGCTGCTGCGATCGGCTTGGAGAAACCAGAAGATCAGCAGCCCGTGGATGACGGCAGATGGTGTGTACATCCCCAAAGAGCAAAACTCAAGTGACATCAGCCAGTTCAGGCCAATATCACTACTGAACGTCGAAGGGAAAATCTTCTTCTCTGTCATGGCAGCAAGGCTGACCAAGTACCTGATGGAAAACAAGTACTTGGATGTGTCAGTCCAGAAAGGTGGCATCCCAGGCGTGGCTGGCTGTGTAGAACACGCCACAATGATCTGGGACGCAATCCAAAAAGCAAAAACAGAAAAGAGAGACCTGGACGTAGTGTGGCTTGATCTGGCAAACGCATATGGATCTGTGCCCCATGAGATGATACAGTTGGCTCTTGAGATGTACCATGTGCCAAAGAACATCCGCAACATGCTCAAGAAGTACTTCAATGGCTTCTCAATGCGGTTCTCTACCAAGGAGTACACAACAGACTGGATCAACTTGGAAGTGGGTATTGCAATGGGCTGTGCAATTTCCCCAATACTGTTCGTGCTGGCAATGGAACTCATCTTGAAAGCAGCAACAAACAACGCGAGACAAACAGACCTTGGCGATGGATACAAGATGCCTCCTCTCAAGGCCTTCATGGATGACACTACAGTGATTTCATCCAGAGAAGACGAGACACGTCATGTGCTGGAGAGGCTGGACGACATAGTTGCCTCATCCAGAATGAAGTTCAAGCCAAAGAAATCACGGAGTCTCTCACTGAGGAAAGGAAAAGTGGCCAGATCTGTGGTCTTCAGTGTTGCCAACCAGGCCATTCCAACAGTCACAGAAGAACCAGTCAAGAGCCTTGGAAGATGGTATGATGATACGCTGAAAGACACACAAAGAGCAAAAGAAACCAAGCAGATGGCGGAGGAAGGCTTGGAGACCATTGACCAGTGTGGGCTCCCTGGCAAATACAAGGTCTGGTGTCTGCAGTTCATGCTGATACCAAAGCTCCTGTGGCCTCTGATGATATACGACATCTGCACCAGCATAGTGGAGGCAATGGAAGCCAAAATCAACAAGTTCACAAGGAAATGGCTTGGTGTCCCACCCTGTCTGACTGACATAGCGCTGTACTGTCGCCAAGCAAAGCTGAAACTACCACTGAAATCCATCCTGGAGGAATACAAAGCAGGGAAGATCAGACTTCAAAGCATGCTGGAGGACTCAGGAGACAAGGTGGTAGAAGCAATCAAGCCCCAGCTGAAGACAGGCAGAAAATGGAAAGTTCAAGAGGCGATGGATTCTGCAAAAGAAAGTCTCAAGATCAGAGAAATAACAGGACACACACAGACCAACAGACAAGGACTGGGGGTGACCAAAACTGAATGGTGGTCAAAGGCCAAAGGAAAAGCCAAAAGAGACATGATGATTCAGGAGATGAGAAAAGAAGAAGACCAAAAAAGACTCCAAAAAGCAGTCCAGCAGAGCCAGCAAGGGCAATGGACAACGTGGGAGAATGCACTCCAAAGAAGTCTCACTTGGAACGACATTTGGCACATGGCCCCTCTCAGGATCAGCTTCATTCTCAGATCTGCATATGACCTTCTGCCCTCAAATGCAAACCTGGTGAAGTGGGGGAAAACAGACGATCCTGCATGCCCCCTCTGCCATGAAAAACAAACAGTGGAGCATGTCCTAAGCTCATGTAAAGTAGCCCTGGCTCAAGGAAGGTACACATGGAGGCACAACCAAGTGCTCAAAGAGATTGTACAAGTAGTCTGGGCTAGTACCAACACCACAAAAGGGAAAATCAGGACTCCAAAAGCACCCGCAACATTCTTCACGGCAGGAGGCAGCACATCATGGCCAAGAACAACAGTGCCACTTGAAACATGCAGGCAGAGTCTGCTGGACGGGGCAGATGACTGGGAGTGCACTGCAGACCTCCCAGAATGGAAGAGTCACCCAGAGATCATCAGCAAGAGTGGCATGAGACCAGACATAGTAGTCCACTCTAAGTCAACCAAGCAGCTGATCATGATCGAGCTCACAGTGCCATATGAGAACAGAATGGAGGCAGCTCAAATCTACAAAACTGAAAAGTATGCTGATCTGGCAAACAGCCTGAGGAGAGAAGGCTATCAGGTCAAAGTCCTCACTGCAGAAATTGGAGCTAGGGGGTTTGTAGGAACGTCTGCATACAGCCTCATGAAACAGCTCTCAGTTGCAGGGAGGGAAAAAACCAGAGCCCTGAAAGCAATGGCAGAAGCGGCAGAGAGGTGTTCAAGCTGGATCTGGTCAAGGAGGAACAAAAGTGAACTTCATAAGGCTTAATTTCCCTACAAATATCAGGTGTCCCTGTGGCTCAGTGGTTAAAGCGCGAGTCATTAAGTGGAAAATGAGCATGTCCAGAGGGTCATGGGTTCGAATCCCAGCCATGGCTCGTCCCAAGATGGGAAAAAAAAAAAAAAAAAAAAAAAAAAAGGGGCAGCAGAGGGACATCCGGAGTCATGAACCGGGTGTGGCCCAACCCCCGTAGAGTGTCAGGAGATAAGGGCCGAAACACTTGCTTGAAGGGGGCTTCTCTTCTGAGGACTCTCTGCTGCCACGCTCTCCACGAGTTTCTTTCTACTACAACAACAACAACAAAAAAGAAGAAGAAAAGGCTTAATATATTTGACTCTGCTTGACTGGAATTAGTCATCTTAATATATCAACATCAGACTATTGTTACTTACAAGGAAGGGGTTTTTTGTTGGGGGTTTTTTTTGGGGGGAAGCAATCAGCAACATCCACACTGTAATATTTGCACAGAGACTATCGAACTGATCAGCACACATGCTGCAATTTTGCAAGTATAAGTCTCACCATCTTCAATACAACATTACAAGCAAAAAGTGTGCAGTTTGTACATGTTAGAAACAGATCCCACGTGTTTGTCATCTGTCCATTCCCAACAAGCAGATTGTTGCCATCAGCAGTGGGAGAAAAACAGCCAGCAGTGATGTTGCTGCATGCTGATTGCAGCGAATGCTGTCTTTGAAATTGTTCAGAAATCCAACACAGCATGGTTCTTGCCCCAGTTCCCAAACCACCCGAATAGGATTGTCATTATTTTCACAGTTCTGGACTCTATATATGATTCACAGATGTTCAATGACATATCTATAAATGCTCTCTTCCCCGCCTGTCTCTCTCTCTCTCACACACACACACACACACACACACACACACACACACATGCATACACATGCACCCTCACCTTCGACCCAACCACCACCACCACCACCCACCCCAGACTCCTACCTCAATTTCTCTATCCCTCTCCCTGCAGAGACACATATATACAAAATGTTTATGTGTACAGCCAATAGCTGCATAACCAACCACCATACACATACACACCCATTAAATATTCATGTACACACACACACACACACACACACACACACACACACACACACACACACACACACATGCGCACACACACACACACATACAGAAAGAGAAACACAGAGAGAGGGAGAGCATAGAAACACACACACACACACACACACACACACACACACACACACACACACATACAGAAAGAAAAACAGAGAGAGAGAGAGGGAGAGCATACACACACACACACACACACACACACACACACACACACACACACACACACACACTCATATACCATCCTACACACACACACACACACACACACACACACACACACACACACACAGAGAGAAACTTTACCAGTTAAACAGGTCACATCTGGATATCCTTGCACTGCACTGACGAGGATATCAATAAAGACTGTTAGGCACAAACGGAAACATGAAGTCCGAAGGAAGAAAAGCACCGTCCACCTCCGGCTGCGTCATTTACAGATGTGAAGATATGTGGTCACCATTAGTCGACTGCTCCCTCTTACTGCCAGCTGACTGCTGTAGTCGCTGTTGGATGTGACTTTCCCTGTGACAACTGCCAAGTGGGGGCAAATCAGGACCAACGATGAAGACTGATGCTGCTGAAACCACTGACAGGCCCTCTGCATCCCCTGGAAGCCTTCTGGGGGACAGACGGCTCCAGGCCCCTGGAGCAGCTGGGATGGAATGGGAGACTGGCAGTGTTTCTTCAGGATGTCGGCCCATACCACCACTTCCCTCATCCAGATCCTGAATCGCTCAGTGTTGTCGCTGTTGCTGCAGCTGACGGTGCTGCTGCTGCTACAGTCTGCGCTGTTTCCGCTGTTGTTCCTGCCGCTCGAGGTGCTGCTGCCTTTGCCGTTGTTGCTGTTTCTGCTGTTCTGAAGGTGTGAAAGCATTCATCTTATCATTGATGACAGTTGTATCTCCTCACACAATCTCGACCACAGAACCATCAAGGAGCTTGGCAAACAGTTTGCCTCCATAAGTCGACCAGGTGTCTAAAACTTTCTCATGGTGCCGGATTCTGGTGAGACGTTGAAAATTCAAACTAGTGAGATCATCCGTGATCACAATGCCAGAGCCTTTAGCTTCCGCCAGTTTCTCATGATTTCCATTTTGTCCTTTCTCGGCACAAACTTCACAATCACAGGCCTGTTTCTGTTCATACTTGGCCCACCAATCCTATGAATGGCTGATATTTCAGAGTGGTCAATTCCACTGATACCGAGTTTCATGCAAAATACTTCAAGAACTTTGTTTTCAGTCTTTTACTGTCTCTTTGTTTTCACAGGCTTTTACTGTCTCCTTCTTCTTTCTTTGAACATCCGCCATCATCATTTTCATGGTTCTGATGTGTATAAAAATGGGGGCTTCCACAATCTAGGTTGTTGGTATGTAGAACTGGCAGTAGGGGAACTTGTGGGGAGGGATGGTAGTGGTAGAGGAGGGGGTGGGGGGGGGGGGGGGGCTGACTGGTCAGATTCGGGACTTGAAGCACTCCACCGAGGTTGAGGAGATAACCTCAGGAGGCAGGCTGTTCCAGTCTCTGACAGTCCTCCTGAAGAAGGAATACTTCCTGTACTAGGGAGGAGATGCATCTTCCTGTGTGACTGTCTTGTAGACCGTGCTGGGGTGTTTGGTGTTGGCCTGAAAGGGGTGTTAATGCTGACCTCTTCTCGATCATATTTGAAGAAGGTGGTCAGCCTTGCTGCTCTTCTTCTGTCTGCTAGGGTGGACCACTGTAGATGTGTCAGCATGGAATTGACACTTGAGGTGTGATGGTAGCGGTTCACAAGCCATCGAGCTGCACAGCGTTGGACTTTTTCTAGGTTGTCGACGTTTTTGGCAGTGTAGGGCTCCCAGACAGGTGAGGCGTATTCTAGAGTTTCTCGTCTCGTTTCTCTCGTCCCCTTTCAATCCGAACATTCTCAGCGATTCCTGTCGCATGTTCTGTTCCAAGTCATTACAGGTCTCTCTCTGATTCAAAACAATAGGCCTAGTACGACAATTTCAAATGTCTTCTTCTCCGACACTGGCGAGCCATTTTCTCCACCAAACCTTTCAGAACATCATTTTCCCTTTGCACCATGAAAATTGTACTGGTCATTTTTTCTATTTGGTCTGTAAGTTGTAGCACAACCTGGGCTGGCTGTCGTCAATCTGTTGACGCAAATCATCCACACTTTTTTTTTCACATTTTGCAACTGCTATAATACATGTGCACTCACTGTTGTATCGTTCACATTATCCTTTTTTGCTGTGACGAACTGAAGCATCGTCTGGTCTTTCTCTCTCTCGAAGACATTTTGTTGCGCTTCGTACTATTTGACCGCTCACATCCTGTGTCTAAATTGTTACTATCCTGGCTTATGTCCATGTCTGAGCTGTCTTTTTTATGCTTCTTCCGTATTTTCTTCTTAGTGGGCATGCTTGCCCCGTGCACTTCAGTCAGTGCCTCTGCCAAACGAACTGTCACACACTGCTGTCACACTGCAACATGGCGTCAAAGATTTCTGTATCCTTTTTTAAAAAGAGTTTAACTTTAAGCCATCCTGGGAACATTTCCATTAAAAACTTAATCCATCCACATGCTCCGGTCAATGAGAGGAATATTCATGTGTTCATTACATAACTGCTATGTTCCTACTTACTTACTTAGGCCCACTGCACTTGCCAGAGTATAGGCCATCAACAACTGCCTGCCAACGACCACGGTCCTGGGCAATCTTTTCTAATTCGCCCCAGCTGTAACCCATCTGCCTGGTGTCCACTTCCACTTCCAGGTCCTGTCTCCATGTTTCTTGGTCTTCCTTGCTTCCTTTTGCCTTGGGGATTCCAGGTCAGGGCTTTTCTGGTGGTGTTGTCCGGGGGCTTTCGGAGCGTGTGTTCTATCCACCGCCATCTTCTTTTGCGGATGTCTTGCTCTATTGGCAGTTGGTTACTTCTTTCCCACAGCTCTTTGCTGCTGATTGTCTCTCACTAGTGGATGTGGAGGATCTTTCGCAGTCAGCTATTAATGAACATCTGTAGTTTTTGAATGGTGGTTTTAGTGGTTCGCCAGGTCTCTGATCCATATAAGAGGGCAGATTTGACGTTTGAATTGAAGAGGCAGATTTTTGTCCTGGTGGTGATTAGTCGAGATTTCCGGATGTTTTCAGAGTGATGAAGGCTGCTCATGCTTTCCCTGTTCTGGTTTTCACGTCGGCATCAGTTCCTCCTTGCTGGTTGACTACACTGCCCAGACAGGTGAAGCTGCTGACTTCTTAATTCCCAGTTAATTAGCAGAAAAACAAGAAAAACTGGAGAGCTCCTCAAAACACGACTGACCCGCATGAACGTTAGCTCACTCACTGCAGGATTATCTTTGCCCGAACAATGATTCCACTACGTTGGACTAACGAGAGACTGAATCTCAGCAACTCTGTTTGCAACAAAAGGTTTCCACCTAGCCTGGGTCACTCTGGATCCAAGCGAGAGTCACAGCTGAGTCTGTCCAACAGTGACAAACCACATCATCATGTAACTTCAAAGTCTGCCCTACATAGACCACCAAACGAGCACTATACGGAGATGCAAAATATCTAAAACAGTTAACGTACTTCAAAACCTACTATTCTATAAGATTCCAATTTCTTTAGGACCCTATTGCTGCCTCTCTTCCAATGCTTAACATGGATGCTCACAGTTCCCAATCCACTTATTTTGATTAACAGTGCCATAAAAACTGCAACAATACAACAATTAACATAATTTAGCCAAAACATAAAGTTTTCACAAATACTAGCTGAAAGTAAAAGACAATTTAATTCTGCACTGTGACAAGAACTCACATTTATGGAATTATCTTCCCTTAATCGTCTCCATCTACAAGTCTAACATAATGATTAAGTTATACTGTTATAAAGCATTCCTGTTTTCTTTCTTCGTTCTTTCCTTTTATCTTTCATTCTTCTTTTCCTTCTCACCTATCCTAGCAATTGAAAGCATTCATCAATAAACACGTACAAAAACAACCATACCTACTCATTTGTGAGTGAACCAGCTCTATAGGAAAAAGAAGATACCCTTAAACTTACCACAACCAAAAAAATGGTTTGCCATAAATAATGGGATACTACACAAATCCCTTCAATAACATGTGAAAGAACAAACTCACCACGGGTTTTCAATCTGATGAAGTTTACCTCGTTGTGGCTTTTCTGAAAGCTAGGAGGCAACAATGCATCCAAAAGCAAACGTCTGCGGCACCAAAAACGGTTTCCAGCTCCTTCCGATCTCACGCCTAAGGATACAAAGAATCGCTGTTTTTACTCTTAAAAAATATGATGCAAACTTGACTAATATAATACAAGATTAAGCAAAAATACAACTAATATTTGTAAGGAAAATAAACCGTTTTTGGAAACGCTCACAAACGTAAAAGAAATTGGAAACTAAACAATGACATCAAACGTTTGGGGTGAAGCGGCACAGGCGCCAGCCAAACTAAAATAAAGCCACTTGCGGCAGCAGCACTCGCTAATAAATGATTCTAAAAGTTTTACATATAATGCACGGTAAACTCACTGGTCTATAATTCCCTGGGTCTGTTCTCGCACCTCTTTTGAATATTGGTATAGCTGTAGCTGTTTTCCAGTCTGAAGGCACTATCATCTTTTCGACCGATTCTGTAAAGCGGGAAGGCCATCTCCTCACTCACCTCTTTATTAGTCTTCATGGGACGGCATCAGGACCGCATGCCTTATTTGAGTTCAGAGATTGAAATTTCTTTTTTATTGATTCCATAGAAATGTCTACTTTTTTCCAAAATTATACCTTTTGACATTGAAGCTGAACTTAGAGTAGGCATATTGACTTAGAGCAGGCACATTACTGATGTGATATCTTTCCTTGTGAATACACTAGAAAAAAAATGCATCCAAAATATCTGCCTTTCCACTATCTGTCTCTACTGTGTCACCTTCTTCACTTACTAAAGGACTCACTCCTGTATTCATCTTTGTTTATGTATTGTAGGTGTGTTCCACGAACGCGTATATCTGAATTTAGTGTAAAAGCCCAGCCTACCTGCAACCGAGATGCGGAAACAATCGATAAATGTACCCTAAGGGACATTACTCTCAGTATTTTATCTTCATGGAGCATTTAGCAACTCACTCATTGTGAATAGTGAGTTTTACCTCCAGTCAGTGGTCCATAATGACCCGTAGTATTGTATTGTTTCAACATGGCTTCGAAGGGCCATCATGTGAGATACGGCTGCTCGAGTTTGTTGACAAGCTAATGGACCAGAAGAGAAGAGGGCGGGGCACAGGACGGGGGGGGGGGGGGGGGGGGGGGGACCAGATTAATATAATCTCGTGTATTTGAAAACTTTGGTGGGGGGAGGGGGGGATTAACCAGTTCAATGGTAGCAGAGCGAAGAAGACCGTCTTGAGAGAGAGAGAGAGAGAGAGAGAGAGAGAGAGAGAGAGAGAGATCTTTATTGACATTGTTCTGTACAGTTTTTTGTTTTCGTCAAGTGGGGAACAAAAACATACTTGCAGCGCCAGAAAAAAAAATCCTGAATATATATAATATATATATATATATATATATATGTATGTATGTATGTATATACACATACACATACATATATGTATTAATCTTCCATATTACTTTATATTTTTATATATTATATATATATATATATATATATATATACTTTGTACTTTTCCCTGTGTCTGCTTTCTTTCTGTTTCGATTTCCCCTTTCTTTCCTATTCTTCCCCTTTCGTTTTCCTCCTTCTTTTCTTGTCTGTTCATTTCCATTCTTCTCTCCTTTTTTTCTTTTCTTTTCTTTTCTGATCATTTCCCTCTTTCTTTTCCCTCCTTTTTATTTCTCTTCTTTTCATTTCCCTCATTCTCTTGTCTCGTTTTTGCTGTCCTCTTTCTTTCTTTTATTGCTTTCCGTTATCTTCTTTCTCTTCTTTTTTATTTGATTTTCGCCTTTCTCGTTTTTTTCTGTTTATTTTCATTTCACTCTTTCTTTTCGCTCTCCATTTCCCTTTCTTCTTCTTCTTTTTTTTTTCTGTCTTACTCATCTTTCCTTTCCGTTTCATCCTTCTTTTCCGTTCTTCCAATCTCATTCTTTATATTCTTTTCTTTTCTTTTTTTGTTGTTTGTTTGTTTGTTTTGTTTTGTTTTGTTTTGTTTTGTTTTGTTTTTGTTGTTTGCTGTCCCAACCTCTGCGCCACCTCAGAGGCAGTGCACCCACGCCACTCATTCCGACACCCCGTCCACAACCACAGCCCGGTCGGCCCCGCCGCAGTAACGGCACCGGTAATCCACAGGGAGCAGTCAATGTCAGGTCGTCAAGAGGCAACCCACCGGAGGAGACACTGCACTGCTGCCGAGCCACTTCGGTGGTGTTCAGTGGCGCCTGTTCTGATCTAACATACGCAGGACACCACCTACTAAGCCCCCCACTGACGACAATAATTGCTTAGTCGCGGAGCCGGCGTGAGTGAGCTCTCCCTCCGGAGGGTGCCACCACGTCCGTCCAACGACAGCCCCCATGGACTCGCCGATACCGGCGACCCCGACGGAACCAAACCAAGGCCACAGACGTGGAGAGGACATCGAAACTGAGGTCACCATGAGAGCAGGGCATGAAGGGCCACAGAATTTGAGACATTTTTTTTATGCTGATCGATGAGAATGAGGATGATTAAGATGATGCTACGGATTTCCATTTCGGTCTGAGACTACATGACAGGGCTGTACTCTACACTTGCTTTCATAATATATCCCGGCGTCAACCAGGCCCGAGAGACACAGGCACCTGCAGTGTTGGTCAGGAAATTTGAGCAACAGTCTCACCACGGCGGCTGGTATTCTTTTCAGTTTTGTCTCTCTCTTCTTCGTTTCTTTTCTCACTGCTTTCCCATCTTCTTTGCCCCCCTTTTTAATGCTCCATTGTAATCCGCGCACATGAGAGGGAGAGAAAGAGACAGGGAGGGAGAGAGTGAGAGAGATTACTATAATGCGCGCATGTGCATGTGTGTGTGTGTGTGCGCGCGCGTATGTATGTGTGTGTGTTCAGCAGCACTGAACGGCGAGAGGCAGGCATGGGATTTGCCATCAGATCCCATCTCACCCGGAAACTTGTCACGCTCCCGGAGGGCATAAACGATCGCCTGGTGACACTCCAGCTTCCACTTGGAAACAAGAAGAATGCAACACTAATCAGCACGTACGCCCCAACAATGACCAACCCAGACGACATCAAGGACAAGTTCTACGAAGAACTAGACACTCAGCAGTCCCACCGTCTGAGAAGCTAATCGTACTCGGGGACTTCAACGCCAGAGTGGGAACCGATCACCAGACCTGGGAAGGGATCATTGGGAGACACGTTACTGGCAACTGCAACAGCAATGGCCTCCTGCTTCTCAAGATGTGCGCTACTCACGACCTTGTCATCACCAACACTCTGTTCCGCCTCCCTGCCCGCAACAAGACATCATGGATGCATCCACGCTCCAAGCATTGGCATCTGATTGATTATGTCATCACCAGGAAGAGAGATGTGCGAGACGTGAGAGTGACGAAGGCCATGTGTGGTGCCGACTGCTGGACTGATCATCGCCTCATCGTGTCAAACTTTAAACTCCGCATTCTGCCCATGCGAAGACCCCAAGGTCAGAAGACTGCAAAGAGGCTCAACGTCTCCAAGCTTAAGGATAGTAAAGTTGCAGAAGATTTCTCCAATGACCTAGATGGCAGGCTGCCCAAGACACGAGAGGATGACCACAGCAGCATTGAAGAGCAGTGGGAGGCCTTCAGAGATGCAGTCTACTTTACTGCCCTCGAACACCTCGGACCAGCAACCCGTAGAAACCAAGACTGGTTTGATGAGAATGACGCAGAAGTGCAGACACTGCTGTCAGAGAAACACCAGCTGTTCAGAGCACACCAGAATGACTCCACATCACAAGCTAAGAATGATGCCTTCACCAGCGCAAAACAAAAAGTGCAGAAGAGGCTTCGCGAAATGCAGGATGCATGGTTCAGCAAAAAAGGCCAATGAAATCTAGGGCTACGCAGACAGTCATGACACCAAGCGTTTCTATGACGCTCTGAAGGCTGTGTATGGACCCTAGTCCTCTGGTTCCTCCCCCCTCCTCAATGAAGATGGGACCCAGCTGCTGACAGAAAAGAAGCAGATTCTGGAGAGATGGGCTGAACACTTAAACCAGGTTCTCAACCACCCTGCCTCAATCAACGACGAGGCCATTGGACGCCTATCTCAAGTGGAGATCAGGCAAGACCTTGACAACCTCCCCACAGAAGAAGAAGTCAGAAAGGCAATCAAACAACTTTCCTGTGGCAAAGCGCCAGGGTCTGATGCAATCCCTGCCAAAGTTTACAAATCAGGAGGCCCAGCCTTGACACAGAAACTGACGTAGCTCGTCCAGTCCATGTGGAATGAAGAGAGGGTCCCACAGCAGTTGAAAGATGCCAACATTCTCCACATCTACAAGAGAAAAGGCAACCGCCAGTCCTGCGACAATCACCGAGGCATTTCTCTCTGTCCATAGCTGGGAAGATCTTGGCTTGTGTCCTGCTCAACCGCCTTCTACTACACCTTGAGCAGGGTTTCCCCCCAGAAAGCCAGTGTGGCTTTCGTGCAGAACGTGGAACTGCAGACATGATATTTGCTGCACGACAGCTCCAGGAAAAATGCCAAGAGCAGAGCGATCTGTTCGTGACCTTTGTCGATCTGACCAAGGCCTTCGATACGGTCAGCAGAGATGGCGTGTGGAAGATCATGAAGAAATTTGGCTGTCCCAGCAGGTTCATTACGATCGTCCGACAGTTCCACGACGGCATGATGGTGAAAGCACTATCAGAAGCCTTTCCAGTGACCAACGGCGTAAAGCAAGGCTGCGTTCTCGCCCCTACACTCTTCAGCATGGTCTTCTCCGCCATGCTAACTGATGCCTTCCGTTACTGCCAGGGTGGTATACACGTCAGATACAGAACTGACAGTGGGCCGTTCAACCTCAGGCGACTGCAGGCTGTTACAAAGGTGAAAGAGACCGTCATCAGGGACTTCTTGTTTGCTGATGACTGCGCCCTCAATGCCAGCACAGAGCAGATGATGCAGCACGAAATGGACTGCCTCTCACGAGCCTGCGACAACTTTGGTCTCACCATCAGCACCAAAAAGACCGAAGTGATGTATCAGCCTGCGCCAGGTAAACCCTACCAGGAACCACACATCACGGTAAAGGGACAGAACTTACAGGCAGTTGACAACTTCACGTATCTGGGCAGCACACTCTCACGAGCTGTGAACATTGACGCAGAGGTCAGGAACAGGATTGCCGAAGCCAGCTCTGTGTTTGGGAGACTCTGTGAAAATGTCTGGGAGTGGAGAGGACTAAGCCTTACCATCAAGCTGAAGGTCTACCGTGCAGTGGTACTAACCACTCTCCTCTATGCCAGTGAGACCTGGACTGTCTACAGCAGACACGCTAAACAGCTTAATCATTTTCACCTCAGCTGTCTCCGCAGACTCCTACACATCAAGTGGCAGGACAAAGTCCCAGACACTGAGGTCTTGGAAAGGGCCAGCATCCCCAGCATCTACACTCTCCTTCAGAAATCCCGAGCCAGATGGGCTGGCCACATCGTCAGAATGCCAGATAGTTGACTGCCGAAACAACTGCTGTACGGAGAACTGAGTCAGGGCAAGCGCAAAGTTGGGGGGCAGAAGAAACGTTTCAAGGACTGCCTCAAAGTGTCCCTCAAAGGCCTGAACATCAGCCTCAACACCTGGGAGTCGCTTGCCCTGGACCGCCCAGCCTGGCGAAGCATAATCACAAAGGGTGCATATACATCAGAGAAGAGATGCACAGCAGAAGCTGAGAGAAAGCGAGCCGCGCGCAAGGCCAGAGCTACCTCCACCTCCACTGTAGCACATGTGGGCGTTCCTTCCGGGCCCAGATCGGCCTCACCAGCTACCTGCGGACCCACACTCAGCGATCTTCCATCTGAGATTGAAGTCATGGTCATCTTCGAAATCAAAGGACGAACAACAGCACTGCGCGCGTGTATGAGTGTGTATGTGTGTGAGTGTGTGCACGCGCGTATGTGTGTGTATGTGTGTGCGTGCGTGCGTGCATGTGTGTGTGTGTGTGGTGTATGTGCGTGCGTGCATGCGTGCGCGCGTGTGTGTGTGTGTGTGTGTGTGTGTGTGTGTGTGTGTGTGTGTGTGTGTGTGTGTGTGTGTACGCGCGAGCGCGCACGCGTGTGTGCGTGGGTGTGCCGGTTTTGAGACAGTTGATCTACAATTTGAATTCTCTTTCCTTCTCCTCATTTGTGTTAATGGCTTTGTGCTGGACCATTTCTGGATCTTCAAAGAATTTCCTGCATGTGGGTTCCAAACGCCGGCCGGGCGAAGCACTCATAAACTATTGTGGCCATCGATCACGTCGATCCCTCTACAGTTCCACAGTCTGTGATGCCGTTCTTTACACCATTGTTCCAGACCCTGCCTGCAGTGGACATGTCAGAGATATTGCCTGCATGTAGATCAATGGCCAGTCCAGAATGGACGTGATAACAGAGTTGGTCCCACTTTCCCTCGGTGGGATTTGTGGTGGTGTGGCAGTGTGGTCTGGCCTGGATCTCTCCAAGGTGATGGGGTGAACCGATCGATGAGGGTATCTGGGTGGTCAGTGATTGAACAATCTCTTGGCCAAACCGTTTTTGCAGTGTTTCTTCTTTATGCACTGCCTTCCGCTTCGATGGAAGTCGGAGTTTTAAAGCAATGTAGTTTTACTGGACGGATCGCAGAGATCAAGCCTCTGTCCCTGAAAAGCAATGTAGTTTTACTGGACGGATCGCAGAGATCAAGCCTCTGTCCCTGAAAAGCAATGTAGTTTTACTGGACGGATCGCAGAGATCAAGCCTCTGTCCCTGAAAAGCAATGTAGTTTTACTGGACGGATCGCAGAGATCAAGCCTCTGTCCCTGAAAAGCAATGTAGTTTTACTGGACGGATCGCAGAGATCAAGCCTCTGTCCCTGACACTGCTGTGAAACGCAGAGAGGACACCAACTCGCGGACGGATAACACTTCAGTTCAAATCCGTCCACACCTTAAAAAGGCTTTGCATGCATCCTATGTGAACACAGCGAAGGCCTCCAAGGGTGGCACAGCATTGCTCCCAGCTGGTTTGTTCGGCAGTTGATGGCCCACCCGCACCTTCGGGTTCATCTTTTTCTTGTCTGCTTTTTGGCCGACTCTGTGAAAAGGCCCAGTGACGGTAAGGACAGACCCACTGACCGCAGGGAAAGCCCTGCTGACAGCGGGAAAGACTGTAACCCGGAATTTTCTTCAGAAGACATGCAAGACCTCATGGCAAAAGCATAGCCATGTCTGGAGTTGTACTGAGTTCACCTGTCAGCAGAGCAGCAACGAGTGAGGCTGCGGGATACACACGGCAGTTGCATGACGTTGGCGTTTTTTCTTCTTTTTTTTTTTTGTTTTTTTTTGTTTGTTTGTTTGTTTTTTGTTGTTGTTGATTGGTCGGTTGGTTTTGGTGGGTTTTCTTCTTTTTTTTTTTTTTTTTGCGGTGGGCTCTGCAGTCATCAAATATGGGCAGGTACATCCATGGGAACTCTCCCGTGAAGATTCTGTCGTGTCACATCCAGTGGCCATCACACAATGGCATCTGTCAGAGAGCAATTATGTCCCTTGACGTCTTAATGGAATGCCCTGTGCGTGTCCGCACCCTATGTGAACACATCGAAGGCTTCCAAGGGTGGTGCAGTATTTCTCCTAGCTGGTTGGTCCGGCAGTTGAGGACAGTACTTTTCTGGGTCTCACCCGCACCTTCGGGTGCATCTTTTTTCTTTTCTTATTGAATGGATTGCGCAGAATCTCTGTCTCTAACACTGCTGTGAAACACGAGGACAGCAACTCGCAGACGGATAATACTTTTTCAAATCCGTCTAAACCTTAAAGAGGCTTTACCATCTGCCTCTAGTGTCTGGAAAGAGGAAACAAATGTGTGCCGAATGCCCACAAACCACATGTACATCCAACCATTTCTTTTAAAAGGTAGATGCTCCCGTGATGCACTCCATGTGACGTATTTCTCTTATTATGCATGTCTGTGTAGGTTGTTGCGACTTATCTGATGTCAGACACAGAGAGGAGAAAAAGATACACTCCAAAAGTGCAGGTGGGACCCAAAGGAGCACTGTCCTCAACGACCAAACGAACCAGCTGGGAGCAATCCTGCATCACCCTTGGAAGCCTGAAGTGTATTCACATGGAGTGCAGGCGGACACAGAGTTCCTTCTGATGTCACGTTTGAGTTCTTGAAAGAGACGAATGTTATCAACGACCACACACAGGCAGGTTTTCCACCCCAGCACAATTCCCGAGTGGAAGGGAACCGTACTCTGGCCGACCATCCCTGGCTGCCTGCCAGTCGAGGATGACCCTCTTCCTGTAAACTTCTGCGATTTGGGGAAAAGGGACGGGGGGTATGCTGTTTTCCCTTTATTCATATAGAGTGTGGCAGGAAGTGCTCCCGGACACATCACTTGGCAATGCCAACGGCTGTACTAGAACCCCAGCCCAGCTGAGGGCTGAAGAGCATTGTCAGCATTGTCAGCTGTACGTCGGCACTTTCCTATCATGGTTGTATCTAATACTTTGTGTCCGTCTGTCTGTGTGCGTGTGCGTGTGTGTGTGCGTGTGTGTGCGAGTGCATGCGTGCGTGCACGTGTGTCACCGATCGGCGGTACTGAACCAGCACGTCCATCTGTTCAGAGTGGTAGCTCAGGATAGAGAGCGTGTGCGCGTGCGCGCGCGAGTGCGCGTGTGTGTGTATGCGCGCGTGTGTGTGTGTGTGTGTGTGTGTGTAAGGTTGGGGTTTTAGTTAGGTTGGGGTTAGGCCAAGTTCCTCAGGGTTAGATAGGAAGGTTAGGCTAGGTAGGGGGGCGGGGGAAGTAGGACATCTAATATTTCTGCCTTCCGGTCTTCACTTATTGAGGGAGTGGAAGGTGGAGGTTGGTTTCGTTTCCGACTGTTAACCTTTGTTGCTTTGGTTCTATACGAGAGAGGCCGCGGCAGGATATCGGCTGTTGTTGTGTTGTCAAGGCAGTGAGTTGTTGTGAACTGCCGTGTTGTCGCACGAGCAACAACTTGTCCGTTGGTCGGGTGTGTGAGCTCTGCGGAGGGATACACTGTTCTGACCAGTGGTAGCTTTGTGTTGTGAGTGAAGCTCACTTGATTCTAACCAGGGTGGAATGCGTTGGGGTAGCTTCACTTCGGTCCCTGGTGTTCGTCGGAGTGGTCGTACTCCTTGTAGATGCGGCGGGAGCGCCGTTAGGTCGTGCTGGGTGTGACTTCGAGTCATAGTTAGGGCCAGGTCCTCGTCGGGTTTGGTGTGCCCATGGCCAGTGCCGAGTTCTGTGTCGTCCTTGTTTGCAGCCACTTCCAGCCAGCTGCAGAACTGGTGTGGTTGATCGTCTGTCTGTTCAGGTTGGTGATCTGTTGTGTTCATGGTGTTGTGGTTCGTCGTGTTGTCTTGTATTTCGGTCGAGTTGTACTGTGGTTGTCTCAAGTTGTGGTTAGTTGCTATTGTGTTCGTCACGTATACTGGTTGCCTGGTATGATGTTGTCTTGGTTTCATGGTTGTAATTTGTTGTCAGTTCAGTTCAGTTCAGTTCAGTTCACTTGGGACTTTAGATAGCCTCACAGCTTTTAGTGTCCCAATCATCTTATTTATATAATAAATGCATGCATATGCTCAGGATATATTTTACTCTATTCTGTCAATCAAATTGGAATTTTAACATATTTAACTTTGCGTTAGTATCCAGAAGGTTTTTAAAAGTATTCAAATCTTTGCTTTTTTAATGTGTGCAGGTAGTTTGTTCCAGTATGGTGCCACTCTGTTACTAAAGGAAAATTTTCTAATATTAGTGCGACAATATTTAATTTGGATTTTGTTATCAGAATTTCTTGTAATTTGATTAGAGGTTAGTTGAAAAAATCTGTTAAAATTTGTACTGTTAAGTCCCTTAAATAGCTTGTAAGTCTCAATCAAGTCTCCCCTTATTCGTCGGAACTTTAACGATGGTAAATTTAACCTTCGCAATCTATCTGCATAGCTTATATGTTTAAACTCCTTAATTAACAAGGTAGCTCTTTTTTGCACTTTCTCAATACTCGCTGATTGCCTTTTTAAGTAAGGGCACCATATCACATTTCCATACTCCAGGTGGGGTCTAACTAATGCCTTATATAGTATTGTAAAAACTTCAGTATCCACATATGAAAAAGACCAACTGGTTTGTGTTGTCACCTCTCTATCTACCTTGTTAGTAGTGTACATAGTGGTTCCTGAGTTCAGTTGTCACAGGGCAGTTTGGCTAGACAACTTGGGTTCGATATAATAACCATTGATGGACGGTGAGGCACCATATCGATTGTGGCCAGCTCATGTTGATTTCAGTCGTTTCAAGAAGAGAGTAATATGAGAAATTGCGCTTGGTTGAGGACCATCATATGATTCGGGTGCAGCTGTGTCTGCGTGAATCATAAAGAGGTGTGATGATTGTGCTCAATTTTCAGCTGTATATAGTAGGAATACGTTGAAGTTGAGTAACGATTTTGGAGTTGTCCTGCACGGCCTTAACATCGGTTAACTGTGCAGTACGGCCAAGGCCGATTTGTGGGCGAGTGGTTTATACCGGGTACGGTCGTGACCATCCAAGTCATGTTGGTGTCCTTTCACTTTTGTTAGTCATGGTTCTCGACGCGGGTGTCGTGCGCGTGCAGACTATCTTTGACGTGTGTGTGTGTGTGTGTGTGTGTGTGTGTGTGTGTGTGTGTGTGTGTGTGTGAACATGTGCACCAGGTTTTGCTGAGAGCGATATGTGCGTGAAGGCAAGTCTTTTATGACACCCCTCAAGGAGACTGGCGCAATAATAGGTGTTGTGTGCACATTATGACGTACGCATTTCGTACAGGACAGTGAGTCCATACAGTTGGGAGTTTTCTGTAGAGCAAGGGATAGTCATCACACATACAGGGATATATAAACTCGTGACAAAACAGGGTTGGAGGGAAGATACCTTAGGTTGCGTGGAGGCAGCTCCATTATGAATTTTAGTAGTCAGAAAGACGAGAGAGGTAAAGTTTAAGGCGAGTGGCTTAGCAGCCGATAGGATAAAGAATGGATGGTGTTCAGCATGTGATATTGTACGAGATGTGGTTATGTTGGCATAACAAGGATTAAGAACTGGGTTAACAAACAAGAGATGACATGAGAGTGGGGCGACGGATGGAAATTTTGGCTAGCGAATCATGAGTCCGCATTGGGGCTGTTTGGGTTTGTTTTTCTTTTTTTTTCCGAGATTTGGGTGTGATACCTAATTTCATATGTAAAACATGGATTGGCTCAGGGAGAATATTGCTTTAACTGCTGTGGTATGGGTTGGCCGGTAATGGGTCTAGTAACCGTGAAGCGAGTAACAGGTTGGGTGGAGTATTCAGAATATAAGAAGTCACTCTCGTATCCAAGTGGGAAGTAAGCAAAGGAGATGGAGAGTTAAAGCCTTACCAAGTAAGCTATGTGCCTTGGTTATTCAGGTAGTAGCGACACTATAGTAGTGGCCTACAGTTGTTTCAGCAGATATCCTGCTTCCGTGCCGAGGCTGGGGCCGGATCACCGCAGTCTGCAGCCGCGTGCTGGCAGGTGAGCGGCGGCTTTCTGTTACCTGTTGCTCTTCCGAGAGGGGGAGACCACCCAGGCCATCCGCCGTCTGTGAGGGTGAGAGGCGAGAGGCAGTTCTCCTCCCGTTACCTGTGCTCTGCCAGGAGGGGGGAGACCACCCAGGACATCCACCGTCTGTGAGGCAGTTCTCCTGTTACCTGTTGATCTCCCAGGAGGGGGAGACCACCCGGGTTGCTCGTGGGAAGTTGCTGGCCACCGTCTCCTCTTTCCCAGGAGGAAAGGACCGCCCTGTTCAGGTGCCACATGAGGGGTGCTGCGCCAGGCATTCCTTCACCCTCAGTTCTGGTGGGTCTTCTGTGGAGGAGTCATCCTGCGTGAGCCCACGGACAGCGCCGAGGAGCGAGTCTTTGGTGGAGGAGGTGTTCCTTCATGAGTCAGGCCCGTTGAGTGGGAGCCTGGTGTGTGTGTCCCTCGTGTTCATTGCAGGGGAGGAGTCGTCCTGTGCGAGGCCACGGACAGCGCCAAGGAACAGGGTTTTCTGTGGAGGAGTCATCCTGTGCGAGGCCACGGACAGCGCCAAGGAACAGGGTTTTCTGTGGAGGAGTCATCCTGCGTGAGGCCACAGACAGCGCCGAGGAGCAGGGTCTTCCGTGGAGGAGGGGTTGTCCAATTTTTGTGGTAGGAAGGGGGTGTTGGAATAAGCAGTAGGGTTAGGGGTGTCAGCCGCTGCCTCCTTTAGGGACGACTGGTGCGGTAGCGGTCCCAGGGTCAGGAAAAGAAAAGAGTGGGTCCCGGGAGAGGGGTGGGTGGTAGTAGCTTAGAGATTAGAGCCCCTTGGGTTAGTCCTTGTCCCTAGTAGTTAGCCACCATGTGTGTGGGCTTTCGCTGCGTCCCTAGGTTGCAGTGATATACTGCATCTGGTGCTCTAGGATTGGTAGGGTTCCTCGGGTCATTGTAGCAGCGTAGGGTGGGCCAGCGAGGAAGTGGATTACCTGTGTGCGGTTGCGGACAGACGTGAGTGGTGATTGCTGGGTGGTGGCACCATGGTGTGTATGTTGAAATAAAGAAGTGTGCATGATTGTAAAGCTGTGTTGGTGTGCTGTGTCGTCTGACCTAGTGTGTGATAGGCGTGGGTAGGGGTGGTAGGGCCCTCCGGCTTAGCAACCATGACAATGTGTGTAGTTTGTGTGTGTGTGCATGCGTGTGTGTGTGTGTGTATGTGTTTAAACAAGAACCCTGCAGGTTTGTCAGTATGTTGACATTGGATGCCTACATAAAGAGAAAGAGAAACCCCACACATAAAGCACTAAGTATTCGTTTATCAGGTATAAGGGGGATGGGTGCACGGGAGAGCTTCGCTGGCTCCCCTAATGAAGCGCCTTAATAGGTTATTTGCTGGAAAATGTGAAGAAACCTCTAGAACTAAATGACTGTCTTTTGATGCTTACGACGGAAACGTTTACAGGACATCCTTGAGTGAGAAGATCTGCAGGGAGAAAAAAAAATCACCTTTCAGGGTTATAGTCGGCATTCTTTGTCAGGTTCCAAGATGTGGGGCATAGAGCTGTGCCTGTGGACTACAAAGGGATGTAGACAACCAAACAATTACAAAAATGAAAATGAATAGAACAGTGTATAAGGAAAAAAGAAAAAAGAAAAAAAAACAGTATGACAAATGATTGCCTAAAGCAATGGCACAGGCATATAAAGAGACCGACAATCATGTCTCTTTGTCCGTGTCAGGGCAGGGGTGGAACGTGCTTTCCTTTATTGATTGAGAAAGAAGGCAACTGAATGCCATTGTCGGCTCTATCGACAAGAGAAGTTTCACATCCAGTTTTGGCTGATATTCATGATCTTCATACTCGGCTTGTCTCTTCGGGAAAGCATATAGTTTTCTTGTGAGTCCCCAGCCACATGGGAATCTATGGTAACTCAGTGGTGGACAAAGCAGCCAAACAAGCTCTCGGTGCAAGTCTTTCCAGGAGGCCTATGCAGTTTGTTCCTCACTCTGATCTACGTCATAAATCTAGTTTGTATTGTCGTGAACTGTGGCAGAGTGAATGGTGTAATCAAATTCATAATAAATTGTTTAAAATTTGCCCAGATTTAACTATTCCTTTCCCATCGGTGGTATGTAACCGTAAAGAGGAATCGGTTTTGTCACGGTTACATATTGGGCACAGCTATATAACGCACAGTTGGATACTCAGAGGGGAAGACCCCCCATTGTGTGTTGCGTGTGACAGCTTGTTCAGTGTTAATCATTTTTTGACAGAATGTGCTGATTTGATGTGTATCAGAGAGAAGTTCTTTTCCACCAGTGATTTATCAGTTCTTTTTCGTGAGATTTCAGTAGATCTTATTTTTTCTTTTTTGAAAGAGGTAAACTTATTTTATAAAATATAGTGTTTTAATTATGTATACAGGTGTCGTCGGAGTTGAACAGATAATTGTGCTTTTGTCCTCATAAATTTTAAGCTATGTGTTAATACTAGTGTGGGTATTTGTATTTAGAGACTTAGATATGATAGCTGAGGTCCTGATTTGGCTCCTAGTAGTCCGCTGGACCCTATAAACACCAACTAACTAACTAACTAACTGAATGCCACCCCTACCACCTACCCCCCACCACCCCAAGCACAGTTTCTCAACGCAAGCAGAACATATGTTTGCGCACATGCACACTCACACCATGAATCATAAGCCATGCTATCAGGTTTAATTACGTAGTCATTTGTGGGGAAAATGCTGATAGCAAGAAAAAAAAATGATAAGATCTTAGGCACATTTGACCTCTATTGACATGACTGATAAGAAGCCAGTCATAAAGACACATATACTAAAACACCAAGAGCGGGCAATTAACAGTATACATGATAAGCATACAAAGTCTTGGAGCAATAATTGGTATAAATCATACACAAACACAGATAAAGCAGAAGGCAAAAGTAACCAAATGTAAGAAATAATCCACATGGAAAACATAAGCCCCCCAAATGTATTGTTAAACCAACCATTCATATCAGTACATACTTCGTGTTCACCAAACGCCTTTCACCCATTCAGGGAGAGGATCACTAACAAGGACCCCACTTTACACTCTACATGCAAAGCATTCTCCCTCGCCATAACCATCAGCACTGACTATTTGTTTATCATATGTAAGTTCAGGACATAGAAGCACACCTACATCTGGTGTCTACATTCAACTGACTATGCACCAAGCGTTTATGGAATGACAAGCAAGAAAGCCCTTATTTTCTTCCTATCAATGTACGCTGACGGAAATTTGCAGCCCTTTGAATGTGCAACAGCCCATGTTATGAATGACAATCTCAAATTGCCTTCTTTTTTTTTTAAAAGCAAAAACAGTGAAGTTGCTGTGAATTTTGAGAGTAATCAAAACTGAAAATACTATAGGCATGATGACTCATTCTTCTTCATGGCAGCTTTTCACATGGGCTAATACATTTTGATGCTTTCAAATAGATAGATTTCCTTCAGTTCATGGATTCGTAGGTGAAAACAACCAGAATGGCATAGGCCCAGCTGAAGAGGTCAGCCCAGAACCAATTCCATTGGAGGGGCGTAGTGACAACCCTATGTTCACCACAGAACTCAAAGGATTTAGTCAAGACAGCCAGGTTTCTTTTGAACTACAGCTGTCAAGCACTTCTTTCCTGCTCACACTGTTCCACTCTGGCTTGAATCTCACGATCATCTGCTGCCGATGTACATGCCACAATACCATCACAATTATTTCCCTGCATGCAAAGATCTGGTCTTACAACGGATACAAGGGAAACTACTCTGGGGAGTTATCTGAAAATGGAACAAAATGTGTTGACAGCAGAAACAGCCTGTGTTCATGCTTGTGTTTCTTTATCTGCTTATGACCATGCTCATGTTCTACTACACGTACATCCCACAAAATCTACCTTCATATCTTCCATCACTACATGTCAACCAAATACAAAACGAGAATACAAGCCATCTGTTGACTGAGGATTCTTAGACTTAGATGCACCCACGTCTTGCGACGCATGAGGCAGTCAAGTCACTCCACTGTAAACAGTCCTCAGCCAGTCTGCTGGCATCACTCCATCCTCTGTCAACGAGTCTGAGGTCCCTCTCAGTCAGACTTAGACTGAGGATACCAATGCTATAAATGCCACATCAACACTATAATCTGCATCTGCAGCCTTGGACAGGTTTCCTCTCACCCAAACATCTTCCATGTAGGACTAACAGACCAGCATCTCTTTATCACAGATTTCGTTTTAAAAAAAATGACAGACCTCCTCCTCTCTTCACCCCTTTCCCTCTCTCATCTTCACCCTCTGAAAAGAAAAAGGGAAAAAATCCAACTGATTATCGTACTAAATCAGATCCATGTTAAAGTAAACCTGAAAGAACCTGTCTTGTGAAGAATGGGAAAACTAACGAAGAAATACATATAAAAGATGGTGAGTGAGACATCATGTCTCACATCATCCACCGACACTCCAGCAAAGCAGCATAAAAAGACAGACAAACATAAGATCACTCTCACAGTGCCGACTCCTTTTCTTTAACCCCTGATAAACCACACTAAGAGAATGACCTGCCACCGTTGGTTTCAAACCTACCATATTTAATTCCAAACATGACAAATTTACTAATGTGATCACCACCACCACCACCCCTCCCCCTCTCCCCAAACAATAACTAATTGTTCTAGCCAAAATAAACCTTCAAAATAATGCATTAAAATACAAGAATGAAACAATCTTGACATGACACAAGCGGGCTGCATAAAGTTTGCTTCTGGATTTCTCATCTATTCCTACAAGAAGAATAAACAACACAGAAGCATGATTGTGCTTATTAAAAACAAGCCTGATCTGTGAAAGGATCATTCAGCTATGCCCAGTCAAACTTGCAGCAATACTATTTAGCAACTTGTTCAATTTCAACATTGATTGTATGTTGTAAAACCTTCATGATCGCATTCTTTGCAGGCAACAAAATACAGTACTGCCAGACTGGTCAAAGCTGGCCTATCAGAATAAAGCTTACAAACAGAAAGCCAATTGAATGTGTTGTGTGTGAGCTGCTTTCTCTTAAAAGTTAAGTGGGTTAATGACAATGTGGCCAATGTTAATGACAACGTAAAGCAGAACTTTTGTTGTTGTTGTTGCTGAAAAAAGACATTTACAATGTTCTGCATGGTTTCATATCCCTGGATACATGTAAACACATGTGCATATATACACAGCACCCTTTTTCTTCTTAATAGGACTACACACACACAAACAACACACACACACACACACACACACACACACACACTTCCTCTCACTCTTTAACTTACTGGTAGCAGATATGACAAGTCAGATGATTGAAGGCATCCTGTGTGCACACTTACGCTTGTGACCCCCCCCCCCCCCCCCCCCATCCCTAACTTAAAGACACCTTCATAAAGTGTGATAATCTCTACAAGCTTCATGAAAGGTTTACATTGTTCATTTCAAAATATGTCTTAAAAAAGCACAAGCTGGACACGTGCTCTAGATTTCAAGCAGTAAACCAGCAGACATGTAAACAGACATTACCTGGAAAAAAAAAAGCAGGAGACCTTTAGTAACAATTTCCTTTGAAAATAATTAACTGGGTAGTTATATGTTACATTCAAAGTGACCAAAGGTATATAACAACACTTATAAAGGCCAAAGGAATATGAAGAAGCTTTCTAACTCAAAAGCTGTAAAAAGAGAGTGAGTGAATATTCACACCAGCTGGTGACTGAATATTTACAAAAGCATGGTGGTGGTGGGGAATCACTAAAACCAATCTGCAAGAACAGCGTTTCCACATGATAGTCAAAATCAATTCGAGACTGTAACAGAAATGAAAAATTACACCTCCGATGAAAAATCCAAAATGGTTCTCTGAAACATTATTCTGGTCACTATAATGCATAACGATACTACAATTACCACAACTCGCCAAGTTCAAAAACACAAATTTTATGATTCATTCATTCTTATCACACACACAAAAAACCCAAAAAAACTGTCCACTTGAAACTAAAGAGAATACCCACTTGGAACTAAAGAGAATACCTACTCAGCACTAAAGAGAATACCCACTCAGCACTAAAGAGAATACCCACTCAGCACTAAAGAGAATACCCACTTAGAACTAAAGAGAATACCCACTCAGCACTAAAGAGAATGCCAACAGACCATGAGGGTGTCATGGAAGCATGAACACTGAAGGTACTGCTATGCTCAAGCCAAAGAGTTCAGGAACTCCATGTGAAAAACATTTCAGTCCATTTCAATCCGATTTATTCCTTCCATTCTGCAATGATGCACATGTTCATCATCATCAACTGACGCTTCAGTGAGTTAGCCATTCCACGACACCAGATTTTTAATGCACTTAGAAAGGATAGCAATCATCATTTGGAAAAGAAATATATGCTAAAAATTATGACAAATTTTTAAGAATGAAAAGACAAGATGATCACAGACAGCACAAACAAAATGGCTGAAAAATAATTACTCTCTTTTCTAACAGATATATCCAGGTATCCACATACGCAAGAAGGATCAGCAATTATCAAAGTTTTAAAAAAGATGAAAAAGTTTGAAGAAACAGATGGCAAGATGATGACAGACTACACACTATTGCTGAACAATGATAATCACACTTCTGGCAGATTTCACCGGCACGTACTTTATTAGATAAAACGGGCAGCAAAGATGAGTGTAACTTCCAAGATATGAAACGACATTCCTGCATCGTAAGGCCATGCTCTGCACCTGAGTTTACATATACTGGTTTAACCTGTTCCATTCTTTTAACTCACTCCTTGTAAAACTTAGAAAGAGAGGGTGTTAGTTACCGCCAAGGACACTGACAAACAAAGCACATGACAAGACACGATGCATTTCAACCTCTTGGGTCTTCTTCAGGCAAAAAAGAAAACAAACAAAGAATGAAAAATGACTCATCTGTTGTCCGTGTAGTTGGGAGAATAGCCGCCAGCTTGTAGACATCATCTTAACAATGCTGGCCTTCCGCTGTCTGCGCATGTGGACCATTACTTTCACCCTTTGCTCTGGTTTGGTGATGTATTTAAAGCCAAGAAACAAAGGTGACCTTTGCAGGTATAAATAAGATAAAACAGCAAGCAGTACACCTGTACACTAAATTTTAGATGTCTTGCATTTTATTTGCTATTTTGAGACATTTTTTTCCCCAGTGGTATATCAATACCTGCTTTGTAATAGGTTGACAAAGGACAATACTCTTGGCACCGAGAGAGTTACTCTCCAATGACCCCCACCGGGGTCTGCCCTGGGGGACCTGGGTGGGGTGTCTTATTTTTAGTTCTCAGGGTCACCCTCTTGTGCCCCTTGAGGGTGGGACTTTGTTTTAAGTGGGCTTTCTTTTTCTCTGTTTTTTTGTGTTTTTTCTGCCTACCCATGGTTCTTTCACCTGCATTTCTCTTTCAGCATTCTCCTTATTAATCTGCAGTTTTCTGTTTTGTCTATCTTCTGCCTTTACGGATCTTTACCCTATTCTTTTCCTTTTTTCACAAGTCTTCTGTAGCACTTTCTATTTTCTCTGTGGCCTCTTGGTCCACCGTGTTGACCGTGCGGTGCGGCCCGTGTCGGGGGAGAATGGTGTCCTGGTGGTTGAGAGGGACTCGGAGTAGGATCCGTGCCCCTCAACACGCCACTTTGGCCCGGACTTCCCCTAGACGGGGGGCAGCATGGGGCCCAATGCTGTCAACCGGTCGCCTTCACAGTGTGGGCATGGCATGGGTCAAACCGTGTGCCACGTTGCTTGTCCTGGAAGCCAGGTGAGTGGCCTCCTGTCCGTTCCCGGCAGTTGGTCATGAGCCTGGTGGATGGGGTGGAGCGCATGCCACGCGGTGTATACCTGCACTATAACCCTGGTGTTTCCCTTTGCTGGAGGACCGCTTAGGGGCATCGCCCTTGTGGGCACTCGATGGCGGGTGGGGAGTAGGGGAGGTGAAGTTTTTTCCTTTCATTATGACATCTAAACAATTACCCCCTAACAAAAAGAGAAGAAATGATGATGGACATGGCACGCTTATGGACGAGACTATGAATAGAGATTCAGATTCAGATAATGAGATAAGAGAAGTGGCAAAGAGAAAGGGTATCCAAAACACATGGCCAAGCTTCCTTTTAGTGGAAGCAAAAGATCCGAAAGAATCCATTGCTCGGATTTCTCCGTTCGCTGTTTGCAAGTGGTTCGAGGGAGTTTCGTCCACAGGATTTAAAATGATCAAAAGACTCCGATCTGGTAGTTACCTTGTTAACTGTGCTACGGAAGCGGCGTCTCGGTTGCTGCTGAAAAGGGATGGTTCTCAACTCATGCAGATCACAGTTAAGGTTTCCATTCACCCCTTTCTCAACTACTCGAAAGGGGTAATCAGATGTGTTGACTTGGCTGGAGTTGCTGAATCAGAAATTCGGACTGAGATGGAAAGTCAGGGTGTTCTGCAGGTCCATAGAGTTAAAATCTCTAAAGGAAGTGACTTAATTGAAACCAACACACTATTCTTGACTTTTGCTATGCCATCTCCCCCAGAGTTTGTCAAAGTGGGTTATGTCCGAGTGAAAGTTACGCCTTTTGTACCATCTCCTTTGCGGTGTTTCAAGTGCCAACGCTTTGGGCATTCCAGCCGAGCTTGTCGGGGTCAGGAGATCTGTCGTGACTGTGGACAGAAGAAGCATGATGAATCTTGTATAAATGCTGTATACTGTGTCAATTGTAAGGGTGATCATCCAGCAAATTCAAAAAGTTGTCCAGTGTGGAAAAAGGAATGCGAGATTCAGAAAGTAAAGATTGAGAGGAAATGTTCCTTTCTTGAGGCTAGAAGGCTAGTGGAGGTCAGGACTCCTTCGGCTGCGACTTATGCACAGAAGGTGGTTAACGATTCTGCGAACCGGTCATCGGGTGATGATCTGGGAGCAGCTCCATTCACTGCTCTGGAGAAGAAATTGACAGAATTGTTGTCATCGGTTTTGGATCGGCTTACTATACTTGAACAATCAGTTGAGGTTTTGTCTCAGAAATGCAATAGTGTTCCGTCCAGCAGTGTACAACAGGCTTCAGTCCCTGCTGGTGAGGGAAGAAGTGTTTCAGTTGCACAAAGTGCTGTGGATCAGAGGTCAGGGGTGAAGGATCGGAGGAAAGAGATGTCCCCTCGCTCACAGGCCAATAACAGCAGTACGAGACAGGCACGCAGTGAGGAGCGTCCTTTTCGGACTCCAGACCCTCCTAGGGGAAAATCTCGAAGTCAGGTATTTGGTGCAGCAGGTTTCAGTCCAGTAAGAGCAAATTCCAAGCATGGCAACAAACAACTTAGAAATTTATCAGGAGCATCGGCTTCTGACCTTGTCTTGAAGAACCGTTTTAGTTCTTTGGTGGACAGTGAAGTTTCTGGAGAAGAGGGCTGATAGATATTCTTTTAACAACCTAACATGGACATACTCCAGTGGAACATAAGGGGAGTTAAAGCAAATTGTCGGGACCTTGAGCTATTATTGACAGAGTATAGATCTTCGGTAATTGCTCTTCAGGAAACCCTTTTAACTGCAAGTAAGAAGCATGAGATTCCTGGTTTCTCCTGCTTACTCAAGCCAGCTTCTGCAGACTTTTCAAGGAGAGGCGTTTCTCTTTATATTCATAATTCGGTACTACATACAGAAATTCCACTTCAGACGGATCTGGAGGCAGTGGCAGCTCGTATCTCGTTAAACAAGGTCGTTACGATATGTTGTTTGTATCTGTCTCCATCTTCTGTGATTTCGAAGAGTCAGTTGGATGGTTTAATTTCTCAGCTCCCTCGCCCATTTCTTTTATTGGGTGACTTGAATGGCCATTCTCCACAGTGGGGAAGTAACTGCACCAATTCTCAAGGGAAAGTTCTTGAGGATTTTATATCGGATCATGATCTCTGTCTTCTGAATTCAGGCTCACCGACCTTTTGTTCTCCTTCTGGTTCTTTGACTCACTTGGATTTGTCCATTTCCGACCCTTCCTTATTTTTGGACTTAGAGTGGCAGGTTCATTCGGACCTAAGCGGGAGTGATCACTTTCCGATTTTTATTTATTTTACAAAGCAAATGCAGGAGTCCCCTCGGGAAACATGGAAGTTTCGCTCTGCAGATTGGAGTCTTTATCAGCAACAGATTTTAAGTAGACTGCCTATGAATCTGTTGCGGAGTTATGATGATCCTGTTTTGCAGTTCACTAAAGTGATTGTAGAGAGTGCTAAGGAAGCTATTCCCAAGTCCCGTGATAAACCAAATGATGTTAAGACCCCTTGGTATGATAAAGAGTGCAAAACTTTGAAGGGTAAGAGAAAAGGTGCTCAAAGACTTTTTGCTAGGTTTCCTATGGTGGGGAACAAAGTTAAACATCAGGCGTGTAGGGCTAAGTGTCGGTATACTTTTAAAACTAAGAAGAAAGAATCTTGGAAAAATTTTTGTTCAAATCTGTCCTTTAAGGTCAATTCAAGGAAAGTCTGGAAACTAATCCGTAAGATTAAGGGAAAGTCGGTTACATCAGTTATAAAATGTTTGCAAGTAAATGGATCGATTATTACTAATAAAAAGGAGGTTGCTAACTTGTTAGCTGTTACTATCCATCAAAATTCGTCAGCTGATCATTATTGCAAGGAATTCCAGCGTATCAAAAGATCAGCAGAGTCAAAATCTTGTTCCTTCGTGCCAGATAGTTCTGAGGATTACAACTGCGTTTTCAGCATGGATGAGTTAAAGGACGCCATTTTGAAAGCCAACAACTCAGCTCCTGGACCAGATGACATTCATTATCAATTTATTCAACATTTGCCAGCTGAGGGTTTAAAGGTGTTGTTGTCTCTGTTTAATCATGTTTGGTGTTCAGGGTATTTTCCACCTTCTTGGAGAGAGGCGGTTGTTATCCCTATTCCTAAACCAGGGAAAGATCATTCGGACCCTAACAACTATCGTCCTATAGCTCTCACTAGTTGCTTATGTAAAACTATGGAGAGAATGGTATATTCTCGATTGTTATGGCAGTTAGAATGTCTGGGGGCCTTAGATGTTTCCCAGTGTGGATTTCGGAACAACCGCAGTACTACTGATCACCTGGTTCGATATGAGTCTTTTATCAGGAATGCTTTGATTAATGGAGAACATGTAGTTTCTATTCTTTTTGATTTAGAAAAAGCTTATGACACAACATGGAGGCATGGAATTCTCCAGGATTTGAAGGCACTTGATTTCAAAGGTAATTTACCAATGTTTATTGCTAATTTTTTGTCTAACAGGCATTTCAGTGTTAGGCTTCATTCGACCTTTTCGGATCCTTTTGAGCAGGAGATGGGTGTCCCTCAGGGTAGCATCCTTTCTCCACTTCTGTTCAATCTCAAGATTAATAACATTGTCCAGTCAGTAAATTCTGGAATTGATAAGTCATTATTTGTTGATGACTTCTCCATCTCTGCCAAGGGGAAAACTTTGGCTGCAGCTGAGCGTCAACTTCAGTTGTGTGTTAATCGTGTTCAGCAGTGGGTTACTGAAAATGGATTTAAGTTTTCAGCTACTAAGACAGAGTGTGTTCATTTCCATAGGAAAAGATCTCAGGTCTTAGAACCAGCTATCAGTCTCAATGGTCAAGTAATTAAAGTTTCCAAACAAGTGAAATTTTTGGGGGTTATTTTTGATAATAAGCTTTCTTTTTTGCCTCACATTAAGTACATTAAACAATCTTGCCAGTCAGGTTTGAATGTTTTGAAGGTTATTAGTCACACTGATTGGGGTGCAGACAAGCGAACTTTGTTGCGATTGTATCGGGCTTTGGTGAGACCAAAGCTAGATTATGGGTGTGTGGTATATGGTTCTGCAAGAAAATCTTACCTCAAAGCTCTTGATCCAATTCATCATCAAGGACTGCGGATTGCTCTGGGAGCATTTCGCACATCTCCAAAAGAGAGTTTGTATGCTGAATCTGGTGAACCCCCTCTGGAGCTAAGGAGGTTGTGTCTTTCCATGAATTACTATCTGAAACTGAGGGCTAATCCAGAAAACCCTGCCTATGATATTGTCATGAACCCGCCTTTTAGAGCCAAATATGATCTAAAGCCAAATGAGATTCCTCCACTGGGTATTCGTATTTTGCCCCACTTCGGGGCAGCTGGCATTGACCTTGATGCTGTTGATGACGGTCCATTACAGACTGATGTACCTCCCTGGAAAGTCGCCAATCCAGAGATTAATTTATATTTAACTCAATTTCGAAAGGAGGTCACCTCGAGTGCTGCATATAAACAACTTTATCTTGGGCAATGTGAACTTTATCAAGATTTTATCAAGATTTTTACAGATGGTTCTAAAAAAGGTGAGAGGGCTGCAGCTGCCATTGTGTGTGATAACAATTTTCAGGAGCCTACTTTGTTAAGATTGCGGGATTGGTCGTCTGTTTATACTGCTGAACTAAAGGCTTTAAATCTGGCCCTCAGTGCGGTGTCCAGGTCAGATCAGAATGATTTCCTTATTTTATCGGATTCATTGTCGGCATTGTCGGCTCTATCGACAAGAGAAGTTTCACATCCAGTTTTGGCTGATATTCATGATCTTCATACTCGGCTTGTCTCTTCGGGAAAGCATATAGTTTTCTTGTGGGTCCCCAGCCACATGGGAATCTATGGTAACTCAGTGGTGGACAAAGCAGCCAAACAAGCTCTCGGTGCAAGTCTTTCCAGGAGGCCTATGCAGTTTGTTCCTCACTCTGATCTACGTCATAAATCTAGTTTGTATTGTCGTGAACTGTGGCAGAGTGAATGGTGTAATCAAATTCATAATAAATTGTTTAAAATTTGCCCAGATTTAACTATTCCTTTCCCATCGGTGGTATGTAACCGTAAAGAGGAATCGGTTTTGTCACGGTTACATATTGGGCACAGCTATATAACGCACAGTTGGATACTCAGAGGGGAAGACCCCCCATTGTGTGTTGCGTGTGACAGCTTGTTCAGTGTTAATCATTTTTTGACAGAATGTGCTGATTTGATGTGTATCAGAGAGAAGTTCTTTTCCACCAGTGATTTATCAGTTCTTTTTCGTGAGATTTCAGTAGATCTTATTTTTTCTTTTTTGAAAGAGGTAAACTTATTTTATAAAATATAGTGTTTTAATTATGTATACAGGTGTCGTCGGAGTTGAACAGATAATTGTGCTTTTGTCCTCATAAATTTTAAGCTATGTGTTAATACTAGTGTGGGTATTTGTATTTAGAGACTTAGATATGATAGCTGAGGTCCTGATTTGGCTCCTAGTAGTCCGCTGGACCCTATAAACACCAACTAACTAACTAACTAACTCTCCAATGACAGCCAGAGTAAGCACACCCATAGCAACTGGGATGCCACTGACAATGGCCCTCCCCTGGGGCCTGTTCCCGGGCATCTCGCAGACCTTCATGGCGGGAGTCGTATTGCACACGGTGTGACGATTCCATAGACTTTCTAGCAAGTGTTGGGAGTTGCATGATGTGAGACATAAACACTTTACAGCAGACTCCATGAAAACTTTGTTCAGAGATGTCCCACCTGATGTGATCTTTGAGTTTTTGAAAGAGATCAACATTTTTTCAATGATGTACAATTTTACATAAGAAAGATTTAGAAAAAAAATTTTCTGGTGTGTTTTTAGGTGTATTTTAAAGAGTTGTGTGGGTGAGGGATTTTTTTTTTCTTTTTCAAATGACTTTTGAGTTCACTTTGACGTGCTGACAGGCTGATATAGCCCCCTGAGGTCGGCTGGGCCACAACAACATTACCTTACCTTACTCTCTGGCAGTCCTTGCCTAATGACAACTGGCAGTGTCATAATCCACATGGATGAACTTCTACTGTGTATGGTGCACAGGCGCGACACAAACTCTTAACGATGCAGTGGTTGCCTAGGAAACAAACATCATGAACTGGATTTGATTGGATATTTAGGTAGCCATCAATTGTTCTGGAGGATAACCTTTGAATCATGGGACATGTCTGTCCAAGAACATCTGGCTTTTTGTGCACTCACTTACTAGTTTCAATAAACGCTAGTCCAAAATTCTGGTGAACCCATCTACAATGATCAGTTGAGCCTCGTGCTACATTTTTCAACCATCCACACAAGTCTTTTCAAGCAATGAATGCACCATGCTTCCAAGCATAAAGTTTTAGGCAGGACCACACACAAGCCAGATGCAAAACAAAACCATGATATCCCTTGAACTGTTCAAAATACTCGAATGAAAATGTTAAGTATTTATTAAGAAAAACCTGCATATCTGCTTCAATCCAGTTTGTGTTCTTCATCTAAAAAAGTGAAGAAAAAACAACTGTAATTAATCATGCAATTTGAATGACACGCTTCCAATGAAAAAGATTCAACCAGACTACACACTTTAATCTTTACGGAACATCTCTTTTGAAAACGCTCAGAACACTGCAGGGGTCTCTGACAAACTGTACATTTTACAGAGGTTTTAATGTGTTTCAGTTGATCTGGGTCTTCCAGGACCCATACCCTCTGTGAAACACATTGGTCGTGACAGACCGACACACATGGTGTGATCCAAAGCGATGTCTGATAAAGATCAAATGTACAGAAGAATCGTGAAGCAGTCTGCAATAATGACACGCTTGACTAGCTGTTGAAATGCAGTACCAGCTTTGACAAAGCGGCACTTCAGTTGGTTCCATTAAATGTTGGTTAATTCTTTAAACATGATGATCACCTATCATGCTCAAAAGATGCGAACAGACGACATGAACCTTCAACATGTCTGCAAACTGAATGTGCTTCCCAGCCTATACACCTCCATCCTCCTCTTTCTCCTCACAAAGAAAAGAAAAAGAAAAACAAATGGGAGGGTGTTCATAGCATGCAAAGCCTCATTCTGCAGTCTCACCTGAAACTGTGACGTTTAGGCCTTCTCACCTGACAGCCCAGTCTATACCAAACTGTGTCCATATTTCATGTTGTTTCAACTGCATCGCAGTTCTGATATAAAAAGCATAACAGACAATAAACTGTGTGCGATGAATATTACAAACCAGCAGCTTAGTAAGCAAAGTTTACATAGAGAAAAAAAAAGAAAGAAAAAGACACAAGGTACACACCTCAGAGATTGTAGGCATAGACTAGAAGCATATGATTCCTTGTGAAAAATATACCTGAAAAAATATATCAACAACAACAAAGGTAAACTGCTTAATCAGTAAAATGTGTACTTTTTTCTCAAAACAATATAAACACACACACATTCACACAAAAATAACCAGAGAGTATCAAAAGAATGAATGAGATGTAACTCGGGCCTCACTCAACTCCCCCCCCCCCCCCCCCAAAAAAAAAAATCCCTGAATAGATTCCCCTGCCCAAAATGATCCAATCCAAAATGACTACAGGCAGCCAAGAAACGTGTTCATGAAAGAAAAAAAACAACTTCTCAAAATAAGCAGCCAATATTACTGGGCAACCCGTGTCTATCTATCAAAAAGATAATAAGGTTCAGATAACATAAATGTAAAGCTAGCTCTGATCTTTGGACCCCAAGCAAGCAGTTCTCCTTGGAAGGAGACAAAATATGGTACTGAATGGGAAATGCTAGGAGTACTTCCTAAATCCACAAGTGTTGGTCAACAGTCCAGGGTTGTCAATGACGATACTGTGTCTTTCACCTAAATCCTTCATTTTCATCGCCACGACACTTATAGAGATGAGTTTTTAAGTCTCCAGTTTTGATCACTATAGCCTAGCTCGCCCCACGCAGAGCCTTTTTCAGGGATGACAAAACTCACAGAAGAAAACACGTCACATTACAAAGCAAGGGAGGCCACTGGAAAAAGAAAATCCTGAAAAAGAAACGAAGAGCGCAAGTGGTTGTGACATGATAGCTACACTACTGACAGCTCAAGGCGTATGACACTGGGCTCCGCTGACAGTACCAGGCCTTCCCCTTGATCTGTCAGTCCCAGTGATTTCTCTTGCTGAAAAAGTGAGAAATACAGGAAAAAACAGAGTCAACACCACACAAAAAAGCTGTATGGGCAAATACACACTGCAGAATAGGACAGCCTAACTCCACTCCAGACAGCACAGTTTTCATTGCCTAACTGCCAAACAACATCAGCCAAAAAGCTGGCATGTCATAAACTGCTGGCAGATGAACAGGTTTATAAGAGTTTCCAACAAAGGCAGGAGATTGGTCCACAAAAGGCAGAAATGTAGTGGATGACAGAACAGCAAAAAAAACAGACAAACAAATGGAGTAGTCAAAGTGAGTGTAAAGGCAATCACCAAGTGCTGTGAGACGACTGTGTCTTTGTAAAAGAATGGAACCGAAAGGTCAGGTTGTCAAACACCATGTAATTGGCTAGTCGTGAACTCTTTCACAAGGGACAGCGCCCCTGAACTAATCTAATTTTTCAATCTTTTGCACAGGAGCCAGCACATTCAAACAGACCCTTGATCTGTCCTTCAATCTAGTTCTTATTTTTCATATCCTAGCCAACTGCTAGGAACCACATCAGGGCCATCTTCTGGACGCCTTCCAAACTGTAATCAGATCATGCTCTGGCCACATTCTACCTTTTCACCGATTTTCTCCCAAATCCATTCATTAGCTTTTTATATTATCTTGCTGACAGACAGACAGACAAACACAAACCAACTGACACAGGGGAAAGAATTCTCTTTGGTGGAGGTAGTAATATCACGATATTAACAGGCGGCAGTCCAAGGTTAATGTAACTGATGGGACAATCTGCAGACTGTCAGCTTGTCTTTTAACCTTTCGGGGGGGAAGACGAGGGGCAGGGGGATTGTTGAAGAAATGGGCCCATATATTATCCACAGCAGCTATAGCATGCTACAAAAGACGTAGTGTAATGGATGGATATCATTATCACTTTATACTGCATTTAAGATGTGCACAATAGAAACGAAATGGAAAATTGTACAGCTGTAAAAATGGGCAATGTTCATTAATAAGGTCACTTCAAAATATGATACAAAACTTTTTTTTTTTCAACACAATCTCCAAAATGGACCAATTACTGAAGATTCCAGAACCTGACCAACAAACCCAATTTTCTTGAGGCTGGGCGCACTGGGGTGCCATACTCTAGAAACTGTCCTGTTTTTCCTAATTCAGCAGCAGAAAACAAAACAAAGGCAATAAAAACTTTCAAGCTTTTTTAAACGGCTTCTAAAAGCTCAATCCATCTATATGCTGTGTGGTAAGACACACACGCATCCCACAGACTGCTTCCAAATCTGCATGAAGCTCAGGCGTTATATATGACTTTAATGATAATGAAAAGAAAACACGCAAGAAACGTATATCACTGACGACATCATTTGAAACTGTGCGCACTGCATGAGATATGGCTGAATCTTATCATGGTTTCATGTATACAGGGACAAAAAATAGCATTCTGCAGCTCTTCATGGACCCTCCAAGTAACAGACCTTCAAAAACCCAAGTGTCAAAAGTCAACCTACAAAATATGAATATGCATTATAATTAAAAATTTTGCTAAAACATTGAACCATGGTGCCTGTCAATTCAGAGATGACAGCAGTATCACATCAGCAATCTGTTTGGAACAAGATGGCAAAGTCGGCTTCCAATGCCATTCCATACCAGGAATGGGTATCAGCTGAGATTCCTGAAAAGCATAGGCAAGAGTGAACTCCAGACTGAACAGATGGACGTCAGAACCTCTAGAATGACCTTCAGAAAACTACTTCCTCTTTTTGCGTGTATGTGTAGTTTTGGTTCCAGGAGACTTCAGGATTCCTCCATGCTCATGGATACGGGGCTCCTTGCTGTGGGTACCCCCCAGGAGCTCCTTGAGGTGTTCCTTGCCATTGTGGAGGACCTCCATGCTGAGATGGGGCCCCTGGCTGACCCGGCTGAGGACCTCCTTGCCACTGAGGTGGAGCGCCCTGTTGACCTTGACCTGGCTGACCTTGCCACTGAGGAGGACCTCCAGGTTGAGGAGGTGCACCTGGCTGACCTTGCCATTGAGGGGGACCTCCATGTTGAGGAGGTGCACCCGGCTGACCTTGCCACTGGGGTGGACCTCCATGTTGAGGAGGTGCGCCTGGTTGACCTTGCCACTGAGGGGGGCCTCCGTGTTGAGGAGGTGCGCCTGGCTGACCTTGACTTGGCTGACCTTGCCACTGGGGTGGACCTCCAGGTTGAGGAGGTGCGCCTGGCTGACCTTGACCTGGTTGACCTTGCCATTGAGGTGGACCTCCAGGTTGATGAGGTGCGCCTGGCTGACCTTGACCTGGCTGACCTTGACCTGGCTGACCTTGCCACTGGGGTGGACCTCCAGGTTGATGAGGTGCGCCTGGTTGGCCTTGCCACTGAGGGGGACCTCCCTGCTGACCTGGTGGAGCAGCTCCTGAGGCAGGCGGGGGTGCTGCCACCTCACGTTTGGGGTTGGGCTTCATCCCTCTCATCTTGTAGTAGTCCACCACCTGTTTGGGTACCTCAGCCAGCACATGCCGGGCCAGTTCTGCTGGGATGCTCTGGGAACAAAAAAAATAAGATACTTAGTGTCATCATTTTTTATCAGAGCTGCCTCCTCCCTCCATATTCCAGAGCCCCTCTCCCCCCCCCCCCCCCCACCCCTCCTCCCCTGCATGCAACTTCTAGGGACACACTTCTTTAAAAAAAAAAAACAACCCAGGGACAACGACTGTTGTCCATGGATGTATGTTGCTCCAACACTCAATTGTCATATCACAGTTAAATGTACATCTTCTAGTGCACAACAAATGCACATGTCTCAACATATCTGGCAGGGCCAGTCTGCTGATGTATCTGCTTATTCTTCTCAGCAGATTCGCCGTCAGCACTGCAATGTGAACAACGCTCCTCGCCTTTGTTTCACTTCAATGCCTTTGTTTTTCTCTCTTGACAACTCAGTACATGGGTCTATACGTGCATGGATGTTGACCGATGCAGTAAGGTTCAGATCGTTCCCATGGTTTAACCCTCTTGCATTCGCATTTTCCAGCCTAGAACTGCTCCTAGTATTCGTATTGTTTTGAGAAATTTAACCTAAAACTCACCTACTGCCTTTGAAAGGCTGTAGTGGACAAAGTTTCCACTGCAGCGCTGTCAAATTTAGTATGCAAAATTCTAATACATCATATTTCATAATGCAGAGATGTCACATGTTTGGGATGCATGTTGGTGTCACTGTCACCCTGTTTGTCACAAAACAATGGGACATCAAACGTTGACAATGTTACTATGATACACCAGACAGACAATAACATCGTCGGCATGCATTTGTTAGTATAAATCATCAAAGGGTGGCCTACCTCAACTTGTAAACAGCAGTCCTGGTTCAGTAAATCCAGTTTGGGGTGTCACAAAGTGTCACATGATTGTCACATACTCAAACATGCGGCCAGGTAACTTTACAGTTTTTGTTTTTTATCCTAAAGGGTGTGTTTGTCACTACTTAACGATTTTTATCACCAGAATATACACAGTCACAGAAAGAAGTAAACTCCATTATTTATACTCTAATGTGGTGTCTGGTCACACACAGCAGGAAGGTAAGTGTCACCACTGTCACATGTCACCAATATGGTAAACACCACTCTTGATCCATGGTTTCTACCATATTTGCCGCATGGCAGAAACCGTGTTTTTGACATCACCCCACTGATCCATGGCTCGCTAAACCGAAGATCATTCGACCAGTAGCACCAGAGTCTTGGCAGACGTTTGATTCCTGTCAGGACGAGCACAGCTAGGTATGCACGCATCTCCGCAGGTGTCGTATCTTGCCAAAGTGGGTCAGGTTGTCCCCGCTTTGCCATCTGCTGCCTGGCGTACAGGTTCGTCTGGTCAGCAGCTGTAGTAAAAAACAACTGCGGCAGGAAGAGAAAAAAATAATCCAGAGGTGTAGCTGTGTCTGGCAAATCATGATCTGGCCCAGTCTCCTCCTCAAAAGGCTGAACCACGGGTGCGGATGTCGCCGGTTGCCACGTGGTCACAAATGCAGACAAAGGCACATCATCATCTTCATCACTTTCTTCGCCTTCTTCTCCCTCTTCCTCCTCTCCCACATCCACATCACTTTCATTTAACTCCTCTCTTTCATATCTTTCTACATCTTGTAGTATTTCATCCAGCTCCTCTTCATATAATCAAAAAAAAAAAAAAACGCCGTCAGTAGAAGCGCTAGCAGACGCCATTTTCAGAAACAAGGCGATGCCGTCTGCAGCAATGGAATGCGGTCAGTTCACGACCCTAGTCTTTGTGAATGAATCGTTTCCCACACCCCATACTACTACTAAGATTTCACTGGACGCCTCTCAGGGATGCACGTTTATTTTTGGCCAGTCTTGACTTAAAACAAGGTCGCAGTGTATGAGGGAAAGTAACGCGGCACGTACGGCTGGTTGCAGCCGGAACGAAGAGCAGGGGAGACAAACACAGTGGCCGGATACGGAAGAAACGAATGCAAGAGGGTTCCCATGGTTTAAGTATTCTCAGCTTCCAGTCGACGCCATTCTATGCACATTCACCTTCAGATTCTTTCCCTTAAACATGACACTGGAAAAATGGATTCCTGGGACAGGCTGACCCTTCCACTGTTTCCAGGACATATGGATACTGCGGAATTGTAGGCAGTCCTGAGGGTAAGAGGTTAGCAGCATTCACTCTCTCTCTCACTTTTTGTTTAATCCAGTCCTCACTCTTGGAAAAAAAACAACAATAGAAGTTAATAACACAACAGTTAACTGGAGTACAAGAAAACAAGACAGCCTACAGTCTCACAGTAGATTTACAGCCACACGGTCACACCATGCTGTGGATACATTCATTAGAAACCAGGAGGGTACTGGGAACACCACAGACCTCCGCCACGATCAAACAATCCTCCTAGATCCACCCTTGACTTCAGAGGTAATATATGTACAGGGAAACAAACATGCAAATCAAGTGACACACAGAGTGACAGAGGAAAAGAGAGAGACACACACAGAAACACAGACAGAGTGACAGAGAGAGAGAGAGTGAGAGAGGCCACACTACCTGTTTAAATTCCCTGAAGGGCACAAACTGGACAATGTCTCGCCGCACTGAGCGCCCATCCGGCCCCCTGAGCACACCATTGTCACCATCCAGCTCGTTCATGTCGCTGAAGTCAGCTTTACCCACGCCCACAATGATGAGAGACATGGGGAGAGCTGAAGCCTCCACAATGGCCGCTTTGGTGTGGTCCATGTCGGTCAGCACCCCGTCTGTTAGCAGCAGCAGGACGAAGTAGGCCTGCAGAGAGGATAGTCCTCATCAATCAGTTCTTTACAGCCCTGCCAACCTCAAGGGGCCATATCAGGGTTGTCATATGGTAAATAAGGTTCCATGTCTGCTTTTTTATTTTGAAAAAAAACAAACCAAAAACGGACAATTTCTCTCAAACATTTTGAAACACAACTGGATTGGTTTTCTAAAAAACAAATCTTCGATCCAGTTAAAAAAGATTTATCTCTTCTAAAAACTCAAAAATCCTACCTGGAGGAACATCCCTGAATGAGGTCTTCACTGAATCTGGCGTAAAGTTGTTTGTGCTAAATGTCTTGTAAATTCCAACACTAAGAGCACATAATGACTGGTTCATCACTTGACAGGCACTATCAAATCCCCACACCTTCTATTAGATACATGTGTGTGTGTGTGTGTGTGTGTGTGTGTGTGTGTGTGTGTGTGTGTATGTGAGTGCGTGTGTGTGTGCTGCCGCTTCAGACATTAGGCTTAGGGACTTGAACTTTAACCAGATATTCCCAAGAGATCGTCAGCATCTTCATCACAGAATCACCATTGAAACACAGGCAACATAAAACAAGAATATCCCAGCAGAGATAGACATTAACCAGCATAGACAGACATTAACTCTGGCACATACATGCAAGATCTTGGAAATGAAAGATATTAATAACTGCACTTCCATGGCTATAAAAAAAAAATGTATGGACACCATCCTATTGTCCTCAAAATGAAATGTTACAGGATACTCAGCAGTGAAATCTTTAAGGCCAGCAAACATTTGTAATTCAAATATTTTTCTATTCTTTTACAAAGATACACATCCAGACCTACAAATACTACACCCTTCCTCCTTCTCTGATATAAATTCACATCTGCATCTCCATTTAAATAACAAAGACAATCTACATGCACAGAGACTGATATACAACTCAATATGCAAGGATCATATAGGTTTAAATATGCACATCAATTTAATTTTAATACTTTAACATGAACTATAAAAAGCAGCAGCAACATTAAGAGATGATATTAAAAGGGAACAAAATCCTATTTCAGAAAGACAGAGACCAGAAGAGAGAAAAACTGCCATGCTTGACAGATGGAGACAGAGACGGAGCAAACGTTCACGGCTCAGTCTCCTCACATGAGCTCCCTTGGCTGACTCTTCGCCTTGAGCGGCTTTGGCAAATTTGGCCACGTGATTGATGATGGGAGCGGCATAGGTAGGCCCGTGCAGCTTGACCCGCTGAATGCAATTGGCGTACGCTGCCAGCACTCCGTCTATGCCTGCAACCCGCCATGGTTTCATCCTCAGTTCTGTTATAGCTCAGCCCACAGCACAATGTCTCTCAGGATTTTCACCAAATAAAGAAAAATGTGCAAGTCCTTTCATGAAAGTGAAATCGACAAACACAATATCCCCATAATATCATAATACTTGAACTTGAGTTAACATCCATAACTGTCTCTGTCCCAACACTGCTAATGCCAAGCAGACACTGTCACAACAACGCTTGCCTTCCAAAATCCCCCTGTGTAGATTGTACGTTTGGCAATCTGCGCTGTTTTGGTGATGTATCACATAACCAGCAAAGACGGTTCTTCAGTGACACTGAACAGTGTGCAGGACAATCACACACCAAATTTCAAATGTCTGTCTTTCTATTGATTGTCTTGAGAAGGTTTCCCCCATTAGTACACTCACACTTGGTTAGTAAGAGATGACTAGAGAAAATGCTCCTAGCACACAGAACTGAGCCATTTTTACAATTCCAAACGAAGGGTGCTACCTATCTTGCTTGATTTTTCCTGCTCAAGTTACAAAAACAAGTAAAACAAGATAATGGTGCCACAAACAAACAGATTCTACAGTGTTCACACTCTCACCACACCAAAGGCAGGTCTGTTTGCTAAAAGAGAGAGCAGATTTCAAAAGTGATGCCTTGGAATATATCCACAGAGAAAGCTGATCTGTAACTTCAGCTGAAGAGGCTGCCATTGTTCACAGAGTAAAAGAAGATTAAAAAGAAGTAATACTCTTTTCTGAACAGATGTTTACCACTGTATAATAAACAGACAGAAAGAAAGAAAAAAAAATGGGAGACAGAAAGGAGAATCTCAACATGAACATTTTAGAAAACAAAGTATGTGGGAATATTTCATTAAGCACCATACACGGCTGTTCAGAGCAAGTTATTTAGTTTTGAGTCGCAGGGGAGTTTACAGCTGCGGAGGCCAAGCTGTGAATGCAGGTGAGGGAAAGGAGTGTTTTCTGCAGGCCGCTCCCCACCAGCCAGCTAACCGCACCGTATTCAGCCAACTGAATGTCATCTGTGCATAGCTGGTCTGGCAGCAATGTGTTCGGCAAGGTTGAGTGGCCATTACAAATGGGGCTGTAGGTTTGATAATTAGTTATTGTCATGAAAAATGTAATATATCTGCGCTATTGAGATGACTGAATTGGCGAATTCCCAACAATTCTTTTAATACCAAACTTGACTGGGTTTATTTTCTTGTAGATAACGTAGATGCGGCATGAAAGCTTGTACGCAAGTGGTCAGGCAATATTAGAACAATGACAACACACACAATATTGTGCAAAAATGACGTCATCACTTTCTGGGAAGTTAATTTTCCATAGATAGTGGTACACAAGTTTGATACATGCCACTGCTCAGACTACAGCAACAAAAATATTGGATTACAAATGTGTAAAGCCTTGTTTGTTTGCCCTTTCACTAAGTGTCTCATTCAGGACGGAAAAATAAAGCTGTGCATACCAAAAAATTTGTTGATCTATATATTCATTTACTTTTTTCTTTCCTTCATTTCCTGTTCACCCTACTCCCTTCCTCTGCCCAACTAGCATTATGACATTTCTTCCAGCCATCCCACTAACAGTCAAACCTAAACCCATCCTCTTGCAACCCTAAGCCCTGGCAGTCCCACAGGGAGCAATCAACACCTTTTGGTCATGAAGCAACTCACCAGAGGAGACACTGCACTGCTGCAGACTCACTCAAAACAAAACAACAACAACAAAATGTTGGTGTGCTTAGAAACTTATAAAGCAAGTGAATATTCTGAAAGTCTTTACCAGCTCTGATCTCACTATCACCTAACCACCATGGAGGTCATCGTTTAGAATCTTATTTAAATAAAAAAAAAAAAGGATCACCTGCACAAAATGGGTTCTGGATGTTGAAGTTCACAGCAAACTCATGGTACGTTTCTGCATTGGGGGGAATCTTGGCCCCAAATCCCAGAGCTGGGAACATCTTGTCCCTGCAATGAAAGAAGAACCATTTATTCAGTTTTATTTTATTTCTTTTCTGCTTTCTACTTCTTTCCCTTAACCCCTTCACTGCTACAGTATAACAGCACATCTGAAAATCTGTATGCCAAGGTAAAATTTAGTTTTTTGGGGTAGGTTCAATAAAATGGTTACTGCTCACTTATTTCTTGACAGATCTCTTTGATTTTTTGCATGTTTTGTTGTTATGCATTTGTCTGCAATGTCCTGTCAAAATGACTTGATTATGGTGATAATTAGTATATCAGAAATTGACATAATTATAAAAATTTTACAAAAAATAACAGTTTTTCGAGTATACACAAACACACTGCGCCAAATAGAATGAGTCAAAACACTGAAAAAAGTGGTCTTGCTATTTATTCAACATCAGCACTAACACATGACAGTCATATAATTCCCAAGGAATCTTGTTCTTGATGACAATCTGCTCATAATTGGGGGTACTATTTTTTAGGTAAAAAGGGGCATAATCATGCTTTTCATGGTATGTTCACTAACATCTACATTACTCATCCATTTCTTGAGTTATTTGTTAGATTTTTTGTGGATTACTTCCTTATACCCTTGTCTACAATTTCACATCATTCTAATTTGATTTTGTGGGTAATAATGATGGTTCACACTAATAACATATGATAAAACAGTTTTTGTTTTGTTTTCAATTTGAGAGCTTTACTGTTTATTCACCACATAAAAGCCCACTAAACACAGCAAAAATACCTTCTGATGTTTGCTCAACAACATTACAAACACCTGGGATTCATATTGTTGTCAATAAATGTCCCTCTGTGTAACAATCTGTATGTTACTGGGAGTACCCCAATTCTACTACAAAGGGGCATAATTTTACTATTTGGGTAGGTTCAGTACCTCAATCCCTGTTTATTTATTTGTTGACATATGACTTAGATTTTATGGCTTCTCTTTCCTTATACCCCAGGCTATGATGCTGTATAACAAAAATGTAGTATTGTTGGCCATTAGGGGATGGACAGGGATATAATGAATGGTGGTTTTACAAAAAGAACACTTTTTAAGTATTCAAAAACAAATTGCACCATATAAAATCAGTGAAAACAATGAAAAAGTGGTGTGACTAATTATTCAACATCAGCACTAACACATGACAGTCATATAAATCCCAAGGAATCTTGTTCTTGATGACAATCTGCTCATAATTGGGGGTACTATTTTTAGGTAAAAAGGGGCATAATCATGCTTTTCATGGTATGTTCACTAACATCTACATTACTCATCCATTTGTTGACTTCTTTGTTAGATTTTTTGTGGATTACTTCCTTATACCCTTGTCTACAATTGCACATCATTCTAATTTGATTTTGTGCGTAATAATGATGGTTCACACTAATAACATATGATAAAACAGTTTTTGTTTTGTTTTCAATTTGAGAGCTTTACTGTTTGTTCACCACATAAAAGCCCACTAAACACAGCAAAAATACCTTTTGATGTTTGCTCAACAACATTACAAACACCTGGGATTCATATTGTTGTCAATAAATGTCCCTCTGTGTAACAATCTGTATGTTACTGGGGGTACCCCAATTCTACTACAAAGGGGTATAATTTTACTATTTGGGGTGGGTTCAATACCTCAATCACTGCTTATCTATTTGTTGACATATGACTTAGATTTTATGGCTTCTCTTTCCTTTTGCCCAAGCTATGATGCTATATAATATAATCCAGTTTTGCTGGCCATTAGGGGATGGACAGGGATGTACCAATGGTGGTTTTACAAAAAAAGAACAGTTTCTGCACACACACACACACACGTTACAGCACATAAAACCTGTAAAACACTGACAAAAACTTCTTTTAGTGTTTACTCAGCATCACTGTAAGTAAACAGTGTAGTCCAAATTGTTATAGTATAATACTTATTGGTAAATGTTCAAAATGACAACCATGGAAAAAAGTCTGAAGAAAAAAATAAACAACTGTCTGTTGAAAAGAAAAAAGAAAACAAAAAAACACACACTTCTGTTATAACATAACACTGTAGAAACTGAAGAAGAATCTGAAATACAGAATAAAAGTTTCAAGATAAGTAAGCAGACCCACAATTGGGCACACACACACACACACACACACACACACACACACACACACACACACACACACACAGAAAGCAGACCCACAATTGGGCACACACACACACACACACACACACACACACACACACACACACGCACACACACACACAATTTACACACACAATTTACATACACACACACACATACCACAGTAAACAGACCCACAACTGGGCACACACACACACACACACACACACACACACACACACACACACACACGCACACACACACACACGTACACATATGCACAAACACACACTAACAGTATCACACACACATGAATGTAAAAACATCACAATGGCACGAAAAAAAAAAACTGCTGTGGATGAGTGCTTCTGTGCTTTACAAAATGAACAAACTTATATGGAAAACTTGCATACAGAAATAAACAATGCTTAGGCACACATGTGCGCGTGCGCACACACACACACAATTTACACACACACACACACACACACACACACACACACACACACCGCACACACACACACACGTACACATATGCACAAACACACACTAACAGTATCACACACACATGAATGTAAAAACATCACAATGGCACGAAAAAAAAAAAAACTGCTGTGGATGAGTGCTTCTGTGCTTTACAAAATGAACAAACTTATATGGAAAACTTGCATACAGAAATAAACAATGCTTAGGCACACATGTGCGCGCGCGCGCACACACACACACACACACACATAGAGTCTCACCTATCCATACAGTCATTATTTGCCATAATTATGTTATTTCAGTAGGAAATATGGCAAAGAAGAGAACTACAGAAAATAAACAGTGGAGGAATGAAGAATCAAGTAGTAACAAACAAAAATGAAAAAAAACAGAAAAAAAAAAAGAAAAATAGAGCTACATGCCTGAATCCGGTTTCTGGTCATGAAGGAACTGAAGACTGGAGCTCTGTGCAGCCTAAAATTCGCACAGTTGACTTTCAGACCAGTATTCCCAGTGAAAACACCACCAAGGCTGGGACTGACCACGCCCCATGCCACGCCCCCCGGCCGCTTCCATGGGACCCTCGCCGTCGTCCTGAGCCCCTACCATGTCCACGACCCTCTCCGGTCATGACAGGAGGGCTTGCAGTGTTTGTTGATGGCACGGGTTCGGCTATTTCCGCTTCATCACCCTCACTCGCGGCGTTGTATTCACTGCTGTCATGTGCAACTAACAATGAAGCCACGTCATCACCAGCACGTATCTCCGATAAAAGTGAATGGTGCTGATTCCCATCCATCTCCTCCTCATCGCCAATATCAGGATCCAATCCTCAAAGGTCTTCTTCATCACTATCTTGATACTTTAGAACGTCATCTAAAACATCAAGCCCAGTGTAACGCTTGAAAACAGGAGGCGTCGACGAAGTGTTAGGCTGAGCTGCCATCTTGAATATGCTTATCAGCTGTAACCTCTCAACTCGCAATCTGCATAACACATGGTCAGCTGGCTGCTCGCGTGAAGGGAAAGGGGCCGTTCCTTGACACCAGTAGAAGAGGTGAGAACATTTTAAACGGTCGTCTCCCAAGCAGATTTTTCTGCTTTCCGTGATGAAGTTACGATGTGACACACACGTCCCGGGCGTAGCGATCTGCAGTTTTCGGGACGTGCGTTACACGTTCCAGGCAGGGAACGGGTTAATAACAAGAAAACAACAATAACGAATCATCACAAAATGTTTTCTTTTCTCAAAAACCATTCACATTTCAAGATATATACTGTTAATTCAACAAGCAAGAAGAATTAAAACAAAAAACACACACATATCTGCAGATTATTGTTTCAAACCATGTTCAGTGTGACAAAAATAAGAAAAGGAGATTGTCAATTAATGGTTTTAGAGTAAAGAAACCAAAGAGAAGTTAAAATTAGTAGGGAATGCACATGTTGAACAAAGTCAATGGCCAATGATGTATATGCATCTTGTGCTTAAAAAAATAACAGAGAGTAA
>CM065725.1:5397457-5417457 GCA_033310375.1 Conus canariensis | reverse complement strand
TTAAGGGACTGATGGTGGTAGTGTTTTTTCCCCAACTATTTGGCAAAAAAAAAAAAAAAAAAAAAATGAGTGGGTCAATCACAAGACAGAATATAAAGAGTTCCTAGAACAGACATGGAAAATAGTACTACAGTGTGAGAGAAATGATCTGTAGCAGAATGTGAGACGACTGTGAAGAGGGAGTCACATGACATACAGAGGTATACAGAGGTACCAAGGTACCTAGTCAACCCCCCTCCTCCCCACCACCCTCCCCATCTACACACTCACTGTGAGAAGTCTGTCTCCCTCTCCTAAGGCTGTTTTTGAACTGACAAACTTTTAATGAACAAACCAATATCACTTAATTACACGATATAACTATTCTTTCATTTGCTGTTATTTGTATAGTCTTTTAGTTCATGATCCAAGATTGTTAGGAACGCATGTCCTGATGATCCCAGATTCGCAGAGGAAAAAGATTGCATAACTGCTCTGAGAACTGTTCAGGCTCACTCAAAGGGAAATAACTGTATGAAAAAGTCCCCAAGCTAGTTTCACAAATTAACAATTTGTTCAATTCAGAACAGCCTTTCCCTCTCTCTCTCTCACACACACATATAATCACACATTTCTTTCTCTCCCACACATGCATTCACACACACACACACACACACACACACACACACACAGGTCATGAACAAAGTCAGCCAACCTCATGAGCGGAAGCTTTCAGCATGTCTTCCAGCGTGGTGGTGCAGCCACCAATGAAGTCATGGGAGCCGTCGCTGTCCCAGTCATACACATCAAGCTGAAACCACCAAACCCAGAATCACCGGCACTTCACTGCCACCTGTCCAGGGTTTCATGCATCACACTCAACCATGGGTGCATCACTCTGACATCAGACCTTCATTTACAAAGGTACTGTGAGGAGGTATGTGAAAGCCCATGATACAATATGATCACCAGGCAAGTCAGGATACCAAATCTAAGATGCAAGTAAAGAAGAAATGGAACTATGTCAAAATGATTCCAGGATCATTATCAACAGTATGTCATGTTACATTACCATGACCAGTCGTCAGGATGTATCACAGGATATGAACATTACAGTAAGCTGTGTCGCACTATCACCAATTATCAGGGCTCATCCCAGGATATGAACATTACCCTAAGTTGCGCCCCATTATCATCAATTGTCAGGATGCATTCCTGGATATCACCATTACCCTAAGTTGCACCCCATTATCATCAATTGTCAGGATGCATTCCTGGATATCACCATTACCCTAAGTTGCACCCCATTATCATCAATTGTCAGGATGCATTCCTGGATATCACCATTACCATAAATTGCGCCCCATTATCGTCAATTGTCAGGATGCATTCCTGGATATCACCATTACCATAAGTTGCACCCCATTATCATCAACTGTCAGGATGCATTCCTGGATATCACCATTACCATAAGTTGCACCCCATTATCACCAGTTATCAGAGGGCATCACAGAATATGAACATTGCCATAAATTATCTTACATTACCACCTACAGTCAAGTTTATCCCAAGATACAAACATTATCTTATATTATTTTACATTACCATGAATCTCAAGTTTAAACCCAGAATACAAAATTACCTTATTTCAAATTACTGCTACTTCATCTCAGAATGTCAATATAACCTTATGTTACATCATGTAGCCATGACCATCGATTGTCATGGCTCAACCCAGAATATGAACACTACCATGTAATATGCTACATCCTCCACTGTCTGCATGCCATGATCGATGCTTGAACAGTCAAAAATCTCTACAACTTCACATCCTCTGTCATGTTCGACAGGATAGAGGGAGAGCATAAGCATCAACTGAATCATGCTACATAACACTGCTTTAATCAAAGACAAACAACCTCATAATAACAGAAAAGACCAAAGGGCTGCTGTTTTGACTTTACCTAAACTTCAAACTATCATAGCACATCTTAGATTTTTAAAAACTTTTTTGTGCCACATATAATGCATTAATCAGCCAAATCTGTTACGAAACAATCAAAATACTGATTATGAGCATTGCCTGCATATTTTTTCACATCAAAACAAATCACTCTTTTTGCTTGACATGAAAATGATAAAAATTCTTTGGAAAATTGAAATTAATCAGGGTTGTTATTCCCCCCCCCCCCCCTCCCCCCGTCTCCACTTCTCTGCCCCTCCCTTCCCCCATCCTTCCCTTGCCCTGCTGCCCTGCTTGACACCTTGTTCTTGGGGCAAATGAAAACAGTTCATCTGATGTGAAACCTTGTTACTCTACTGTAAACAGTTACCGTAAAATATGGCAATGATTCTTTCCCTCCCTGTCCCTCGAATATATACAATCCAAATTGCGACAATAAGTACCAAGTCAGGACATCCACAAAAGAAAACAACAAATTCCTTGAAAACATGCAAGTGAACTGACTGGGAATGCAGAGGGGATCAACAGTGAGAAATGTTTCACAAAGAAAAAAGAAAAGAAAAGAAATAAATTAATAATATTATTATTATTATAATTATTATTATTATTATTATTGATATTTATATAGTGCCTATCCTCGGCTACAGACCAAGCTCAAAGCGCTTTACAATCCACACCCGTTTACATAGCGGGCTGCATACCTGGGTAGTGCCGACTGAAGAGCTGCCAGCTGGCACTTCCTTCAGTCATTTCCCGTGTCATCCAGTTAATATTGTTCACTCAATTTCCTTACTTCCTTCATTCTTTCCATTTCTCATTTAGGGTGCATGCTATGTATAACGTGTCATCCATACCAACAGCCAAACTGGCCTTCTCTTCCAAAAGTTGGTGATGGAATTTTACGTGTGTGCAAAATGTTATGCGTGTGTTCACACACAGAACCTCGGTTTATAGTCTCATTCAAAGGACTGTATGGGAAATAGGGTCAGAACCAATGTAAACTCCAAGGGAAAATCCCCCTGTACTAAAACAGCCTGACGGAGATTCGAACCCGCAACCCCAGGATCACCAAAATTACAAGTCCGGCGCTCTACCACTGAGCTATTCCGGCCCCAATAATAATAAAGCCATATGAAATGGAGAAATGCTGTTGTCTTTACATATTACCTCCATCGTGTTGAGCATGACTAAGGACGAAAGGCAACAGAGATTCCTGGAAATCAACTATCTTTCACACCAACCTGAGTTCTCCTTTTACCCAAAACTGACACAATGAAAGGTTGAAGGTCTTACGAATTTTTCCTTTTTTTTTTAACTGCCTTACCTTGATGTTCTGTTTGTGGTTGCCAGCACACAAAGAGTAAGCAGTCAGCATCACCGTCCTCCAGCAAGGATTCAGGTTGTTTTTCACCACCTGTGCACACAAACACTCACACATCAGCAAGCCAGGTAAGACTTCAAAGAAGGCAAACGCGTTCAAATTTTTTAACACATGTTCTGAGGTACTGAGTTCATGAATCAGAACACCAACTCAGGATCAGTGGAATCATGTGAATGAAATCAGCATCAAACATAACTTGATTTACAGATTAAGAAAAAGAATTTAAGTTAAAGCAACAAATTTAAAGAAATGACAACCTGCACAATATTATTCATTTTTCCTGTAATGAAATGGACATAGCTCTTAAGGTAATTTGATAATCCCAATCAAGCAATATAAATAAACAATCAGATATGCCTGCTCTTACACCGATTGCTGGATGTCAATCAAAATCACAGTAACTACACAATCACGTATCGAAAACACATGCACTTCACTTTTAAACTATTGTTCTAACCTAGACCATACACTGTGAGTGACCTTCTGTTTGTTTTGTTCACATATGAGTTGTTTGGGAAGCTTTGAGCATTAAGATGAACCCCGTTGAGGATAATGCCTGTTGCAAAAGCGGCTGCCATGTAACAAGTGTTACAATTCTACCCTAAAATGTTTTGAAATATCTTTAAACTCATATTATGTATGACTATGAATGGCAATGACAAGAGACTGTCACACTTACAATATAGACGCTTGTACATATGCATGCACCAACACACATGCACACACGCGCATGCACACATGCGTGCGCGCATACAAACACACACACACACATACACATATGCACGCACATGCGTCCACACACACACACATGCACGCACATCACATACACACCCCCCCCACCCCCCCACACACACACACATACAAACACACCAGCTTACACACATTTGCATGCTAATTCACCTCTGTTCTGTGAATGATTTGCCAAGAGCCATCTGGTGTAGGTCGCTGGATTTCCAGGTACGGGTCTGACTTGCCCATGAAATCCTTTTGAAGAACAATTCATATCAACTCCATCAGATATCTAAGTGCAGACCGCATCTCAAACAAACTCTAACTTTTAAGCTAACAAGAAGAGCAGTTCAGTCCACTCTAAATAACAAGATAATCAGATTTCCATGAGCAAATTCTACAGACCCAACTGAACCTCTGTTGTTTTTGTGTTACAATCACACTCTTAACTGCACACACAATTGCATTCTTAAATGCATGTAAAACCCGTGTTATTTTAAACCTTGAGTTTTTAATTTGTATTTTACCTGTCTTTTTTCAGTACTGCGGCAGTCTGCTCTGTGTTCTCCTTCACCTATTCATTTTAATAGTATTCAAGCCCCCAACAAGCAAGATCTTTAATTATCCACCTCTACTGAGAAGAAAATAATTGAAGTGAACGTACAGTTCCAATTCATCTCTAAGTTCTTGCTATGATTACATGTAGCACAGCCACTTTGTTGTGAATATCCGCCGTGGTGGCAAAGTTGTTTTCTCTCTTTTGATTGGTCCCTTTCAAAAACTTCTAATGCTACACTCTGTAAGCTGGTTACAAAATGTATGCTTCCTATATTCTTAGATTCAACCGTTGTCAGCTGAACTTTAAGAAGAAAGTGTCAAAGTGAGGTGACTGCAGGCAGAAAAGGAAACAAACTTAGAAGAAAAATTACTATGTCGCCAAAGGAAAAAAACAAATAAATGTCTTGTAATTTTGTTGGATTCTTTCATTTGGTAGCATAGTAATTTTTTTTTTAAAGTTTAAATATTAAAAAAAAAAATTGCCTACTTTTACTTTTGAAGTCACTGTAATTTGAAACTTTGTCAGTGTTATAATCTGTTACAATATGTTCCTTCAGACTTGTAGTTTTAAAAAACAAAAGAAAGAAAACTCTGATAGAGTGTCCAATATCATCAAGCAATAAAACCGTTTCAATTTCCAAACAGTGAATTAAAAACTTGACTAAAATACACAAGTACAACAAAAAAATTTTCTAGCACATTCCTGTATGGAAATACATTGCCATGGGTTCATGAGGAAGAATACAAAAGTACAAAAAAAAAAATTAAATCCACCGCACACATCTACTCCAACTCCATGACCAACACTACAGGTGTATGCCGGGCTTCCACTGAGGAAAAGCAAAAATCGATGAAACACTTGAGGGTCTGGCAGGTGTGCTTCCCCTTCCACTAAAAAAATCTTGAAACTTATTTTAAAACTGATGCAGTCTGATGCAGATCTGAGCGTCAAATGGTGTACCCTCCACTTTTTGGTCTAAACTCGTCAAGGACCGTCTGTTCGTACAGCTTTGGTCGGTTTCTGTCAGTTCTGCAGGATCTTGCCAACACATGATGTCAGAGCATAACATTATTTTGCCTTAACTCCCTGCAGTTCTTTCCCTTTATTTTCGATCACTGGCGATTGAAGATTTTGTGTGTGGAAATTATCACATCTTGAAACATCTTTTACTAAAACAAACCTCAACAAATGCATTTACCGAGAAAAAAAATTTGAGAAATTTCAAAACTGTTGCATAGTTATGCTAAAAAAATGTGAAAAACTCGTAAGCTGTTGAGTTAAACCCATACATAAAATGCAGACTGCCTGCTCTTGCAAAGAACTAAGATTTTGTGACGTTTGTCACATTTTAATTCTGCAAACATCGTTTCTCGGTTTGTCTGATCAACCACAGATCAGGAGAAGATACCTGTAGGGTAAGCTGAGAACAGAATTGGAAAAATCCATAACTAGGCCACTGTCAATGCAGTAACTGCTGGGTTTAAAGTTTAGGGAAAAAAGTAGCAGGTAACAGCTCTGCAATTACGGTAAGATGAACAGAAAGACATTAAAGCAGGAAATTGTTCAGGCAAAGATCAGCCTCAAACCAAGCTTTGATCACAGACATCACGAGAAAGAACTGGGAGAGTTCTCTTACCTTGTTTTCCAGTTTCTTGGCTTTGAAGGAAATATGTGCCACCTCCCCTCCTTCTCTCACTTCCTCTGCTCGCACCTGTAGAGAGGTTGCACATTGCAGGTTCATATTTGTCCCTATGAAAGAGTCAAAGGCAATGCAAGCACTTACTGCATGCATACACACCTTACCTACACCTCTCAAGCCCTAACACTCGACCTACAAAATACTTTCTCACATTTAAACACATACGTATAAACTTTCTGATGTTTACACTTTTATTTAAAATCAAAGTGAGCAGATCTCTAGATACACATACATATTACACACACACGTTGCAAAGCCACACAAACACACGTGCATGAACATACATAACCACACTCAAATCTGAAGTATCAAACATAGCTCACAAAAATACTTGAAAGAAATCACACGGAAGAAAGACTATGAACAGTACACCTTTCAAACAATTTAATACACATCAACAGCTAGAACAAGAACCTTAGAAAAAAAAATCAACATAAAATCACAACCAAGTCTTTATGATTATACTCCCATTGGTTTCTTGGGCATTGTTACAGTTTTCTCCCTTTTTTTTTTTTGCTGTTTAATAAGTCTCAGCAGAGAAAACTCAAAGCCTCTTTTTCATCATTAAAAATCTCCCTTAAACACACTATCCAATTATTCTTACAACACACTATCCAATTATTCTTACTATATCAGTACTAATGTACTCGAACTATCTTCTTAACAATTTTTGAGAAGAGGCGGAGGAGAAGGGAAGCTGTTTAAAAGTCTGCAATAATACCGTCCTTTGAACTCATTTCTAATTCCCATTTCTGAGCTACGTCTGCAATAATGTTATCCTTTGTAATTTTTTTTTTTTCCTCATTTAACGTCAACATCTGCGATAACTCAGATTTCTGCACTTTAGCTATTTTCATGACCACACAAAGATCTCACATCTCTCTGAGTATATTTCAGATACAAAAAAAAAAAAACAAATACATATTTTTTGTTTTACTTTTGTTGAGGTTCAGTTAGCAGCAACAAGAACTTACCGTTATACTGCCATTGCCTGCTTTGTGTCCGTTTTTCAACAGCAAAGGCCTGGTGTAAGGACTGTTAGCAACAATCTGCTCAACAACAATCAAATAACAACAGATCAAATCTGCATGAAAAATAACATACTTGAATTTGAGAAAGTGTCCCTGAACATTAATTTATTTACAAGGTAAAAAAAAATATTGTGTGTTACCAAATCAGCATTAAGGAATTATACACATCATTTACCAGGACAGTATGCTGTCTCACAGCATTAAGAATTTCTGTGATCCACATGAAACAGGACTCCAAACTGCACTAACTCTAAATCACACTAATGAATAATGTGAAATCATTCTACAGTACATCTGTTCTAGTTTCATGGCCAGTCGCTTACAAATCCGAACAAAACAAGTCAGATGTTTCACAGATATTCCCACATTATAAATGCTGCAAGTGAAATTCAAGGATAGTGCCAAATTTTTCAAAATTAGGTTTACACTTTATCAAGAAACAAAGATAATTCTTAACAAAATGCTTCCAACATATTTCAGTTATCTTAATTACTCTCCAAGATGCACAATTCATTTAATGAACTAAGGGTATCACTCTTCAGCACACATTAATCATGGAGGCAGGATTATGTCCCTGCTCTCCCAAGTTTGCTTTTTGAGGATCCTGACAGTATGGTGATGTTCAATGCCAAGTGAGGATATGGCAGTCATTTGGGCAGGTAGGTATGAGAAAACAGATTTCAATGATCTTTATCAGTCTCTGAGATGAGTGCATTTAAACTCTGAGGTAATATCATGATGACTGTCAACGTATACGAACAAAACTCACTTCAACCTTCACCTGGGGCTGGTGAAATGTCCATGATTTTTGCATGAGGCCTCACATATTTCAGTCCCTTTCACTGTGTTCAAGAATCTCAAACCTCTTTGAGGCAATGTGTTTCAATTATCTTTAAGCATAAGTGTTGGAACACACTGAGGGATAAAGCCCTAGAAAACAGCTGTACAGCAGCAGCCCAGCAAGCACATGACATTCCCATGGATCTATTTTAATGGATTGGAAACACTTTAGTCACACACACACACACACACACACACACACACACACACACACACACATAAATTAAAACTTGATGTCTTAAAAACTTGTAAATATACAAACGAAGCACAATGTATTTGTGGAGAATGAAGAATAACCAGCAAGCATATGCTGTTTGACTGTTTACCTCTTCAGGCTCATTTACCACCATTATCAGGCATGTTTTTGTGTGATGTCTTTTCAGATTTAAAGTTTGCCTTCAATGTCGTTTTTTCTTTAATTTGTAGTCCAGTTAAGCATTTACTTTCAGATCATTTGCAGGTATGTTGTAGGAATGCTTAAAGGGACATTTGCATGCACTTAGATAACCACATTATGCATACACTTACATAGTCACAGACATTTATGCATCTCTCTCTCTCTCTCTTTCTCTCTCTCTCTCTCTTTCTCTTCGTCTAATATCACATATGTGAACAGACATAAAATGAAGTACTGCTACACATCTCATCAATTTTGTATTTCTGAATGATCTGAAATTTTGTGTTTCTCTAACAAAAAGCACTTCTATACACTTACACAAACTACAACTCAATTTTAGGTCTATTTAATCATCTTAAAAAAAAAGAAAAACATACACACAGAGATACATACAATTACACAAAAAAAAACATGCACTTACTCACAACTACACACATCATCATCATATCACAGAATAGTACATACACATTCCCTCTTAAACACACACACACACACACTGTGCAGAGCATGCACATAAAGATACATCAAGCACAAGTACCTCTCCCAGTGTACTCTCAATTTGTCCCAGAAAGTCATCATCATGCAGTGATGTGGTTGTGTTGTCCAAGTCGTACACAGCGATCTTGACTTTCTGCACCTCCTCAAAGTAATAGCTGGCCATGAAGGCTTTGGAGAACTTGGGATCCAGACTGTTCTTCACGTTTTCCGTGCGACCAATCTGCATCATCAAACAAAACATTAATTTCCTAAACTCCTGTCATATTCGCGGCGAGTCTTTTTCTTTTACTGACTATAGCATTCCTAAATCAACAAGTTTACTCTTTTTGTCTCATCTCTTAATACACAACCAATAATAATGTAAAGTTTGCTTCCTTTCTACAAAGTAGTATTAACTGATACACTCGCTATACATTATTCATGGAAGGTCTGGCACTGATCTTTATGTTCCTCCACTCATTGTGAATATGGAAGGAATTTCTATTCATCAGCTGCAAAGTTTTTCGTTTTTGCTGCCTTATCTTTTTATGAGAAAAAGTGTCTGAAACAACATACAAAGCTCACAAACATCTTGTCTCTTGTCCATCAGACACACGTCAGGACTTAACAGGGCTGATTACAGGCATTTCCAACACCTGCACTTTTGCATTCAGGTACAAAGGAAAGCTTGCCCACTCATCGTTTCTGACATCAATTTTACTTTGGCAATCAAGAATAAAAAACAGATGCCAGTTGAAAACCCAGCTGACGATTGATAACTTTGAAGCACATCAGTGGTTTCCATTCTCCATCCTTCATTTCATGCTCATATAGCTTAAATGTCACCGGTACAGTTTGCCCATGTACACACCTGCACCAGAAAATAAGTAGTTTGGGTCTGTTCTGCTGTATTGTCGTTCATATTCTGGGAAAGTCAGTTTGAATAAGTAAGTAATGAAAACTCAGAGAGGATTCCTCCCACAGCATTATGTTGAAAACTTGAGGTGATGTTTCGCGCTCACTCGCAGATGTCCTTCACTGACTCAACCTACCAATAATATGACAGGGCCATGACTGGTTGTTGATTCAAATAGTGCATATGCAAATTGGCTCTCGGTGGAATGTACAGAAGTAAATGGCAGGCTATAATGGTAAAACTCCTATGACCACAAAGTGATTTATACCTATGATACAAGATTCATATCTTCAATAAGAAAGAGGGGAAAAAATGCATACAAAAATAACATGCAGAGAGAAGTTGTGACTGAGGACCAACATTGCAGATGAAAGAAGTCAAGTATACCAGGTTCTTTCTATGGAAAGCACTTTATACAGCAAACTGGCAACAAAAAGTGCAAGTACTGTACAGTATCCATTTGCTTTAAAGTAAAGCATGATACAATTTTTCTGTTTTTAATCAAGTCTACCTACCTTATTTTTAATAGTCACAGTACTCAAAGCAATTTTATTGTCCCTCGGAAGTTTTTCTTCTGCTCCACATCATTTTACAAGTACATAAGACATTACAAAAAAACAAAAACAGTATAATTTTTTTTTTTTTTTTTAGTGTGCCTTGTTTGTATTTTTGCTGCTGGCAGTTTCAGTCTTCTTCTTGTCTGAGAGTATGACAATTTTAAAACGGACACATTGATTATACAACTATCAATTAACAAAAGCGAACAAACGGACACATTCACGGACATTGATTATACAACAATTAACAAATGCGAACAAACGAGCATACAAAACAAAAACAGAGAGAAACTGGCCTTCACATTCACCACAAATACACTTCACAGTTTTTTCAACAAGTCATATGTATATTGAAAATAGATACGCTCTCCACTGAGTGCTGCCCAGTGACAGCAACTGAGCTAACACTGTAACAGAGGGCTGCTGTCCTTGGACCTTGCCCACAGACATACTCACTTCATCCAGATGGCCCCCACGCCGTGCCATGTACATGACTGCACAAGGATCCGATTTAGACATGACATCTTTGTTTAACAGATTGCGGCATTCAATGCGCAGTTCCACTCGTGACAGACACTGCTGGTCAGTGGCCTGTGGAGCACTGTATGGTGCAGCCATTCTGACTTGTACCCGTCAACAGCCTCCGTCACTGTCTGGGGTTGTTTATCCTCAGCAACCCCACCTGAAAGACAAAGTACATTCCTTTTTATTTTCCCCGATTTCATTTTTCTCTCCCAGTCAAAGTCATCTTTCTTGGGGTTTGAGTAAAGGGTAATTCACAAGTATTTTGCATCATGAAACATCTGTTTTTCCGGCCTCTGGAACCAAGTTGAGTGTGTCTCTTTTACTGGCAGCCTGACATTTTATCTGTCACAAGTGACCCAATCAAAAAAACAGAAAAAAAAGCACATCGTTGCTAGCTATCATAGCCTAAGATAAACAACAATGTATAGGTGGAAGTGCTGCTACATGTGAAGCTCTTGGCGGGCTATATGGTTTTTGGAGCCCTAGCAGCACAGACCCACACACGGCCTAAGACCATGCCCTGGCCAACAATGCGCTGCACTCTACCAAATTAGAGGAAACAAAATTTGGAAGGGGGGAAGTGTATGTGTGTGGGGGGGGGGGGGGGGGAAAGAACAATTTGTTTTCAGATTTGATGTTGGAGTGACTCCACAGACTGACAGAGGATGCAGATCATACTGCCTCCTCTGGGAGCACATTCCACTCCACAGCTGTTTGTGGGAGAAAGAAGAAAAATGAGAAAATTTCTGACAGTCTGTTCTACAGGAATGAACAGCATGGGACCTGGGAGTTGGTACAACTGGTTCAATGTCTGCCTGGATCTAGGACATTATGTACTTATTATCTGCCGACATCAATTTGTTATGAAACTAGCACAAGTTTGTAAGGCCTGCCTTTCGGCTCCAAGACAGCAGTGACCGCTGTTCAAAGCTGGACAGTATGTTGTCCTCAATGCTGCTTCTCCTGTATCTGTTGCACACCCATCCTGCGATTCACCACTGGACAACCTCCTAGCTCTCTTAATAAACTTGTCATTATAACTATGAGGGTCCTAAATGTGCATGTCCCACATTGGTCCACATGGGTCTGATAGGGTCTGACTGAGTCAGACTGGGATCCCACTAGGATCTTATTGAGTATGACGGTTTAAGCCACTGAGGCAAATAGAACTCGTTATCTGCCTTATCTCTCGAGACTCTTCGTCATGATCATCTCAACCTGAAGCTCGGAAGCGATTCTTTCAATGGACTATTCGTAGTTTCTATCGCCTACCAATTACAAGGTCGAATGCGGATTTTTTGTTACATGATTGAAACCTTTGTCAAAAACACGTTTGTTTGTGCATTGTAGGTGTGTTCCACGAACGCGTGTATATCTGAATCCAATGTAAAAACCCAGCCTACCTGCAAACAAGATGCGGAAACAATCGATAAATGTAGCCTAAGGGACATTACTCTCAGTATTTTACCTTCATGGATCATCCAGCAACTCATTGTGAATAGTGAGTTTTACGTCCAGTCATGGTCCATAGGCCTAATGACCCGTAGTCTTTCGACTGAAGGTTGTAGTGACTCCACAAGTCACTCTCCTGCCGGAAAACCCACTTAGAGCAGTACTAGGTTTTTATCCTCACTTTTAGGTCTATCGCTTTCTACCATTTGTTTTTCTTTCATCGCAACCCCCACAAAACGGCGTAAAAATCATTTGGATGATTGTGGCCGTGTATGCAGTAAAAGTAAAAGTGTATTGTGTCAACATGGCTTGAACGGCCATCATGTGAGATACGGCTGCTCGAGTTTGTTGACAAGCTAATGGTCCAGAAGAGAAGTGGGCGAGGCATAGGACGGGCACAAGGGCGGGCGGGGGGGGGGGGGGGGGGGGGGGGGGGGGAGGGGGGGGGAGGGGGGGATGAAGACTTTGGCACGGGAGGAGGGGGGGGGGGGTGTAACCAATTCAGTGGTAGCAGTCCAGGACTGTCCCCTCAATGATGAGAGACGAGTGCGAGCCTGGCCAGAAATGTGAGGAAGAAAAGGATCTGGGTGTAATCTTTGATAAAGATTTACTTTTTGATACTCACATTCAAAAGTGTACAAATAAAGCAAACCAAATGATTGGATTAATAAAAAGAACTTTTATTTACCTAAATAAAGAAACGTTTTAAAAATTATATAAAGCTATGGTTAGACCGCATCTTGAATATGGCAATATAATCTGGTACCCACACTTGAAAAGACAGCCAATAGCAATCGAAAGAGTACAGAGAAGAGCTACTAAAATCTTGCAAGAATGTACAACATGTCTTATACAGATAGATTAAATTACTTAAATTTGCACTCTTTAAAAGGTAGACGTATTAGAGGGGATTTGATTGAAGTGTTCAAAATATTTCACCAGCAAACGGACATACAGTGGGACTATTTTTTTGAGGCTGCTAAAACAGATAGAACAAGAAATTCGGAAGGCAAGATATTTGTTAAGCAGTTTCATACTAATTGGGGAGATTCACGTTCAGTAACAGAGTTATTGCTAACTGGAACAATTTGCCAACTGCACTTAAATTTGCTAATAATATTAATGTTTTTAAGAATTTGCTGGATGAAGACTTGAAATTTAAAGTACAGTTTAAAAGCTTTGATGAATAAGTAGGAAAATTTATATTGCATGCATTTCAACCCTGTCATAAAAGTAAAATAACACGAGGGGACATTCAAAGGCTTAACGGCCTATGTATTGATAGTCCCTACACTACTACTACTACTACTACTACTACTACTACTACAGAAGGGGCGGACCTCAAGACAAAACTCTGGGGGACTGCCAGCGATCTCCGCCGGACGGCTGAGTTAGCCGCCACCCTTGGGGTACGGCTGTAGTGTGTAGCTGTCGAACATTGAAGAAGAAGTGGTAGCAGTGCGAAGAAGACCGTCTTTAGAGAGAGAGAGAGAGAGAGAGAGAGAGAGAGAGAGAGAGAGAGAGAGAGAGAGACAGAGACAGAGACAGAGACAGACAGACAGACAGACAGACAGACAGACAGAGACACAGACACAAACACAGAGAGAGATAGAGACGCTTCAGAGACATCTTTATTGACACATTATTACTATATTATTACTAACACAGGCTTTTATGTAACGATTTATACTGTTTTTTTTTTTTTTTGTAATGTCTTATGTACTTGTAAAATGATGTGGAGCAGAAGAAAAATTTCCAAGGGACAATAAAGTTGATTGTTTCGAACTGAATTGAATTGAACTGGCATTGTACAGTTTTTGTCAAGTGAAGAACAAAATCATACTTGCAGAGCCAGAAAAAAAAATCCTGAATATACATGTGTGTGTGTGTGTGTGTGTGTGTGTGTGTGTGTGTGTGTGTGTGTGTGTGTGTGTGTGTGTGTGTGTAGATTTAAAGGGTAATTCGACTCTAGGCCGCTATCCATCTTTCCAAATTTCGTTAAAACCTGTACATTAGCTCTGTGTGTGGTGGGCGGGGGGGGGGGGGGGGGGTGTTACGTAATCTCATGGTGATCTGCAACAGAGCAACTTGAGGGGCGCTTGGGAGAGGGCAGCAGAACTCCACCAAGCTCAGTCGAACAGTCTTCTGTGACGTCAATCCGTCAAACCCATCCCCAAATCCATTTCTCGTAATGTATTACTAGAGCTATCACTGACAGGCTGAATTTCCTTCCTCATTGCCTCAGTCCACCAGCTACACTTTAGTGGTATCTGTATGTTTCCTGCTCAGGCTGCTATTGCGCAGTGACTTGATATCCCTCTTCCCTATATATTGGTCAGTGCAAGATCCTGCTTCAGGCTGTATTCAGGATCCACACAAATTTTACAATTAACACATCAAAGATGTCTGAGTTTGCTTTCATATGCCTGTTGAGTGCATTCGTTATATATGTTACTGTGGTGTCTAAAGGAGACACAGTTACCGAAAATGCACTTGTCCGTTTTTGTAAACACTATGCGTTCTTTTGCACATTTAGGGTTACCTTCATTTTGTCTTTACATTTGTCGAAAATTCACTTGTCTATATAATTTGCATCGCTTTGCACGCTTGATGTCACGTTCATTTGTATTTGGGCTAGAAAATCTTAGTGCTATCAAGGAAATCGTCTATAAGGGGGGGAAATAAACAGTTACTATAACAAGACACAGGTAACCTATCAAGGAAATCGTCTATAAGGCAGGGAAGTAAACAGTAACAAACAAAAAGACAAAGGTAGCTTTTGCTCCCAGGGTGCATGAACCGTGTACTGAATCATGCATGTAAGCACAACACCCATTCGCCCGACACACATCAGTAGGCTACAGGCGAACACGCAATTCCATGTACAGAAGCTTCCTGAGCTGATCAAACTCCACAGTAACAAATCTATATAGCATATAAGTTCTTTTTTTTATATCTAAAACATTGTCACATGCACAGAAAACGAAGACGAACACAGGTAAATGTAGATAACTGAGGACATCACTTTCACAAATTAACGTTCTCTTTCCCCCCGAAGTCGGAGTGTGGCTGCCCATGTGGCGGGGTAATCAAAAACGGTCACACACGTAATGTTCTCATCCCCAGCTGATGCATTTGTACCATAGTGTTCAAGCACTTCGGCTGTTTGGATGATCGCTGGAGTCTTTTAGCCAGGGTACAACAACAAACAAACAAACAACGTTTTTTTTGTGTGTGTGTGTTTTTAACGTATATCTGTAAAGCCACATTGCAGCCAACATTTGTAGTCGTATTAAAGAGGGAGACCTTGGTCATCAACATATGTAGATACTACTTCAAAATTCATTTTGAAAAGGACATGTATGTTTTGATACTCATTCTAGCCTCCTGTTTGTGAGTGTGACGCCAGGGCGTGAAACGGGTAATTAGTTAATTAAGCTGAGGCGATAAAAACCCTGAACAGTCTGATGCGAATGGACTTTGGGCACTGTGTGCTATACCATTGACAAAGGCGGTCAGTTACACGCCCATGCCAGGCCATCTGCTTCCTCTTCACTCACCACCCCCTTCCTCTTCCACCTTAGCTTACTCTGCTCACAGCTACTCTCTCTCTCTCTCTCTCTCTCTCTCTCTCTCTCTCTCTTTGCTCCTTTGATAACTAATAGGAGGATCTCCCTCTCTCTCTCTCTCTCTCTCTCTCTCTCTCTCTCTCTCTCTCTTGCTCCTTTGATAACTAATAGGAGGATCTCTCTCTCTCTCTCTCTCTCTCTCTCTCTCTTTATTATATATATATATATATATATATATATATATATATATATATATATATATATATATATAACCAATGTGTATGTGTATGTATGTAGTATGCTTGTATGTATGTATGTATGTGTGTGTATGTGTGCATATGTATGTGTGTGTGTGCGCGTGTATATATATAGAGAGAGAGAGAGAGAGAATGGTACTGAGGATCAGCGCAATCTTAAAAATAGTGCTCAACCACAGTGGGAGCGACATTTGTTATATTAAAAGCAAGTTAAAATCAAGCTTCTAAAAACATCTACAAATTTGTTTCACGCTGTGCGGTCGTCAGGATGTGATGAGCTTGTGTTGCCAGTGCCACGTATATATATAGCTAGCTGGTTTGCTGTTGTTTTTTTCCCGTGCTACATGTGTTTCTCAGGTGTTGGTTTTTTTCGCTGATAGGAACTTCCATCTGTGTCTGCAATTGTTAACCATTTCTGTTCTAACATTTAGAGTTGCCAACTGTGGTTTACATAGTATAATGTATTTCTCTGTTAGGCATAGATTGCATTTTTTTGAAATGTTGTTGTATGATGCTGCTCTTTTTAAAATTTTCCAAGATATGTTGTAGTCTATGTCTTTTTCTTTAAGTTTCCAAATATATTTACTCAATTCTGTTTGGTTTTTGTATCTTTCTTTGTTGAATGATTGTTTATGGTTTGCATATCTAGTTTTGAATTGGTTTTCCGTGATACCTACATATTGTTTCTTTTGCGTTCTCTGATGTTACAGTGGCTTGGTACACAATGTTGTTATAAAGGCATTTGTTGCTTAGGGGGCACTGTTCTTTGTTGGTACAGTTACAAGATTTCCTTTCGTTACCCTCCTTTTTTTCTGTGCTGCTTTTCATTTTGTTTGCTGAATCGATGGCATTTTTAAGGTTCGGCATACATGAATATGATAATTTGATGTTGTTTTTGTTGAATATCTTGAATAATTTATGGTCTTTTGGGAAAGATGATGTCAAGATTTTAAAGAATTCTTTCCCTACATTTGTTTTAACTCTTGCATCATATGGGGGATTGTACCATATGATATTCCTTTTCCTGTTCTTTCTGCATCTTTTTGTATCATTGTCTGGATCGTATCTTAATTTGTAATTGTAGCCACTTGTATGTAACGCCTCTTGGTATTCAGCTGTAGCGTTGTTGAATACTGTTTCGTTACATGACAAATTGGATAGTCTTTTATTTATGCTTTTGGGTATTGTTTTCAGTATGGAGGGTGGGTGATTGCTTTTGATGTTTACATAAACAGGCGTGTCATTTGGTTTCTTGTATGGTTTATATGTGTGTTGGTTGAGGTCTAACGTTATGTCTAAATAGTTCACTATCTTTTTGTTTGCTTCTATTGTGATTTTTAAGTTTTGGTTGTGGAAAATTTTACACAATTCTTTTTTCTTATTTTCAATATTTCTAGGGTTGTCATTCAGAGCGGCAAGGCCGTCATCCCTGTACAGTCCAGTTTGTTTTCCAAGTTTTTTTTTTAATATTGGATAACATGAATAGTCCGACAAGTTCGCAAGTTTCGGCACCATCGTATGATCCCATTGTGACATCGAAAGTTGAATTCCTGCTTGTGTTCTTAATCCAGGTTTCATTTTTATTGTGCAGTAAAGTTTTCTTTGTGGAAAATGATTTCCATTTCTGACCCTGATATTCTGTGTACTTGTTGGCAAATTTTATAGCTTTAGTTAGTAGCTTTTCATCTATAGATGGGTAGAAATCTACTATGTCAAATGTTATAAAAACTGTATTTTCTTGTTTATTGAGGTTTTTGAACCATTGTATTACTTCATATGTGTTTTTCCAGAGATTGAGTTCAGTGTTTTCTTTTATGTTTTTTATGGTTTTCTCTAAGATTTTTTTACTAATTTTCCCTAGTTCAGATTTGGAAGGGTTTATCAGTCTACATGTTGGGTTGTTCAAGAAATTGGGTTTGTGGTCTTTAAGTGTAATAAAGGCTTCTCTAGCTTGAAGAAATTGAAGAAATGAAAACATTTGAAGAAAAAATGAGAAGAATGTTAGCCAACATAGATTTCAAAAAATCTAATAACAAATTTCAATCAGCGTTAGAAAAGGAAATTAAAACAAATTCAAAATGACACCAAAATATTTGTGAAGGCGGATAAAACCAATAACTTTTACAAAATAGAACCTGAAGAGTACTCAAAACTCCTTGATAAAAATATCCAGAAAAATTACAGAAAGGCTGACAAGGCTACATATGATCACATCAGAAAGAAAGAAAAGGAACTTGTGCACCAAATGGACCTAAGTGACAGAGTAGAGACCACAGCAGCTAGAGAAGCCTTTATTACACTTAAAGACCACAAACCCAATTTCTTGAACAACCCAACATGTAGACTGATAAACCCTTCCAAATCTGAACTAGGGAAAATTAGTAAAAAAAATCTTAGAGAAAACCATAAAAAACATAAAAGAAAACACTGAACTCAATCTCTGGAAAAACACATATGAAGTAATACAATGGTTCAAAAACCTCAATAAACAAGAAAATACAGTTTTTATAACATTTGACATAGTAGATTTCTACCCATCTATAGATGAAAAGCTACTAACTAAAGCTATAAAATTTGCCAACAAGTACACAGAAATATCAGGGTCAGAAATGGAAATCATTTTCCACACAAAGAAAACTTTACTGCACAATAAAAATGAAACCTGGATTAAGAACACAAGCAGGAATTCAACTTTCGATGTCACAATGGGATCATACGATGGTGCCGAAACTTGCGAACTTGTCGGACTATTCATGTTATCCAATATTAAAAAAAAAACTTGGAAAACAAACTGGACTGTACAGGGATGACGGCCTTGCCGCTCTGAATGACAACCCTAGAAATATTGAAAATAAGAAAAAAGAATTGTGTAAAATTTTCCACAACCAAAACTTAAAAATCACAATAGAAGCAAACAAAAAGATAGTGAACTATTTAGACATAACGTTAGACCTCAACCAACACACATATAAACCATACAAGAAACCAAATGACACGCCTGTTTATGTAAACATCAAAAGCAATCACCCACCCTCCATACTGAAAACAATACCCAAAAGCATAAATAAAAGACTATCCAATTTGTCATGTAACGAAACAGTATTCAACAACGCTACAGCTGAATACCAAGAGGCGTTACATACAAGTGGCTACAATTACAAATTAAGATACGATCCAGACAATGATACAAAAAGATGCAGAAAGAACAGGAAAAGGAATATCATATGGTACAATCCCCCATATGATGCAAGAGTTAAAACAAATGTAGGGAAAGAATTCTTTAAAATCTTGACATCATCTTTCCCAAAAGACCATAAATTATTCAAGATATTCAACAAAAACAACATCAAATTATCATATTCATGTATGCCGAACCTTAAAAATGCCATCGATTCAGCAAACAAAATGAAAAGCAGCACAGAAAAAAAGGAGGGTAACGAAAGGAAATCTTGTAACTGTACCAACAAAGAACAGTGCCCCCTAAGCAACAAATGCCTTTATAACAACATTGTGTACCAAGCCACTGTAACATCAGAGAACGCAAAAGAAACATATGTAGGTATCACGGAAAACCAATTCAAAACTAGATATGCAAACCATAAACAATCATTCAACAAAGAAAGATACAAAAACCAAACAGAATTGAGTAAATATATTTGGAAACTTAAA
>CM065725.1:5352457-5389957 GCA_033310375.1 Conus canariensis | reverse complement strand
TAACTTTATGATTGTTTGATGCTTTAAACTAAGCACATTATTTTCCACACTGACCCTTCAATTCTACCAGCCATGGGTCACTGGATCCCTAATGCCTGGAAACAATCTGAAGCTCTGGATCATGCAGACGTTTGGATTGCAGTTAACTGTGTTCTGGCCTTACATTGCAGGTCGGCTGTACATGTTGTCACACAAACGGCACATAGACACCCAAAACTGTGTTGCTCTCATTCCTACAGGTGAGTGGTTTTATGCTTAATAGATAATTTGGATTTAATGTACAATTGTTTTATACTATAGATGCTAGTTTAGTGAATGTGTTTAAGTGAGTTGGTCTACAATGAGAACAAGAACAGATACTGAGCTGCAAACGCAAGTTTGATGGAGATAAAAACAGAACTGTCATCTCACAAAGTATCTAACTCATCTTTAAAAAAAAAAATTGCTAATATTAGTGGGTCATGTAAAGTGCATTTATCAGAATTCTGGATGTGGCAACAAAGAAAAATATAAATATTAGTGATGTCATTATAAATAGTAATAATATCATATTACAGTATGATTAAAATGAGACAAGTACTCTTTGAAGGTGTGATGGACTCAGAAAAAAACAGAAAATCTGTAGCTTTTTAAAGTATTCTTGATCTGTTGCTCTTACTTGCTTAGATACAGGTGTGGTGTCACCTGCTTTAGTACAAGTGTGATGATATATGATTTTCTGTTTATGTATGCAGTCTGATCACTAATAAAGCATGTGATTTCACTTGCGTAACTTTAAGGTATGTGTCTGTTCCTCCTTTTCTCTTGTATTCCTTAACCAGTCCCCTCCTTCTCCCCCTCCTCCCCCCTTCCCCCATCATGTTTACCCCTTCCCTCTCCTCCCCTTTCTTTCCCCCCTCCCTCCCTCCTTCCTCATTCCTTCACCCCATCTTCTCGCTATAGTCCCTCCCAATCCCCCTTCCCGTGCCCTCCTCAAACACCCGCCATGTTCAGCAGCATTGTTCCAAATTGATCATTCCAGTTCCCTTATAAATGTATAGCTACACTCAGCCTTCTTCTGTCTCAGTCCCTGCATCCACTTTTCACAGGGAGCTGTCAGTATCAGATAGCAATGGGACAACCCCCATATATACGTGTGGTGTGCATACATGTGTCATGTGTACACTCACTTGTGTAGGGGTGTGTGTCTGTGTGTGAGTGTGTATATGAGTGAGTGTGTGTGTGTGTGTGTGTGTGAGAGAGAGAGAGAGAGAGAGAGAGAGAGAGAGTGAATGTCTGTGTGTGTGTCTGTGTATTTGCGTGTGTGTGTGCATGCGAGTGTAAGTGTTTGTGTGTGTGTGTGCGCACATGCGTATTTGTGCGTACATGTGTGTGTGTGTGTGTGTGTGTTGCAGGTCATCTGATATTACACGTCACCAAGGATACTTACGAACAGCTGGGGCTAGAAGGAAAGCCGTCAGCTTTTTCTGGTAAACGACCAATGAAATATGGTAAGCATAACAAATCACAACAGCATATAACACAATAACAAGCCTACATAAAAGAATTGCCATACATGCATTCAATATGCATATCGCATTACAGATTTTGGAAACAATTCTGCCCAATAATATGACCAAGAGTGCAGACAACCAGCTGTACCAGCCAGAATATCTTGGTTGCCTGCCCCTTTCCCTCACGACACAAAGGAACAAATCACTCTGAATGTGCCAGTCTTGACAGATGATATCACTGCGAAAAGCAGTGAAAAGCTAGTCTGTTTTTGTTGTTTTTTTCTTGCAAATTATGTGTGGTGAAAATAAAGTGCAGAATCTCCCCCAGCCATCACCCATCTTCAAACGCCCTCCATCCCCTGTGGCATCAGTTCCATGCTGTACATTTTGATTGCCTTATACAGAGCTGTGCACTCCCTGTCATCCACTCCATTCAGCAAACCCCGCTTCCATGCTCTTGATCAGCGCTGCCATGCGCTAAGCTTTTAGCATGGTTTGGTAGGATTTCAGTAAGGATCTCAGTAGATTAGTTCCCCTGTCATCCAGCATGGCCCAGTCTTCTTGACAATAAGAAGCTCAGTAGATTAGCTCCCCTGTCATCCAGCATGGCCCAGTCTTCTTGACAATAAGGAGCTCAGTAGGTAAGCTCCCCTGTCATCCAGCATGGCCCAGTCATCTTCTTCATTTTAAGGATCTCAGTAGATTAGCTCCTCTGTCATCCAGCATGGCCCAGTCTTCTTCACCATGAGAATCTCAGTAGATTAACTCCCCTGTCATCCAGCAAGGTCCAGTCATCTTCACGATAAGGATCTCAGTAGATTAGCTCCCTTGTTATCCAGCATGGCCCAGTCTCCTTCAAGATAAGGATCTCAGTAGATTAGCTCCCCTGCCATACACCATGGCCCAGTCTTCTTCATAGTGAGGATCTCAGTAGTTTAGCTCCCTTGTCATCCAGCATGGCTCATTCTTCTTCACTGTAAGGATCTCAGTAGTTTAGCTCTTCCTTCATGAATTGTTTCTGCTGTTTCATTTACGTTTTTTGCTTTTTTTTTTAAAGGTGTAATTTCTATTTCAGGATCTGTTCTTTACAGGATGTGACCTTTTTGATCCCGTATGACCCAGGAAAGTTTTCCCTGTGTGGTCAGCTAGCTAGAATAACAAAAACAAGTACTGGCTGTGGCTGGTTATTACACTTATCATACATATGCTGACTCAACATAACACTAATATACATACGGGCTATGCATTTACCAATAGGTCTTATTAATGTTTCAGGGGAAATTAATCACATCTTTGTGAATTATATATGGGGAAGATGTGAACACACGCACGCACACACACACACACACACACACACACACACACACACACACACACCACAATTGCTCATGGAATAATTAGATAGAAAGATAACCATCACATGATGTTTCTTATAGTTGTTACCATTTGATTATCTCATTGTAGTGATCAAGATTGATAACATGATTGTTTATTGTAGTTAATAACATATGATTATCTCATTGTGGTAATTAACGTTGATCATATGATTGTTTATTGTAGTTATTACCATATGATTGTCTCATTGCAGTGATCGACATTGATCACATGATTGTTCATTGTAGTTATTACCATATGATTATTTCATTGTAGTGATCGACATTGACCTCCAGCCAAAATGTTTCATACCGGGTCGGAAGGGATACGACCGAGTGTTGTGGTGTCTGAAAGATCGTCTTGACTTGACTTTCGACCTTCTCTTCTCATGGACCCCGAACGGTAAATGAGTGGGACAGTTGCTGGGTGTTCAAAATACCTTAAAAAAGAAACGCTTTCCCACTCTGGCATTTGTGATGACAAAAATGCTGTCCTGTAGTCTCAGATTTAATATTTTCACTTAGTTTCAAGGTCATCAAGAAGGAGTCACTGTAGATGAACCAGTTCATGTTGGCTACACCACATCTACTGAACCATGAGAGCATGGTGAACAGGGTTATAGCGAGAGAGATAAATAAGTGAATTAATAAGATCTGGGAAGAGGGTCCCGTGGACACGACTTAGCCTATGCTTGATCAAGGCATTAACTCAACATGTTTGTAAAGCCTTAGCTAACTAGCTAGTGTTGTCTGTGCCACTGTTACTGGTGTATGTTGTGTGTGTATGTGCTTGTGCACGTACATGCACATTATTTTTATACATGTTTGGTGAGCAAGGTGAAATGAGTCCAACTCCAAGTTAAAGTTTGTAGCTGGGGATGATTTTACATCACATTCGGTGGAAGGATCTTTTCTAAAGTTTGTAGCTAGGGATGATTTTACATCACATTCGGTGGAAGGATCTTTTCTAAAGTTTGTAGCTGGGGATGATTTTACATCACATTCGGTGGAAGGATCTTTTCTAAAGTTTGTAGCTGGGGATGATTTTACATCACATTCGGTGGAAGGATCTTTTCTAAAGTTTGTAGCTGGGGATGATTTTACCTCACATTCGGTGGAAGGATCTTTTCTAAATGAAGAACACAAATAGTTGGTTGACTGCAGGACCTGGATCGATAAGACAACTTGCCTGGGGTATGGTAGCAGGTCCTTGAGGAAGAGGTGGATGAGGGCGCTTCGGTTTAAAACCTTTGCTCAGAGGGACAAGTGGGAATGGGTGACAGTGGGCAGGGAGAAATGGGGAAGTGAGGAAGTGAGCACTGCCAAAAAAGCTGAAAAGTGAATACTGCTTGAAGATGAAAAGTGTTCAGCAAGGATTGAGGGGGAAGGAAGGAGAGAGTTGGAAGGGATGAGGGGGGGGGGGGGGTATAGAAGGAGGGTGGGGAAGAAGAGAGAAATGGGCCAAGAGCAGAAGGACTGGGGGGGGGGGGGGGGGGATAAAGTAAATAAAAATAGTAATAATAATGTTAAGAGACAAAATCAAGATAAGTAAGAACAAAGGGCTGTTATAGAGGAAAGTCAGTGTTTTCTAAAGTTCGTAGCTGGGGATGATTTTACATCACATTCGGTGGAAGGATCTTTTCTGAAGTTTGTAGCTGGGGATGATTTTACATCACATTTGGTGGAAGGATCTTTTCTCGATCATTTATGTTCTTGTTTTGTTATGCAGGTTGTTTGTTTTGTTATTGATTTTTGTGTGTACATGCATTGGCAAAGAGGCTCAGTCAAACTTGATAGATGTAGTTGTTATGTATTAGGTGTAAATTGTGTTATAAACAATTTTCTGTGTAACCTTATCCATATTCTTTTTCATGAATCAGATTGGAAACTGTTCCAGTTCAGAATACATACGCGTATGCATGCTCACATGCACCTGGGCATTCACACACCCACACACACACACACACACACACACACACACACAAAGATAAAGGCATGTGCACACACACACATTTTTTTTGAAAAGTCTTTTATCTTTTTAACTATTCAGCAATTCCTGCTGATTTTTTTTTAAAGATATTTTGTTGTGGTTTAATATGAGATTAAAACATTGCTTTCAGTTTGTTGTTCTTATAACCAGCTTTGTTGTTGTTGTTGTTTTTCATTCCACAGATGAATCCATCTGTCCGAGTTCAGTAGCCAAATTCTTCACCAGCAAAGGTCTGGAGGTGTTGCCTGTGCCACTGTGTGTGCAAACTCAGTGGCTGAGCCGTTCTGTGACGCCAGTGGTTGACAGCACAGTTGCTGATGAAACGGAACAGTCCTGTGGCAGAGAAGCATTGTGGGAATGGCTTGGAGCGGTTGCATGTGGGATTGATATGTAAGTGGAGGGAATTAAAGAATGGTATGTTTTGTTCAAGAAAGGAGCAAGAATGATGATTTCTTGTTGGTAAGTGTGTGTAACAAAGTGTCTGTGTGAACTCGCTGTTTGGGTTGTCAGTGTATGCTAGTTAAAGAGTGTGTGTATGTGTGTGTGTGTGTGTGTGTGTGTGTGTGTGTGTGAGAGAGAGAGAGGGAGAGAGAGAGAGCACCATTAGTTTATTTTTATATAGTTTATTTTTATAAAGTCTTTAATGTTGGCTTTTTCTTTGCTGGTACTAATGCTAGGACAAATCAACTCAACAAATGATAACTGATTATGATCCCCTTCCAGTCATCCCTGCATGAAGATCATCGAATGTTGGAGACCATAAATCTGTGAATCTGTGAACAATGTTTTCAGCAGTATTGTCATTATGAACAAATTGACCTTTTGTTACAAACGGTGATCATCAAAAACTGCTGATGCTTACGTTGTTAAAAGATATGATAAATTGTGATAGTATGTTGATGAAAGATGTGATGCATTGTGATACTTGATGCAAATATTTGGAAGTATCAACTTACACTTTCCCTCGACAAGAGCAGTTTGCTCTAGAAGCTACTGCTTTTACCTTTACCCATCCACCCCCCACTCCCCCACCCCCCCCCCCCACCCCCTCCCGCCCCCCCCCCCCCCCCCCCCCCCCCCCCCCCCCCCTTAGACATATAGTGTTTATATTTTAAAATTCAGCTGGTTTGTGGTCTTCTTCAGGTCAGAGGTCTCCCCAGACAGCTTCCTGTCCACAATGGATTGCCCTTCTCCCTCCACCCCCTGTGAACGATGCTGCGTCATGACCATTACAGGTTTTCTGACACCTGCCGCCACAACATGGCTGTTGGACCGTGTCAGGTAAGATGTTTAAAAAAATCTGCAGGATTTTTCAGCCCGCAGCAGGTTCCTACCCACAGTACAGTGTGCCCAGGGCTCAAATGAGAAGACTGAAACTATCAGCTGAGTTTGGTCCTTTTGTTGGATGTGTCTGCAAGATGGCTGCTTGGCTTTCCTGACCAATGCTGCAGGTGTCAGAAAGGAAAAAAAATCAGCTATTCAGTCTTTTTCATTGCTGTTCTCTGCAGCACTGAAACCTCTGAAGGGCTCATCAGACACAAAGGGTTTCAGTGTCTGTTCACAGACATCAGCCATGTGGTCCGCGCATGACTGATACTGTCACTTCCACTTTGTGGTCGGTGTTGCTCCTGTGGCATCTGCCTTTTTTTAAACTGTTAATAATTGTGCACTGCTGTGACTTTATGCAACAGGGAAAGTTGGCTGCAGTGAACATGCCACCATAGAACCATCAATTTGAGCTGCTACACAGATTCCCTTCTTGTTACAATCCAGATTGAAAGCCTTCAGTGTGAAATCTGCGTCATACTTGTAGGCTTGGTTTCTCGACTTGAGCATGTTTGCTTGATCCTGTAGTGCTGACAAGTGACTGATCAAGCAAAAATATTGTTCAGCTCTCATTGAAGATGCTCATTTTGCATGTCGCTCATGCATGAATCAGCCTCTGTGTGAAAAGTGGTACATTTTAGTATTTGCAAACACTGATTTTCAGTTTTTGTCTGTTCAGCCGGATATGAGGACTAGATAACCCTATAGCAGGCAAAGAATAGAATTGAAAACATTCATAGATAGGCAGCTACTAGTGTAGTAGCCACAGAGGTCAGAGTCTAGGGAAAAAGTAGCGGCTTATACCTTGGTAATGACTATGTTTCCACTTGTGTCTGTTGGTTTGTGGATTTGTCTGTCAGCAGGATTAAACAGAAATTACAGCACAGGCTGTAATAAAACTTGTTGGAAAGATGGGATGTGGACCAAGGATGAATGAGTTAAATTTTGTAGGGAATTCCAATCAAAGAGTGGGTCCAGGATTGGTTCAGGAAGATGATAACAAATCGTCCACTTTGCATGAACACTTTGAAGTTACAGTGTACCAATAGACCTGTTCAAAAAAAAAAAAAAAAATCGGGGAAGATAATGCCTGTCTTTCATTGCAACCAGAATTACTTTTCACAAAGTTCATGGGTCAGCCAAATAGATCAAGAGAGTCAAATATTCGATTTGAAGCGCACGCCAGAATAACGATCAGGAGATCAACTGTCAGCATAAGAGAAGCACTATTTCACTCCATTGTTATGCAATGTTCTATCTCTGATTAAACTGTTATGCTTACTAATAGGGCAAGAATGGCTTTGGGTATGCCTGTCAGAGGCATCTGTCCCAAGAAAAAAAAAATGGCAGGGTCACCTTTGCTGAATGCAAGTTTAAACACAGATAATAATAATAATAATAATAATAATAATGAATACTTATATAGCGCCTATTCTCGGCTAGAGACCAAGCTCTAAGCGCTTTACAATCCGCACTCGTTTACACAACGGGCTGCCTACCTGGGTAGTGCCGACTGAAGAGCTGCCAGCTGACGCTTCATTCAGTCGTTTCCTGTGTCATCCAGTCAATGTCGTCCAACATCGTTCACTCAATTTCCTTACTTCCTTCATTCTTTCCATTTCTCACGCAGGGTGCATGCTATGTGTAACGTGTCATCCATACCAACGGCCAAACTGGCCTTCTCTTCCGAAAGTTGGTGATGGGATTTTACGTGTGTGCAAGATGTTATGCGTGCGTTCACACACGGAACCTCGGTTTATAGTCTCATTCGAAGGACTGTATGGGAAATGGAGTCAGAACCAATGTTAACTCCGAGGGAAAAATCCCCCTGTACCGAAACGGCCCGGCGGAGATTCGAACCTGCGACCCCAGGATCACAAGTCCGGCGCTCTACCAACTGAGCTATTCCGGCCCTCCATTGCAGATTTCCAAGCATTGCATGTTAACTACCGTGTTCGAAGTGATATTATGTTAATTGAATGTTTGAAGTTTCTGGTGATATAAACATTGAGCAGGTATGTTCTATCAATAAAAGGTGCCATCAGCATGTATGCATCACTCTCGGTCCGTGTGAAAACGGTAGATCAGCTTCCTTTATGTCTTCCTTTCAGGCAGGCATTACCTGTGTACAAAGAAATGTCATTGTTTGTACATTTTAATCAACTTTGAACCTTGCTTTTCGTAGTTGTCTCCTTACTTAGGGAAAGAAAGTAGAAATTTGTGAAGACGTATGTATTGTTATTAGTGTAATGGTTCCCAGGACTGTTAAAGATGATCTGGGAATTTCAAGCTGTGCATTAAATGGAATGTCTTCCTTTGCGTTGCCAGGAGAGAAGCGGAGATGGAGGACTGCCAAGTCAGGTGGGCCAGCTTGACGCTGCACGGTTTTCAGGACTCCCCGGTCTCCATGGCGTCCAGGGAGCATGGCTTCCTGCAGTCTGGGGACAATATCCATTCCTTTGTCTGTTTTGCCAACAAGGAGTACTGGTTGTATTCCGCCTATGGGCAGCATGACTTCTGTCAGTGACAGGGTGGTGCCAGTGCGTACGGATAGGGAGCATGTTTAGAGGGAGCTCTGTGTGTGTGTGTGTGAGTGTGTGTGTGTGTGTGTGTGTGTGTGTGTCTTTGATTTCTTCTTCCACTTGCCTGCCAAAGTCAATGTTTGGATGAGTATGTTACTTTTGTGGGAGGCTGCATTTTGAAGCACCACTTGATTATCATCACAATGCCAAGATCTAAGCCGGTTTGTGTGAGTGTGAGTGAGGGGGGGGGGGGGGGGGGGGGGGGGGGGGGGGGGGGGGGGGGGCAGGAAGGGGAAAAGGGGAGGCCAGCATCACTGATTGTATTTGACAAAGCATTTTTCTGTGATGCTGTGTGTGATTTTACAGGTGAAGTAAACTAAACATTGAAAACACGCGAGCTTTTTCCAGGCATTGGAAGACAAGGAGAACAAGATTTGGGCTTGAAGTCACCTAAGTCATGGAATTTGCATAAATGTGGGACAGGTACAACAAAGTAGTTTAAAAAAACAACAAACTTTTTTTGGGATCTCAAATAAGTCTAAAAGGGCACAGTCAAGACTTGAAAAGAATGAATGCTACTTTTGTTTGAAAATTAAGGCCAGACCACAAAATATGAAAATATGATCCAATAAATCTTTGTACTGTTGATTTAGTTGTGAAGGATACCTTCTATCACTTCAGGAACATTGTGAATTGGGGGATGCATTTGCGGAAAATATGTTTTGTTGTTTCAGCTGCTTGTGCCATTTTTGATGACACTACAATATTGGTCAGGGAAAAGGTAAAAAAAAAAAAAAAAAATCAGAGACATTTTGTTGATAACACTGTATGAACTGTGGGACAGTGGAACAGAAAGGAGCAAGTGCTTACGTGGAAGTGTGCAAATGCATGTGAATGTGGATTTGTGTAAACAAACGTGAGAGAGAAAAAAGAAGTCAAATTAAAACATTAGAAAACTAAAATGTTATGAAAATATGAGTGAATGTGCATGTGTTTGTGCACAAAGACATATATATGTGTGTACGTGTGTATCTGAATAAAAGTGAAAGCTGATTTTGTGGACGCAGAGGGTTAGCAGCATGATTTGCATCATTGTGGCTGAAGTGTCTGTGTTGGGTAGTTCGAAGTGATGAAGTACATTTTTTTGTATGTGTGTTGTCAGGCAATTGAACAGAGGATATTGTCTGCAACAGGATAGGAATGATTATGTTGGTATGTTTGCCGAAATGTGGTTGTGTTGCTGTTTGTATGCGCATACATGTACACAATTGTATTTGTGTGTGTGTGGTTTACATACATCAGTCAATCAGACAGTCCATCATAAAATTTCTCTGGAGAAGAATATATCTAGAGGTGGACACATGTTTTAAGTCTTTTTTTTCGCCTGACACTTGACCAGAGGTTTCCTGTACATGAACATGTATGGCTGTTACCTCTGACCCCAAGTCGGGTGTCAATCTTGGTTCAAATATGGCAGACTTATTCCATGCATAAGTGATAAGTGAAAGGAGAGTATTTTAATGCTGTGTCCTCCTTGTATCATGTGCCATGACAGACAAGGTAACTGTACAGCGAGTGAAGTTATAGAAATCATGAAGAACTGTCCCAGCAAGTAACCATATAAAGTATGAATACAAAAGCCACACGATTTACATAGCTGCTGAAAATATACTTGACTTTGGAATGTGAAGTAGTAAAGTAATGATGGATTTGTTTGGTCCCTATGTAATGTGCATCACTGTTTAACTCGACCACAATGAAAATTTCATATGTTAAAAAACATCATCATATTTTGTGATTGTGCCCCTTTTATGTTCAGATCCAGAGTAATGAAGGTTTGAGTAAAGCAACCCCAATCTTCCAACTGAACAGTCAAACCACGCCAGGCTTAGAAGGTTACACAGGTAGTCAGTACGTCAGGTCTGAAATGGTGAAGCTTTCATATTTAGGTTGTGTATGTAAATATTTTGAAAAAAAAAGAAATTTCACTACATCTAACAAATAAACAGCACCATGTGAAAAAGCACACACACACACACACACACACACACACACACACACACACACACACACAAAGTAATCCAGAGAGTATCTCAATCTGACATCCAAGAAGAAAGTTGTGATTTTTTAAGTGATTCAATTTTTCCCTTGAAATCAATGTGAGATTTACAGGTACCCAGAATATGCATGATCCAAGCCCATGTAGTAGATGTTTACCAATATCATGCATGTGTGAACTTCATGTGCAGCAAGTTGTTCAAAAGAGCGCTGCAAAAGTTTCATGTGATGGTCTTGAAATAAGACAAGTCTTGCAATGAGACAACTAATTAGTTCTGTAACATGTGTCCTAAGAACAATGTATGACTTTTTATTCAAATACATGATTAATCATGTAAATGAGAGATGTCTTGTGAGTGCTCTTAAGTGTGTGTGTGTGTGTGGCTAGGTTTGTGAGCAACTGTGTTTGTGTATATGTTTGAGAGCATGTATATAGAGTAGAGTGTATGAATACAATCAATAGATAAAAGAGAAAAAGAAACACTTGAAATTGTATGGTTTGTATAAAATAGATACAATTTTCATCTGAAATGAGCTTATTTGTAAACCTTTTTGCGGTACAGAATGTGGAATCATGAAATATGTATACAAAATAACATTTGCTGTAAAATCCACTGTGAGTGTGACATTTGGTTGAACAACACAGACAGCTGATAAACAAATGGACTGTTGCAAAGCATGCAAAGATACATTACAAGGATATACTACTTCTGATATCTCTTGCACACTTACACTTTCATAGAAAAATATAGTACACCTTAAAAAAAAAGATGTTCCATTTTGTGTGAACTTAACCGGGGGTCTTTTGTACAGATAGTTCCCCCACCTTCTGGACATTCTGTGCTAGTAACATCCCCTTTTCCTTTCGCTCTCAGTAACTCTGTCTCCTCCTTTGCTGTACTGTCGTCTACTGTCCTTTCTGTCTACCATATCTTTTATCTATCTTTTTCCACAACCTCTTTCCACAAATTTCAGTGCTCAACGAAGTTGGAGTGAACTGACTTTACTCTCGAGTACAGTGTGAGTATCCCAACAGGGTAAAACGAGTTCACACGCTACTAGATACTGGAATGCTGAAGAAGAAGAAGACAGTTTGCACATTCCGTTGTGCCACTCCCCATTTCACTAACTTTTCATGAATGAACAGCATGGGGAGTGAGGCAAGAGGCAGTTAGTGTCTTTTACCAAAATGTTATAACTCTCGGAAAAAAAAAAGAATTCTGGTCGTTTTAATTTTCAAAAGACCAAGAAAGGTGAGCTTATTATTTTGTTATATTATTATTCTTGCATTTGTTGTTTTAAGAAAGATTGAGAGAGAATATTATTGGTGTACGTACACGTTTCTGTGTGCGAGAGTGTGTGTATGTGGAAGTATGAGAGAAAGAGAATGTGTATTACAATAATGCTCGCATACACACACACACACACACATACAACACACACACACATCACAAGCAACTGATCATGTCATGTACAGCCGCACATACACACACTGACACACTCTGAAAGAGCAGCAAAGACGGAGAGACTAATGTTAAAAACAGGTATATAAAATCGACCCACACATCAGTAAGGGGTGCCAAAGAAGAGGTGGTGGATCTGTTGATGTGAGGTCTACGTTGGGTGGCACAGCCAACCGTCCAGCCACTATGGGTGACGGCGGGTCTAGCCTGTGTTGCCATGGGAAATTAATGGGAGGAGGCCCATCCCTTCTTCTGACTCTTCATGCAACTCTGACCTTAATTCTTTCCACACAAAAGTCGACCCTGGACAGGCAAAATCAAATGTTTTTTTTGTTGTTGTTCAAATTACAGAACTCATTGGTCCCCAAAGCTGTCATTCTTTAAAGTCATCCTTTTCATCCTATATCTCCTCCTCCTGATGACCCCACCCCACCACCCTCATTACCTACACTCCCATCCCCATCATCCCAATTCCCTCATTTCTAAATCCCTGTTAACTATTTTCTCATGGTGACCGAGGACTTGCCCCTCTGAACTTTTTTCTGTGATTTGTTTACTTCTGTGATTTGTTTACTTCTGTGGTTTGTTTGTACATTTATTCTTGTCCTGTCTAGAGAAGATCAACAGACTGAGGCTCACTACAACGCTTAAAGTTGCACACAGCACCAGAGGCCTGTTCATGGCACAGTTCAGCTGTTTAACAATATTGTGCCTGACTATGACGCACATCCAAAGTTTTGTTCTTTTAGTCTGCAAGCACAGGCTGCTCACCAAAAATGACTGGGCCAAAGCCTTGCTTAATGAATCAAGCATTTATAGATGGGCACAATTGGATTTTTCTCAGAAGTATCGTACCTGAAAGTTGAATCCCCTACTTTTCTTTCATATGCCCATCAAGGTACGTGCAAAGTGGCTTCATGCAGACTGACTAAAATGAAAGTGATGGGGATATTTGGGGGAGGCCAAACGGCATACAGGTAAGGTGAGCTCCGAGATCTGAAATTGATATAAAGTATGAGGTAGTTCATGTATTGAGTCAGGTCATCAGAGTCAATCCTTAAGAAAAGCAATGAAGTGGTGTGTGTGTGTGTGTATGAGTGTTCATTTGATCTGTATTCAGCTAAATATTGAATCATAGCTCAATTTCATGCTATGCCTCAAAATTCTTCCCAGTTACATATTGCATTTTGGTGCATAATTGTACTTGTGGCATATGTCCACAGTTTACATGACTCTCTAATTTTTCTATCATCTGCTGGACCTTTTACTTATGAATCCTTGTGCCATACTAATGGCGTAGGAGCACAAGATGTCCACAAGTTATGCATATTTCCGCTATCTTTGCTGACACATGGTATTGAAATAATTTACTGACTCTGCATTCAAGGACAAAATCAACTTTTTCATATATCTGAAAGAAAAAAAAAGAAAACACTTTATTTCACAGCGACAAGATGATTTCCATCTATTCCAATAGCAACAGTGTTCTACTACCCTTCAGATACAGTATTTTCATCCCATTATGTCCCTTAACATTTTAATGGAATGCGCTGAGCATGCCTGCACTCTATGTGAACACAACATAGGCATCTAAGGATGGTGCAGGATTACTCTTGGCTGGTCACTTCAGCAGCCAAAGACAAGATTTCTCTAGGTCCCATGGTCACCTACCGGTACATCTTTTTCTTACTTGACCTTTACTGTAAACGCTGAACCCTGACTTTGTTTTTAAGTACTAAATGGTATTCTAGCCATCAAACAGTGTAATTCATCCAAGAGAAGCAGAAATAGAACAATCTTTACACTGATTGGCTTGTGGAACGTGAATAGATGAAATTGATTTCAAGATAAAATTGTTAGGTTCAGTTGCTGTGGCCTTGTGAACAGATATGGCATCTACTTTCAATTGGTCTGATGCTCTCCTTCAAGGCTGGTGGTTGTAATTGTATGCCAATTATTTCCCGAGTGACCAGCTCATCTTGAAGGCTTCTCACAGTTGTCGTTGGACAACGTTATCACCATATGTATACTTCAAGATGTTTTCCTTACATCAGAACTGCTCTCATCGAGGTGAGAAGTTCACAAGGGAAACAGTTAAACAATATTACTATCAGTAGTGCAATAAGAAGTCAGTAGACATAATTCAGTAACATGTTCTGGCACATGTGTAATGGAGACCTAACAGATAGGAATACTTTATGAAAACAATTTATTTGTTCACCAGGGTATGAATAGAAAAAATGTTTCAAGAGTGTATAAAAAAGTACCATGTTTCCACCATTCACACATTCCTGAACTGAACTAAAATAATGAAATCTCTATCTTGCTCTCTGCCTCTCTTCAGTCTCCATCTTCAGCACACATTCCAAAATCAATCCACTTCTTATTTATATACATTTAAAAACAAAAATAAAAGGAGTAGATGTTCCATTTTCATGCTGACCAGTCACAATGCCTACATGCTGTCGACATGTTTTTTTTTTTGTAAAGAACATGCCTTGCCTTAAACAGATAGCACTCTGTTAGGGTTCTGTTATGAGAAAAACCACAAGGGAAGAGAGAAAAAATGAAAAGGGAAAGATGGAACCACAATATTGGTTTACACTGAAGCTTATTTCTAAACCGACCTTTCATTGACATCATACAAAACAGGTTGCCCAGCCGACAAATGAAGAGAGAAATTCTACTTGTCCGCCAGAATATCAAGTTGTGGACAATCAGATAGGTGGGTATTTTGAGCCCTGTTAATACACTTCCGTTTGCAAAACTGATTTAGAAACAACACATTTTCCACGGCAATAACCATTCGCCAACTTCTGTTCAATTGTCCAGAGTTCCTGATATGCAATTTTGGATGAAAGATTGTTATAGAAATCTGTTACCAAGAAATGTACATTAGTCTGTGTAAAATTCTTAGTTTGTATAAAGTGTGTAAGTTTAGCTGGATGTTACTTTGGGAGTATATTTCAATGGTCAGTTAATGAAAACGGGCATTAGTCACATGTACATTGAGGGGTAATAGATAAAGTGCTTAAATCTATCATCTTGGCCTATCCCTTACGATAAATTCCGTTTAATCTCCATTTTCACTTCAAAATTAGTGCAAGTAATACGTTTGTCAATATTGGTGACCAGAACAGCGCAGATTCCAGTAATGTCCGTGCAAGAGTTTAAACAGCCTGGGTCTTCCTTTCTTTGTTTTAGTTGTATATGTGATGAGATACGGTGACGGCCATTTTCTTTTTTTTTTCTTTTTTGTTTGTTACTGCTTTAAGTGGTGGGTGTAAATTCTTTTTATCTATTTCTATATGATACAGTATATGCCATCCGTTATTCAATGTTTTACTCAGTACTTGGGGCGATTAAGAAAACCCATAATGCTTTGTCCCTAATTTGCATACGTCTTGATCTTCGGAATCTTGGTGAATAGTCGATCGGGCCACACTGTGGCATAACATCAACAGAACTCTAAATTAAGCAGAACAGGCGTGTGCCACCAGCTTTTACTTCTAATCCCAAGGAAGCCAGAATTCGGCGACGACGATGATGTGTTGCTCAATAAAAGAGAACATAATTCGGCTTCTTCCCATTTAAAATCCTCTATATCTTTGAGAATATTCCTTTAAAAAAAAGTTTACAGAGGACCTTGTCGAATGATGCTCAGCATAAGGAAACAGAATTATTATCATTTTTGTTCCGTGAACTTATCAAAAAGTATCTTCAAATTGGCAGTATGGCAACATTTTTAGGCACATTTTGTGGGTGTGTGTGCGGTAGGTTGTTATACAGGACCCTGGCAAACCCTGGCAAACTCAAGTAAATGTAGGTGAACCCTGAACTGTAAGTGGACTAATAACAACTGTGAAAGTTATAATCATGTTTTAAAACAAGCAGTTCAGTGGAAATCCCAGAAGTTGGCTGACTTAGTAGAAAAGATACTGGAGCTAGTAGAGGGGCTCTATAAGGAAATCAGAGAAGCCTGCTTGGTTTAGGGGACATTGTACTGGAGAAAGTGTACCAGGCCTTTCTGATATAGAAGAACAGTTGGTGTAGTATGTTGGATGAAAGACGAGAGAGACATTTTGGCGCTACATGCAGACCAGAAAAGAAGTTGATGCAAAGAACAGTTGGTGTAGTATGTTGGATGAAAGACGAGAGAGACATTTTTGGCGCTACATGCAGACCAGAAAAGAAGTTGATGCACGGGTCACAAGAACCAAAGATGAACATAGTTGCCATAACACCAAGACAAGGAAGGAAGAAGCCACACCAGAAAAAACGCAAATGTGCAGAGAGGACCACTCACATCCTGAAACGCAGAAAGAAGTTACCATCTGTTCCGTCTTAAATGATCTGACTTGTATACAAATTATCTTCATATATGTGTGCCTATAGAATATTTACACAATTTTATCTTATTTCACCAATTTACTTTCAATGTTATTTATGAACAGATCAACTTTAAAACTTCAGTTTTAACAAATTAACTTATTTTGTGAGCAAAGTTAATATGTTTTAAGTCAGGTTCGCCTGGATTTGCTTGCGTTCGCCTAGGTTCCGCCTAGAGGGTTGAAGACTACTGCTAAGATGTTTGCAGATGATACGAAACTCTATGTGAGAAGCAATACTGAGAACGGTCCGACAGATCTCCAAGACGACTTGAACAGCTTACAAGAATGATCCAACAAATGGTTATTGCATTTTCACCCAGACAAATGTTGTGTTCTGAAGCTTGGTTGGAGTAATGAAAATAAGTATTTCATGGGGAAAGAGTCAGATGGCAACAAAACAAGAGTGAGACTAAAAGAAACTGAAAAGGAAAAAAGATTTAGGCGTCGTAGTGGATAATAAACTCTCGTTCAAAGAGCAGGTTGCTCAGACTACATCAAGGGCCAACAGAGTAGTTGGACTTTTACACCGATCTTTTGATCATCTGTCCGAAAGAACTTTTGTACTTTTGTTCAAGAGCATGGTCAGGCCAGTGTTGGAATATGGTCACAGTGTCTGGCAACCGCAATCCAAAGGTTTACGTAAGAGACATTGAGGATGTGCAACGTCGTGCAACGAAAACACTGAGCCATCTCAAAGACAAACCGTACCCCGAGAGATTGAAAATTCTGAAGCTTTCGTGTCTTGAGCACCGCCGTCTTCGGGGTGATATGATCGAAACTTATAAGTACCTCAATGGAATGTACAACACCCAGAAACCTATGTTTGAAAAGGACACGAAAAGTCAGTTAAGAGGAAATTCAATGAAGCTGAAGAAGAGTAAAGGAAAATTAGCAGTTTGAGCGAAGTTTTTCTCGAACTGGATCAATAATACTTGGAACAATCTCCCAGAGTCAGTGGTTTCTGCACCATCAGTGGAGCTTTCAAGAGAAGACTTGATTAACATAGGAAGAATCTACCATCATTGTATAACCCTACTTGCCAAGAATAACTTCTGAAAAACTGAGCTTGCACGCAATGCTAAAAATCAAAGTTGGAATTAGATAGACGAATAGGCTCTTTAAAAGTTGAGCCTCAATCGCTCTTAATTCTATACTATACTATACTATACTATACTATACTATACTATAATAGTTGAGTTTTACGTCCTCACAGCGAAAGCTTTTAGGGACATGTCTTCCATTCACGGTAGTCTTTGAACGCCTAGGTTTGCCAGGGTTCTCTGTAACAACATAACCGTGTGTGTGTGTGTGTGTGTGTAACTTCCCCTGTCAAGAAAGGTAACTCTAATCATCCAGAATAACGACCTTCGCAACTGCAGTGGCCAGCGGCTGCTGCGCAGTGCTTTCTGTTTCGGCTCGTGATTGGAAAGTGCAGAAATTCAAGATGTGTGCTGCAGTTCTGAAAAACTGGCGCGAAGCAGCCACTTTGATTCTAGCTCATTGCCGAAAGAGTCCATTGTTCAGGGAACATTTTCCGTCAACCGTCGTTTCAACTGAAGCGTTGACTCGGAAATCTCCAGAAAAGGAAGAGTTGGAAGTATTGGTCCTGAAACGAAGCAGTAAATCGTCTTTCATGCCAGACATGTTCGTTTTCCCCGGCGGGATGGCGGACAATGCTGATTTTTCACATCACTGGCTGGAGCTTCTCGGTGCCCATTCTCATGCCCTAGCTGAGGAACGATTTGGGTTTTCAAAGCCAGTTTCTCAGCATGCACCCATGTTCTATCGAAAACGGGATCCCGACTTCGCAGCGATACCGAGTGAGGTTGCGTTCAGAATTACCGCCATCAGAGAAACATTCGAGGAGTCGGGCGTTTTGATAGCTCGAAGTATTGATGAGACATCGTACACTCATAATTCTGAACCAACACAGCATTCACATTCGGAGGCACTCACGTTTCCAAGCTGGAAGAATGGCGTGAAAAAGTGATAAGAAATCCCACAGAGTTTCTAACACTCTGCAAAAGACATGATATTGTACCAGATATCTGGTCCCTGTATGACTGGTCCAACTGGCTAACACCTAACGGCTCAGGAAGCAGTCTAAAAGCAGCAGGGAAAAGATTTGATGCAGCATTTTTCATCTGCTGCCTCAGAGAGCAACCATACGTGGCTGAAGATGCCAGTGAACTCGTTCAATCAGTGGTATATAGATGCAACTTTTTAAAAAATTTTACATCATCATCTTTCTCATTCTTTCCCCACCCCCTCTCCTCTTTCCTTATATCCCCCTTCTACCTATATAGTGGGCATGTCGGTTTTTGCGAGCTCTTAAGCCTAGTCATGGGCATCTAATGTTTGATTACTTCGTCACAGACTCCACATAGCAAGGGCACTTCCATGCTGCTGTGTGCTGTGGACATACCCAGTATCGTTGCTGATGGGTGATTCTGGTACACATAGATTTTAATTCACATGCTATATGTCAACAGGAAGAGCAAAACACACACTTGCAGTATACTTTTTACCTTTCAGTTAATGTGACAGTGCTGTTGTAAAAGAAAGAACACTACCAAAATATGAGAAGAATCAATGAAAATGATCTTGTTTATTATGGAAGAAGGGGGAATGTCAGTTATCTTAGACATGCAAACAAAAAAGGTGTGTTTATGCTTCAGGTGAAACTCGAAATCACATATGCCTTCATCAACATGAGATGGTGCCAAGCATGGAAATTTCAGATGTTGTTCAGTTGCATCAGGGTTGCTGTTTTTAGACCATTCGGGTCAAAAAGATGATCTGAGTTAAAGAAAAAGACATCTGCTACCCTGCAGGAAGTATTTCATGTTGTAATTATTAGGCTGAAGTGGAAAAGCAGAATTTGTCATCAATATGGCTGGTTACATGGGGAGGGTGTATCCACGCAGAACTACATACTTTTAGGCCCTTCGTGGCATGTTCCACATCAGGGAACTATTCAGTTGCCCTCTACTTCATCAGCAAAAAGCGCTGGGACCCTGTCATTAGAATGAGAGCCATCCTCGGCAACAATCATTCATACAACAGAAAGTAATTTTACCTAGATGTAGTTTTTTAAAAAATCCATCTGCTCACAGTGATATGACTAACCTTTTTCTTTTTTCTTATTTCAGACACTAAATTTACTTCCTGACAATTGGAAAAAAAAAAAAGGATATTGTAAAGAATGGAGTGCTCTCCGGTGTTTTTTTTTTTTTGGGGTGGGGGATGGGATCTTAAAACCAAGAAGGTAGAGAGGTAGCAGTGCTGGTTAAGCAGTTTTCATGTATCACACTGTAAAATAAGTCAAGAAACAAAGCCGCCGCCCCCCCCCCCCCCCAATTTAAAAAAAAAAAAAAAAAAGTGTTTTTAAACAAAGTGAAAAATAGTGGCTAATGCATGCAGTGAATTTCACAATTCTGTTGGAATGGTGTAATGAAATCTGAGGGACTCGACATAAATATGCCATCCATGAACTTTCTTTTGTAACATTCCATGCCATTGGTTTTTAAATTTGTACAGTTGAACAACACTGTGCTTACTGTCAACTGGAATAGCTTAGTTAAGACAGCATTGGACTGAAGATATAAACAGTCTCTGGATCAATCCTGATATCCATTATTTTTCTCTCTTCAAGGGATTTGAAGCATGTCTACGGCAAGGAAGGGGGGGGGGGGGGGGGGCTTCGTGGGTAGGGTATGGGGGAAGAATGGATGTGGGGGTGGGGATGAGTGTGGAGATGGCTAATCATCCTGTAAATGTTAGAGTCTCAAAGTATATAATTCAAAAAGATCTTGAATATGCTGTCAGCTTTGACAGATTTGCCCCATGATCTGCTTAAATGTCTCATCTTAAAAGATGAGAGCTCTTTGGCTGGGAACACTATATTTGCTGATATTATCATTACATGCATGAGTCTGTCCACAAACGACAGGAGCTGGGGTGTATTATTCTTGGAAATATTTTAATGTAGAATCACAAAGAAAAGTAACCAGGCATGTAACTTGTCAATTCTTGGAATCAAATTTATTTCCAAGGTGAGGAGTAATATATTAGATTTTTTTTTTCGTTGGGAAGATAATCAGTAGCAAAAGTGATGAAAATTTATGTAGAAAAACTATAAAGGCATTGTTAGATAATGTTTACATGAGTAGGTTATTAGCTCTAGGGAAGGAGAAAAACTTTAAACAATGAGTAGATTATTAGCTCCAGTGAAGGGGTGGGGTGGGGGTGGTGGGACATCCATACAGAACTGTCTCTTTTATCACCAATTGATAACAAACAGCTGGGCTAAGTCAAACATGAAAATTATATAGCATTGATGTCATCGTTGAGGACACATATGCATCATGTAGGATTGCATAAAGGTCGCCTGCTTATTCATATCAGTGATTACCATATGCTGTGTCTAGTATTTGTGCACTTGTCTGATTTAGTGTTCTTGTTTGACTTGAACGGCAAACCCAAGCAAGACAACATGTGGAAAAAAAACAATAAAATGATCAGGTAAACATTTTCATTCACATGCACTAACACTAATGAATTCTGGATCCCCCCCCCCCCCCCCAAAGTTTAAATGTGCTGTTAGGCTCTCTTTAAAATACCTTATACCCTTTTTGTGTCCTGTGTGCATACACATTACATAAATATACTGCAAAGTTTTAAGATAGATGCAGTGTTAGTAATATTGTACTTATTCACCATCGTTAATTAGCAAATATCACTTTTTTTTTTTAATTGTGATCATATGTTCACAATGCCTTTGATAAAAACCCCTCAAAGTATTTAGTTAAACAACCTTTGAATTAAATGTTGGATGGATCATATAAATGCATAGCACAGGTAATGTTGCTGTCATACCCAGGCTAAAAGACTCCAGGGATCATCCAAACAGCTGAAGTACTTGAACACTATGGTACAAATGCATCAGCTGGAGATGAGAACATTACGTGTGTGACCGTTTTTTAGTTACCCCGCCACATGGGCAGCCACACTCCAACTTCAGGAGATTTCGGAGACTGATAATGTTATACTAGGAGCTTGTCACAACTGAAGACAATCCCCGTATAACTATGCTGAGCATAACATCATTTTGATGTAGCCTTGGTGTTCTAGCCTATGTCAATTGGTCTGACACAGCCTTAAGCCAAGGCGGATAGCGCAGGTAATGAAGTCAGTTGATTCAGTCATTGTGATTTGCCTCTATTCAGATGCTATTTGTGAAGATCAAGATCTTATGCTTGTCTGCCTTTCTTCCCCCCCCTTATTTGTTTTGCTTTTGTTGTTGAAAGAGCAAGAGTAGAACAATGAGCCATTTAGATAAGACCAAGGGTGGAATTAATTTATTGGTTATATGTTTAGTTTTAGTGTTTGCATTATGATTATGGTTGACGGGGAAAAAAAAGTGATGTCGAAAGATAAATGAGTGGACACATGAAAATAATGCCAAGGAAAAAATTTTAGAAACATTGAAAAAAGTCATTTCAGAATCCTTTCTTCCCAAAACTTTGCAGCTAAGAACTCACTCATATTGCTTGTGAATTATTCATGAGGAAGCTGCCTTGGAAGAAGTGAGTGATAAAGTAACTTTTGTATCAAAAGATATGTGGCAAAAAAGAGAATTCTTTCCAGCCAGGGATGTTATCAGTCTGTTGAGGTTGACTTGGGCAGTTTGCTGATATCACACTGTCACGCTTGTGGATCAGAGTTAGGCTGTCATGTATTTTTTGTGTCACACAATGTGAGCTTGGCAGCTTGCGCAGATTACTGATGGACTATTTCATTTCAAACTCTTTTTTGTTGGTAATAGTGGGCCAGTCCCCAACAGCTCATGGAAGATTATGCAGAGAACCGAGCCCAGTTGGCTCCCCCACAGCTGTACGAGGCCTGTCGCCTGGCCAACTTCAGAACCATAGATGAGCTGCTGCAGTTCTGTCAGAGCCGTGTGGGCCAGCCCCTGGACCGATGGATGCCAGTGAGGATCCAGTGCGCTGATGCTGTCATCTACACTTTTCCTGGTGAGAAAGCAAGCCTTTGGCTTCATTCTTCTCCTCTTCAGATTTCTTTTTCCTGTGCAGGAAAACTTTATAAATTCAGCTGAATGATAGGGAAGAGTAAGAAGTCTGTTGTGTCTTCCCCCGGTCAAAGGACTTGACTTTTGTGTGTGTGTGTGTGTGTGTATAGGGGAAAAAGTGATGTCAGAACACAACTTTAAAAGATTTTTTTAATGTGGTCTAGTCTTTAACTCTTTCATCCCTACAACCTGGTTTTCTGGTTTGCAGAAATCGTACCATTCCTTCCTGCAGCCCGGAAAACTAGGCAGTACAAAATCCCTCCTTTTTTTTCTTTTTTTTTTCAGAAGACAAACATTTATTCACAAAATCGAACTTTGTCCGGCAATTGTAATTTTTTTTTTTTTTTTTTTTCCCCAGTTATACCTTTTTTTTCTCCATAGTCTTGATGATTTTAGTGTTCTGACGTTTGATACAAAAATGTCTGGGATTGTTATTGTTCTAATGTGTGGTGTATTGTCACTCTCACACTGATTATGTGTTGCTTATACAAAGAGAACAATAAAATTTAAGCAAAAAAAAAGAAGAAAAAAAAAACTTGTCTTTTAATTATTATCTTTTCTTTCAGTTTTTCCCATTGAGAGACACAGAGAGAGAGAGAGAAAGACAGACTGACAGGCAAACAGTTTGTTGCGAATCGTCCCACCAGTTGGCTATTCCCCAATGAGGCCAGCCTTATAGCGAAACGAAATAGTCTACAAGGAAGGCATGAAGAAAGCCCAGAGGCGTGACAATAGGCATGAGCTGTAATATTGCATTAAATGTGCAGGTGATTACCAAATATGATATATAGTAGAAAGCTGTATACTGATAAAATCCCTCCTTTCTTTCCTGAAGCCCAGAAAATCGGTTCTCGTGGTAAGTGCTTTGAACTTTGCGTGAGTCGTGCCATCGGTACATGTCATGACCGGGTCGCTTGCCCGGCAGTGTTTATGAATGGAATGGATGCCAGACGGCCTCTACAGCGTGGGAAAGTGGTCGTCGCTCTATTCTGGCCGGTTTGCTACTGCATACGTGGCAGTTCTCACTTTACACTTCTTTTTTTTTCTCTAAATCCAGGAATGAAAGGAATATTCGTATTATAAGAATCTAGGAACAAGAGGAAGTAATGGTTCATAGAAAAGTAGGAATGAAAGAGTTAAAGACGACATTTATCTGGTTTGTATCGAAGATGGATTGGATTTTGAACAGAAACTAAATTAAAAACTGCATTGTGTCAGCTTTGTTTTTCGTCCCTGCTTTATTTAAAAATATTAATGTATACATTGGGATATGGGATTCATCAAATTCAGTAAACTTTCTAGCAAGCAGCAAGAAGAGCCAATGGAGGTCATCTGCTATGGAAGATGAGGTGGTGTGTTGTGATCCGCTTCTTCCTCACAGAACACCAAGGAAAAGACTTGCTATGATTTTGATGGTGGCTGAAAATAGTGATAATCATTTTGGGTTTAATTCTAACCAGGTTCTGTGAGAAAGAATGCCCTCAGTACAGCATGAACCATATGAACTGCAATCATGTTCAGTGTCGTTCTTAACACAGTGTAGTGGATTCACTCAGCAATGCTGAGAAGAGGGTTGAGCTTCAGTTCTCCTGCACAAAGTGTGACATGCCAAAGTTAAAATTAAGCAGAATGTCTTATTTCTATTTTATGCACCCCCAGGCTGGACTGAAGGCAGTCCTCTTCTGTGTGTGATTGAATTTGTTGTTGGTGAAGGATTCAACATTGAATGCATTTATATTTCTAAGGGACATTAATTTGATATTTCTTTTAAATGCACTTTTTCTGAGTGCATTTGCTGAAGGATAGATGTAAACATTTTAAGGTGAACTCATTTTCCTTTCCCGCTTGAAAATTGAGTGACATTATTTTTTGAAACACATAAATTTATTCGTAGCCTTCATCTGTGCACACATCTTAGAAGGAGAAGTACACTTTTAAATCTTGTATAGCATTTATGCTGTGATGATTTTGTGTAAATCTTCTGAATTTATAAAACATGGCTAAAACAATGTCATGCAGTGATGACAAGTCCACTTTCGGTGTATCTCCAATGGGTAACTTAAAGATGATCAAAGAGGATAAAAGTGGTCTAGGATGTTTGAAAGACAGCAGTGCACTCTGTGCTTCCTTTTATGATATATCTCTGCATCATTCAGGGAAGAGAGAAGCTGGCTCCTCCAGTGTTTGTCATGAAATTTTGAGCACGTAACCTTGACATCAAAGATGCATCCTCCAGGAAGGAGCCAAGTGCAAAGATCCCCCAAGTGTATGATTGTAATGGAACTACAACTTTCAATCTCTCACTAGTCTCGGCCTGTTGTTTTGTGATGCAAACCACTTTATTACAATGGCCATTTCAGTAACTGTCCTGCAGGTCATCATTAACCACTTACATTGTTGGTGCTGCCTACAACATTTTCATCCATTTTCCAGATCCATTCTCCATTCTTGTAACAGAGTTCTTCTTGTCCTTAAAAGTGTGGAAAGCTTCAAAGTCTGTAAAAACTGACAGCGGTTTGTGTAAGTTTTTAAATTTGATGTTGTCCCTTTCCAAAAATAAAAAAAATAAAAAAGATTTTGAGGTTGTTGCAAATAAATTCAGTCTCCAGTATAGCTTTTAAGACAAACTACTGAAAATGTTTGAGTCATTCAGAGATCATTAGGAAACTTGACCCCACCAATAGCAGCATCTGATGAGAAAATTCTTTTAATGATGGAAGTAGGTATCCCCTTCACCAAAATACAGGTATGATTATACACAAGTGTTGTTTTTAGTATGACTTACAGCAAGCAGTCTTTGGTGTATATTGAATTTGAACTTCAGTCCAGTTGAGTCTTAAAAGTTTGTAGAAAGTGTGTAAATTTGGTGTCTAGCATGCGGAGAAGACGACTTCTTGTTCATATTGCTTTTTAATACTCCATAATGTACACCCAGAGTGTACAACAGGAGTTGCCACGATGTACGTGTGCACAATGGGGAGGAGGGGGGTGGGGGCAGGAAGGCCCAGCTGTTATGAATACATGTCTGTCTGTTCAGGGGACTCACTGTACCCAGAGAAGCCAGACTTTGAAGGAGAGGAGCCCTTGCTGCACAGGGAGGAAACCCTTCAGGAACTGATGCATCAGTCCACTCAGCTGCACAGAGCTGTGGCCGCCATTCCCACAGACGGCAGACAGTCCCAGGGCGCTCCACGCTACCAGCTGCAGTGCAACCTACATGAGCTGCCCTACGGACAAGTAGGCCCGCTGGTGCATTAGAGACCCACAGAGAGCAGGCTGAGTGAGTGACAATGAAGACCTTCATGGTGGGCTTGAGATTAAGTTATCAAAAGAAATAAAAAGAAAAAAAAAATTGCAGTTATCTAGCTTCTCTACTTGTAAGAAAAATAATGAAGGGAAGATGAAAGGAAACGAAAAGAATGCCATAAAAGGGGGGGAGGGGAGCCGCTTACCTGGTGTGTACTTATTGGCGATTGCACTACATTACAGAGGTCCCATGGAAAACTTGCTCCCCTTGGTATTCGGGACAATGGAGGGAGATTTGCAGTTACAAGTGAAAGTGATGATGTACTCTACAAAAAAAAAATATATATATATATATATCTGGTCAAAGGCAGGGAATGGGAAGAGAATGATAGTCTTGTACCTGTGAAAACACCTGTTCTGTAGACATGCTTGTAATTTCACCAAGCAGAGAGTAACATTGAAAGGAATAGTTGAAGACTTTTGGACTGTTTTCTTTGACAGTCTTGAATCTGCTCCATTTTGCACACTAGTTCAATGAGGAAAAAAACTTTCAAGATGTGTATTTTTTGTGGAATATGTTTGCTACAAAGAAGTTGTATGCATTTCAAATTCACACTATCTATGATAAGATCTAGATATGCTTGTCTGCTTATTATTATGTAAGTCTACTATGTGTATATGATCAATGTAAAGTTGAAATGATATTGTGATAAAGGGTCATTAACTGTATATACACACAAATTTTGGAATAAACGAGGGCATCTGTCCGTCTGTAACTTCAAATTCATTTTAAACTGCCATAATTTTGTTTGAAACTTAAACACTTAGTCCTGTTACAAACATCAAGTCCACATAATTTAGGGAAAGGAATGTTGATCCCAGGAACACGCACTCAGGCCCAGGCAAGTGGAATCACGCAAGTTTTTCAGCTGCATGTCCATTGTATTTCTGTAGTTTTGCATCGTTCTCTCTCCGCCTCTACAGTTTTCAAACCATAGCTAATTGTTCAGCTGATTTTATATGTTTAGTTTCTAGTGCCTAGTGTACTTGAAGAATATTAAGTTTCAATACTGGTAGACTGCACAATAGTTGTCAAATCAGACACAAAGGAAGAACAGGTAACATTCTGTGCAGTTTCAGACATCTAAATCAAAGATGACTATCAGACTGTGTAAGACAAGGTTGACTCCTTGGTTGTGAAGAACAGGTAACATTCTGTGCAGTTTCAGACATCTAAATCAAAGATGACTATCAGACTGTGTAAGACAAGGTTGACTCCTTGGTTGTCAAACAAGGTGAAGCTTCCATTTGATGAAGTAAGACAAGTGGCTGTAGAATGGTTCTATACAATCAACTGCTCCTCCCCCCTCTCCCAATGTAAACACACACCCTCACCTACCCACCCCAAAAATATTCTAGTCAGTAATAGAACACTGCTGTACAGAAACATAACAAACAAAAGGAATGGAAAAATCCTGGAAAATAAAAACAAATGAACACAATAAACACCACTGTAACAATTTGTAAAAAGTAATTGAACAATATGTGCAGCCAAAGTTCCACCAAGACTGTCCAGCTATGGAAAGTTTCAGGTGAAGCAGCTCCACAAAATTTGTTTCAGCAACAAAAAGATTCAGCAGAAATGGTTCCAAAATATTTCCAGGAAATGATCTTTCAGCAAAGATCCAGCCGAGATTGCTTCCCAAAGTTTATGTCCAGCAGTGGAAAGAATCAGTTGAAATGGCTCCACGATTATGTCCAGATTGCACGGAGAGAGAATTCACAGAATAAATGGAGGAGAAATGGTTGGGGAAAAAAAGTGCATCAGCTGAAAGATTCAGCTGAAATGACTCCACAAAATGCATCTTGTAATGAAACAATTCAGCAAAAAGGGGCCAAACAAAAAAAGGCGTGAAAAAGGGGGAAAAAAAAAAGGGGGGGGGGGGGGGGGGAATATCAATGATAATCAGCATAAACATACACACACACAAATGTCCTGGCTGGCGATGGAATAGGTCAGTAGATTCATGTCACTACACAATGGGGTAGCTAGCCATGGAAGCGATGCCGCATGCATTTCCTCTGTTGCGAGCCGTCAAAATGTAGCCTTGCTGTCCCCACCTCTCTCCCCAACTGCCACATACACACAGAAGGAGAAATATTTCAGATTTTGTTTACGTATTTATTATTTTGTTTAATTATTTGTAGACAGTGTATGTGTTTTTGTGTGTATGCACGCATACATATGTGTGTAGGGTGTGTGTGTATGATTTAAGACTTATGAATATCTATTTGCATCGATGTATACTTTAACACTACTAATGAAATACATTTTTGTTTTATCCTTTGTGGTCCAAAATGGTTTCCAATTTCCTTTTTCTGTTTTTCAAAAGACATGTTGGAGAAGGAAAGGGACATTTTATGTTGCAACTCTGAACTTCTGTCAATCCATTTTGCATCAGCATGCACATTCATGCGTTTTACTCACAGTCATCTCCACCATGGATATCGTTTTCACCCAAGTTTGTAAGTAAGATTACGCAAAAACTACTGAACTGATTTTAACAGAACTCAGTGGAAAGATGAAATGAGGTTAGAGGGTGAACCTGTTAAATTTGAATTCAGACCCTGATCAGAGGGTGGAGTACGAGTCTGTTCAGCACGAGTATACTAAAACAACAGAACCAGTTCTGATTCAACTTGTCTAATGGTGAAATGGACCCTAGGGATAGAACCATTTACAAAAAGCCTTGTGGTTTGGTAATTAAAAGCTAGACTATGGCAACAGAAACTAAACACATGTCGTGGTCAGCAATGGTCTACATACCTGTTCTTGACAAGCCAGTATTCCTGATTAGCCACAATGGAATGGCCGTATCCCACAACCAGCATGCCATGATTGACCCAGTCACTCTTGCACGTTTCGTCGTAATACACGCCAGATTTGTAAAAATGGAAGGTGGACTGTGAGGCATCAACAGCCACTGAAATGGGACCCACCAAAGCCACAGCTGCCTTCAAGGCATCCTCGCTTCCTTGTGGAGTCACAGTCACAAAGCCATTGTCTGTGGCGCCGACATAAGACACACGGAATCGGCATTTCTCATTCTGGAACATGTCACAAAGAATTTGAAATGATTTCCAATCATTACCACCATAATTCCATCATTCAGACTGCCTGCATTATCCTGTCTGTCCTGTCCCTTTCTTCACGTTCTTCTTTCCCCTCGTTCCTTTCTTCCACATCATCCATTCCTTTCCCGGACCCTCTCCCTTCTCTCCAGCACCATATGAAGCATTCTATTTTTAATCCATTCTGTGCTCTCTGGCTGTTACTCAGCATACACCTACAGCAAAGAAAGTCTTACCAACTTTTCATTCCAATGCTCTCCTTCTCTGGACAAAAAGTTCATGTCGGTAATCTTGTTCAGTCAGATGCTTTGGCACCAGTTCACCTTTGACTAGCAGTAACAAGTTGCCAACATATTCCAAATGTGCATCAGCAAAAAAAAAACAACAACAACTTTGATGACACGTTTGTTATTTTGAGGTAAGACACATGTATATTATGCCCCCATTTTGGGGTTACCCATGTTTTCTACCAGTGTGGCAATATTGAAAAATTCACAAAACACTATAATTAGAAAAACTTTTTTTTTCTTTTATTTACCATAAATGAAAAACTCATACAGCTAGCATTATATCAATACATTGTCTTTTTTTTTGGAGGGAGAGAGAGGCCAAATTTTATACAAAAACATTTCAGATAGAGATAAAGCAATCAATCCATTTATTAAAAGTGCAGTGCATTCCATCAACATATCAAGTTATAAGAGCTGTCCAAGAAAATTATATACAGCAGTTTTGGAAATATATCGTAAAACAGGAATAACCAAAAAGTTTTGACGAATTCTAGACCGCAGAAATTGCTTATGCAAAGATTTTTTTTTTTTTTAAGTGTGCCATGCTCTTCTATGAGTGATCGGAGAATCTACCTCATAGCCCTATTCTGAACATGTACATAAGGAACTTTGGAGTGTCAAAAAAAGCAGACGAGTTCTGGTGGCACCTATAGATGAGTGGATGCTGCTTGTGCTCCTAATTTCTAGGTATGCTATCATGTTGATGTGTGATAAGTGCTTTGAAAGAAAGGGTTTGGTAATAAGCGATGTCTACATTGCAAACATTGGAAGAGAACTCATGTTAGTATTGTTGATATGTATATATTGGGTCTGGAAGCAAGGGATCTTTTAAAACTTCAATGGAATAATTCATGAAACTTCCATTTTTCCATCAAGAAAATGCAAATTTGTTAAGATTCATTCAAGTCTTTAGTCAGAAATGCAGTTTGAATGTTGAGGTTCACTTTGATTTTCTGTTACGGTGCTAGACTGATAACAGCAAGTCATCTGGAATATTTTCCCAGGATAAACAATGATTAATACAGAGGCAGGGCCCTTTATATGATAAACAGGACAGGTCTCCCTCAAAACCTTGAGAAAGTTCATATTCTGAAGGCCTTGCAGAAAAGTAGAGGCCACTAACAGACACTTCCTGAATGTGTCTACTGATGCAAGATCTTATCCGTGCAGGGACATTGCCCTGAAAGCCATAAATATTGCTTCCTGGATGAAGAATCAGACAGTCAGTCCATATCAAATTCTGCTGTCAGATCTAGAAGAGAAACAACAAATTTTATCATCAACAGATGATGTGTAAAGATCATTCAAGAGAGCTGCTTCTGTGCTATGATCTGCTCTGTAACCTGACTGTTGAGGTGGTTTTGAACTTTTTGCTGGTCAAGAATCTGAACTGTGACTACTTATTTGACCAGTTTGGATAGGAATGCTAATTTAGAGACAGGTCTATGCTTTTTCATGATAGCTGGGATCGAGAGAGAGAATTTTAACCAAAGATGGACAATGTCTGTTTTATTAATACTTGGGAGAAAAACACCAATAGAATCATTCACGTAAGTATTCTCGAGATGTTCCAGTTGGAAGGTAAAAGGGATCAAGTCAAGGGAACAAGATTTCATAGGAAAAAAAAAAAAGATTTCATATCATTCCATCAGCTATACAATGAAGTGAATACATCTCTTCACCAGGAAAGCGGCTTGTCATTTGAGTGAGGATAACTACAAGCTGTAGAAAAGTCCAGATCATCTCGAAAAGGTTTTGATCTTTTCAGTATGGAAGCCTCCCCCTTCACCTCCCCCCCCCCCCTCCCCATCCACCACCCCACCCCCAAACACATACACACAAACACACACACACACATACAAAGGAAGTTCCCAACTGGTGACAGAATGGTTTGGAGAGGAGCAGTTTGTGTCTTTCGTCACAGTTTGCTCATTATTCACATTAACTTCATCTCTCACATTGTTTCAGTCTATGGCCAAACTAATGTTCGTCATCCATACCAAAAGGTTATGGTTTTAATCAAATAAGAGCAAACACAATAAATCAGTTTTTTTCTTGTTTTGTTTTGTTTTTTAACTTTTTGTTCTCATGGTGATATTGCAACAATATAAAGTGGGTTGCAAAGTGAGGTGACTAAACACATCTTTAATGAAATTTTAAGTACTGTATCCGCCAAACATGAACAAACAAATCACAAGACAAAATACTTCGTTTGTACATGTTTGGCAGAAACAGTACTTCACATTTCGTTAAAGATTTAATAAAAGTGTATAAAAACAATGTACTGACCTGACCCTACCGTTAAAGATTTAATAAAAGTGTATAAAAACAATGTACTGACCTGACCCTGGTAGGGGTAAGACTGCTCTGTGTTAATTCCTTTGTTTTTGTAGATATAGCTGAAGGCACCATTCATGGTACCCCCACTGCAGCCGTTGTTTCCTGTTTTGATAGCAGAGAGATGACATCTCTGAAAATACCATGAAAATGGCTACGCATGCTGTCATCATCAGGAGAGTCCTTGTGACACGGAAAATGAAACTAGCTTTTTGTGTCAAGGTGAGAATGTATGATTGCTTAAAAAAAAAAGGTTTACTTCAGGAAAGAAACAATACCCACATTCATTTTTCCTTTCAGAAAAGAAACTTCAATGAGGGGATTGGGGAAGAAAAAAGTGGATGCTGTCTCTTTGTTTCAATCAACAGCCAGGATGGTGGTGTTTGTGGGAAGCGATAGTAATGTTTCCAATATTTACCGTCACTAGCCACTAGCACTACAGGTACTGCCATAGTGTGACCAGCCAATAGAAACTGATGGCAACCCACTCACTGCACAGCCATTACTTACAGCTATCACAGCCGTTTTTGGTGTGGCTGTACTATCTCTCACAGCTAAAAGCTCATCCAACTGATAGTCCTTAATGCAGCTCGCAATGCAACTCAAAGCTCAGCTTATTATGTGGCCAAAGCATAATACCCATTAATTGTTAATTAATTGTTCCTGACCATTTACACACACACACACACACACACACTCATTTGTACAGCGAACATCCAGACTAACAATGAACCATGCACAATCTCACCGTCGGTGAAGGAGCAGTCAATCAGGTTCTGCGCAGAGAGAGAGGTGAGCTCCCCTGTCTTCCTGAAGTGCTGTCCTTCCAGGGCTCCTGTGCTGGAGAAGGCCCAGCACGACCCACAGCGCCCCTGAATTGGCAGTTACCATCAAGACTTTTCAATGGTTTTCCAATATGGCAATGGACCCTGTATGCATTTATGACAGCAACATGCTGTTTTTGTTCACTTGTTTTTGTTCTCTCCAACACATGTGACAGAAACAATGTTGGCTGGCTGGCTCGCCAAAGCAATATAGAAAGATTGGTATGTGGTATGCTTTCAATGTGTCTTGTACGTTTAGTTACGCAATATCTGTCATGTGACATTTCAGAAGCATAACAAACCCCTGCAAATAGTGTTATAGCAAGACAGTGTCAACATCTCCATGAAATTCAAGGAAAATCATCTGATTGTGTCGGTAGGCTACAGGAAAGATGCAGCAGGCACTTAGGGGGTCAGGGATCAGGGATCTCAACAGACTTCAGCCCTCAGTCATGTGCAACCAGGCAGAGGAGGTGTCACAAGTTCAGTGCTTTATGTTATCCATCCAGAATGTCTTTGTCCAGCCTCTGGGTAGAGATAGCAAGGGGAGACAGTAAGTATCCGGGGCCAAAATAGTCCGGCAGGTAGAGCACCAGATGCGATCCTGGGATTGTAGGTTTGAATCTCCACTGGGCTATTTTGGTACAGGGGGGATTTTTCCCCTTGGTGTTAATGTTGGTTCTGATTCCATTTCCCAAAAAGTCTTTAGAATGAGACCGTAAATCGAGATTCCTTGTGTGAATGCACGCAAAACATCTTGTGCACATGCAAAATCCCTTCACTAACTCTCGGAAGAGAAGGCTAGCTTGGCAGTTGGTATGGATGACACTTTACACACAAAGCATGCACCCTGCGAGAGGAATCTGAAGAATGAAGGAAGAAAACAGACCGATTTTTGATTGAATGACACAGAAAATGACTGAATGATGTGCCAGCAAGCAGCTCTTCAGTCAGCTCTAACCAGGTCAGCAGCCCGTTGTGTAAATGAAAGCATGGATCATAGTATACTTAGAGCTTGGTCTCTAACCGTAAATAGCGCAACATAAGTATTCTTTATATGATAATGATAATAACAGTCTTTGCCTCTCCTTATTTACATCTTCATTGTGCATATTGAAAGGGCCTGGATTCACATGCTTCCTGTTGATCTGATCGTCTCAAATGTCTGTCTGCCCTCCTGTTCATGGGTTGGCTGGCCGTTCTCTACATTTCACCATTGATGGTCATGTCAGTGCCAACCTGTTAAAATGTGGAGCACACACAGGGTGGTTAGTGCACACAAGTAAAGGCTCTGTGCAGACAGTGGGCCAACTTTGCTGAACAGCAGACAACAGTCTGACAGATGTGCATCACTTGTTTACCTGCTGGAAAGGGCAGCCCAGCCAGCTGAATGATGCTCTCATAACAAATGACGACTGTGGTACTTGGAAGTGGTTCACGGAGGGCCGGAACAGCTCAGTTGGTAGAGTACCAGACTTGTGATCCTAGGGTTGCTGGTTTAAATATCCACCGGGACATTTGGTATAGGTTTTTTTTTTTTTCCACTCAAAGTTAACATTGGTTCTGACTCCACTTCCTAAAAAGTCCTTTATATGAGACTATAAAACATGGTTCCAAATGTGAATACATGTATAACGTCTTGCACACATGCCATCACCAGCTTTCAGAAGAGATACCACTTCAGCCGTTGGTATGGATGACACGTATAGGCAAAGCAAGCACCAAAAGAATGAAAATAGGAATGAAAAACTGATAGACAGACTGAATGACATGGGAGACTATTGAAATTTAAATGTAGCGCCAGCAGGCAGCTCCTCAGTTGACTCTACCCAGGCAGGCAGCCTGTTGTGTAAAAGAAAATGATCGTAAAATACTTAGAGCTTGGTCTCAAACCAAGGATAGATGCAATATAGGTACTCTAATGAGCAAACTGGACTCAAAAGTGAAAGAAGCAAATGATTTTGTGTGGTTGTGGACGTGTAAAACTTCGTTTTTCCCCAAATGTATTTATGTACATTATGTAGGCACCCTATTTTCTTACAGTCTGTCATTTATTACCTAAAGGGCAGGTGGAGGTAGCGCAAGTGAGGGCTGCAGAATATTGTTTTCAGACCTCTGTTGGTGGGTATGTGAGCGTGTGTGTGTGTAAATGTGCACATGCACAATAGCAGTTGGAGATACATTTAATTCTTGACCGATTGTTAAAGCAGTAACATATGATTTAGACTTTGAAATCAAAAGTTTTTAAATTGAGACAATGCCAAAAAGAAATCCTGCTCGACAATCTAGTATATCTAAAACTGTTCACAAAAAGCAGTAGAAACAGTCTACAAGGGGACGAAATTTGGAGACGGCCACAGCATAATATGGTTGTATTCCTTTGTCATATATTTTTTCAGCCACAAATTTGTTGCCAGGAAACAAGAGGAAGAGAAAGCCAGGCAGAGGGTAACAGAGGCTTGTACAGTTCATGCATCTGCGTACACCTGTACTTTTCCATTCATGCCCATGAGTGCGTGTGAACAGTTTTGTATATGAGCCAGCAGATGCACAAGCAGGCTATAATTATATGCGCGAGCAGAGATATATGCACATGCGTTCCAGTACCAACCTGGTTCTTGACAGGAGTGACGAAACCTTTGAGTCTCCAGTCCAAAGTCTGAGGCAGGCCTCTGGCACTTGCAGACCTGTTGGCAGGTGCAGGTCTACGAAGGGCTTGCAGTGCATCATAGCTGTTTGGGGTTGTGAACCCATTGAGGCTGTCAACGATTTCATCCCGCGTCTGAAGACATACGCAAATCACTTTGAAACTAAACAATCAAACAACACACACAAAAACACACGCACGCACACGTGCGTGCACGCACGCGCGCAAAACTTAAACTAAAGCGCTCAAATGACCAAAAAGAGAATACCAACTAATGATGTCTCTCTTCCTCGCCTAACTTCTCCTAACCCCTCTCTCTTTAGTTCAAATTAGGCCAGATTCTCCAGCTGACCGCCATCTCAGGGGGGAGTACAAGTTGTGCCTCTTTCCACTTGCGTGCCTAACAGTCTTATGTAGGCTAATCCTACTGTTTCACATGACCGTTCGTGTTTACGTGCGTGCATGCAGTGTGTGTGTGCGTACGTCTGCATGTGCACACATGCATGTCCGTGTGTTAGTGTGCGACATATTAAGTTTAATGTTCGCATTTTCTCAGCACGTATGAGCGTAATCAAACTGCAGATTTATAACCTTTCCTGTCACAATGCATTTAAATGTACTTTTGGGGGGGGGGGGGGGGGGGTTATAAAATCCGTAATTACAGAATCAATCTTTTCCTTTGAATGCAAGTACCTGTTTTGCTTTATGCGCTGATAAAAGACTTGTTAAGTGATATCATATGTGTGTGTATGTGCGCTTGATATACATACACACACAAATATACATATATATATATGTGTGTGTGTGTGTGAGCTGACCGTATGTATGAGTGTATAATATGGGTGTGTGTGTTTGAGAGTGAATGTGTGTTTGAGAATGTGTGCGTGTGTGTGTGTGAATGCGCACATTTGTTTTTATGTATGTGTGTGCCCAGCTATGTCAGTGTGCAACGACTGTGTACGTGTGTGTAAGCCTCATTATGCGTGTGCTTGAGTGTATGTGTGCAATATGTATGTGTGTGTGCATGCGCACATGCATGTGTGTACGTGCATTAGTGTGTGCACGCATATGCGCATTTGCATGCATGCATACGTGTGTGCATACATCATTCGTGTGCACACTAACACACATGCCTGCAATGTCCATGCATGCGTGTTACTGCAACTTGTGTGTTCGCATGTATGCATGTGCCCGCATTTCTACGCATAAATATCAACATGCGTGCAGTACAACATCATGGTAAGTCGTGTACATCCAGTTCGCCAGTGAATTCTGACCACCTCCACCTCCACAGGGCAGAACCCTGCCAACTCGGTCCGCTACCCAGACATCTGCCCATCACTATCAGCGCACGCACCATGTCACCCAGGTGGTTGATGCCCAGCCGGAAGCTGTGCATACCCCGGTCAGCGTGGAGGTTGTGCTGCACGATCATCCGCATGTTGGCCTCCCACACTTTCCGCCTGCCCGCAACAAGAGACATCACTGAGCGATTCATTTATGAGTCCGAAAGGTGTAAGTCACCTTTGCCACCTCCCCCCACCCCATCGCCGGTTTAGAAGCTGTGGACGTGCTTCAACAGATCAACGCTAACAGTGAACAAACGAAAACAACAACAATGACAAACAGCCTAACGATAACAAAACAAACAAAACAAAACAAAAGTAGAAAAAAAATGGAAGTCAGGAAGGAAGATAAAAATGGTCTATGCGCACTTTCGTTGGTGGATTATCTACTGACGCGAGATGGAAGCTGAACGAATTAGAAAGCTTTTTCCGCTCGTAGGTCATCCATCTTCTCATACGAAGGTGAACGCGGGTATCGTTGTTTTACGCTCTTTACACATGCGGTGGACAAATACGTATGTACATGTACACTTGCAGCGATGCGTTCCGGGCTTTGAATAAGGCTATGTCCACATGTATCCCCTATACTAAGGGAAGAAACAGTGTTAATGGAAAGAAGCTCAGTGAATTTGTGAACCTTCATTCTTTCCGCTGAGGTAATTATAAATGGAGCAAATACTTCTTGTGAATAGATGTAAGTTGCCACGCTTATATAGTTGCCCCACCAGTCTGAATGTCTTGCAAAAGTGCTAACGTTTATTGGTAGTATATTCGTCTCTCAGCGAGATCACGCAAAAACCGTTTTGGCCAAAATTGGTGACAAGACATTGTGTGGCTCAAAGACAAAGCCTTGGAAATTTGGCGCAGTTCCATAGTGCAGATCCAGATAAAAGGGCGGATCCAGGATCCTCTCAACCTTGGCAGAGAACTGCGCTCTCCTGCCAGCTCGCTTTGACAGCAGTAGAGGCTTC
>CM065725.1:5314957-5347457 GCA_033310375.1 Conus canariensis | reverse complement strand
AAAATGTTCAGTCTCTGTCAGCAACACATCTTCCTAGATGCTCCCTCTCTAGCATGTCCGCATGTACTCAATGTTACAATGTTACAATCTGAATACATACTATATATGACCATACGAATTAACTATAAGTATTTTTTGGCGATGTTAAACGGGTACAGATCTTTATTGTACTTGTGTGAGATGTGTAACAAGTGACCACAAATTGACCCCACTGCGCTGAATCTTGTGTGCTAAAGAGGCCCTCCCGCGTGTTTACGTTTTCATAGGGGAAACAACTGTTCTTTTCAAAAACTGCTTTTCATCGTCAGAGAAATAGAAGTATTTCTGTTTTCATCGCAGGACAAAAAAATGTCCCGATTACCAACGAAATTCACGAGGAATCACATGCCCATTTGTTGTAACTACTTAAAAATCAACAAATGAAAAACAAAGACGACATTTAAACAGTCGATGAAAAAAAAAGAGAGTACTGTTTAAATCCATTTCTCTTCGATATATTAAAGGCCGAAAAAAGTACATCTTTGATGTTCAGCCAAAATAATAATGTCACCTGGCTGGCACTCAGAACCCGCAGCATTCCTGTGCCTGTTGGAGGTACTGACAAGACATCGTGATTGTGTGAAAGGTTGCATGCAACAACAACGGGAACAACAGTGTGTGTGTGTGTGTGTGTGTGTGTGTGTGTGTGTGTGTGTGTGTGTGTGTGTGTGTGTATTCGAGTCGCTTGTCTGTCTGTCTACTAGTCAGTCTCTCTCTCTCTCTCTCTCTCTCTCTCTCTCTCTCTCTCTCTCTTTCTTGCTGCGCGCGCGCGCACGCGTGTGTGTGTGTGTATGTGTGAACGGTAGAATGTATGGTGCTCTTCAGGGTACACATTATTCGCTGACAGCATGTGTTCGTGACAAATGTTTGTACTTTGATTATTTTGATTCTCCGAGAGGAGTAAACCAAGGATGCCTTTTGATCCCCCATTTATTTGTATTCTTATTAACGAATTACCTGTTGAAGAGCCACGAAAGAGAAGACACGGAATACAGCTCATCCCAGCTGCCGTTGAGGTCTTCCTTTTACTTTCGTGCAGATTATGTCATATATATGTCTTAATATCAATGTATAGAAGTCAGATTATGTATCATCATTATTATCATTGGGAGGAAGGTAAACCACTGGTTGTGTTTTGAACATGGTTACTGCTCTGTGAGTTTTGACAGCAACGGCTAGTGTTCTGAACGTAGGTTCAACATACTATGGCGGTGTTTTGAACTTATGCTCAAAACACTACCGTGGAGTTTCGAAGAGTTTTTTAAATTGTCCTATACCAGTCTGACCGGGTAGCAGAGGGTCGGGGGGGGGGGGGGGGGGGGGGGGGGAAGAGAAACCCGTTCATTTAATTCATCATTAATCAGAGGAAGTTCTAATACTAATTTTGCTACTTGCGAGAGGAGAAGGGGAGAGAGGGATTAAATGAATTGCTGCACAGCCTACTGAGGAAAGATTTCTTGTCTGATTTTTTTCTCCCTTCAAAACACCATTGTCTGAGACAGGGGCTAAACCAGGGACTGGATTGTGTAAACTTTTGTTTTTCGATTACAAAAAAAAAGGCTATTATTAGTACATGTGTCACGGTTCCCAAAGTGCGCCTAACTCCTTTGCGCTTGGCGCCAGAGATGGAAAGAAAATATACTGCATTGTGGGAAAGGTATATCAGTACAGGCACTTGCTCGTCAACCATAAACAGTGACCGAGCACATTAAATTGGGTCGCGCTGCGAAGATTTCAGTCCCGGCACACTTTCGACATGCTCACTTTAACTCGAGCATGGCAGTTTTCGAGAATGTTTCTTTTCAATGTCACGTCACAAGGAGACGGAGAAAGGTAGGTCCATTCGTTTTATTTTGAAGGGGAAAAAAATCTGACTTAATCAATGTAAGACTTACTTGTCACCTTGAGTGTTGGCATATCATCCTGTTGATGAAACTGCCAATCATTCACAGATGTGTGCTGGGCATGTTGATAGAAATTATCGTTATATTTGGAAATTAAGTCCGTGTGGTGGATGACTGGCCATGCAAATACTGCAATTAACCCAGCGAAAATATATTAATTCTGGTTTACCAAATCTGCTGTTCGTTGTGTAAGTGCACTTCGGTACTGCTGCACTTTAAGGGTGCACAGAGCACTTGTCGAGTTCGACAATGACGTTTAATTGCAATGACGTTGCAGACCTTTCAAGTGATCGTTTGAAAAACTGGAAGATGAGGAACACAGAGGACAGACATACGCGAAAGTGATATTTTTCAAAGGAAACGGCTGGGATGTGTGATCACTACCCTCAAGCTTGATTACTGGAGGAATCAAGTGAACACTGTGAGTCGAGCAGTATCCGGAAACGAAAGACGAATTACCTCGACTCGGGAATGTGCAACAATCGGGAATGTGCAACAATGGCGGGTACCTCTCCAAGGTACATGTGCTGTGTGGTTCAACCTGAGCGCAGTGGCTGAGTTTTATTCAGATCTACAGACAGTGATACGTTCAGTTATTTTGGTGTCGTACACTGGAATGGTATTGACGACTACTATTGTCATGTTTATTTCACTAAAGGAATTCATTGCCAGCGGGGAAAAAATAAATTGCCCCCCCCCCCCCCCCCCCCCGCCCTTCAACAACAACGAAGCCATTAATCTTTGAGGAAAGGGGGGGGGGGGGGGGGGGGGGGGGGAGGGATTACGCTGAACGATATGGTAAGTAATTGCTGTTGATGATGGAACCTCAGTTGATGTTGACTGCTTTTGAAGAAAGGCGGTGTTCTGGAATTCATGCACATTTTTTTCTTTTTATAATTTTAATTGATTCTTTCACAAATATGGGGAATTTGATGAGTAATAATTATCAGATTGATTGAGCTAGAATACTAATTTTGGTAAAGCAGTAAACAAAACTGAATTGATAGATAGATCCTGTAAACATTAGTAGGCTACAGGCAATATCACCAGTCCAAACTGCTACTTTACAGCAATATCATGTTGTACCAACACCAATAGATCTTATTTGATTAATATTCTGTATTGTTATCATGTACGCCCATCTCAGTGCCTGTCTTGTAATTATATTGCTGCCTGGTTCATCGAAAGAATTTCTTTTAGTACATCAAAGTATACATTATGAATATTGTGATTAGGCCTGTGACTGCCTGCTGTTCACTGAAAATATCAAATCTTCTTTTCCAGTGAGCCTGACAGCTATTTCTACTCAAGATTTCTGCAGTGGCGCAGAACTTCATTCAAGGCTCTTGAAGGCATTGATAAAAAGATTTTGGATTGTAAGTATCCATCACCAGGGCTCCCACTTATCTGAATTTGTGGATGTCATAGAAGTTTTAGGGATTAGAATCCACCAAAAAAAAAATTTTTAAGTAGATTTTTGTGAGCTCATATTCTTCCTCTCCTCCCTTAACCCCCATCCCCCCCCCCCCCCCCCCCCCCCCCCCCCCCCCCCCCAACACACACACACAAAAACCAAACAAACAAGCAAAGTCAAACAAGACAACCCAGGGCAAAAGGAAAAAATTGGCTGTGAAATCTGCGGAGCACCGATGACAATTTGGTATTTAAGCAGACTACACTGACGTCACAAAATCTTGTGTAAACTTCTTTAAAGGCAAATTAATGCCGCACTCTCTCTGTATTGCCGAGATGCTGCAAAAGTGAAAGTGATTAACAAAAGCTGTAAGAACTGATGGTCCTGGTTGGACTAAAAAGTGGATGGTACACTTTTTGATATGAAAATTTGTGTCAAGTTCCACTATTTTAAAAAAGCAAGTTTTCAAATGTTCACAGTGGAAGGTGAGCTTACCTGCTGGACCCCCTAGAACTTCAGTTAAGTGTTAGCTTTTCCTCAGTGAGATCCCTGCTTGATAAATGTACACAGTCAGTCTGTGAAAACGTGATATTATCATTTTGTATGTTTTGGGGGATTTTGGACTCAGGGAATAGCTACGGCTGTTAATATCATAAGTGTATTTTGTGTGTGTGTGTGTGTGTGTGTGTGTGTCATAAGTGTACTTGTGTGTGTGAGTGTGTGTGTGTGTGTGTGTGTGTGTGTGTGTGTGTGTGTGTGTGTGTGTGTGTGTATGTGACAGATTTGTTCACACATACTTTTGGACAAGGAGGCTGCTGCATCAGTGTATGCACATGTCTGTGTACTAGTGATATTTGTAAAGCACTGGCAGCTGACATTCTGGACAGGTGTTAATTCAGTTCTGATTATGATTATTATTAACTGTGTAGTTCTGATTATGATTATTATTAACTGTGTAGCCTACCTTTTCCTTGGCATAATTTGTACTAGTGATTGGCAACTCCTTTTGAGTTTTGATGGGTGTGGCATATGTGATAAGTAGATCTGTATTTATTTTTAGTTTTGATGGGCACACTGTAGAAGATAAGTAGAACTGTATTGAAATTGTTGCAACAGTCTGTAGCACAAGCAGAACCAGAGCATTAGTTTTTAAACACAAACCAGCTTCTCTGGAACAGACCAAAAACCTTTCAAAGCAAACCATGAACCTGGACATGTGTTGATCTTGTATGTCATACCAAGACATTATTAGGGTTACTGTACAATTATTCATACTTTGATAAAAGGAAAACCATACTTCAGATCCAACGAGTTTCAGCTAACTGCCTAAAAAGAACAAACTGCAGTCAGTTGTTGCTGGTTCCTCATGAAGTATGCTTACTGAACAAAATAGTAAAGGGGGAGGAAAAAAGCTTTATGTGGTGTGTGTGTGTGTGTGTGTGTGTGTGTGTGTGTGTGTGTGTGTGTGTTTCAGCACTGCCATGCATACAGGAGAAGGAGTTTGTACCTGTGGATGACGCCAACCAATTATGGTCAGTGGTGTGTGGGTCCAGGAAGGACAGGACCCCTATAGTCATGGTCCATGGAATGGGGGGAGGTGTGGGCCTTTGGGCCTTGAACCTGGAGGCGCTGTCTCACTCTAGACGTGTGTATGCCTTCGATCTTTTGGGCTTTGGCCGTAGCTCTCGTCCCATCTTCAGCGACCAGGCTCAGGAAGCAGAGAACATGTTTGTGGAGTCCATTGAGAATTACCGCCGTGCGGTGAGTCAGCAGATGCTTCTCTTCCGCTTTTTGGATGCTTAAAGTGTTATTGTTGGACAATACCCTTTTAATCCCTTGCCTGCCTTAATACATATTTTGCACACAGCTGTTTTGATATGGTCAGATGCCTCAGTATGTAACTCAGATGTAGCAGTTTCATCACATAATTTCTCAACATACTCAAGATGGGGGCATCCCAGCATGCTTCTGTCAGCTAACTGATCCATTTGCATCAATCATACATGAGTAAGGAGATGAAACAGCTGTGCACAGGAATCCTGTCGGAGGTAGAATCCCCACCCCAAATGTCAGTCATGGTCAAAAGTTAGCTAAGAGCTAGTATCTGATTACAAGTCTGTTAAATGCTCACACACATCTATGATGCTGGACATACACATGTGCAGATGACAATAATTAGTGGTGTTGATTCTACTTATTATGATAGTTATTAATGAGGCTGGTGCAGTGACTGATAATGTTGATATGTATTGCAGAGTGCAGTAATATTTTTTTCTGTTTTACCGTTTCTTCCTGTGTAAAGAAGTGCTATGTTGTATCTTTGTGAAAGATTTGAGTGATTACTGTGATGAAAGCTTAAGTACATTCATAGTCAGTACGCTTCTTGTGGAGGATCCAAATTGTGGCAGAGCACTCTGTTGAGATCTCATTCACTATAAAATACTTCTAAACAATTGCAAGTTGCATATCAAACTCAGACCTTAAGCTTGTTGGTGTCTTTGATATTTCCATGTGAAATTGTAAATGGCACATCACATGTCAAGCTAACGTGCCAGGCTGTTGCATGCCTGTTTCCATATTGCTGAGGTGGGAATTGGTTCTTCTCTCGAGTGAGAAATATATGTCTGTTGACACAATCACATTTCATTCTTAGAGGTGGATGATCAGCATTTGATCTGGAATCAAAACAAGCAACAAGAGTTCAGGAGTTGTGGAAGAGTAGAGTAGCATCCCTTTGCTGTTGCTGGCTGGACACATGCCGTGTTCAATGTGCTGGCAATGGGTGGTGACAGAATGGCCATGGAAGGCGGACCAGAGACCAGCAGAGTCATAGACCAGTCAACAGAGTGCAGACAAGGATTATTTTTGCAGCAAAGTCATAGACCAGTCAACAGAGTGCAGACAAGGATTATTTTTGCAGCAAATCAAACATTACAGTATCTTATAACAAATCTTCACTGACACACAGATACAGCCTGATCCCAACCACTTCCACTACTCACCACTTCTCAACCCACCCTCCACTTTCCCTTCTTTTTATCTCCTTTTTTGGCCTAATATCACAATAGTAAATGGACAATTCTGTCTCAAGTGATGCTTACTCCTGCCCTCCGCCCTCTCTCTCTCTCATTCTCACACTCACACACACTCACACACACACACACACACACACACACACACACACACACACACATACATACATACATACATGGCATTCTCTAGGTGAAAAGAACAATAAGAATGAACTTATGGTGCTCACCACTAATGACTGCTTAAAACTGCTTGAAAGATGCGAGATATTAAAGTCTGCCTCATGCTTTTGCATTTTGTCCCTTCACTTTAAGCTGTCAGCAGACAGTTGTCCATGACGTTCAGGGGGGAAAAAAAATGAAGCTCTGCAAAGCAGTGCTCAGGTCAGCAAACTCTTTGGGGACAGACCATTGTTTGTAGCCTGCTGGCTGTTGACAGCTGCTTTAACCTCCAGGATTTCAATTTTGCCTCTGTTGCCATGCTTCTGAAACCCAAAAATGTTAAGTTTGATCAAATAGAGAAGAGTTGGACATCAGCGTAAGGAGGAGGAGGGGTTAAACTAGAGATTATTCTGTAGACTCAGTTGGTTCCAAATAAGAATTTAGATTTTTTTTTTAACTAAAGACACACACATTTTACTCTGAGTTCTAGTGCCAGACTGCTGATTATGACCAGTAGTCAAGAGGGGAGATAAGCATCTGGCCTCGTTTCCCCATTATTCACCATTGTCAGAGTCCCAATTACTTTTGCAAGCTGTCAGCCTCTCCCAGGCTCCACAGTCACAGCGCTTTGTTAGAGAATCATTCAGTTGAGTGTTCTGCCCTTCGAGGTTGGAAAGTATTCCAGCTTCTCCTTGTTGGAAGTCCAGCGAGGTCAGCGCTTCAAACTTGGTAGTGTGGCAAGGTGTGGTGAATAGCCAGCCAACCTGTGGACAGGAGACAGACGGAGAACCAGTTAGATCAACAGGAAGTGGTTCCCCCAAAGTCGGAGTGTGGCTGCCCACGTGGCGGGGTAATCAAAAACGGTCACACATGTAATGTTCTCATCCCCAGCTGATGCATTTGTACCATAGTGTTCAAGTACTTCAGCTGTTCAGATGATCCCTGGAGTCTTTAGCCAGGGTACGACAACAATAACAACAACAACAACAACAACAGGAAGTGGTGAATGACTTGAAGATAAGCAAGGAAATTCCAGTAAGATTTATAAGGAAATGACTTGAATTTATGCAATGGAATTCTTATCAGCATTATGTAAAAAGGCAAAGATAGATATTATCTCCTTTTTACCAATTTTAGATATATGTAAAGAGAGAAGAACATGAAGACAGAGGAACAATCAAACACAGTTTACGATGCATTCGACAGATGGGCCTGGACAAATTCATTCTGCTGGGACATAGTCTTGGGGGCTTCCTGGGTGCAGCTTACACCCTTCGGTACCCACAACATGTGAAGCACCTGATTCTTGTGGACCCTTGGGGGATGCCTCGAAAACCTACAGAGATCCAGAAACCTTTACCAATGGGTGTTCGGCTGATTCTCTCCGTTGTCAATCTCGGTTATCCTATGTCTCTTTTGAGAATGCTGGGTCCTTTTGGTGAGTTTATGTATGGTATGTGTGTGTGTGAAAGAGAGTGAGAGAGAGAGTGTGTGTGTGTGCATGTGTGTGTGTGCTTGTGTATGTGTGTGCTTGTGTTTTGTGTGTGTGTGTGTGTGTGTGTGTGTGTGTGTGTGTGTGTGTGTGAGTGAGTGATAGTTTGTGTGCATTTATTTATATGTGCACATACTATTATCTTACAAATCACTGAAATGTTTTGAATAGGGGCGATGCCATTGTTTTATTTTTTTCCCTCAGTCTCTACTTCTGTGCCACTTCCGTATCATGATGTTCATTCTGGCTCCCTGTCCACAGCCATGTTCTGGCTTGTCCTGTCACAGCCCTGGCACCAGCAGTCCACAGGGAGCAATGTTATGTCACCATGAAGCAACATGCTAGAGAAGACACTGCACAGCTGAACAGTCAGTTTGATTTATTCTGTGGTGTCAGTTCTAATCCATCAAATGCAAGACACTACCAATGAAAGCCCCTAGAGATGACATTCAAGGACCCAGCATGAGTGGATGTCCCCCTCAGGAGAGTGCCGCCATGTCTGGCCAGTGACAATCCATATGAACTTGCCGATACTGGCAACCTAAACACCATCATGCCAAGAGCACAGACACAAGAGGGAAATGAAACTGAAGTAGTCTTAAAAAGCAAGGCATGAAGGGCCAAAGAATTAAAGTATTTTCTTATGCTTATGGATAAGAATGGAGGATATGATGGAATGATGTGAAGTTCCATTCTGGGCTGGTCTGAGGGCCTGTACATCATGCATAATTTCATAATATATCTGATGTCAGGCAGGCTTAAGAGATACGGACACTTGCAGTATAGGTCAGGCAGTTTAAGCAACTCTCTCAGAGACACACTTTTAAGTGGATGAAACTGAACTTTGTGGTCTCTGTCCCCCCAGTAGAACCCGAAGCAGACTCGACTCTGAATAGGAGCTGGTCAGGGCAGAGAAATATTACAAGTGAACGGCTCTGATGGGAATTGAACATAGGACCTCCCAGCCCATCAACCACAATGCTACACACTATGCTATGGTGGTTGGTGGGTGACATTATTTCATTTTCCCATTGGATTTGCAGGTTTTTTTTTTGTAATTGAAAAAGAAATCAACAGAAATATCAATTTGAATTAAAAAAAAAAGAAGTTACATACTGCATGCTTACCTGTACCAGGATTATCTTTCTACCTTTATTTGTTTGTCTGTCTCTCACTAAGATTACATAAGAAAATTACAGAACCGATTTTAATTCATGAAACCTGGTGGAAAGGTGGCTCATAACCTTGGGACAAATCCTTTTAAATTTTGTAGCAGAGCCAGATCGAAAGGTACTTCTCAAGGATCCATGCAGCAAGAAAATTGACAACATTTCCCGTGAACTTGAACAATAGTTTTCAATTTGTTCTGTGAATTTGAACAATGTGAAAACACGCTTTAGAAATATTCTTTTCCAATTGCATCAAGAGTGACTATGATTGTTAGTGAGAGGGGACTGTATAACGCAACTGAAAGGACAGTTCAGAAAAGCTGTGTACATTGTGCAGGCACGTTGCACTCACTTAAGATTTCATGACAGTGTGAAGACCAAGAAGAGGGTAACCGAACTTGTCTAATGGATGCATTCCGCGTTTCTGTAATGCAGTTGAATGTTCACGTATGCCAGTTATTGACAGTAACACACAAATACTGTACTAGATCTACTGCTAGATTTTCATGTGAACTTGCTTGGATTTGGACTTTGAAATATACCAAAAAAAAAGAGAAAATGCTTATTCGAAACAAGTTCCCAGTTTCAGAAGTTTGTCTTGTGCCTAAAGATGAAGTTGATAGTGATGTAAATATTAGGTAAAAACAACACACTTGATAGCAAATCAGTTTCAGAAGTTTGTCTTGTGGTCTAAAGATGAAGTTGATGGTGACGTAAATACTAAGTTAAAAACCACCAACCTGACAGCTGAAAAGTGACATACTGTATTGTGAAGGACCCAGTCTGGTGAAGAAGTATCGCCCACACCTGGCTGAGACGTTTGGCAGTAAACTGGGGGATGACTCCTTGCTACATGACTACATCTACCATTGCAATGCTCAGGACCCCAGGTAAAGGAGCCGAGTTTTCGGTAATAAAAGCAGTTTTGGGTTTAAAATTTTTTTTTTTTAATGATACTGCAATGCCTTAGATCTCACATACAGCAACAGAGTTTTCCGTCATAACCATTATAGACGCTGGCCTTTTTCTTTTTTGTTTGTTTGTTTGTTTTTGATCATGGAATTATACTACAATGCCCAAGACCACAAATAAAGCAACAGAGTTTTCCATGATAACCCTAATAGATGCTGGCTTTTTGTGTCATGGAATTATTTTGCGATGCCTGAGACCCCAAATAACTTAACAGTTTTCCATCATAACCCTTATAGACGCTGGTTTTTTGTGGGTTTTTTTTCGTCATGGAATTATGCTGCAATGCCCAAGACCCCAAATAAAGTAACAGGTTTTTCCGTGATAACCCTTACAGATGTTGGCTTTTCTTGGTCATGAATACAGATGTTGGCTTTTTTTGGTATGAAATTATACTTCAGTGCCCAAGACCCTAGATAAAGCATCAGAAGTTTTGATAATATCCCTATAGGAGCCACTCTTCTTTTCTTCATTATGTATGCTAATGCAGTTCATGCATGATAAGAAAATAAGTGTCCCAAGTTGTTTCTGGTTGTCTTCTTTATGACTCTGGTTGCACAGCCTAAAACTACTCCCTTCATTTCCAGTCTGCTGTTCGATCCCGTTTGTATTTTAAGCAATCTCTGTTTTATCAACACACAGATCTGAGAAGTCAGTCAAATCAAGGTAGCTGAGGTAGCCTGATATTGGTAGGTTGTTTGTGGTTTTGTGTGTGTGTGTGTGTGTGTGTGTGTGTGTGTTTTGTTGTTGTTGGTAATCTGACCCGTTGCTCGGATAACACCACATGTCAGGCTGTGAAAATCAGTTTGCGCAAAGCAAAACCTAAGCAAGTCAGGCTCTGATATGAAGTTTGCTGATGAATCATTGAGGATACACAAAGTTGACCAGTGCTCTCTGGCATGTCAGATGAACTCATCAGATGTGTGTGTTATGCTGCATTGTTGGTCTACATACAGTGTACAGAATCTCTGCCGTTCAGGGAATTTTTCAAGTTGCCACTAGGCAATTTGACTAGTAAACTGAATAGTTTATGGTTGGAAATCTGCAAGGGAGGTAATCGGAGTTAGAGTTCGTGTTCAAGGAGGATGACCCTGCAGTTTTCGTGGAACAGATACTGCTGATGGGCATGCCGAAAGCAGTTATGCCCCATTAGTCAGCTGAACAGTTCAATCAGAAAGCAAAAGGCTTACAACATGGATGTGAAACAGTGAAATGGTAATATATCTCTGCTTTACGTGGCATGGAATACCATTCTCTTCAGAGGGACAGCACTGCTAAAGCCATCCAGTGACGATCACTATCAACCAGTTTTCTCCTGTGTCGTTTTCAGTGGAGAGATTGGCTTCAAGAACATGACAGAAGGCTTTGGATGGGCAAAGCACCCGATGATAGAGCGGATGGCAGGCATCGACCCCATCGTCCCCATCACCTTTGTCTACGGGGCAGAGTCCTGGGTGGACAGACGTACAGGCCTGAACTTCCAGAAATCCCACAAAGGATATGTGGATGTACAGGTAGGGCAAACCGTGCAATTTCAAGCAAGAAATTGAGCTTCACTATTTGACTACAATGTGTCTGCCACTGGTGTTGGATTACCAGTCTTGACAAGGGTGACCCAACATTTTTTTTTTCATTGTGAGCATTTGGGAAGCTTTGGGCTTTAAGATGAAGATGCAGAGTTTGAGGGGGAGGGGGGAGGCGGGAGCTGCTTGCTAGTGGGAAAGTGGCCACCCTTTGCAAATGCTTTGTTTTAACCCCACAAAGTTATTTTTCAGCTCTTGTCAAATGTCATGAGTGATGATGTTAAAAAACTGTCATTTACATGATTGCTGACATTTCAGCGATCCAGGCACCACTGCATTGATGATGAAGTTTCAGAAAGCCTTGCAGACTGTATGAGTGCATGTACACTCACTTCAGAATTCAGTGCCTGTGTGTGGGAGATGATCACAAAGTAGAGAGTGGGTGTCATCTTACAGATGGATTCCAAGATTATCGGAATGAAAGGGAATATCTATAATGGCTAGTTATAAATATCAACAATACGCTTATGCTATCAAACTGCATCCAACACCAGATTTTTATTAAAACGTTTGTGCGATTTGGACTTTGCAAAAAATTTTAAAAGGTATCCCAGTTTCTTAGGTTTATCTTGTGCACCTCCCAAAAAAAGAAAAAAATGATAGTCATGTAATTGTTTGGTTAAAAAAAAAGTTAGAAAGTTTGTTTAATGGCGTTTTGCCAATGTTATAAGTTTAGCACCTCACTTGCTATGATGTGCCGAAGCGTGAACAATAGTAGAATGTGAATTTTTATCATGCCTGCTCGAGCTTTAATCTAAGGGGAACTAAAGAGACCATGAGATCAACCTTTTGTGTGCAGTTAGTTGCAAAGTGAGGTAACTGCAGGCAGAGATCTGAACAAATTTTAAAAGTTATTATTATGAATCCACCAAATAATGTGGATAAAGGAAACACAAGACAAAACATGTTTTTTTTTTTTTTTCCGTGTATGCAGGCTGATACTCCTGCGGACACACCCTGTATAGAAAGCAAGGAGTAATCCCATCTTCGCAACAAAGGGAGTGGAGTTTCGTGTGTATGACTGTTTTTTTTTAATCCCGCCATTAAGGCAGCCATACTCCAACTTCGGGGAAGCTGTATGCTATGTGTAACGTGTCATCCATACCAATGGCCAAACTGGCCTTCTCTTCCGAAAGTTGGTGGTGGGATTTTACCTGTGTGCAAGATGTTATGCGTGCATTCACACACGGAACCTCGGTTTAAAGTCTCATTTGAAGGACTGTGTGGGCAATGGAGTCAGAACAAATGTTAACTCCTAGGGAAAAATCCCCCTGTACCAAAACGGCCCAATGGAGATTCGAACCCGCAACCCCAGGATCACTAAGATTACGAGTCTGGCGCTCTACCGTTGGGCTGTTCCGGCCCCCACAACAGAGATAGTGTTGCTTATAACCCAACCGACTGCAAAGGTCCACATCAGGGCTGTGACATTTAATACAATTATTTGCCTGAGGGAACATTATGTTATTGGAAAGATTAGCTACATTTTCCCAGAGCATTTTCTAATGGACACTACAAACATTCTCTTTTACACTTTTTGCATTTTAGAATTTAGTGTCATAATCTTAAAGAATTGCAGAGATTTATAAGTACCAGTCATGAAAATGATTGTTTGGACATTTTAGCAGTGAATCTTCTAAATCTTCAAGGTTTGTGTGCTTTGGTTATTTTTCTTAAACATACTTAATTTTTTTTAAATCAATGACCAAAACATTTTGTCATAAGACGAGTAGCCTTCTTTTAAATACTTTGCCATTGAGTTAAATAAACGGATACAGGAAAGCTGGATGGGTTATGAAGCAACAACAAATCAAATTCCATGACAAAAAGGAAAAAAAATGTCTATGGAGAAAATTTCTGATTTGACAGTTGGCTTTTGTCATTCTAATCAAATATTCCTAAACTGGGTAATAGCGTGCAATATAATCGGCTAAAGGAGAGAAAAAGATGGATTAAAAGATATCTTTTCTTTGTGAGCTCTTGGTCAGTTTGACACATTCCAGCGCAGTCCCCCAAAACTTTGAATTGGAAAGTCTCATACTAACTCCTTGAGTATAGAGCTTCTTCATGATTTGATTTGATTTGATGTTCCCTGTTTCAGATTGTACAAGGGGCAGGTCACCATGTGTACGCTGATCGGTCACACCTGTTCAACAGCTTGGTGGAGACCATCTGTCAGGGTGTGGATCAGAATCAGCAGCCTTTGATCAACAAGAAGCTGGTGGACAGAATCCATGAGAGCGCCAGTGTCCCCTCCCTGTTTGTGCCAGACCCTGAAGATCCAGACTTTCAGCATCCTGTGGGCCACGGAGATGAAAACGCCCAGACTGTGTTAAGCCAGGACTGTGACAGTGAGGTGGAATGAAAAGGGCGCGGTCTGGGTTCAGCACATCCACAGACTGCGATGACTGTGATGAGACACTCTGCAGAAAAGCATGCGTGATATTACACACAAAAGTGATAGGTCTGTGCACTTAAAAATCTTTGCTGATAGAAGCAAGGTGTACATCAACATGTGCAGTATACATACACACTCATAAGCTCACACACACACACACACACAGACACTCTCTCTCTCTCTGTCTTTCTCTCTCTCTCGCACACAAACATAAGCATACTCCTCTCTGTCGCACACAAGTGATGGACACTCCTTTTCTCTTGTGTTAGTGCATCTCTCTCTTTCTTTGTTTTTCTTTTTTCTGCATGGACCAGACAACATATTTGTGAGCAGGTGTTGCAGTTTGTGCGTCTTTGTACAGTTGTGAAAGGTCTTTTCATGTTTTTTGTTGTTGGTTTGATTGTTGTTGTTTTTTAATTGTTTGCTGATTATACATTGAACTATTTGAGAATGGTAAGATAGTACGAGTGTGGGATCGGAAAACCTATACGTACTCTATAAAGGTGTGCATTCATGTGCATGCACAAAACTTACACACACACATACGCAAACACACATACACACACACAATTGTCGGATACACACACATGAATGAAACCACACATACACAGGGGCAGAGCAAGTACCTGTTGGGAGGGGGGGTCCAAACTGAAGTCGGGATGTGCTAACTTACAGCAGATTTTGCTAAAGCTGAGGATGGGGAGAGACAGGCAGAGTTTGTTGAAAAAGAAAAAAAAAGGCGGGGGGGGGGGGGGGGGGAGGGGGGTGGGGGGGGGGGGGGTGGGGGGGGGGGGGGGGGGGGAGTGAAGACTGAAGATGCGTGTGTGTAGAATCAAGGTGCAGATCTTATTAAAGTGGGAGATGGGGATGTATATTTGGGGTGGATGGGTTGGGAGGATGGCTTCTACCCTAGTCAATAATGTACATTGGAGGCCCCTCTTGGCAGATGATAATTTAACCTCTACGCATTTGAAGGCTTTTGAACTTTTTGGGGGACAGGAGAGGGGTGGGGATTTCCAATCTGCCCCTGCATACACACACACACACACACACACACACACACACACACATACACATACACACACACACACACACACACACACACACACAAGCGGAACTGATTTTCAATGCATGAGTTTACGCTCAGGTAATTTTATACTTTCAACTGAAGAAAAGAGTGTTCAGCATTTATTGTTTCTTGACACATGTTTCAGCACTTGGTGGAACCAAACTGTTGCGAATTGTTTTACTGTGTTCTGTGTGCAATATGTCAAAAAACAGTATCCCATTCGTTCTCCCTTGAGCTGATGAATAAAGTAAGTTTGTTCTGTTCTGTTTTATCATTTGGCTCAAATACATGCACAGAAGTGAATCTTATTTGTTGTGGTTGTGTCTTCAGTTAATGTTTCTTGTGTTCATAAATCAAATTTAATGTCACGTATTATGACCCGAGCTCAGTACTAACAGATCAACAATTTATTTTCAGTAGCACCATTGACATTTATCTTAAATTATTACAGACTGAGCCCTGTCATATCTGATGGTGATTTTCAAAAGGCATGATCAGAATCAGACGAACTTTTTGTTGTTGTTGTCTCATCTTCTTTGCCATTTCAGTGGTACTGACCCTGCGCTGCTCATTTCGGCTCCCAGTCCACCACAGCCACACCCAGGATTGTCCTGCTGCCACCTCAGCACTGACAGCTCACAGGGAGCAAGCAAGCAGTTAATGTCAGGAGGCAGTCCACTCAACAAGACACCACATTGCTTCCTAGTCAGTTTGGTGGTGTTCAGTGGTACCTGTTCTGATACAACATATGCAGGACACCACCTACAAAACCCACATCTGATGACAATGATTGCTTAGTTGCAAAGCCAGCGTGAGGAAGCTTTCTGTTCTGGAGAGTGCCACATGTCAGTCATCAATAGTCCCCATGTACTTGCTGATACTGACAACCTGGATGCAAACTCGCTGAAGGCACAGAAGAAAAAGGGAAATCGAAACGAAGGTTACCATAAGAGAAGGACAGGAGGCCCCACCAAATTAAGACCTCTGTTTGTAATGCTAATTGATGAGAACAAGATTGATGAAAATGATGCTGTGAATTTCTATTCCTGTCTGATAGTAAGTTAAAGTAAGGTAATGTTGCTTATAGCCCAGCTGACCGCAAAGGGCCATATCAGGGCTGTCTGATAGGGTTGTATTCTACACTTACTTTCATAATACATCCAGGCATCAACAAGCCCTGAGAGATGCAGACGCCAGCCATGTTGGTCAGGAAATTTAAGCAACACTGTCAGAGACTCATCCATTAAGTGGGTAAACTCGACTGTGTGGGTTGAGTCTTCCCAGTTCAGCCCATAAAAAAACTCGACTCTGGGTACAACATAGTCAAGGGAGAAAATGGCTCCAATGGGAGTCGAACCTGTGACCTCCCATCTGGGAATCCATGATGCTAAGCAGCTAACCACTGCACCATGGAGAATCCTCAGATCTTATTTTGTTTGTATTTTTTCCACAAAAATTGTAAGTTTAGTCATTCTGATTGCTGAGGTAGCTGTTGCTTGTTTCTATGAAAGTTATTTTGACACCATACTTTGAATGTGCGGTAATTGATCACAGTAATTTTCTTATGTAATTTATGGAATAGTTGTCTAAACTAATGATATGATACTGCAGTTCTTTCTGTATTATTTTCAAGTATGTCGTCAATCTAAGTTTAATGATCTATCCAACAATGACTGAATGTACAGTCACTGGGTGTACAAAAGCTATGTTAATTTTACTGTATATAGATATTGATTGAAAGTGTATGACATCATGATGTCCACTTCAGTTTCTGCATATCCAACTGCAAACTACATCCAGAGTTAATTTGTTGCTTAAATCTCCAAAATTATCAGTAGATATTAATCTTTTTTTTGCTCAAAACAAACTCTGGAACAATTTGTGCATTGTCAATTAGCAGAAATACCAGAAACTAGCCGAACACGATTTCTTTGTGGCTCTGAAACACCAAAAATTAGTAGGCAAATGACCTGACATTACAAAGACATTGAACACCTTTGCATAGTGAGGTCCCTGAAGCTGATTTACTGAAGAATTTGCATATTTGTGTATTGCGTCATCATTTTTGGACAACTCTCGATATTTTACTGACCTACAAATATTATAACCATGTTCAAGAAAGAAATTTGATATGTGAGATGAAAGGAGGATGGTTGAAGCGGGAACAGGATGGGGTGGGGAAAGGGTGTGATGGAGGGGTAACAAAGAGGGAGATTCAGAACTTTTTAGCACCATTTGAACCGTGATATACTGATAGCTTGCTTCTTGTATGTATTTGTTTGAATCAGAATGAGCAAGTGATTGTGCATGGTGCAAAATGTTCGTTAGAAAGGGACAAGATGCCGCATATTGCCAGAATGTTAACCAGTGCCTGAGATCCTGCTTTCTTCTGCCATTTTGATATTGTCGATGTACAATGTTTATGTTGACGCTAACAGTTTGATTTTTTTTTTATGGTGTCTTTATCTACAGTCCTTTCTCCCATGATCACATTGCTGGTAATGTAAGTGTGTGTGCTTCCATGTGTGCATGTGTATGTTTGAAGAAGACATAAAGATAGTCACTGTAGTCACTGTTTACTCCTCCTCCATTGCATATTCATATGCCACCACATCAATACATGTATGCATTTATAGCCATTTATGAAACTGTGAGTATATGTACACATGTGTGTTGCACACACAGAATGAGTGATGAAACCAGTTTATTATCAAATTAACCTCAGATTGTTGTTGTTTTGTTTTACGTCTTTCCACATTACGTGATATTAGACGATATTATACCATTATAGTCATATGCACATGATTGCACTTACCTACAGATGCACACACAGAGACACACACAAACACACCCACACATAACATGAACACACACAGACACACACACAGACACACACACACACCACACACACACACACACACACACACACACACACACACACACAAATGCTTTGTGCTTTTTGGGGATTGTAATTTTTTGTTATGAAGTCCAAAATAATTCAAACACAAAAAGACAGTGTGATCTTGTGGACATATGTAACTTTATTCAAACTGTAGACAAACCAACTCACAAAAGTGGTTGTAGGAATATTGATAGATAATCTTGTGTATTCAACTCATGTTCTTCATGACCTTGTCTCATTGTTCTGTTTTATGTCATCTCTCTGTAAATCTGTGCAATGTGTCAAGTTTCTGTAAGATGTTTGAGTAAGATAAGTTTGGATGATCTTCCTGCAGATATCATGAAAGGTTTAATTGCTAACATGTCACTCCCTGAGTTTAACTCTCACCTGAGAAGTGTGCTGAATAAGCATGTATGTCAGCAGAAGATGCACCATGGTAAACCCACCCTTTGGTATAATTCTGTTACATTCAGCTAGATATGCCAGAGCTTGCGTGATAGAGAACGGAATGGCTTTCTTCACAGTTGCCTGTTGACAGAGAGATATGTGACCGCACAAAACAGAAAGTCACCGAAAGTCGTAGATGGAAAAACCAACTTTTATTCCAACATGATGTCCTCTGGCACAGCTTGTAAACAGCCATTTCATAACATGAATGCCGTACTTGGCAACGCCAAACTCTATTCCTCTTTTCAAATGACACTGTCAAAGAACTTCAAACTTTGTTCTAAGAGTTCTTTAGGAACAAACGTTCTTTTCATCCACAAGAGTTTTATGATTCTAGTTGGCTGGATAAGTTTTCTGCATCTCTCTTTTCTGCCTTCTCCATTGTTCTTGTAGAAGACATGAAAAAGATCATTTTCCAGACTGCTTTAACACTTGTGACCTTTGCCCAATACCAACCAGACTTCTTTTCCAAAACCTCAGAATTCTTTTCCCTGCTATTACCAATTTTCTCAATAGGTCTGTGGCATTAGGCAGAGTTCCTTTAGAATTCAGAACTGTTTGTTTCTGATCTTTTACTCAGAAAACATCAATTAATCTGAACTAACTGAAAAATTACAGACCAGTTAACAGTTCTTTAAAAAAAAACCTTGTTCTTTCTTCACCAGTATACCTCACACTTGTCTGCTCATGACTTACTCAGTGCGCACCAGTCTGCATGAAGGACTGGCTACGGTACTGAAACTAGCCTCCTTGGCATTCTCAATGACATTCTTTTACATTAGACAAAGGCAAAGTACCTGATCTTTTGCTATTGGACATGTTTGCTGCCTTTGACACGATAGTTCATGAAATTCTTCTCTCCCATAATCAACCTGTTTTTCGTACTCAAAGATACTGCCCTGGAGTGGTTTCGATTCCACTTATCTGAATTTAAACAAAAATGTTGTAATTGAAGATGAAAAGACTGCAGAAAGTGTTCTTGAGTCTGGTGTGACCCAGGGCTCTGTGCTGAGTCCAGTGTACGTCATGTACGCACATGTATACAAGCCCTCTCACTAGACTAATTAAGAAACTTTCACTTCATTACGAAAATAGCAATTCCATACATACCAACCATCCATTGACACTTACAAAACCACTCCAATAGGGTTCAGAATGCTGCTGCCAGAGTCATTTACAGCTGTTGTCACATCATACGCATCCAGTCCCTCTTTTAAGAACTTAAGTGGCTTCCAGTAGAACAGAGAATTCAGGACAAAGTATGCTGCCTACGCTTTCACATTGTTACGGGAAATACTCTTCAGTATTTGTCTCAGCTACTTCAAACCTATACTACATCCAGAACTCCTCACTGTTTTGCTGATAAGAGAAAATCTTGCAAATCCCTTATGTTAAAAAAACAAACAAACATGGCGCATGCACTCTTTGTGCCTCAGCCTACCATTTATTGAATCTGCTGCCTTTTTCTGTCTGTCACTGCTTTTCTCTTCCCGTCTACAAATTGAATTTGAAAATCTACTTTTACAGACAAACTGTTAAATAAGTCCAAATGGATTTTCTATATTTGCATTTTGTATGTGTTTTGTGTGCATGCGTGCTTGTGTTAGTTTGGGAGAAGTGTTTGTGTGAGTCTGCATAGATATTTATTGGTGTGTTTGTGTATGTGTGAATGAAATAGTTTGAGAATGAGAGAGAGAGAGAGAGAGAGAGAGTGTGTGTGTGTGTGTATGAGTGAGTGTATGAAAGTGTGTCATGTGAGTGCTGGGTTAACATGCACAACTGATTTGTGCTAGTAGTACCTGCATTTCAAAATGTTTTCATGTGTAAAATGTTGGACATATATTGCATGGTTTTATACTTAAAGCTGTTTAATTTGTTATGTAATATGTCATACTATTTACTATTATTTTCACATTTTGTATGAATTGAAAATGCTGTGGACTTAGGGAAGTGATATATGAATGTCCCTTATTGTTATTATTACATGCAAGTACATAGACACGCTCACTCACAAACACATGCAAACACATATACACACACAAACACACACACACAGACGAACACACACTCGCGTTCACACACAGGCATATCAGGCAAATGTGATGATAATTCCCGGTTTTGTGTCTAATTTTCATATGTTTAACAGTAAGAGGAATGTGTTCTGTTAATTTTTCCCCCCTCCACATTAACAGTTAATTCAACAACAAAAACTGTTGTGACTGATTGAACAGTTTTTCATATGCAATGTATTGAAGGTAGAACTAAATTTAATGCCTCTGGAACTGACAAATAAAAGGAGTTTATGCTGTAACAATTCATGTTTTTATTCACGTAAATCTAATGGAAACAAATGTAATGACCATGTGTGTTCACAGGAAAGCGAATCATAGAACTTCCTTTCCCTAGGACAGACTCTGCAGTTTCACAGTTTAAAATTCTCGCACAATGTGACAGAGTTGCTAGTACAAAAATGACAGTTATTAGTGGCCGTGTCTTCTTATTCTGGGGTGGCTTCTGATGACAGAAAAACTGGCTAGTCTCTCAAATGCTTCAAAAACAGCCTGGAAGCATTCTTAGAAGTCCGTGGTATTCCTTAGATCAGATGGGAGACCCTTGCCACTGACAGCAAGGTCTGGTCACTTTATGTCCACAAGGGAGAGCATTCTTTGAGGAAGGGTGCCGGCATGGTCCGGATCTGAAGTGTTTAAAACCCCAAGGAGAGAACTGATGAATGGCTTCTCGGCCTGTTGGCTAAGATTAAAGTGTGAGAACTGACGTCGTCGTCGTCATATGACCATTCCTGCTGGTGGGTGGCATTACCAGCAGAAGGCACCTACGTTGCAGATAGACATGGGGTGGCGCAGACTACCTTCCTTACATGAGCAGTGACGACGGGTCTAGCCTGTGTTGCCGGTGAACGGGTCTCGAGGCTGTGTGGCAGTTCGGCGGACGAGGTGCTGCCATTCTGCGACTTCACCATGGCCTGCACGACCAGCAGGGCCCTCCCCTTGGAGAAGGGAGGGTGGGAACGTTCCTGACGGGCGCAGAGTGGACATTGATCTGTGTGTAGCAGCTTGGCGACATCTGTCATGCACGTTACCCGAGTCGGCCTCACGCGGCACAGGACTGTCGCCACTCAGCACGAAATCAGCCAGCCGGTAGCCCTGACGACAGCCTTGGAAAGAAGGGGGACGTGGGGGGGGGGGGGGGGGGGGTACAAAAAGGAAGACACTGTCATCACGACTGACTACGAAAGAAGGCAAAAACATTGACTACCAATGAACGAACAACTTGACCCAGGCTTCTGCCTGAGGGAACTGGCTACTCTGGATACCTCATCCCCAATGCAGGTATAGTCTCCAGCCAAACCTGCCAGCTGCTCAAAGTCCACCAGACAACTGACTCGACGTGCTGAAGCTTACTGCAACACACAACGTGACCCTAAAAGTATTTGTTGTGAGGACGTTCAACTCAACCATCAAAAAACAGGAGAACTGATCTCAGTGATGTGCCCTCTGCTGTTGCATGCTCGCAGTGCGGCCATACTGTACATGCAGTACTGGACTGCATGCTCACCGTTACCCGTTGTCATCGTTGCGTGTGATGGATCGCCGATTATAATTAATTAGGAAAAACAAAACAAAACCTTGTACAGGCGGCTAGTTTTAAAGTCACGTCATAGGATGAGGAGGGAGAGGGTGTATGTGGAAAATGCTGAGCAGGATATTTCCACTGGCATTGGTTGTATCAGACTGAATTCTCACGAAAATCTGTTGCACTAAACCGGTCATGTACATTCTATGAAACACTGTGTTTTCAGTCAGGTTGTGTGTGACTTGTTGACAGGTTGACGTTTGTACCCACACAGGACAGTGTTCTGCAAGAACAGGACACGAAAATTGACGAAGATATTTGTGTGAAAGATGTTTGATACTATAATGATAAAAAGAAACGTTTTAAGTTCCGCAAGACAATCCAAACAGATCATAGGGCAAAACACGATGCATTTCGACCTCTAGGGTCTTCTTCAGGCAAAACAAACGTTTAGGACAATGAAAACGAAGAACGAGCAACCACTTCACAAGTACGCATAGGTTGTGAAGTGGTTGCTCATTCTTCGTTTTCGTTGTCCTAAATGTTTGTTTTGCCTGAAGAAGACCCAAGAGGTCGAAATGCATCGTGTTTTTCCTGTAATCTGTTTGGATTGTCTTGGGAACTAGTAACCTTTCGTTTTACTTCAATTTTCACCTTCAGTCACCTCGCTTTGAAACTTGGTGTAATGATAGTTAAGCTATGTAGCTTTTTTAGGGGGTGGGGGGGGGGGGGGGGAGGGGGTGGGGGGGGGGAGTGAAGACTGAAGATGCGTGTGTGTAGAATCAAGGTGCAGATCTTATTAAAGTGGGAGATGGGGATGTATATTTGGGGTGGATGGGTTGGGAGGATGGCTTCTACCCTAGTCAATAATGTACATTGGAGGCCCCTCTTGGCAGATGATAATTTAACCTCTACGCATTTGAAGGCTTTTGAACTTTTTGGGGGACAGGAGAGGGGTGGGGATTTCCAATCTGCCCCTGCATACACACACACACACACACACACACACACACACACACACATACACATACACACACACACACACACACACACACACACACACAGCGGAACTGATTTTCAATGCATGAGTTTACGCTCAGGTAATTTTATACTTTCAACTGAAGAAAAGAGTGTTCAGCATTTATTGTTTCTTGACACATGTTTCAGCACTTGGTGGAACCAAACTGTTGCGAATTGTTTTACTGTGTTCTGTGTGCAATATGTCAAAAAACAGTATCCCATTCGTTCTCCCTTGAGCTGATGAATAAAGTAAGTTTGTTCTGTTCTGTTTTATCATTTGGCTCAAATACATGCACAGAAGTGAATCTTATTTGTTGTGGTTGTGTCTTCAGTTAATGTTTCTTGTGTTCATAAATCAAATTTAATGTCACGTATTATGACCCGAGCTCAGTACTAACAGATCAACAATTTATTTTCAGTAGCACCATTGACATTTATCTTAAATTATTACAGACTGAGCCCTGTCATATCTGATGGTGATTTTCAAAAGGCATGATCAGAATCAGACGAACTTTTTGTTGTTGTTGTCTCATCTTCTTTGCCATTTCAGTGGTACTGACCCTGCGCTGCTCATTTCGGCTCCCAGTCCACCACAGCCACACCCAGGATTGTCCTGCTGCCACCTCAGCACTGACAGCTCACAGGGAGCAAGCAAGCAGTTAATGTCAGGAGGCAGTCCACTCAACAAGACACCACATTGCTTCCTAGTCAGTTTGGTGGTGTTCAGTGGTACCTGTTCTGATACAACATATGCAGGACACCACCTACAAAACCCACATCTGATGACAATGATTGCTTAGTTGCAAAGCCAGCGTGAGGAAGCTTTCTGTTCTGGAGAGTGCCACATGTCAGTCATCAATAGTCCCCATGTACTTGCTGATACTGACAACCTGGATGCAAACTCGCTGAAGGCACAGAAGAAAAAGGGAAATCGAAACGAAGGTTACCATAAGAGAAGGACAGGAGGCCCCACCAAATTAAGACCTCTGTTTGTAATGCTAATTGATGAGAACAAGATTGATGAAAATGATGCTGTGAATTTCTATTCCTGTCTGATAGTAAGTTAAAGTAAGGTAATGTTGCTTATAGCCCAGCTGACCGCAAAGGGCCATATCAGGGCTGTCTGATAGGGTTGTATTCTACACTTACTTTCATAATACATCCAGGCATCAACAAGCCCTGAGAGATGCAGACGCCAGCCATGTTGGTCAGGAAATTTAAGCAACACTGTCAGAGACTCATCCATTAAGTGGGTAAACTCGACTGTGTGGGTTGAGTCTTCCCAGTTCAGCCCATAAAAAAACTCGACTCTGGGTACAACATAGTCAAGGGAGAAAATGGCTCCAATGGGAGTCGAACCTGTGACCTCCCATCTGGGAATCCATGATGCTAAGCAGCTAACCACTGCACCATGGAGAATCCTCAGATCTTATTTTGTTTGTATTTTTTCCACAAAAATTGTAAGTTTAGTCATTCTGATTGCTGAGGTAGCTGTTGCTTGTTTCTATGAAAGTTATTTTGACACCATACTTTGAATGTGCGGTAATTGATCACAGTAATTTTCTTATGTAATTTATGGAATAGTTGTCTAAACTAATGATATGATACTGCAGTTCTTTCTGTATTATTTTCAAGTATGTCGTCAATCTAAGTTTAATGATCTATCCAACAATGACTGAATGTACAGTCACTGGGTGTACAAAAGCTATGTTAATTTTACTGTATATAGATATTGATTGAAAGTGTATGACATCATGATGTCCACTTCAGTTTCTGCATATCCAACTGCAAACTACATCCAGAGTTAATTTGTTGCTTAAATCTCCAAAATTATCAGTAGATATTAATCTTTTTTTTGCTCAAAACAAACTCTGGAACAATTTGTGCATTGTCAATTAGCAGAAATACCAGAAACTAGCCGAACACGATTTCTTTGTGGCTCTGAAACACCAAAAATTAGTAGGCAAATGACCTGACATTACAAAGACATTGAACACCTTTGCATAGTGAGGTCCCTGAAGCTGATTTACTGAAGAATTTGCATATTTGTGTATTGCGTCATCATTTTTGGACAACTCTCGATATTTTACTGACCTACAAATATTATAACCATGTTCAAGAAAGAAATTTGATATGTGAGATGAAAGGAGGATGGTTGAAGCGGGAACAGGATGGGGTGGGGAAAGGGTGTGATGGAGGGGTAACAAAGAGGGAGATTCAGAACTTTTTAGCACCATTTGAACCGTGATATACTGATAGCTTGCTTCTTGTATGTATTTGTTTGAATCAGAATGAGCAAGTGATTGTGCATGGTGCAAAATGTTCGTTAGAAAGGGACAAGATGCCGCATATTGCCAGAATGTTAACCAGTGCCTGAGATCCTGCTTTCTTCTGCCATTTTGATATTGTCGATGTACATGTTTATGTTGACGCTAACAGTTTGATTTTTTTTTTATGGTGTCTTTATCTACAGTCCTTTCTCCCATGATCACATTGCTGGTAATGTAAGTGTGTGTGCTTCCATGTGTGCATGTGTATGTTTGAAGAAGACATAAAGATAGTCACTGTAGTCACTGTTTACTCCTCCTCCATTGCATATTCATATGCCACCACATCAATACATGTATGCATTTATAGCCATTTATGAAACTGTGAGTATATGTACACATGTGTGTTGCACACACAGAATGAGTGATGAAACCAGTTTATTATCAAATTAACCTCAGATTGTTGTTGTTTTGTTTTACGTCTTTCCACATTACGTGATATTAGACGATATTATACCATTATAGTCATATGCACATGATTGCACTTATCTACAGATGCACACACAGAGACACACACAAACACACCCACACATAAACATGAACACACACAGACACACACACAGACACACACACACACACACACACACACACACACACACACACACACACACACAAATGCTTTGTGCTTTTTGGGGATTGTAATTTTTTGTTATGAAGTCCAAAATAATTCAAACACAAAAAGACAGTGTGATCTTGTGGACATATGTAACTTTATTCAAACTGTAGACAAACCAACTCACAAAAGTGGTTGTAGGAATATTGATAGATAATCTTGTGTATTCAACTCATGTTCTTCATGACCTTGTCTCATTGTTCTGTTTTATGTCATCTCTCTGTAAATCTGTGCAATGTGTCAAGTTTCTGTAAGATGTTTGAGTAAGATAAGTTTGGATGATCTTCCTGCAGATATCATGAAAGGTTTAATTGCTAACATGTCACTCCCTGAGTTTAACTCTCACCTGAGAAGTGTGCTGAATAAGCATGTATGTCAGCAGAAGATGCACCATGGTAAACCCACCCTTTGGTATAATTCTGTTACATTCAGCTAGATATGCCAGAGCTTGCGTGATAGAGAACGGAATGGCTTTCTTCACAGTTGCCTGTTGACAGAGAGATATGTGACCGCACAAAACAGAAAGTCACCGAAAGTCGTAGATGGAAAAACCAACTTTTATTCCAACATGATGTCCTCTGGCACAGCTTGTAAACAGCCATTTCATAACATGAATGCCGTACTTGGCAACGCCAAACTCTATTCCTCTTTTCAAATGACACTGTCAAAGAACTTCAAACTTTGTTCTAAGAGTTCTTTAGGAACAAACGTTCTTTTCATCCACAAGAGTTTTATGATTCTAGTTGGCTGGATAAGTTTTCTGCATCTCTCTTTTCTGCCTTCTCCATTGTTCTTGTAGAAGACATGAAAAAGATCATTTTCCAGACTGCTTTAACACTTGTGACCTTTGCCCAATACCAACCAGACTTCTTTTCCAAAACCTCAGAATTCTTTTCCCTGCTATTACCAATTTTCTCAATAGGTCTGTGGCATTAGGCAGAGTTCCTTTAGAATTCAGAACTGTTTGTTTCTGATCTTTTACTCAGAAAACATCAATTAATCTGAACTAACTGAAAAATTACAGACCAGTTAACAGTTCTTTAAAAAAAAACCTTGTTCTTTCTTCACCAGTATACCTCACACTTGTCTGCTCATGACTTACTCAGTGCGCACCAGTCTGCATGAAGGACTGGCTACGGTACTGAAACTAGCCTCCTTGGCATTCTCAATGACATTCTTTTACATTAGACAAAGGCAAAGTACCTGATCTTTTGCTATTGGACATGTTTGCTGCCTTTGACACGATAGTTCATGAAATTCTTCTCTCCCATAATCAACCTGTTTTTCGTACTCAAAGATACTGCCCTGGAGTGGTTTCGATTCCACTTATCTGAATTTAAACAAAAATGTTGTAATTGAAGATGAAAAGACTGCAGAAAGTGTTCTTGAGTCTGGTGTGACCCAGGGCTCTGTGCTGAGTCCAGTGTACGTCATGTACGCACATGTATACAAGCCCTCTCACTAGACTAATTAAGAAACTTTCACTTCATTACGAAAATAGCAATTCCATACATACCAACCATCCATTGACACTTACAAAACCACTCCAATAGGGTTCAGAATGCTGCTGCCAGAGTCATTTACAGCTGTTGTCACATCATACGCATCCAGTCCCTCTTTTAAGAACTTAAGTGGCTTCCAGTAGAACAGAGAATTCAGGACAAAGTATGCTGCCTACGCTTTCACATTGTTACGGGAAATACTCTTCAGTATTTGTCTCAGCTACTTCAAACCTATACTACATCCAGAACTCCTCACTGTTTTGCTGATAAGAGAAAATCTTGCAAATCCCTTATGTTAAAAAAACAAACAAACATGGCGCATGCACTCTTTGTGCCTCAGCCTACCATTTATTGAATCTGCTGCCTTTTTCTGTCTGTCACTGCTTTTCTCTTCCCGTCTACAAATTGAATTTGAAAATCTACTTTTACAGACAAACTGTTAAATAAGTCCAAATGGATTTTCTATATTTGCATTTTGTATGTGTTTTGTGTGCATGCGTGCTTGTGTTAGTTTGGGAGAAGTGTTTGTGTGAGTCTGCATAGATATTTATTGGTGTGTTTGTGTATGTGTGAATGAAATAGTTTGAGAATGAGAGAGAGAGAGAGAGAGTGTGTGTGTGTGTGTATGAGTGAGTGTATGAAAGTGTGTCATGTGAGTGCTGGGTTAACATGCACAACTGATTTGTGCTAGTAGTACCTGCATTTCAAAATGTTTTCATGTGTAAAATGTTGGACATATATTGCATGGTTTTATACTTAAAGCTGTTTAATTTGTTATGTAATATGTCATACTATTTACTATTATTTTCACATTTTGTATGAATTGAAAATGCTGTGGACTTAGGGAAGTGATATATGAATGTCCCTTATTGTTATTATTACATGCAAGTACATAGACACGCTCACTCACAAACACATGCAAACACATATAACCCCACACAAACACACACACACAGACGAACACACACACTCGCGTTCACACACAGGCATATCAGGCAAATGTGATGATATTTCCCGGTTTTGTGTCTAATTTTCATATGTTTAACAGTAAGAGGAATGTGTTCTGTTAATTTTTCCCCCCTCCACATTAACAGTTAATTCAACAAAAAACTGTTGTGACTGATTGAACAGTTTTTCATATGCAATGTATTGAAGGTAGAACTAAATTTAATGCCTCTGGAACTGACAAATAAAAGGAGTTTATGCTGTAACAATTCATGTTTTTATTCACGTAAATCTAATGGAAACAAATGTAATGACCATGTGTGTTCACAGGAAAGCGAATCATAGAACTTCCTTTCCCTAGGACAGACTCTGCAGTTTCACAGTTTAAAATTCTCGCACAATGTGAGAGAGTTGCTAGTACAAAAATGACAGTTATTAGTGGCCGTGTCTTCTTATTCTGGGGTGGCTTCTGATGACAGAAAAAACTGGCTAGTCTCTCAAATGCTTCAAAAACAGCCTGGAAGCATTCTTAGAAGTCCGTGGTATTCCTTAGATCAGATGGGAGACCCTTGCCACTGACAGCAAGGTCTGGTCACTTTATGTCCACAAGGGAGAGCATTCTTTGAGGAAGGGTGCCGGCATGGTCCGGATCTGAAGTGTTTAAAACCCCAAGGAGAGAACTGATGAATGGCTTCTCGGCCTGTTGGCTAAGATTAAAGTGTGAGAACTGACGTCGTCGTCGTCATATGACCATTCCTGCTGGTGGGTGGCATTACCAGCAGAAGGCACCTACGTTGCAGATAGACATGGGGTGGCGCAGACTACCTTCCTTACATGAGCAGTGACGACGGGTCTAGCCTGTGTTGCCGGTGAACGGGTCTCGAGGCTGTGTGGCAGTTCGGCGGACGAGGTGCTGCCATTCTGCGACTTCACCATGGCCTGCACGACCAGCAGGGCCCTCCCCTTGGAGAAGGGAGGGTGGGAACGTTCCTGACGGGCGCAGAGTGGACATCGATCTGTGTGTAGCAGCTTGGCGACATCTGTCATGCACGTTACCCGAGTCGGCCTCACGCGGCACAGGACTGTCGCCACTCAGCACGAAATCAGCCGCCGGTAGCCCTGACGACAGCCTTGGAAAGAAGGGGGACGTGGGGGGGGGGGGGGGGGGGGGGGTACAAAAAGGAAGACACTGTCATCACGACTGACTACGAAAGAAGGCAAAAACATTGACTACCAATGAACGAACAACTTGACCCAGGCTTCTGCCTGAGGGAACTGGCTACTCTGGATACCTCATCCCCAATGCAGGTATAGTCTCCAGCCAAACCTGCCAGCTGCTCAAAGTCCACCAGACAACTGACTCGACGTGCTGAAGCTTACTGCAACACACAACGTGACCCTAAAAGTATTTGTTGTGAGGACGTTCAACTCAACCATCAAAAAACAGGAGAACTGATCTCAGTGATGTGCCCTCTGCTGTTGCATGCTCGCAGTGCGGCCATACTGTACATGCAGTACTGGACTGCATGCTCACCGTTACCCGTTGTCATCGTTGCGTGTGATGGATCGCCGATTATAATTAATTAGGAAAAACAAAACAAAACCTTGTACAGGCGGCTAGTTTTAAAGTCACGTCATAGGATGAGGAGGGAGAGGGTGTATGTGGAAAATGCTGAGCAGGATATTTCCACTGGCATTGGTTGTATCAGACTGAATTCTCACGAAAATCTGTTGCACTAAACCGGTCATGTACATTCTATGAAACACTGTGTTTTCAGTCAGGTTGTGTGTGACTTGTTGACAGGTTGACGTTTGTACCCACACAGGACAGTGTTCTGCAAGAACAGGACACGAAAATTGACGAAGATATTTGTGTGAAAGATGTTTGATACTATAATGATAAAAAGAAACGTTTTAAGTTCCGCAAGACAATCCAAACAGATCATAGGGCAAAACACGATGCATTTCGACCTCTAGGGTCTTCTTCAGGCAAAACAAACGTTTAGGACAATGAAAACGAAGAACGAGCAACCACTTCACAAGTACGCATAGGTTGTGAAGTGGTTGCTCATTCTTCGTTTTCGTTGTCCTAAATGTTTGTTTTGCCTGAAGAAGACCCAAGAGGTCGAAATGCATCGTGTTTTTCCTGTAATCTGTTTGGATTGTCTTGGGAACTAGTAACCTTTCGTTTTACTTCAATTTTCACCTTCAGTCACCTCGCTTTGAAACTTGGTGTAATGATAGTTAAGCTATGTAGCTTTTTTGTTTTTCTTTTAAATTTACATGTTACACGGTTTTTTACTGTGTTCAAGGAAATAAAGAAGAACGATGTTGGGTAAGTGTCATAAGTCGTTCTGTTTTTGTCTTCGATCAGTCCATTCAAGTAGAATGGAAGGTGGCAGGAAGTGTATTCTGTGGTAGCTTAATTGATTCTTTATTAGTGTAGCCCCACAGTTCGCCTTTCCCCTACCCCCCTCCTCCACCTCCCGTGGTAGAAAAATGAGGTCACGTTTATTGGTTATCCAACTGTAAAGACAACCTCTGAATTGGAGAAAACGAACCTACCTCAAACCAATATGTATCATGTGCTTAAACAGTGGCGATGTGGTTGTATTGTTTTGAGTAGTGTGTGCGTGCGCGTGTGTGCGCCCGCGCACGTGTGCACTGTTTGAGCTGTTAGCCAGTGCTGTGAGCAAATGTGTCCACGTTGAATATTTACGTGTGAGATGATCGAAGACTTCACGAGTAGTGATCACTACGCTTAGTATGCAAATGTACATACGCTCTCTGTCTCTCTCTCTCGCTCTCTTACTCTCTCTCTCTCTCTCTCTCTCTCTCTGTCCCATGAACTACATAAAGGATATTTTATGTACACATTGATCTTTAGCAATGTATGCTCTCAATTACTGTTGATCAGGCAGTCTCTGTACTCTACTCTATTCTCACTGCATACAGTGAAGAAACTAGCAGATCCCTCTGAGGAAAGTGCAGACCTCCGCCAAGATCAAGCAGACCCTATATCCACCGTTTGATCTGGATACACGTCTAGATTCGCACTCATCATCAAGTCACTTTTCGTCGTCCCCCCCCCCCCCCCCCCCCCCCCCTCCCCGCCCCGTTCCATGGAACTCGCTAATTGCAATAATTGTCAGCTTGATTGGACGTATCAAGTGTTTGGACAAATAGTAAACATGAACATAAGGATCGTTTCCGATCTAGCCATAACGATCCATCGACGTGGACACTTTCGCCTTTAATCAAGGATTAAGGGAATTATCGGCCAAATCTTGGCATTGCTTCATTTCTCTTGAATACGATGTCTGCTATATGACTCAAACCAGTTAGCTGCACAATGCGACTGATTCAGATCAATCCACCCGACACAGCTCTCCACTCGATCTTGCTGTGATAATTAAGTGCACTTATTGACACCAGAAACCTTGGGACAGAGTCGACGAAGAGATTTCGGAGAAGACAAAGACGTTTTCTGTCGCAGTCGCCTCTTTGGAATACTGGGAAGAATATTCGATGTACTGCACACATTACGTCATGTTTATGCCTTATGCCTTTTTTTTTTTTTTTTTCCTTCTTTCAACGAAACGGGTTCTCAACAATTCCAGGCGAAAGGCAAGCTCTATAGATCTAACTTCTGTCTAGCCAGCAACCCTCTTCGACTGGAATACCCTTGTTGACAAAATGAACGGTGATCATATGCCCGTTCTTAGATAAAAATTTGATACATTTTGTCAATATTACAACAATGCAGGCAACCATGCAATTGATGACAGAGTTTTCTGTCCACGGCGCTGGCTTTCAACAGGTAAGCGAAAGCAGTTTTTAGTATTCATTGAATATATACGGCAGATTTTTTCTTCTTTTTTTTTTTTTTTTTTTTCGAAATAAACCCCATACTGTAGCCACA
>CM065725.1:5303695-5314857 GCA_033310375.1 Conus canariensis | reverse complement strand
CAAATGTACATACGCTCTCTGTCTCTCTCCTCTCGCTCTCTTTACTCTCTCTCTCTCTCTCTCTGTCCCATGAACTACATAAAGGATATTTTATGTACACATTGATCTTTAGCAATGTATGCTCTCAATTACTGTTGATCAGGCAGTCTCTGTACTCTACTCTATTCTCACTGCATACAGTGAAGAAACTAGCAGATCCCTCTGAGGAAAGTGCAGACCTCCGCCAAGATTCAAGCAGACCCTATATCCACCGTTTTGATCTGGATACACGTCTAGATTCGCACTCATCATCAAGTCACTTTTCGTCGTCCCCCCCCCCCCCCCCCCCCCCCCCCCCCCCCCCCCCCCCCCCCCCCCTCCCCGCCCGTTCCATGGAACTCGCAAATTGCAATAATTTGTCAGCTTGATTGGACGTATCAAGTGTTTGGACAAATAGTAAACATGAACATAAGGATCGTTTCCGATCTAGCCATAACGATCCATCGACGTGGACACTTTCGCCTTTAATCAAGGATTAAGGGAATTATCGGCCAAATCTTGGCATTGCTTCATTTCTCTTGAATACGATGTCTGCTATATGACTCAAACCAGTTAGCTGCACAATGCGACTGATTCAGATCAATCCACCCGACACAGCTCTCCACTCGATCTTGCTGTGATAATTAAGTGCACTTATTGACACCAGAAACCTTGGGACAGAGTCGACGAAGAGATTTCGGAGAAGACAAAGACGTTTTCTGTCGCAGTCGCCTCTTTGGAATACTGGGAAGAATATTCGATGTACTGCACACATTACGTCATGTTTATGCCTTATGCCTTTTTTTTTTTTTTTTTCCTTCTTTCAACGAAACGGGTTCTCAACAATTCCAGGCGAAAGGCAAGCTCTATAGATCTAACTTCTGTCTAGCCAGCAACCCTCTTCGACTGGAATACCCTTGTTGACAAAATGAACGGTGATCATATGCCCGTTCTTAGATAAAAATTTGATACATTTTGTCAATATTACAACAATGCAGGCAACCATGCAATTGATGACAGAGTTTTCTGTCCACGGCGCTGGCTTTCAACAGGTAAGCGAAAGCATGTTTTTAGTATTCATTGAATATATATGGCAGATTTTTTTCTTCTTTTTTTTTTTTTTTTTTTTCGAAATAAACCCCATACTGTAGCCACACATGCAGACCTGTTACCAACGTTCATCCACTCGATGGAGGAGTCTCTGTGTTGCTCAGGTTTCCTGTTCATCACAGCAAATCTCTCTCTCTCGACCCTGGTTGATGCTGGGATATCATATGGAAGCAAGCCCTGTCATGCACTCACCGACCGGAATGGAATTCCTTGCCATCCTTTGTCATCTCATTTTCAATGATCGTCGGAAATGAAAATTCTGAAATGCTGTGGCCTTCACATCCTGCTGTTGTGGTGACCCGTTTCGATTTCTCACCGTGTTCAGATATACTTACCATGATGTTATGTCCAAGTCCTCGGTATTGGCAAGTGCATGGTGACTGCTTGATGGACATGGTGGCGCCCTCTGGAAGGGAATGCTTCTGCGTACGCAGGCTGATACTCCTGCGGACACTCCCTATATGGACAGGCAAGTATTAATCCATCTACCCAACAAAGGGAGTGGAGTTTTGTGTGCATGACCGTTTTTTTTTTTTTTTTTTTTTTTTTTTTTTTAATCCCGCCATTAAGGCAGCCATACTCCATCTTCGGAGAAGGTGCATGCTATGTGTAACGTGTCATCCATACCAAACTGGCCTTCTCTTCCAAAAGTTGGTGATGGAATTTTACGTGTGTGCAAGATGTTATGCGTGCGTTCACACACGGAACCTCGGTTTATAGTCTCATTCGTAGGACTGCATGGGAAATGGAATCAGAACCAATGTTAACTCCGAGGGAAAAATCCCCCTGTACCGAAACGGCCCGGCGGAGATTCGAACCCGCAACCCTTGGATTACGAGTCCGGTGCTCTACCAACTGAGCTATTCCGGCCCCTGGAGGGGGATACTCATTCACGCTGGCTCCAAGAAAATCAGTTATTGTCGGCAGTTGGAAACTCGGTAGGTGGCGTCCAACGTACGGTGGATGATGGATCTGAACAGGGATCAGTGAACACCACCAAAGTCACCCGGCAACGGTGTCGGTCTCCTCCGGCAGGTTGCCTCATGACGACTTCATGGTCACTGCTGCTACGAGACTGGTGCTGGGCTGCGGCAGAAGAAGTGGATGTTGCTGTGTATGTGAGAGCCGGTGTGAGCTGCTTGGGAGTACTGCCATTAGGCGCACGGTTTCAAGTGTTAAATCATTATGGTCAGGCCGACCACGCAGTCTTTTCGGGGGGGGGGGGGGGGGGGGGGGGGGGGGGGGGGAATGGCGGGAGTCACACATCGTATTCAACTTGGATCATCGGAAAACAAAATTATACCATTGAAAAAGAAAGAAAGAAACAAACAAACAAACAACAACAACAACAAAAGCAGTTCCTGATATGGGAGCGTAAGTAGTGACTCCATTCGGCTGATAGCATCGGACATTCCTCTTAATCAATCGGTTCCAGATTTTGTTAACACAAATCATAACAGAAGCAAAAAACATAAAATAAAAGAGAGAAAAAACAACAAACAAAACAAAACAGCAACAACAACAGAAAAAAAGTCTAAATGCAGCTAAAGAAACGAACAAACAAACGTTTAAAAACCAACACTGAGAAATATGTACCGCCGAATGAGCAGCTAGTGTCTACTCTAGACAGCATGTACCATTTTCACTGCGTAATCGTCCGATTACAACCAAAAGACTCGGAACATCACACTTTGCCAACGGATTTAAAAAAAAAAAAAAAAAAAAAAAAAAAAAAAGCGTTTCCAGGACAAAGACAGGAGAATGGCAAATGACACTGAAAAAAAAAAAAGGACAAAAGAAAAAAGAAACTGAGAAAGTACGACGAAAGAACGGCTGCCTTTTTGCGAGTCACATATACACACGCAAGTGCACGTACGTGCACACGCGCGCGCGCGCACACACACACACACACACACACACACACACGCGTGCGCAGACACGCACACACATACAACACAGATACTAACACACACACACACACACACACACACACACACACACACACACACACACATGCGCACAAAACATACATAGTCACACACACACACACACACACACACACACACACACACACACACACAACATAGGGTTGAAGAAATAACACTGTTCTTTCTAGACGCACAGGGAACAGCTTTGGACACGGGTCATGGTGCCTTGTCGTTCTTTCGACACATTCTCATTACCGTCGCAACAACAGCGGGAGTGGATTGTCTGTATTGTCCCGTCCCTCGTCTAGACCCAAATTATATGTGCAGTAACATTCTTAGCTACACAGACAACGACTTCTCAATAGTGGGTTTCAAATTCTGGACTACAGGAACCCTCCAGAGAGTCCACGTACACAGACCAGCACTAACTGTACGACCGGTGTCAAATCACATGCGGTACCCTTAAGTACAGACCCTCTGGTTTGGAGAAAAGGCGACCCAGTGACTGCTATTATGGACATACCTCTGTCTTACCCAATGACTGCTATTATGGACATACCTCTGTCTTACGGATCTCCGTCAGACTTTTCAACCCAAACACTGTTATTGAGACAATCAGCAAGAACAAGCGCTGAGACACTCGGTGACAGACCCAAGTGAAGGTGTTAGCGTTGTCGGTGGTTTATAGATCGTACGCAGCTAGCACAAGCGAACAGCTGTAGAAAGAAACGCAGTTTAAAGCGTTCACAACAAACAAACTAACTAATATGATGTTGATTGGTTCTGATGGTGAATGACTGATACCAAGAACTGAAGCAAGCCATCTTCAAGCTGAATATGGCCGTGAAGTTCCAAAGAAGCATGATTTTGTGGGCGGCACCTCTGCTCTGTCTATGGATTTGGGTGAACTCGTGTGCGGGTAAGTTTGAGGATGGAACGTTTCAATGGGAATCATTACAGTGGGCTTTTTTCACACATAAAGTCTACTGCGAACGCTCATACACACAACTGCGTGCACATGCATACACACAGATGGACAGACACACACACACACACACACACACACACACACACACACCACACACACACACACACAGAGCAGAGGCGAAGTGGCTAAGTCCTCATACTGAGCGAATCAACCAACCAGATGAGTAAATCATATAAACAAACAAGATTCATGTGACACCTCTGAATCGAAGAACTGACAAGAGACCTGCAAAATTTGACATGTCTTACGTACTTCCAACTGACAGGATCCCGAGCAGAAAAAAAAAAAAAAAAGAGGAAAGGTAAATAACAGGAATTTGTGTCCACGCAGTGCAAATAACACAGCTAGAAGAATGCACGTCATGGTCAGTTCAAAACCAAAGATACTGAAACTATTCTTTTCTTAGTCTCTTGATAGAACAGTTCCAGAATATATGTATGTGGTAGTGTCCCCTAATCTTTCGAGGCATGTAACTGTAGGAGCGAAAAAAAAAAAAAAAAAAAAAAAAAAAAAAAGGAGGAAAGAAGGAAAGAAAGATAGACATGCAGATAAGATTTACCAAAACAAATCATTGGCTTGAATAAACTGAAGTATTGCGGAAGGTTAACATTCCTTGAATGTCAAAGAACAAAAGGTGACGTATGATCAAGACCTTCCCAGTTCTACACGGTCATTATGATCGAAGTGAGAACCACCCCCAATCTGTGCGTAAACTGAACAAATCAAGAACCGGAGTTATTCTAAGAAATTAACCTATTTGAACCTTTAGTCAAAATCATAACGTGCACACTTTTCCCCTACGATATGCATACTTTTCCTGTTTTTCATGTTTTATATTCTCTTATTTTTTTGTTTTGATAGTAGGCTAATTAATGTTTTGAATTCATTACTTTTTCTATTCTAATTTTCTTTTTTCTGACAGACTGCATCCGATCCCCTCCGACCGCGATCTAGAGCTTCACAGTTCATACTTAAAAAAAAATACCCAACAAACTTTTTAATCATTATCCTGGAAAGAGAAAATGCGCATTGTCTTTGTTTGATTACAACATTTTTTTTTAGTGACACATTTCAAATGGTAGGATATGCTGCCTTTCTTGATAAGCATGGGGTGGGGAAAAGCGACAAAAAACAAACAAAAAACAAAACACCCGATAGAAAAAAAAACAACAACCAAAAAACAACCACAAAGGGAACATGTCCCCCTTTTTCTTCTTCTTCTTTCATTTTTTTTCTTTCAAAGGGACAAAAACATAGTCAGCATAGATTATCCCCCATCCTCATCTAACTTTCTCCAACATGTAAACGCTGTGCCAAGTCCCTACTAATCACAAGAGAGTTCATTATACTCTGCGGATCGAGTATATCGGCATTAAGACACAGTCACTGAGTCAGCTTCTTACTGTTTGTAATCAATTTAGTCTTTAATGAAAATAAAACACATTTTCAAATTCTATACTGCTCTCTCACCCCTTCTTCCGTATAAAAACGAACTCTGGTTGGTAAATACTCTCCGCGGATCGTTTGCCTCTGCCTTTCCTTTGCATTTGAAGCAGACGACATTTTTGGAAGAAGCAAGAGGGCGGCTGGTTTTAAGAACATTCAATATATATGGTAGGACCACATGAAATCGGTGTTGTCAACGGATCTTAGAGAGAGAAATAACACCTATTGCATGAGAACGCAGGTAGGTGACCTTCAGCAGTGACAAATGAAGAGAAGATTCAAGGTAGGCTGACAAATAGTCTGCTGGGTCCCACGTTCATGATCTTGGAGTGGAGGTGAGGGGAAGGAAAGAGTAGGAGTGGGAGATGTTGATGATTATGGAAGAGGGGGTGAAGATGTCAGGGTTTTACATATGTTCATAAGTATAAATCAAATTAGAAGGACACATTACAGGCTGAATTTGTAATGGAATAACTATGTAGAAACGGAGAAGAACACCGATCAAAATTTAAAATGGCAGGAAAAGACATGAGCTCGAGAGAGAATTTTTGGGATTTTTTTCTGAATGCCGTAGAAACCTCTCGTAAACGGCCTTTCCTGTCTCACCTTGAATCCACTTGATGTAATCAAGACCACGGCCACTGGAACATGAAGATGGCCGCCTTGTGGTCCTGAAGACAACCTTGGACAGAGACCATGACGATGATCACCGACATCTTCCGTCGGCTGAACAACGGCACGGTATCACTGACATCCATGAGAAGACAAAGACAACCGGATATCCGTCTGGGAAGACACCAAGGAAGAAGAACAGGACTTCAGTCCGGGAAGACAGCATTCTACGACATTGGACCGCCCAGGACACAGTCCTTGATCTGCAAACACTACAGCTCTGCCAGACCAACTTTACCAGTGCTGCAGAGTTATGCGCAAGTTTGGGTGGGCAGTGAATGTGGATAGTTACCGACTGGTGGGACTGACTCTTCGTATGATCAAACGTTTTTATCATCATTTTCTTTTTTTTTTTTTTTTTTTTTTTTTTTTGCTTAACGACTTTTGGCCAGCAACACAGAACATATGTGGCACGAGTCAGTGATGTCAGGACAAGAGAAAAAAAGTGGACAAGATTTTTCCCCCAAATAAGGCAACCAAACTTTGATAAGCACGGACCTTTAAAAGACAACAGAAATTGGTGTGGCCACACGCCACAAGTCGAGCGGTCGCGCGCGCGCGCACGCACGTACACACACACACACACACACACAAAACACACGCACGCACGCACGCACACACACACACACACACACACACACACACACACACACACACACACACACTGCAACATCATTTACAGTAAAATCTCGAGGGAGACAGCTTCCGGACAGCGTAGGAGTATTGGAATCCTAGAGAGTGGTAGTAAAATCAGCGTTCAACCCAGCCCTTTGTCAGTCCTGTTGATGGCTGATGATTGGGTTCGTTTGACCCAGCGCGCGTGTTAATGCGGTATCATATGTTACGATGTTAATTCTGTTGTGTAATATATATATATATATATATATATATATATATATAATTATATGTTATGTACAGATATATATGTATATATAAAAGAGTGAATACTATCTTATCTACAAAGTTGGGGGGAGGGGGGGATGACGGTTGGGGGAAATTGACGGTTTTCTTCCGTGGACAACAGGGCTGGACCTCTCCCCTTGCGTCAACGGCACCCTGGATGCTCCAGCGCTGACCAACGTCAGCCTGACGTGCGAACACACGTCATCCTCGCTGTGGTGGAAGATGTTCCGCGGCACAGGGCGCGCCAACACGGTGGCCATGTGCAACGACACGCAGTGTACGCGTCAAGGCAACGCGACGGGCCTACAGGTCAGCCGACCAGACAGACAGACCAGTGTGCTGACGGTCGACCTGTCGAAGCATCGGAACTACAGCGTGAAGGTGCAGTGCTTTTCTCGTCACCGGCTGACCTGCACGGTCCGATCAGTAGGTGAGTATTGACCTGAAATATAATTAGTTGTTAATTCGCAAATTTTCTTTCCTCCCTGTTTGTACTCCCAGTTCTTATAGAACAGGGAGTACTTTACAATGGGAACGAAGAAATGCTGTCTCTGTGTGTGTCTGTTTGTCTGTCCGTCCGTCCGTCCGTGGTCAAAATGTGTTCCACTCGCTCCAGACAAAACTACTGGGCCGATCTTTCTGAAAATTTGTAGGTATGTTCATTATGGGTCACGGATGATGCCCGATTTTTTATTTTACCGTTATAGCCGTTACTAACGGCTATAACGGCCCATAACGGTTTTTCTTCTGTGTGGAATATCTCAGAAAGTACTTGGCCGATCTTTCTGAAAATTTGTAGGCATGTTCATTATGGGTCACGGATGATGCTCGATGTTCATTTTACCTTTATAACCGTTACTAACGGCTATAACGGCCCATAACGGTTTTTCTTCTTTATGGAATATCGCAGAAAGTACTTGGCTGATCTGTCTGAAAATTTGTAGATATCTTCATTATGGGTCACGGATGGTGGTCGATGTTTCATTTTACCGTTATAGCCAGCCGTTACTAACGGCTATAACGGCCCATAACGGTTTTTCTTCTTTATGGAGTATCTCAGAAAGTACTTGGCCGATCTTTCTGAAAATTTGTAGGTATGTTCATTATGGGTCACGGATGATGCTCGATGTTTTATTTTACCGTTACAACCGTTACTAACGGCTATAACGGCCCATAATGGTTTTCTTCTTTATGGAATATCTCAGAAAGTACTTGGCCGATCTTTCTGAAAATTTGTAGATATGTTCATTATGGGTCACAGATGATGGCCGATGTTTACCAGAATATCCGTTACTAATGGCGATAACGGCCCCAAACGGGTTTTTTTTTCTTTATGGAATATCTCACGCGTATTCAAGATAAACTGGGAGTAAGTTTATATGCTTTGCATCTTGTTTTCTTTATTCTATCACCCACCCCACTCACCCTGGTCCCGTCATATTTTGCACCTTGTAGTGGCACTGGAAGAAATTCAATATTGGAAGGGGGGGGGGGGGGGGGAGTGTACAAGCCTGAAGGTACTGCAGTCTTCCATTTTTTTTGTAAAGGAGGGAGGGGGGAAAACTCGTCTCCTGAATTTTCCATAAAAGCAGGGGCGTCCCCTCCGCCCCCGATTCTTTTTAAAAGAAAAAGAGAGGGGGGGGGGGTAGTGGGTGGGGGGGGGGCTAAGGGAGGTGTCCGAATTTGGGGTAATCTTATTTGAAAAATTGTTTAAAGATGTTCTCTCATGTTCAAAATTCTTGTGAAAACAGGGAGGAGGTGGCAGGGGGATCACCATAACAGACTGTCCATAGTTTTTGGCTTCAGATATTGGGGGAGTGGGGGGGGGGGGGGGGGGGGGCAGATGGCAGTTCCCGCCCACCCGCCTCCGCCAATATTTTCATGGGGTGGAGGGGGAGGTGGTGCCCCTTTACCTTCCCCTTCTCCCCGGTTCTGGTGCCACTACCATGTTAGTGGCAGTACTTACATGCCACTTTGTTTCCAACTGCCCTTTACACACCTGCTCCCACTGAGCTCGTTGTTGATAGTCCACATGAAGCCATCGATGCCAGTCAACGTTGATGTCATACCCAAAGAACCAGCCCTGCTACTTAAGTTATTCCAGTGGCTTTCAGTAGTGCGTGCTCTGAATAAGCGCTCGCACCACAACACTGATTCTTCTTGGTAAGCTTTCTCACTGAGAAGCTCTCGTTCAGCCCCTTCTCCACCTTCCCGTTCTGGAGTGGTGTTGGTGGAAGCTGTCAACGTGTCCACCATCGGAGAGAAGAGAGAGAGAGAGGAGAGAGAGAGAGAGGAGAGAGAGAGGAGAGAGGAGAGATTGTTTATTCATACATGCCTTGGCTGCCGGTAAAAGGGTATGTGAACATAATATATTATCTGAAATAAAGATACCAACAAATAACCAAAATCAATTTGAATAAGGAAGGCGGCCTATGAAATTTTGGTGTAATGGGCCATTTGAGAGAGAGGCAGGGAAAAAAGAGAGAGAGACGGAGAAAGAGAGAGAGAGGGAGAGAATACACAAACGTGAGAGGAATGATAACGGCAACAATTACAATGACGATTGTAAAATGATAAGGGCGATGATGATAATGACAATTATGATAATGATATTGAAAGACATGCACACCGTGTCACATCACGAATTGTAGAGCTTGTTTTCCACACCATGATCTCTTCCTCTCGTTTTTCCTCTTCTACTTTCTTGATTTCTTGTGCTATGTCGTTGCTTTCTTCTTTTCCTCTCTCTCTCTCTCTCTCTCTCTCTCTCTTCTCTCTCTCTCTCTCTCTCTCTCTCTCTCTCTCTCTCTCTCTCTCCCTCATGATCTGTTTCTTTTGCTGTCTTGTGGGATCTTTTCATCTCAGTGGGATCACTCCTCCACACTCCTAATTCTAGCTCCCTCACACACAACGCAGGATCATTCTGTCGCTGCTGCAGTACTGGCAGTCCTCAGAAAACAATCAGTTCCAGGCCGTTATTAGACAACCCACTTGGGGAGATACTGCATTGCTGCCGAGTCATTCCGCTGAATAAAGCGTTGCCTGTTCTGATCCAGCATACGCAAGACGCCACCTACTTGGCACCTCTTCCCCCCACGCTCTTCGTCCTTCTCTTTCTCTTGATTACGACAATCATGGCGTAGTCTCGTGGCCTCACAGCCACTAGAAAAAGTCTGCATGAACTTGCCAATACGAACTCTTCACAGGCTTGGCTGCGGAGAGGAATTGAAACTGAGGTCACCTCGAGAGTATGGCACGAGGAGCTACAAATGTTGAGGCTTGAGAAGAAAAACTATAACAAGAAATGTGCATCAAAATGATAACGCCGTGGAGTCCCATTATGCCAAAGAGTAGTCAAACGGGGCGGCACTCTTTACTCCCTCTCATATGCCAGAGTCATCCAGGTCCGAAAGATATAGACACCTGCGGCGTCTGTCGGGAAATTTGACCAAGACCTTCGAGTATGATTCAGTTAAATGGATGAATATGGACTGTGTTGTTTCGGTCTTTCCATTTGGACGAAAAAGGCAGTAACGACAACTCTGGGAGGAGCAGGCTGGGACCGGAAAATTTCCCAGTGTCAATAACGAGTCGAACTTACGAATCTCAGCCCGCAAAAATTTCCCAGTGTCAATAACGAGTCGAACTTAAATCTCAGCCCGCAAAAATTTCCCAGTGTCAATAACGAGTCGAACTTAAATCTCAGCCCGCAGTTAGCCTTGCCAACCACGGCGACACGGCGGGTGGTGGCTGTGGCGAGAAGTTAACTAAGGCATGGACGTGGAGAGGAAATCGAACCTGCTAGGTCACAACGGTGGGAGTGGTTGCCCCCGTGAGTGAGGAGTCAGGCTCTTGTTGTAAGGTGATCGATTCCCTCTGGGGTCAGCCACGCGTGAAGAGGTTTTCTTTTCGGAGGTAACATCTGTGCAGACTGTCGTTCCATACTAGCCGTTACGATGAGATTTTAAACCGAGGCCCCGTCGGCGTTCATAAACGCATGCACAGTTTTCCATCCACCTTACGCAGGGTAGACCATCGTGTGCTGGTGGGGTGGATGGCACAAAAATATACCACAGGCACACTGATAACGTATTTCA
>CM065725.1:5273695-5293695 GCA_033310375.1 Conus canariensis | reverse complement strand
GATGATGCTTTACTGCCTAGTTGTTGTTGTTGTTGTTGTGCCCTGGATAAAAACACTATGGTAAAAATGCATCAGCTGGGGATGAGAACATTACGTGTGTGACCGTTTTTTAGTTACCCCGGCACATGGGCAGCCACACTCCGGCTTGAGGGATTTTTGAAACTGATAATGTTATGCTAGGAGCTTGTCACAACTGAAGACATTCCCCGCATAACTACGCAGAGCATAACAACATTTTGCTGTAGCCTTGGTGTTCTAGCCTATGTCAATTGGTCTGACACAGCCTTAAGCCAAGGCGGGCTGCCTGGACATTTTTGAAGATATGCTACTCTTCGCTCAGGATAAGGGAAGTGAGAAGGGCTGAACAGCCCTACGGTTTTGAGACTGTTTAGGTTTGAGCTTGTAGCTGATCGTGATCCCACTTTAACCACAGGTGTTGCTGGTGTCCACGTTATTTTCAAACAGAAATTGAGTGGTCTTGAATTGTTCTTCGATTCCCAGTGTTGCTTCCCATGTTTGCCACAATGGCAGTCAAATTACGTTTCATTCATTGTAGCTCATTCTTTCAGTCAGAGTGACGTTTCTTGCTGTATTCAGACACGTCGTCGACCACGAACTGTCACTTTGATTTCAACGCTAAAAATGCCACGGTCACGGGAAGCTGCGCCATTCCCAAAATGTACAGCAGTGACGGGAAGTATACATGCAGGTGGATCGAACGGTACCAAGAACAGGTAAATAGAGAGAGAGAGAGAGTGTGTGTGTGTGTGTGTGTGTTTACGTGCGTGCGTAATCGCGCGTGCGTGGTGTGTGTGTGGTGTGTGTGTGGTGTGTGGTACACACACTTGGGGTGTGTGTGGGGGGGGGGGGGGGGGAGGACTGTGTGTGTGCATGTGGATGTGTGTGTGTACGTGTGGAATATGGTGCAGCGTTGTGGTGGTAGACAAGAGTAGGATGTCGGAACTCGTGCTCAGCTCTTTCTTTCTCGGGGAGAAGGAGATTCATCTCTTTATTTATTCGTTGTTCGTGGGGGAAAAAAAGGAACTCATCTGGTGTTAGATAAAAACATTTCTGGTGTCTGGTTTTGAATATTTATTATTCGAAAACCATGGCATGTTTTCTTTCAAGGTGTGTGTGTGTGTGTGTGTGCGTGTGTGTGTGTGTGTGTTGTGTGTGTGTGTGTGTGTGTGTGTGTGTGTTAGTTTTAGTTTTAATTTTTTTTTTCATTCAGACTGATATAGGACGGAGGGGAGAGAGAGAGAGAGAGAGAGAGAGAGAGAGAGAGAGCAAGCATGTGTGAGCACGCGCGTTCTCCCAACAAGATGTCATGAATTTGTCAGATCCTTATTTAGGTGGATTGCTTTCACAGACGGAGAGACCCATCACTGCCGATTTTACGCTGAAACAGTTCCGAGACGAGGGAACGGTTGGACTTACAGGAAAGCCACCTGCTCTTTCTCCGCTCCGTTGTTTGAGCTGGACGGCACTTTCACGTATCTCATTGACGTCGTCCCTGGCCATCGGGAGTATATTGCTACTGTTGATGTTGGTGAGTTGTCATTTTCTGTGAAGACGGGTCAAGCGACGGGCCTTTGCAATGCGGTGAAATAGTTGACGCACTCTTCACAGGACAAATATGCGGCGTTTGCCAGGTGGAGAAGGGAGGGCGGGAGGAGGGTTCCGAGCACCCAGAAGCCGCCCCCCCCCCCCCCATTTCCCCTCCTCCGGTCCTGCTCATCTCTTATCTTTGCTGACCCCAGTTAGGGTGTCATGTAGAACGAGTGTCATACTGTCACGTCAAAAAACGCTTCCAAGGGAAGTAATCATATGGGAGTTTACCCCCCCCCTCACATGATAACGTCCCTTCCAAGATGAGTTTCTCTCCCCTTCCCCGCACCTACCCTCCACATGTCAAATATAGTCAGATGCATTTAATCAATAAATGTGATACTTATGTGTTTGTTGGACAGTTATAGAATATGAAGGTGTTTTCTAATTATGTTCGCTTTGATTCTTGACGGAAAGAGAACGTAACGAAAAGAAAATATGTTTGACGGATAGTGAGCATTAGCTGTCCATTGCTAAGAGTGATTCGAGCGTACCTGTCCATTTTGTACCGTGTCTATTTTTCCTACAATAACAAAAGCCTGAGAAGATGGAGAATGCTTTTATTGAGTAGCACACAATGACCACCGTCTGAATCGGGTTCTCCCCCTTTGGCCGACTCTGGGAAAAGGCCCAGTGACGGTAAGGGCAGACCCACTGACCGCAGGGAAAGCCCTGTTGACAGCGGCAAAGACTGTAATCCGGGATTCTCTTCAGAGGGTACTTGAGACCTCATGGCGAAAGCTCGGCCGTGTCTGGAGTTGTACTGTTTTCACCTGTCAGCGGACTGAGACTGCAAGGTGCACACGGCAGTTGCTTCACGGAGGCAGTTTTTGCTGGTGGGCTCTGCAGTCATGAAATGTAGGCTGGTACATCCATGGGAACGCTCCCGTGGAGGTTCTGTCGTGTCACATCCAGTGGCCGTTACAAAATGGCATCTGCCAGGAAGCACTTATGACGCCTTGACGTCTTAATGGAACGCCCTGTGCGTGCCTGCACCTTATGTCAACACAGCGCAGGCCTGGGTGGTGCAGGATTGCTCCTAGCTGGTTTGTTCGGCAGTTGAGGACGGTACTTCTCTGGGTGCCACCCGCACCTTCGGGTGTATCTGTTTCTTTCTTTATTCACTTTGACTCTTGAAAGAGAACAAAACGGAGAGAAAACATGTTAGACGGGGAGTGAGCATTAGCTGTCTCTGCATAGAGCGATTCGAGCGTATCTGTCCATTTGTATTGTGTGAACAGTGATGCGAGTTATTTTTCCAACAATGTCAAAAGCCTGAGAAGTTGGAGAATGCTTTTACTGATCAGCGCACTATGACCATCGTCTAAATCTGGTTCTCTGCCTTTCGACGTAAAGGAAGATGTACCCGTTCTTGTCTGTCTGGAACATCGCACACGGTTGAATCAAGTGCTAAAGACAGTTGGGGATGAGCTTTTATTAATATGACACCTGCGTGCAGCACGGAATGAAATCGTAGGTTTATTGAAAACTCTTCTGCCACTGTGTTTTCAGGATATATCATCGCAACAGTTTAAGATGAAAGTCTGCTAACAATTTTAAGCAAAATGATTGCTGCATCCATATCAGCTCAGTTAAACTCTTGTAAAAGTTAAAGATTAAAATTCTCATAGCCCGATGGCCATTGGGGGTGTAAATTGTTAGAGGTACATCGTGTACGGCATTATGGAAACAGGAGTCCGGCCCATTCCTTCTGCCGCCTTAACCTTTCCTGAACTGAATTAGCCTTACTCTCTGTGAGACGTGATGGCGTTGCTGGTATGCCATCAATCACTGATTGCAGAAAAATTCCGACAACACTCTCATGTTGAAGATCAGTTATCTCAGGTGATCCGACAGGAGCTCTGGACAGCGCGTCTGCCGTCGTCAAGTTCTTGCCAGTTGTGTAAACCACTTGGCAGCTATTATGCATCAGACGCATTCAGAAACGTTGAGTACGCGGTGAGAGGTCACCCAGGCCTTTGTTTTGTAACAGTGCGAACAGAAGTTTTTGATTCGTCTCCATCATGAATGGCGGAAGTCCGATGAGGAAGCCTGAAAACTTCTCACACGCCCAGTTGCAAGCCAATGCTTCTTTCTGCATAACGTTGCTCTGTGGCCGTCAAGGATCTCGATGCACAGAAGATAGCTTGCCAGACCCCATTCTTCTGCGTTGCAGGAGTACCACACCTTTGCCATATGATGAAAAATCAGCCGACAGTTTTGCTGGTGGATCTGGACTCTAGTGAGCAAGCATTTTCATTCTGTCCTACCGGATGAATGCATTCTCTTGGACGTCTACCCATGTCCACTACACATTCTTGTTCAGGAGCTCACAGAGTAGTTTTGTCAAATCTGCAAGGTCAAGGGCAAACTTCCGCACAAAGTTCACCATGCCCCAAAGTCGTCGCAACTCTGGTACACTGGTTGACGAGGAAACTGCTGACTTGCCTCCACCTTCATAGGGTCTATTATCACTTCGTCAGCTGAAATGACATGACCAAGAAACTTAATCTTGCTTCGACTTGAAAGCACACTTTTCATTCAGCGTAACACCTGCATTTTCTAACCTCTTGAGCACGTTGCTGAGCCTCTGGCCATGCTCTTCTGGGCAACGGCTTGCCACTAAGACATCCTCAATATCACGTATGACCCCAGGGACATCGGACAACAACTGCGACATGAACCGGTGAAACACCTCTGGTCCTGGGGAGATCCTGAACGACAGTCGTTTGTAGCAGTGACGTCCCAAAGGCGTGACAAATGTTGTCAGTTCTTGTGATGCTGGATCAAGTGGCAGCTGATGAAATCCACTGTTACAGTCCAAATTGGCGAAAACTCGTGCACCTGCCAGCCGTGCTAATAGCAGGTCTGTAAGTGGTAGCGGAAAAGTCTTTCTCCGCACACTTTCATTTTTTGGTCAAATCAACACACAACCTTATGTCCCCATTTTTCTTCGGAACAACGGTCATGGGTGCATACCAGTCTGTCGGCGTAAGAACCAGACGAATCACGTCTAGATCTTCCATGCGCCTCAGTTCATCTTGTAGCTTCTGTATTGGAAGCGGAACACGTCTCGGTGTGAGACAGCATATGGCACTGCATCCTGTTTCATTCTAGTGATATCTGTTTCATTAACTTTCCCCAGACCGTTGAATAGCTTGGGATGAACATCTCTGTGTTGTTTTCTCCGAGGCCACGGCTTCAGCACGTTTGAACAGTTCCATAGCAGCCAATGCTGGCCTGCCCATCTGTGGCTGGCGTAGTTTGTCAACAGCATATACATCGTGTGTGGTCGTGATGCCATTGAAGCCATTTTTGTGCTGAATTGCCCCTTCAATTTTAAAGAAGAGTCGTCGGGACCACACAGTGTTGAACTAGTCTCTTCACCACTTCCCCCGCTGGGATGAAATGTTGTGGATAATAGTCACATCAGCACCACAGTCAAGCTTGAAGTTTATGGACTTGCCCTCCCCTTCAACTCTGGGATACCATACCTCAGTCTCATCTGTAGACACAGCCCCATGAAACAGATCCTGTCCTCCATCCGGAGTCATACGTGTATCTTTCTCCAGACCAGTGACGGTCTCTGTATTTTCAGAAGTTGAGTCTGTTCCCAGAAAATGTCCATGTCCACTCACGTTTTCCACATCTTTTGCTGGTTGCACTTTGTTTGACTCCCTTCTTTTCCTTGTGTAACTCGTAGCTGAATAGTATTCCACTTTGTGGCAAATGCAGCATTTTTTTTTTGTGGGACACTGATCTTTTTTAGTGTGTTGGCGTCCACACTTTGTGCACTTCTGTTTGGAATTGTCTGATTTGAAGTTTTTCTTGACAGCATTAACAGTGTCACTTGGTCCAGTCACCAATGTTCTGGCCTGACTGTAATAGCTTTCATGTGCTGGACATACGTCAGTTCAACTAGCGAGCGTCATCTTTATTTTCTAATAGTTTCCTCATAATGTCATTATCCCTGACGCTCATCACTACTCTGTAACGTAATATTCTGTCCTCATCTGGAAAACTGCATGCTTTCACTAACTTTCTCGAAGCTGTGACTTAACTGTCTATAGGTTCCCCCACAGCTTGGTTTCTTTGATTAAATACGAAACTTTTGTATACTTCCATTTGTTTCTCTAACACAGAAAGTGTCAAATTTATCAAAGACTACATCAAAGTCATCTTCGTCTTCTTCACTGAAAGTAAAGCCACTTAAAATATCAAAGGCCTCATCGCCTCTCACTGCCAGAAAAACAGCTTTTCTGTCGCTGTTTTCTTCCTTATTAACTCTTGTGGCTGTTTTATGATTTTTCCACAGCCGTTTGAACTTTCGCCATGCTGACTCAAGATTATTACTGTGGATGTCTATCTTGTTTGGAGCAGGAATGTTAGGTCAAAAAGATCGTTCTTGTATATTTTGCCTTTCAAAAGCAACACCCTCACGATTTTCATCATCGTCACCCATTTCAATACACTTCAAACAATTTTTTGAAGCGTAAATTCGTCGCTTTCAACAAGGTCTGATGCAATTTCAGCGTTCTGTGTGGAATCTTGGAAACGTTCTTGTTAGTAACTGTTTCCTTCGGCAGTTGGTTACATGTTACTACGCTCTAGGACGTTGGAGAAACGTCAAAATTATCGTCAAATTGAATAGAACTTGCTCGATAAACATTAACGATTGACACCATGTAGCGTCAGGCCCCTAACTGTTTGGTTCTTTTACAAATCAAGTAAGCTGAAATATTATAAAACACCAAAGTGGAGACAGCTCTCAGAAAATGCCCTTTCCACTCAACGTTTCCCACATCTTTTGCTGGTTGCACTTTGTTTGACCCCAAGTGTTTTGTCTTGTAATCTGTTTGTCCATGTCATCTCGCGGAATCACAAACAATTCATTTCAACAATTATAAAACACCGTTCTATGTCCTAGAGCTAGCCGAACCGAGATTCTAATACGCGATCCAATGAGTAGAGTCCCCGGATGCTCATTTTTATTCAAGCTGAACTCTGACGCAAAGGCGATAGGCCCAACCTTACAGTTTTTGTCTTAGACCATCTTCGGGAGTGGTGACATCAAATCAAAGACAAATAATGACGTGCAAAAAGTATACGTAGGTGTCTTAAGATGGAATTCGAACCCGCGACCTCCCAGCTGTGAATACGCGATGCTAGATTTTTTTTTCAAGCGAAACTTGCATGAAAGATGGGGTGTGGCCTAAGAGCCAATAAGAACACTGAATGTTTGGTGCAGATCTAACAACAGATCAGTATTCGTTTTCTTAACTAGGCCTACCATAGACGGTCAATTTTCCATATTTTCGTGAATGTCTTAGGCCTAAGACATGATGTCTAGATCTCAACAAAAACATTTATTAGATGAATTGACATCTATGGATGTGTTAGGATCGGCATTACAAACCGGATCCAATGGACTCACAGTTTATTATTATCATCCAAACAAAATGACTTTCAAAAGGGGGGAGGGAAGGGGGATACTTCTTCAGTCCCTCCATGATAACAAATTGAATTCGAAATCTCTGCGACCTTGGCGGAAATGTGCTCTCTCTTGAGTGCCCTCCAAGTTTATGAAAAAAAACAAAAAAACAAACCCCCCCCCCCCCCCCCATCCCACCATGCTATGTCTTAAGGACATTTCAGCAGGTCAGTACACAACAGAATATGATGCTACGTGTTTGGTATTGTAGTCGTAGAAAAATGAAATGTAGCAGTGAATATTCATTGAAAGAGAGGCTGTTGGAATGTGGGTGCAGCTGTTTCCGGCGGATCTTCCAGTCTGACCATTGCAGGAAGAGGTCACATGGACACACGCATCACCCGCAATGTCACAGGTCAGAATATACCTGTCACTGCGTCTCTTTCTGTCTGTCTGTCCCACTGTTTCTTCCTCTCTGTCCGTCTGTCTCTTATCTTTCCTTTCTTCTGTCTGTCTGCCTCTTGTCTCTGTATTTTTGTCTCTGTCTCAGTGTCTGTCTCAGTCACTCTCTCTCTCTCTCTGTCTTTTCCCTGTCTGTCTGTCTCTCCTCTCTCACTCAGTTTTTCCCAGAACATGGCACAGTATAAGTGATGTTATTTGCCAGTTGTCTTTCTGTCACTTAAAAATCGGGGTCTCTCTCTCTTTCTCTCTCTCTCTCTGTCCGTCTCTCTCCCCCCTCTCCCTCTCTATCTCTCTCTCTCTCTTTCTCTCTCGCTCTCTCGTCTTTTCACAAATCATTGCATGGAGTTACATTTTTCTCTTTTGTGTGTGTGTGTGGGGGTGGTGGTGGTGGTGGTGGTGGTGGTGGTGTGGTTTTATTAAAGATAAGGGCATGGAACACCCGGCTCCCCTCCCCCCCCCTCTCTCTCTCTCTCTCTCTACGGGACACCAGAACAGGATAAGAATTTCACCTGAATACGGGACAACAGAACAGGATAAGAATTTATCTTGAGAGAGAGAGACAGACAGACAGACAGACAGACAGACAGAGAGAGAGAGGAGAGAGAGAGAGAGAACACTGAACATGTTTAATGTCATTAGCTTTACAGCCTTTGTGACATGGGGGTACAACACAAAATTATCATATCAAAAACGAAAATAACAAACATAAAATAAACATCAATCAATTGAAAACCTGAAATACAAGCAAAATAGGCGAGTATCTCGACCATCCAATTTGATATTATTCATAAAAGAAAATATGTAAATACCATAACCAAAAATATTATACTACTTCCTGCAGCATTCATTTTTCATTCAAACGTCTTTAATTCTAGTTGACGATAGCCCCTGATCGTATTTTCAATGCCTCTGCGATATATTTTGCAAGTGATTTCACTGAATTATCATCATAATTCAGTTTTAAAAACTCCAAATGTGTCCTGATTTATGGCAACATTCTTTTGAAAAATGACACACTTATCACGTACAGCACTGTAATTTTGACAATGAAACAAAAAATGCGACTCATCCTCCCTAAGGAAGCCACACAATGGACAAGGTGACGCTGTAGATGATTCAGTATAGAACCATCTTTTATGGGCGTTTAGACCAAGAGTCCTTGTTCTAAGTCTGGAGAGACAAATTTTATGCCATCTGTTCGTTACTACTGAGATATACTTTTCTGTTTCAAATATACTTTTAAAGCCATAGAACCAGTTATATTTATCCGTGTTTTCCATTTTAGCATGCCAGTTTTGTTTATATGAAGCTATCATCCTGTCTTTGAATTCCAGAATAAAACCATCCTCATAACCCACTCCCTGGCACATCCATACAATCCCAAATCCGTGAGTTGTCAAAATCTTCTTAACAAAATATACCCAATTTTCTTTCCCCCGATCATGCTCATTCAGTAACATTTCATAAGCCTGTTTACAAAGTCTTGAGGCAGGAAGCCTCAACAGTTTTAGCCAGTATTTCATACATTTTATATTTGACCTAATATACAATGGGTATCTGCCGGTTTCGCCATAGATTACGGTATTCGAAGAATGTAAGGGAACATTTAAAAAGCGTTTAATTGCAAACGTATGTACTTTTTCTAAATCTTTGTTGTTATAAAGTCCCCATATTTCAGCACCATATGTAAGAACTGGCTCAATTTTGGCATCAAAGAGTTTCCAGAATATTCTTGGATCAATTGAGTTAAGTTTGCGCAAAGCTCTTAAGATCTCTGTAACACCTTTTTTTCCTTTTCTACAAGTCTCTGTTACTGCGTTTTGTAAACTCAACTTTGTTGTAAAAATCATGCCTAAGTATTTGTAGGAATTAGGTACTTTAACCTCACTGGTACCATAAAACCATTTTTCATGACGGGAGAGATGACCACCCTTTCTGAATACCATTATGTTAGTTTTATCAAGGTTAACCTTTAAAAATAGACGATCTGCCTCTTGCTTTAATCTATTTAACTGATTCTGAAGACCTACAGCAGTACTGGACAACAATATTACATCATCTGCAAATAGCATAAGGAAAAAAAAAAAATGCCGCTCCTGGGATCATTTGAATACCATGTTTTCCATTTTTACTTATCTCCACTGCCAATTCGTTAATAAAAAATGAAAACATAAGTGGGCTTAATAAACAACCTTGCTTCACTCCTTGTGGACAGTTAAAGACATCTGAATAAACACACCTATCACGCACGCATGCTAACACAGAATCATAGACACCACGAAGAGCCATATACAGCTTGCCATCCACTCCACTTTTACGTAAATTCATCCACAGCATGTTTCGATTCACGGAGTCGAAAGCCTTTCTAAAGTCCACAAATGCGACGTACAATTTTTTGTTTTTCAATAAATGCGTTTGAATTAGTGCGAAAAGGGTAAAAATGTGATCTGTAGTGCTATAACCTGATCGAAACCCAGCCTGTTCTTCAATGATTTTTTCCTCTCGTTCTGCCCATGTTGTCAGTCTTTTATTTAAAATATGTGTATAGATTTTGCAAACGACACTTGTAAGCGCAACACCACGGTAATTGTCTGGGTTGTTGGGATCTCTCTTTTTATGAATGGGAATAACTATAGACTTGGCCCAAGATGCAGGGAAGTCGCCATCGTTAAACAGTCTGTTAAATAACATGACAAGGAAATCAATTATCTTTGAGTTGGCATGTTTCAGCATTTCACCTAAAATCATATCTGGGCCTGCACTTTTTCCTGTTTTTAATTTTTTTTATACTGTCAATTACCTCCTGTCTGCTTAACCGATCATTAAATAAAGGTTCATCAAAATCTCCAGCATCCTCAATCACTATATCATTCTCGTCGCTTCTGTCGTCTGTAGCCCAAAAGACTGCAGAAAAGTGATCATACCATTGTTGCGAACTTATATTATTATAAACAAACGACTTTCTATTAATTGATCTGATTATTGCCCAAAATAAACTTGAATCTTTGATTGAATTTTTCAGCACTTGCAATTTTGACTCTTCAAATGCATGTTTCTTTTTTCTTTTCAACTGCCCATATTCTCTTCTTTCGTTAACATATCTTTCCCCGTGATGTTTTTTATTTTCTTCACTTTTATACCTTTGAAAACTTTTTAAAAGACCTTTGACTACTCTTTTCTTTTTTCCACACTCATCATCAAACCATTCATTGCATTCTTTCCTTCTCTTTCCAACTATTCGAACCATACACGCAGCGGCTCCACACAACGCACGTGAAAAAGTATCAACACAAGCATTAATATCAACACATAACAAGTCAACTGCGTTTTGTAAACCATCTTTGAAATGATCACTGTTAAGTTCGTTTTTATACCATTCCACGTACTCGTCAGACCATACTATCCGTTCTTCACCTTTCTCAGATAAAATACATTCCTTTTTGCCCAAAGCGTTTTTCCATTTCATTTCTACTGGCAAATGCCAGGAGAATAGCTTGTCACCAACACACATGTTGCATTTTTCTAACAAACAATCTGAAACAAGAAAATAATCAATTACACTGCATCCTTGTGGTGACACAAAAGTAAAATCTCCTTCAGAATCACTTTCACAAAAACCATTCAAAATCATGAGATCAAATAAAAAACAAAGGTCCAACAGGGATTTCCCGAAATTATTTATAGTAGTATCCTTAGAACGACGCAAGTTCACGTCAGCTTCGTTGCTGTTATGTCCGAATTCAGAAACACAACCCATTTCTTCCACATCCGATTGCTCACAGCCTGTCCGTGCATTTAAGTCTCCCCACACTAACATGTATACATCTTCATCCTGCATATGTTCCAGTAAACTTCTTCCAACATTAATATGCCATCTTTCAAATCTGTTCGTTCGTACAGTGGTCCCCCTTCTGGTACTACATGAAAACACTTTTATCAGCTTTTAGAACGACAGTATTTTCACAAACAATATCTATTTTTTTGACAAACCGTTCTAAGCATTTCTTTATTAATACTAATACACCACCTGATTTTCTCCCATGTTGAGATAATTTTTTTGCAGGAGCAAAATACTTTACATAATCAGGGAAAATACTGTTATAATCAAAAGAAGCGTCAGCGAATGTTTCTGTTAGGCAAATGAAATGAAAAGAATTGACATAATTAATAAACATAACGTCTGTCAATTTCGTATAAAGATTTTCAACATTATAGTTGAGGAATGTCCATTCATTTGGATGGTCGAGCCTGTCCTATTTGTTCTTGCTCCGCAAGTGTCTGTCAGCGCCACGGTCGCGGTTTGCCCAGTGTGTGTGGAGTTCAGTCTGTCTGCCGGCCGACCCTCTCCGTCCTCCGCGCACACCGCTTGCAGCACCCGTGACGTCATGGTGAGAGGAAACCCCACCACCCCTCACTCCGCCACCCTGTTTCACCGGGGGGAACCCCAGCAACACGCAGCGAAACACGGTCACTACCGGCCCCCTCCGTCACACCTCGCTGCACAGCTGGCGAATCTTCCCTCTCACGATGCGGCCCCCCACCATCACGCGCAAGGTCACGGCAGTGACGTTCACTATGTGAGGGCCGCACACTGGCAGGAGACCCCCCACGCCCAACAGCCACCCCAGAACTTGACTGCCTGTCGACATCAACAGCTGAAGAAGGCGTGAGGTCAACATTACACGTGGAAGTCGTGCACTGGTCCGCTGTGTAGACCCTGACCCCTGGCGTGCCGTGCATAGCCCGTGTTCACTGATACACGTGTGTTGTTGTGATCCCCTCTGCTGTTGACTGATGCTGCCACTTCTGCATACATGCGTGGATCGGGGAGAGCAGGACCGATCACCATCCTTCCTCTTTTGAAGTAGGCTCTCTTCCCGTCTCTCCTTGCCTCGGCCACCATGTGGGCCTGGGCTCTGGTCAGATCGTTGGCCACACTGACACCGTTTTGCTTCAGTTGATTCCGTACCTCCTTGTCCGTAAGAAGAGACATCTTGTCCCTCCAACGACTGAAACGGACGATCATGGGCCTCGGCTGTCCTACTCTGGCCTGCCCCACCCGATGAGCTCTGACGACGTCATCCAGGCTCCACTCCTTTGGGCCACCCACACTGTTCAGAGCGTCGATCACTGCCTCAGCACACATGTCAAAATCTTCACGTTCGCCTCTGTGGGGAATCCCGAACAATCGAAGATGATCTCTACTTGAGTGTTGTTCTAATATGTCCATTTCTGTTTTCATGTGTGTGATGTCCTCTTTCAGTTCACTCACAGCCTTGGTCAGTTTCCTGGTTTCCTCTTTTCTGTCTGTCATATCTTCATGTAGTTCTGACAAGTCTGACGATAAAAGAGTCACTGTTCCTGCAATTCTGATCTCTTTCAAGTCTGTCACACCTTTGATTGATTTCTATACACTGGTCTTTCACATACGCAAGTTCAGATCTGATGTCTCTCAGATCGGTTCTAATCATATTGGTTTGATCGTTCAGATGTTGTTGGAGTGACTGCATAATCTTCGTGACGATGTCGTCCGCGTCAACTGCTGCTGCCGTTGCTCCCATCTCCTTCCCTTGTGACTTGGGCTCTTCATTCAACGGTCCAGGATTTTCTTCCACGTCACCACTGAGTCGTAGACGCCATAAGGAGTACGCAGAGTGTAACGCGCACATCATGGCAACAAGCGCTGTCACGTGCAGAACGCACGGACTGACACTGCCACCGTCATGGTCACCGAGCTCTAGCACATTTCTTCCGCACAACACAGTTCCAACCAAACTTTTTTTCTTCGTATGACCACAAAGTTTCAGATGTAAAGGATCTTCTGAGGTTCCGTTAGAAACAAGCCGCAAGTGCAATCACCAGACCACAACAGCAAAATGTCAACATGACATCTCCGACCGACACACTCCTGCGATTGCACGCTTCACCGCTCACCTTTCTGCCTTTCAGCAGATTTGCTGCTTTCCATGTAACGGCCGAATGAAAATGTCCAATTCTCCCCCTCCACGTCAGTAAATCACACATGTTGATAGAGCTTCAACTTCACTGACACTTTAACAGTTTGCTTTTAAACAAATAACCGGAGCAGAGTCACTGAAGACATTGAACTACTACAATTCAAACAGAGCACATTACAGGGCCTGTTGTCACTCCGCCATCTTGCACGTGCCCCCCTCCCCCCCCCCGAGAGAAAGAGAGAGAGAATAACAAAAAAATAAATGTTTTTGTGTTGAGAGAGAGGGGGCGGGGGAGGAGAGAGAGAGAGAGAGAGAGAGAGGGTGGGACGGATGCCCATGATATACTCGGCGAATTCGATGGTCTTTTGGCGTCTCCAGCTTTGCCATACGGTCATTAGGCTATGAAACGACCCACTGTTTAACAACCCAAAGTGTTGTTGGTGTTTCTCGGAGGTATTAGAAATAATGCTTCGGGCTGTCTTGGTGTAGTTGGAGTGTCTAAGAAACCCCAAGGGAAACGGGGTCTTTTGAACCAGGGACCGTACGGTACCTGAAATGATTTATTTTGATGCTTCTTGTTTTCATAGTTCTTTTCTTCTTTCATTAAACTGTTACCACCTTCGCGCTGACTGTTTTGACAGAGTGGAAATTGTCAAGAGGGAAGGGGGAGGTTCCGGATGTGAACACTGGGTTAGAAGCTGCCAGGGTGATCAGGTTCAGTTGCTGGGGAGGGGGCAGGGGGATAGGAAGGGGGAGATGGTGAAGACTAAAAGGATAGGGGGGTCGGTGAGAGAAGTGGGAGGAGGGACGGGGGGAACGTGTTTCAAATCCAGGGCTTGGAAGTCCTGTGCCGGTGATGATGACACAGCCTCAGCTGGAAGACAGTTTCTCTTGCTGATGGTGAAGGAAAGAGTGGGTTCATCCTGTGGCTGGGTTTGCACACATGCAGGGAGATGGGTCTGCTGGAGGAACTGACAGGTTGGTCTTGGAGGTAAGTTTGGGGTTGTCCTTAGCAGAGTAATTGGAACTTCGTTCAGCATCAGCGAAGATATTTTTGAATTCTGATTTACCACCTTTCTTTGTGGTGATGATCATCATCGTGCCAGAGGCCATTTTCATCACATCTCTTAGTAGTAGCAACAATGGCAGGTTTGGAACAGCAGCAGCAGACGTAATATTAGTAGTAGCTGTATGATTCGTCATTGTGATATGAAAAAGTCAGTGTTTTTCATTGTTTAATCTTCTTTCCAGATATACAGATGTACTTGTGTAACGGAAACACGTACGACGTGGTATTCGGGGCGCGTGTAGGACTGTACTGTCCCAACACAAGAGCTACGGTACGGTGGAAGGTAAAATATGATGGATCATACTACAGACAGCTCGCAACGTGCAACGCGACGCAGTGCGACATGCAGGGCAAGGGCTTCCTCAACCAGATGCTGGCCACACGGCCCAACACGACCACCAGCGTGCTGTACGCCAGCTTGGACCACCACCAGGACAGAAACATCTGGTTTCAGTGCAGCTCTCGAAACACCAAATACTGCACCCTTCGCACTGTCTGTAATGTTCTTCACTTTCTATTGTGCAGTAACGGGGAATCAAGGGGAGTGTGGGGGCTGGGAATGTGGAAAGGGATGGGATGGAAAGAGTTCTCTCCCAACAAAATGTTAGTGGACGCAAGGGTAACATTATTTTTTTTTTTTAGGTATTGCGCATCCCCCATTTAAAAAGCATATTCAAGGTCACTCTGCTTGGTGTTTGGAGAGTTACGTAGTTGATGGCTCTTCCCGTGCTGTTCACCTTGTCTTCAAGGCTCAGCGTGGTCACCCTTATACCCCTTCATTGATGAAACTCCTCTGGTTGGCTAATTCTGCCAGAGTTTACAAGATACCCAGCGTTTGCTGTAACATTGTCACTGGCGCTTCCCCTCACTGTCTCCGTTCTTCTGACTCACAACATTTTCAAAAGAAAAAAAAGTTTTAAAAATAAATTTTAAGGGTTCCATTTCTTCTCTGTCTATGGTCCCCAGCTCTGGAACTCCTTTCATTCGCTATCAGACATCCCACTTTTGTTGCATCTTTGAAATCCAAGCTAAAATAAACAATACTTTCATGAGCAGAATTTTCTGAACGTTTGATAACTTGATCCTCTGGCCGTTAGTATGATTATGAATAGGTACGATGTGTGTGTGTGTGTGTGTGTGTGTGTGTGTGTGTGTGTGTGTGTGTGAGAAGGGAGAGAGAAGAGAGAGAGAGAGAGAGAGAGAGAATGTGTCTTTGTAAGTGCCAAGTTTAATTACACATACTATACCGTGGCTCACTAATGCAATAAGCGGCAGCAATTTGCTATCCCTGCCTCGTATACAATAAAGTCCGTACGGACAACAAAACCCCTGACTCCAGACGGTAACCAGGTGAGCCCTCCTTCCAGGTAGTGCGACTCTGCATTAGTGAGCCACGGTATAGTATGTGTAATTAAAAGGAAATTTTTATTCTAAAATTACGTTTAATCTAACATACTTACCGTGGCTCACGCAGAGACCCTCCCTACCTCCCCGCCTTCCTGGTTCCATTAGGAGTTCTCAGTCAAGGTTTAATATACCTCGAAAAGAGGATTGATCTGAGCATGCGCAAGGCACGAGGCCCTTTCAGGGGTTTTGTTGTCCGTACGGACTTTATTGTATACGAGGCAGGGATAGCAAATTGCTGCCGCTTATTGCATTAGTGAGCCACGGTAAGTATGTTAGATTAAACGTAATTTTAGAATAAAAATTTCCTATTCGTAGATAAGGCACCGTGTAGATGCCAATCATTATCATTGTTATTATTATCATCATCATCGTTATATCATTGTTATTGTTATTATCATTATTATTATGTTTTACTGTCATTGCTGTAAGTATTACAATAATTTCTACCAATCAGAGAATGTTTCTGTTTTCGCGCCGCATGGGGAACGATACTGGCTAAACCAAGTTGAAAACATTACAGTTTTTTTGACGGCTAGCTCAATCGATCAACATGGCGGGGAAAAATACCCGGCCAATAGCAAAAATTGTGATCTTTTGTGAACGAAAAGAAAAACTGAACAAAGACGAAAATATGAGTTCATTCTACTCTAATGTCGCCATGGTAGTTCATGACCTTTTTCATTACCTTGATAGGTTAAAGGTCAAGAATGGTAGTTCATGACCTTTTTCATTACCTTGATAGGTTAAAGGTCAAGAATCATAATCCAAGCCGACCATAGAGGTTCTGTTGGACAAATGGAGACAGAGAGACTGACGGACAATGGATTCATGACAATGTTCGAAGCATGTATAACTCGAAGGGGAAGATCACATAGTGTTTCCGTCCGACTTGCAGAATTCAGGCTGTATTGTGCATGGTTGTGACTCCATTACCGCCGCATTCCATGCGATGCAGGACACATTCATTCGCAGGTGAACAATTCAGCAGAGTACTTGTATTCTAGGACAGGGACACATGCAGGGTAAGGCTAGCTAAGTATATTCAGGTTTAACGTCAACAACCGTCTGCGGTGTGGCGGACTGGGGATAACCACCCCAGGAGATTGGGAGGAAATGGACGTAGGTCTTTTATTACACACACCACCAGAACGACAGCACACTATGGTGGGCAGCGCAAATTGCTGTATTTATGTCGGACACCAGCTTGGTTGGAACTGGCAACATTTGACTGCGGACTGACTCAGTATTCTGCTATCAGCCAGTTCGGCACCCCTGCAGGACAAGGACATTTAGCCTTCTTTTTATGTTTCCACTGACCACATGAAAGCGTTGATGGTGGTACTTCTTTTTGTATGTACTGCTTTTCCACTCTGCGGTAATTGGCCTGTTGTGGATTTTAATTTGTGATGTTATTTTGTGTTTAGTGATAATGTTAACGCGCTTTCATCAGTGGTGTAGTCTGCGCGACTGGCCAGGCTGTAAACAATCATTATGTGACGAGCAAACTGGGTTTTGGGACACTTTGAATCATTCATGGTTTTAAGTTTTGTCTGCTGGTGAACAATTGAATTAATGTTGTTTCTTTCTTCAGATGCTTGACATTAAAGTCTTCAGTGTGTGTGTGTGTGTGTGTGTGTGTGTGTGTGTGTGTGCGTGTGTGCGTGCGTGCGTGTGTGAGTGCGTGCGTGCGTGTGTGTGTGTGCATATGTATACCACGTGAGTGCATGCGTGGGTTTCGCATGCCTGTTCTTGTGCATGCGTACGCGCGCGCACGCGCGCGCGCGTGTGCGTGCGTGTGTGTGTGTGTGTGTGTGTGTGTGTGTGTGTGTGTTTTCAGATTCATCACCGCCCACCAGTTGTCAGTTTCATATTTACGCCGACAATAGTACTGTATGGGGAAGCTGTGGCTTTAAAAAGATATACACCACTGACAATTCGTATTCCTGCCAGTTTCTTGTTCAGAGAGGGAATAAGGTATGGATAATATGCTACAAATGCATTCCTCACAAGCATTGGTGAAATACCACTAACGCATCTATCAAAATGAGATACGGATGAAACACCTCTCACTCGTCCATCTAAGGTATGGATGGAACAGTACTAACATGTCTTTTAGAAATAGATGAAGCACTTTAAACACATCCTCATCACTGTTCAGTATCAGTACTAACGTACACCTTGTTGTTGTAAATCAAGAGTGACAGGAAATACATGGAACCACGTAATATTACTGGCCAACAGCAAGCTGGGTTTACGTGCAGATGTTCAGAAGTTGATCATATTTTTTTTTCGGCCTTTAAAACATAAAACAGTGTTCATTAAATCCCAAACTATGCCTACTTTAATAGATTTTGAAAAAGGCATTTGATTACATGTAGAAACCTGCTATGACCTATTTTGATAAGATATGGAAGAAGAGGTAACATTTTAAATGTGTTCAGAACAGGAATAACGTTGAGATAAATTTGCTGAACACATTAAGTGTACAAAAGGGTTGAAAGAAGGGAATGTCTGTGTTCCTTTTTTTTTTTTTGCTTATTCATGAATGAACTAGCGATAGATTTAGGTGAAAATGGAACGTTTAGTCTTTCTGGATTGGTCATACTATCACTGATAATATAGTTCTGCTGTCTGAGACAGTTGTCAGATTGCAAGCAAAACTCATAATTTAAAGCATTTTGCTAAAAAAAATTCGAATCAAGAGTCAGTTTGAACAAACGTATACTAATGTGTTTAGAAAGGTAGGTTATCTGACAACTAGGGAAAGATGGGCATGTGATGGCGTTACTGTGCCTGCCGTTCATGTCTGTGTATGTATTGGTATTCGACCGCGTTTTGTAATTGCTTGTTGGGATGTCTCCAGCACAGCGAAGAATGTTTTATAATGTTAAGAAAGTTTCTTTGCTAAATGATGTTTTTAGATAGTTGGTAGCTTTTTTTTTTTTTTACCCGAATACACCACATCTCACAGTATGGTGTAGAGTTCTGGAGGTGGACAGAAAAGCTGAGCATTCTGAGTGGGTTCATGTACTTGGTCTTAAAGATGAGGAGTAGACATAGTTTACGTAGGGATGTCCAATTTTGTGAATTCTACAGTAAAATACATTTGTTATTGATTGAAATAATCAAAAACGAAGTATAATAGGCTGCCACACAAAACATGCATGTTCAGTGATTTAGACGACAGTAGGAAAATCAAGTGAGTTTCAAATGTTCGTTATAAACATTATCATACAATAGGAGTCAACGACCGATGGCCTGGGGATGGCAGGTCTGATAATGACGTATTCAGTCAAGCCACAGATTTGATAAACGGGGTACTCGACACATTTTACTAGCGAATAATTTTCACTGAATATATTGACATATGTTTACAATTTATGTTGATCAGATTTCATTAAGTACGTCCAGAATTAATGTTCATGCCTCTCAGCACGAAGGTGTATGTAATATTCTGTGTAAAGATTCAAAGGAGGACGACATTAAGCTTGTTTTGTAATGCTCTGTTCAGAACAATCTTCGTGTAAAACATTCCTCAAAAAGTTTATTCACAGCCAGTTTATTTGATAACATCTACGAATGAAAACAATGTATGTAATCAGGTTCAGTGTTTGTACAAGGTACGTCAGTACGCGATATTGTTGGGTCTGCATATCTTAATAGTTTGCAGTACTTTTTATGCTTAACTAATTTCAATCATATTCATAAATATTATTGCTGCTGCTTTTTGTGTGGGGCCTCGGCCTTGAATAAATCATGTTGAGTTTAGGGTCTGTCAATCACTCACGCACGTAGGTTTCACACACGCACACACACACACACACACACACACACACACACACACACACACACACACACACACACACACACATGTACACAGACACACATACAGACAGACAAACACACACACACACACACACACACACACACACACACACACACACACACACACACACTTGTCTAATATCACATAATTTTGTGAAAAGACGTACAAATGAAAATACTACTACTACTGCGACTAAATCTACTACTACTACTACTACTACTACTACAGTACTACTACCAC
>CM065725.1:5251195-5268695 GCA_033310375.1 Conus canariensis | reverse complement strand
CATGGTGACCTCAGTTTCGATGTCCTCTCCACGTCTGTAGCCTTGGTTTTGTTCCGTCGTGGTCACCGATATCGGCGAGTCCATGGGGGCTGTCGTTGGACGGACGTGGTGGCGCCCTCCGGAGGGAGAGCTCACTCACGCCGGCTACGCGACTAAGCAATTATTGTCGTCAGTAGGGGGCTTAGTAGGTGGCGTCCTGCGTATGTTAGATCAGAACAGGCGCCACTGAACACCACCGAAGTGACTCGGCAGCAGTGCAGTGTCTCCTCCGGTGGGTTGCCTCTTGACGACTTGACATTGACTGCTCCCTGTGGATTGCCGGTGCCGGGGCTGCGGCGGGGCCGACCGGGCTGTGGCTGTGGACGGGGTGTCGGAATGAGCGGCGTGGGTGCACTGCCTCTGAAGTTGCGCAGAGGTTGGGACAGCAAAAAAAAAAAAAAAAAAAAAAATTCTACCTCCCTCCCGTCTGTTCTTCCCCTTCCCCTCCCTGACCCCCCTCCCCCACCAACCCACCCTTCCTCCCAAATAAAATACAACTTGCTTTACAGATGTGTAGAAAGAAACTAGGCAGAGCTTGACAGCAGAATGTCTCTGGAGAAGAGACGTCCCTGAGAGAAGCATTTCGGCCCAGGTCACCACTCTCAGATACCCTTCTGCAGTCAGAAATATTTTAAGCACCGATGGGATTCAAACAAGCAATTCCTGGATGGGTGGGTGTTTCAAGGCATGCATGATTTGACGAACATCTTACCCACATAGCTGACAGACAGCTGTTCAGAGTTGAAAACTTACAGCCTCATAAAGTTCACTTTTCTTCTTCCTCAACCAGATCCAGCTGGAACTCTTTTCAGTTGCCTCTGCCATTGCCTTTAGTACTTTGGTCCTCTTCCTACCAGAAATTCAGAACTGTTTCATGAGATCGTGGGGTGATGAGCCTACCCATCCCTCTCCATCCCCCCCCCCCACCCGTCCTTGCTCCAACCTCTATGGCAAGGTCTTTGGATTTGAAGCCAGATTCGCTCAAGCTGCTGGCAAAACTGCCATACTTCTCAGCCTTGTAGATATGAGCTCGTTCCATTCTGCTTTCATACGGCACAAGTGAGTTCAATTGGAATCGTTTGTTTTTTGATGAACCAAAGTGAAGTACAATACCTGGTCTCATGTCACTCTTCCTGATGATCTCTGGGTGGTTTGCCCAACGTGGAAGGTCCGCAGTGTGTTCCCAGTCATCCACTCCAAACGGTGAATCCTGTTTCCATATTCTTGATGTCACAGCTGTTCCACACCCTGATTTGTGGCTTACTGCCGTTGTAGAACGTTGCTGGTGGAACTCCTGATGGCCAGTGTTTCCTATGGCATTGCAAAGCACTTGATTGTATCTTGCACTTGATTGTCTCTTGCACTTGATTGTATCTTGCGCTTGATTGTATGTGTACCTTCCCTGCGTGTGTACTGCTTTACATGATTCCCGGACATGTTCCACTGTTTGTTTGCGCGGACAGAGCGGACACGTGCAAGGTGATTTCCCCAATGTTACCTGGTTTAATTTTGACGACAGAGGGTCGTACACAGATCTGTGGATTAAGCTGATTCTAGGAGTGGCCACATGCCATATATCATTCCAGCCAAGACTTCGCTGGAGTGCATTTTCCCACATAGTCCATAGCCCTTGTTGACCTAGCTGGACTCGCTTCTGGATTCTCTTCGCTTCCCCTTCTTTCTGTCTGTAACTCCTCTGTTCTTGTGTCTCTCTTTGCTTTCCCTTTATCTTTATTTGTTATTTTTTGTTCCGATATATTTTAGGGGTGCCATTATGTATGGTTGGGAGATTTGCCTATTCCTCAGTCATTGTCACCGGTCCAGTCCTTTAAGTTGTCAATCCAGGTTGCCTTCGGTCTACCTCTGGGACATCACCCCCTCCCTTTCTCCTCTGTATCCTGTAGAATGGTCTTGGACAGAGTATCATGGTAAAAAAAGGACTGTATCAGGCAAGCTTGTGCTTGGGAAATTGTCATCGTATGTAATGACATAGTCATTGGCTTCAGGTTCCATGCATGAGATGTTGAGAATCATTTAGCATGTTTTCTGAAAGGCATGGATAGTCAATCAAGACCTGTGTCAGAATCCAGCTCTGCTTACATCCACAGAGAATAACAGATATCAACATTGACTTGGTAGAGTTTTTTTCCTTCTCCACTAACAAACTGATAGTCTTTTTTTTTTCTCTCAGAATTTCAAGTTTGTGTTGGTAGACGTAGCCAGGGTAAGGATCGCCTTGGCTGTGTGTCTGCCAACACAAAACTCAGACTTCATCTGAAGGAAATAGTCTGTCAGTTTCCCAGTGAAAAAAAAAGAACTCTACCAAGTCATCTCCTTTGCTGAGTGGCCGTCCTTGCTTGTGCTAGACAGAAGATATTTGAAGTGGTCCACCATTTCCTCCAGTGTCTCTTCGTTCAGCGTGAAGTTGACTGCTGAATGTCTGCGACTGCTGACCAAGGTTAGCTTTTCTCTGAGCTAACTACCATTCTGCTTGTACTGGATGCTTTTTTTGTTCTTTCCAGTCTGGTGATCATTTTGTGAGTGTTGCTTTACTCACTCCTGAACAGACCAATTTCATCAGCGTAACGCGAGTTGAAAAAAAAACAAACCTGCCTTCAGAAGATTATGAAAAAAATTAATATTCTGACACATTTCCTGCTTTGATGTCACCAGCTATGTGTAAAAAAAAAAAACAGAATGGCGAGAAGAAAGTCCCTTGGCGTACCCCCACGGTAATTCAGGAAATGTATCTGAAGGGTTTTTTTTTTTATTCAGGGGAGCAGCACACTGTTTGCGCTTCAGTAGTTTTAAAATGACGTGCGTGAGTGTGTTGTGAAAGCTACAAATTTACAGATCCAGCTGCAGATCTTCCTGATAGAATTTGCCAACAGCGTTCTTGAAGTCGATGAACTGTGGTAGAAATCATGCTGTTATTTAAAGTTGTATATCTGTCAGCCATCTGAAGCTGAAGGCAAGTTCAGCTAAGATTCATTTGGGCCTGAATCCTGTCTGCTATTCTGCAAGCAGTGCATCTGGCTGGCCTTTGATTGTTTTTCTTGTCTTTTCAACAAAATAGGTGTCTAATTTAAATGATAGCCTAATAGTTTTGATAAATCGTAGGTTTTCTTCTTCTGGCACAGGCGCTTTCTCTTTCGGTCACCGTTTTGTTTTCCACATTTTCTGACAGTTTACCGTTCAAAATAGGAGGGGTATTAAAAAAAATGTTACAGATACCGTTCTTGACAAGAAAATAACATTCCACCATACTTACCACTTGACATGGAAGACGCTCAACATCAGGAATCTATAAAGAAAAAATCGAAATGGAGACTGAGGAGCTAATTGTAAACAACCTACAGGAATACACGAGGGTCTCCCTGGCCGACACCTGATCAGCTCGCTCTCTTTAATACATGTCAGCTTTCTCCTTTTCCTCGACCTGGACACACGTCCTCTCCCAGTTCGAGTGCTTTGCTATGGATCAGCAGAAGCGTTCCTACGACTTGGCCTTTCCCGTTCAGGAAGAAACCGCGCCTTCTCGGCCCGAGAATTGTTACGACTAGCCTCTGCTTTACAGTCACCATCCTTGGCGCAGCCCAACCAAGCCAACGTTTCCACTCTGCTAGACTTCAGAATTTGCACTTCCTGTCGATGACCGGTGTCAGCGCTAGATATACACGGGACCTGTGCCGTTTGCACCGGCTGCTTACCATTCGCGCCCCGTAGCTCTTGTGAGAATTGGCCAACCTCTACGTGGTGCGCAGTCTTTTTCTCTTCGCTTTGGCGGTCAGCCGGTTTCGCCAAGGGTAGGGACCGACGATCCCTGCTTCACCGCTTCAGCTGAGGTCTTGGGCACAGTAAAGACAGGCCAGCGTCTCCCTCAAGCGTGCTCTACGATCCGTACCCCTGGGCGACCTGTTTTTGAGAAGCAGCTGGTTTCCAGCGTTCCTGATCGATCTCAAAGGAGGACTACAGCGAACGCCACTGGCGTGGAGAGTTGCCTGAAGGGCGCGGCTCCAAGAGGGGTTGCCGGTGCGAGTGGGCGCTCCCCGGATATTGTCAGCAGGGAGGACAGGTTGCACTCTGACCAAATGAAAGGTATGATGAGTATGAATGCGAGCGTACCAGAGTCTAGCGAGCGAGAGGAATTAGAACATGACTGGGACAACATTGATGAGTATTATGATGATGATGAGATTTCCGCCACCTCCGAGTTGACACTGGCGAGGCCAGCGGTCGATAATGCATGGTCGGTCATTTCTAACTCTCTCCCAGATACTTATTTTGATTCTCCCGCTGCCCGTGTCTCAGAAGGTATGAATTCGTTCCTCCTTTTTTGAAGACGCCGGCACCGAGGATGCCGATTCGTTACCCGGCGCCTCGGAAGAAAAATAAGTTATTGAGACATGTTGAATGATTTCCTTCTTGACTCCCGTTACTCTCGCTCCATGTTCCCACGGTAAGGGAGGTTTGCCCGGAAGACATCCCAGTTGTGGGAGATACGGGTCTGGTTTCACTTCCTTGTTTTGATTCGCGCACCACCCTCGTCCCGCTGGTTCGAGTTTAACCTTCCTTTTTCGATATCAGTGAAAGAAATACGAAAAAGAACTTGACAAAATGTGGAGGAAAATCTGCCTTTATGTGAATCGATCCTGATTCGGCTGCTCGTCAACCCGTCATCACAGACCTCGATGAGGCCAGTTGTTTATCGCCAGAAACAAATGTCTGACATTTGTTTTTACCTAGGCACCCAGCTGTGCTATGAGCTTGATTCGGTATGGCGATTCGTCGGGATTTGACAGTCGTGTTTGTGCCATACAAACTGCCGACATTTACACGGGAATTCACAAGGATGAAATTCTCCTTCGTTTGGCATCCAGTCGCATGGGCTTTGGTTTCTACGAACCTATATGTTTGAGTCGATGAACGACTTTGTTTTAAATACTGCGGACGTACAATTTTGTGAATAGCCTTTTCTTAAGGAATTCCCGCAGTGATAGCCTTGGTCGTAACGATGTCAACGAGTTTTCTTCTCCTGCTGAATATTGTCCTCGGGTGTCCATTTTTCATGGTCACGAGTTCGTTTGTACGGATAACAGTCTTTGATGATGCCAGAAATTGAGGAAGGAGCACGGAGTTTTACCTTTTGTTGAGTTTTCTGTCTGGTGCCTTTTCGCCGACAATATATTTTGGTCTGGTGCCTTTTTGGCGACGATATATTTTGACCCTATTTTCCACAATAAATTGATGTTATTGTCCATGCACATTGCTGTTTGATTTTGTTTTGTTTGCTGTATATTGTGTCTCGGTATGAATAGTTATATCCTGCATGACAGTGATCGGGAGCTCTGTCTTGCGAGATTGGTTTTACATGGGTCTTCTCTTTCTGATACCGACTCATTTTCTTTCTCATATTGATCGTATGTCGATCAGTACATAAGGGGGAGCGGGGACCATTTTTGACTCTACCACCGAGCTCTGGGATGAGTTAGGTCAGCTTTGTGTTCTTTAAAGGGGTCCTCACCCCTAAATAGCATGTTTGGGTTGTTCAAAAGTATGATCGAGCGTGTTTCGATGTACGTGTTACTTTTCTTCTGGAACTCACTTCTATCCGTGTTTCGGGTCGTGCAAGTAGCCAAATCGTGACTCGCCACGGAGATTGCCGAGAACAGTACGGAAAGAGACGAGAGTCGGGGATTCCGCAAGTGACGTATAAATGCCGAGACTACCGTGAATGAAAGACATGTCCGTAAAAGCTTTCGCTATGAGGACGTAAAACTCAACTATTTTCCGGCGATAATGGCAGATGCTCCCAGCTACGAGTCAAGTTCCAACGAAGAGGACATCGAACGTGAAATTTTCACTGAAGTGTATGGAGTTCAGCCGAACCAGTTTGAACCTACAGCTCCTTTGTACAGTACCACCTCCCTCGCCACCAGACGCTTGTGTTTCTTTCCAGGCAGTTCGACATTATTTTTACAGGTTGACCATATTATGTACATGTACACACATATGCACGACACAGATAGTACATCACACAACACACACACACACACACACACACACACACACACACACACACACACACATTACCGTAGTATGTAAATAACTTTAAAATGATTATGTGATACACCACATTTTCTTTCAGTTGTTTAGATCTATCAGATAATGCCTTTTCCTTTGAACAGGAGTTTGTCAGCTACTGCATCATCACACTAATTCTCTTCCCTGCTGTAGAAATCTTTTTGATAGGGTTTCACTTTCAGTCCCCCCTCCCCCCCCCCCCCCCCCCCATACACACACACACACACACACACTTTTTTTTACATTCTTCATTTTCAATCTCACTCCCTCCACTTAAATTCTGAAGTTCCACAATGACAGTTAGAATCTGAGGGGTCTTTTACAATATATTGCAGTCAAAGATTCTGGCTGTTATTTTAAAAAAACTGATGCGTGACGTGCCGTACATCAGATCTAAGCTGCAGATCTAAGCTCATTATTCTCTTACTCACCAGGGCAGTTTATAGCATACAGACATACCACACCTGCATGTATCTTAAAATGCACACTGTCACCATCCTGTATCCAAATACTGATGAATAATTCACTTACTAAACCATATGGTTGTTGGGCAGAAACTTGAACTTGCAAGGGTGCCTGATGTTCAGCAATGTCCTGAAAAATAAAAACCCAAACTATTATTCACTGGAGTCCAACAAGTTGTTATTTGTGGACATGGACACTTTCTTGATAATAAGAATCATACCTTCAGTTTTGTTGGAAACAGCAACAGCAGGGGAAAAAAATTAATCACAAACATGCAACAGTTTCAGTGACAGCAGGCAATGTGACTGACTGACTGCCACTGTGACTCTGGCATGTGTGACTGAAAGTAACAATGTATGTTTCAGTTTGATGCCAACACTCTACAAAAACCAACAACTATCTTTACAACCAACCATGCACTGAGAATGAAATGAAACACAAAAAGATCAACCACTCATTCCACAAACCTTACCTTCTTTACGTCTCTGAGATTGGCTCTCTTGCTCCTGACAGAATCCGTGTCACTGTTGCGTTTGAGGCTTGCACTTGCAGCCGGCGAATGAACAGAGAGTGCTTTAATACATTTTTCTGTTATAATAGTTGGCACAGCATCCTCTTTCAGCTGTCTTCAGACCCGAATTCCAGCTTCCACCTTTACCTTCCAGGTATGTTGGTCTTGGAAACTGCTCTTCAAAGTGACGACAGCAAATGCCATGATAACTGTCCCGAAGAACAAAATCTTTCCTCGTTGTGGTGACAACATTTATCCACAATCGCCTAAACTGGCTGGAAGCACCTGGAAAAGCATGAACGCTTACTCTTTGCTTATTTCCTGATGAAATTCCGCAACCAGACACAGCACACATTCGCCCCATCTCACTTCAGCCGAACACGAAGAGTGCCTTGGCTTTTCTACGTCATCAGTCGGGAAACCCCCCTTTTATCGAAATCGAGGCACTCGTTCCTGTTTCAGCCTCTCGCTTTCCCGGTCCGCAGGAAATGCTGCTCTCACTGCAAGATGAGAGCACAGGCGGCTGATTTGGGGCTGGGTTTCGCAATACGACCACATACCAAAACCGTGTCTTTGGTCAAAATAGATTTGTAAAAATGGGTGAGAACCCCTTTAAGTCTGAACACTGGTGGGTCTCCCGGGTGAGAGTTTCCACCATCCTTTTCAATATTGTGGCATTTGTTTGGACAGGTAAGTGTGAACAAAAGGAGTTTTGCTACTAAAAGTAGTTTTATGATATACTTACCTGTCCAAACGTGAGGACACCTCCTCCCCGCAGTATAGAAGGAAGAAAAAACTGAACTGTATTGAGGGTAGCAAGTCAATTGCGTGTCGGTCAGGGGAGACCACTGATGTATTCCTGTAGGTTGCGTAGGGTTGTGGAAATTCCTGATGTTGATCGTGTCCCGCGTCTAGTAGAGATAAGGCATTTGTTTGGACAGGTAAGCATGTCATAGAACTATATTTAATAGTAAACATTCCTTTTATTTCTCCGACCGAAAAAAGAATCACTTCTTGTTTCTTTCTTTATGGTCCTAAAAGCTATGAAGGTCTGGCATACTGCAAACTAATTAACATACCAGGTATCTTAATGTCCTGAAGTAAAAAAAAAAAAAAAAATGGGTCGGTCAGAATGCAGTGGACATAACATTCAGAACAGATAAAAGACCTGAAAAGCTAACACATTCCATCAGAATTCGGCGTTTGTATAATCAATGATTTGTATGACAAACTTGTTGCTTCGAGAGATGCGCTCGGTAGCGTGTTTTATGTGTGTGTGTGTGTGTGTGTGTGTGTGTGTGTGTGTGTGTATGCGCGTGTACGTGTTGTAAAAATGCGCATTCTTGCGAGCTTCCATGTATTTGTGTGTGTCTACATTGTGTGTGTGTGTGTGTGTGTGTGTGTGTGTGTGTGTGTGTGTGTGTGTGTGTGCATGGCAGGCCCGTCTCTGTCAAAGTAAATTCAATTTACTGCCCAGACAGCGGCAGAAGTTGCTGCGTAACGCTTTTGGTCATTGTCACCTTCCTTCTTTCGCAGGCACTATGCGTGTTGTGATTTTATGTCAGCACAGTGTATATGCCATTGCCTGTTTGTTCCCAGACAAATCACCTGCTACTGCCTGCCTTTTCCAAGTGGATGCCGTGAACATGACGATTTCAGGGAGTTGTTATTTTGCCAAAGTTTTCGCCTCGGATAACTCGTATACTTGCAAATGGATACAGGAATTCGAAAATCAGGTAGGCTACCGACCGTAGTGCCATCAGCTAACACACATACACAGACACACACACACACACACACACACACACACACACACACACACACACACACACACGCACACACACACACTCACTCACTCACTCACATATATGCACGTGTGCGCTCACACACACATATCCACACACACCACCATTGATCGCAAGTTAATGAATATGTACTGACTGACTAATACAAGATTTGTGAACCTGACAAAAATATGGTGAGCGAAGAACAAGCATATCTTGCGCTTGTCTTTAAGTGTCGGTGAAAGAAGACCGTGGTGTGTGTGTGTGTGTGTGTATGTGTGTTTGTGTGTGTGTGTTTGTGTGTGTGTGTGTGCGCGCGCGCACGCGTGTGTGTGTGGTGTGCGCGCTCAAGCGCATGTACGTGCACATATGTGTGTGGTTATAGCAATTAAAATGTGCGTGTGTGTTTGTGTGTGTTTATAGTAGTTAAATATGTATATTTGTTATGGTGATATATATATATATATATATATATATATTTATATATATATATATATATATAATATATATACACACACACACACATGTGTGTGTGTAAAAAGAGGTTACTAACAGGTGGAATGATTAAACTTACTAATTTACATCTGCACTGCTTGAAGACTAAAATGTAATTCAGGGGCAAAATCCCGATGACGCTTATGAACCTCTGCTGAATGAATGGAACCCAGAACACTAGGAAGCTGTTTAAAACATTGTCCGGTCCAATGTCTGCTGGAATTCCCATGTTCACCGTTCGTTTTGTGTCAAAATGCAAATTTTCAAATAATGCTTGGATTACATGTTTGCATTATTAGTTGTTGTTTGTTTGTTTGTTTGTTTGTTTGTTTTTACAATACTCAATGCCCAAGAATTGTCAGCAACTTAAAATACGGTGTTTATTAATCAAGGTATTGGGGCAGAGATAGTCTGGGAAGCATTCGGTGTGTGGTTTTGTAGTAGTAGTTGGGTTTTTTTTATGCTCTAGTTGTTTCATTTTTGATGATAAAAAAAAACCCACACCAATAAGTACTTTCCTCGATCAAGGAAGTTGTAAACGTTATTAATTCCTTTGCAGTTGTGATTTAAAACTATGTCCTTGAAAAATTTCAGTGTGATAAATTTAGAGTAAACAGACATTGTGTCTTTCTGCTGTTGCATTTCACAGCATATGAATATTTATAACAAACAGTTATTTCTGTCAGCTTGCTCGAATTAATGATTTAATCTTTGGCTTAGATTCTCCATTTTCGTTTGTTTATTTTGTTTAATAAAATGTGATCTACTTATTTCAGCGTTAGAAAAAAGGGTATTGGTGATGAATCTTTGTGGAGGTGAACAGGTAGTATATCAAATATAGGAACATATTATCAAACAATGGTAATTTTCACAAGAACTTCCATATTTATACATAACTGGAAGACTGGCAATCCCGAGATGTTCTACCAATATATATATATATATATATATATATATATATATGTGTGTGTGTGTGTGTGTGTGTGTGTGTGTGTGTGTGTGTGTGTACTGACTGTCCATTTGATTGGCGCTTTCAAGGGGACGACGAGAGCTCTTTCAGGGCGAATAAATCCGCTGCTTTCTGGAAGTTCTGTGCTAGTAATTTCCTCTGTTCTTTCATCGCTTTGACTCTGCCCTTTTGTTCGTTTTTGTCGCTGTGTTTCTTTAATATTGTTTGCTTCTTTTTTTTTGCCGTAGCTGAATCATTCTTGTCTTTGTGTTAGAATCTCTTTTACACCTTCTTTTCTGGTCATTATTTATGATAAGCCAGCTTTTTGTTGTAATCAGGCGCCTTGTAACTAGTTAGGGTTGTATACACTCGTCTGAGTGGACGCCACGTGCCCATTCTTCGTGTGTATTTGTCCATATGGCTTTTATGTATTTTTTGCTATCTAGAATGTTATCTTTTATTTGATTTCTCAATTTTTAAAATAAATCCTATTGGCATTTTCACACGAGAATGATTTAAAACAGGGACAAAGCATTTGATTCGCTATTGTTCAATGGTCTGTTTGCATTTTTTCCCCCTGTTTACAGACGGAAGTTTCCATCTACGGATATTATGATCATCACTCGTACCCATACTCAAGCAACAGTCCAAAATTCCAGAATGCAACCTGTCATTTCAGCTCCAAGTTATATCCTATCCCCAACAGTCGCATCTCGTACACCATCGATTTCAAACCAGGAGATCCGGCTCTCATTGCTACCGTGCGTATCGGTAAGTGTTTCATTGTTTCACCTTTTCTTTACAAAATATGGTCTCGTAAATATGTTAGATCACATCATGCACCACTGGACACCATTGAGGCGACTGGATGGCGGTGAAGGGTCTCCTCTAATGGGTTGCATCCATAGGAGGACATATCGTTTGTTCCATGTGGACTGGCGGTAGTGCGGTTGCGTCATGGCGTGCATGTGTATGCAGGGTGGTCGGAATGAAACTGTTGGAAATATACCATGAACAGTACGTGGGAAAACGAGATATCGAAAAAAAGAAATAGTGGCTGCAACCAGTTTACTCCCATTAATTTTTTCAAACAAATGACTTTAAGGTATTCTTTAACATTCAGAATTGGGGCTTTGTTCGACGATCATATTTCAAGATGATGGATGTTCAGCTGAACTTGAAAAAAAGTGGTTTCGGTAGAAGACATAATGCGTTCACCAACACCAATTGCTGCCACAAGGGTATAATCAATATCTCAATATCAGGCTGTCGCAGGGAACGAACAGTGTCAGGCTGTCGTGAGCTAACTGAGCACAGCAGACATTGCACTGCGGCCGAGCCACCTCACCAGTGTTCAGTGGTGACTGCTCTGAATCAGCATACGCAGAACGTCATCTACAAAACTCCTTTTCTCGACTATTCGTTTAACTGGTACCGTATGTTGTATTCGTGATACAATAATGAGAATGTTCCACTTATGACTTCAATATTGTACTGATTGTCAATAAGTTACTTTGATTTCCACAAAATGCAGACTTTTATTTGTTGGTACTCTTTGTAAACTGTTGATATTTTTCAGAAGTAGCCCCACGTTCCGAAAATGAGCAGACATGTTGTATCTATCCCAAGTATATTTATTAATTTGTGGTTGCTCATTACGTAAACTCTAGAAGAGATTCAATATTGGAAACACTTGCACATAACAGGTATGGTAAAAATTTTATTCTTCTGGTCACAATCTTATCATATTCAGATAGGTATTAAATAAAATTGCGCACAGGTGCGTGCTCAACCACGCACGCAGAAACACTCATACATGTTGATGAAATCACCCCCAAGCACACGCACACACGACCACACACACACGCGCACGCACACACACACACACACACACACACACACACACACACACACACACACACACACCACACACACAATACACGGACACACACAAACGCGTAGACACGTTTGAATGCACGTACACAGTAACTGTTAAGCACAAGTAAACATTGAACAATTTTTTGATTGAAGGCCACAAGATAGAAGAAATATGAAAGTGACCATCATGAAAGGTAGTTTAGCAGTGTGAAAATTACACTGTGCAACGGCATTAGTAGAGCAACATATGTAATTCTTTGGACATCCCCACCATCCAAATGTTTTAATGAAGAGGACACCTGATAGCTTAAAACTATATTCTAACGTTAGCTTATTTTGAAATGAATTTCACCGTAAAAATGGACGAAAAAACCCGTATTTCAATATAATACGCCCACTAGAGGGGTAGTACCGCTTTGGGACTGTGTTCCTATGTATTCAACTTCTTCACGAATTTTTGAATCAAATGTGTAATGCGCGTGTGGTATGTGTGTGTGTGTGCGCGCACGCGTGTGTGTGTGTGTGTGTGTGTGTGGGGGGGGGGGGTAAACTTTAACGTTGGCATTTTCTAAGCAATTATAAGCATGAACATAATTCAGCTTTGCAGAATGATAAATATTGTTATGATCTTTCTAGCCATCCCTCTTGTGAAGATATCCCTGAATCGTAACGGCTGAAAATCTGCAATTAACATTTTCAGCAATAAAATGAATGTAACAGAATTGTCATTCTTTTTGTTGTGTGTAAATAATGATCATTACAGCTATTGCTGTACACGCTGACAAATTCATGAAAAATAATACGTGCAAAAACATGAAAAAGATTGAGTTGCGATTTGTCAAGATCACGCCATTTATTTGCCATTTCCACAAGGTAGAGGAGAAGATATGATTAAAAAATAATTGCTAAAAAGAAAACTAAGCAAACCAACAAAATAACGGCGAAGAGTCATGCATGTTACATCAAAATATTACGTCATGTCAATGGTTCATTCTGGCTATTCATATGAGACCTGTTCTCTGTTCTAAATATTACGTCATGTCGATGGTTCATTCTGGCAATTCATATCAGACCTGTTCTCTGTTCTAAATATTACGTCATGTCGATGGTTCATTCTGGCAATTCATATCAGACCTGTTCTCTGTTCTAAATATTACGTCATGTCGATGGTTCATTCTGGCAATTCATATGAGACCTGTTCTTGAAAAAACAATGATTACTCTGTGTGACAGAAGTAAATCTCAGAGGTGCACTTTTCAGTTCGAGAGACGTGCACGTGATTATTTCATAGGGAGAGCAGCAGTAGTTAAGGTCAGGACATTTCTGCCTTGGGTCAGAGAATAAAAGTCAAGAAGGGAGTGGAAGGGTGAGTAGGTGCAGGTGAGGACTAGGCAGTGGTAGTGAGTGAAGGTGGTTGATGACACCTCTTGGTGATAATGAAATAAGTAATCAACACATACAGAAGTAAGAACTTACAAAGTTCCCTGTTTATGTTAGTGCTGACTGCTACCCACACCTTTTGTGCTTGTCATCGGGTGGTGGTGTGAGATTTGTATCTACATACACCTCTCCTCCTTGCCTTTCATCTGCTGTCACATGTCTTGATCACGTGTGAGTCACATGTTGGCAGATTGTCTCGCTGCTTTCTTTCGCTAATGGAAACAGTATGGGTTGCATTTCAAAGCAGATGTCTAACTTCTTCGTAATATTTCGACCCGGATGCAAAGTGGTTTTTATTCAGTTGCCAATGATATAAGAAATAGGGGGGTGCAAAAAAAAAGAAAAAGATTCACACATACCAAAAATGACTTCGGTAAATTTTGCCATGCTTGAAATTAGTTGAATCGTCAACAAATTCACCTGTAGTTGCTGAAGAAGAAGAAGAAAATATGAAAAAAGGAAATTTCTCCAGGTTTAAATCGAAACATATGCCATGGTGAAAAGCCTTCGTTGTTCGGTGTCGTTGTTAATGTGGACTAATCGTTGACCTATATTGGATGAGTTCAGTTGCTTGATGGTCATGATCATGGTGAACATTGCAGATGAACACTGGAACGTCACGGTGGAAGGTTCGAAAGATGTGACAGCTACTCTGGTTCCTGGCATGCTTGAAGGTCGGTTTGCTGTTTTCAGTGAAGTCACATTCGGTTTACATCTGTTAAAGTCTTTGCCACCACCGAGAAGGTTATGGTTGTACCCTTATCTGTTTGATTCAATCTATGTCTGTCCGCAGGATTTCACAACAATTGTTGAACTGATTTTATCGAAACATTTTGAAACGATAGAATGCGAACCAATATCAATACAAGTTTGGTGCAGATCCATTGAGCAGATCCGGATCACAAGACAGATCCAGGATCCACCCAGCAATAATGACACAATTTTCAGTTAACAAGGATATCGTAAAGTAAATGCATACAAACAGATAACTGTCTGCGAACTGGTCTATTTCAGTTTCAGTAACCTATTTTCATGGAATGTTCAAACTTTCTGATGATATACACGTTGACACTTTGTATTTTTCATCAAATTATTACAAATTACTAAGCTGATATTGATCCCCCAAGCAAAAGAACATTCACATTTTTACAAAAAAAAAAAAAAAAAAACACTTTCGGTCCTTACCTACTATTACTTCTCAGGCAAAATGTATGATTAAGGTACATGCAGTCATAAGCGCCATTTTTGTTTTCGTCAGGATGTTTCAAAGTAAAGCCATTTTGGATTCAGAATATCACAAAAATATAGTTTTTGTTAAATCCAAGATGGCACACATCCGTAGGTTTTGCTGCATTTGACAGGATTTTGAAGATAGATTAATGCAGAATGGGAGAGCACGCGTTCATTCTTTTTTTTCCCGCTAAACAGTGTGATATTGATTATTTTGTGACATTATCTGGCTATTTTTTGTGGCAGTATACTAATTTACAACGATTCATTTCGTAGAAAACATTTGTCTGATTTGCGTAGAGAAAATGTCAGGTAGACAAACAATTATTACAGTAAAGACTATTTTACACATGAAGACCATTCAAGACGGATCGAATTGGAATCTTACTTTGAATTAGAAGGGGTTTTTTTTAGATTCCTTAATGACACGTGTTTTTATTATCGATTGAATGATAGACTCTTGAAAATGAATGAGAAAGAAAAAAACAATAGCTATCTATCAATCTATCTATCTATATATCATACATATAGATATATTTGAGTGTGTGTGTGCGTGTATATGTATATGTAATATATATATATATATATATAAACATCCAAACAAAGAACTAAACAACAACCACGTTGAATTTTTTCCAATATTTCGACCTCTTTGGTCTTCCTCACGGGACTTTAATGATGGAATCCATATATATATATATATATATATATATATATATATATATATATATATATATACATATACATACATATAGATATGGTCCTGACTGACGTGGTACAAATATAATGTTGTAATTCGTGTGTGTATAGATATGTTTATAGGACGTTAGTCTTACCATCTACCACAGAGAATTTGTGCACAGTTCTACCTGTCTTTCACCATTTTTCATTCATCAAGCATAAAGATTTTTTGTCTTATTGATTATTGTTTTTATATTATATATTTGCCTTATTATTTCTTCATGTCTGTGTCCCCTCATTCCCCTGTTCCACCTTTTACTGGCTGCCTCAGTAGACTGTAGGATGGTGATCTTCTCCCGTCGAGGTGCAAATGCCACAGAAGGGTACACCTCTGTATGAGACTATGAGTTGGACAACCTGATCAGTCTGCTGTCATGTTTCACATAAGAAATGAAATCCAATTCTAGACAGGCGTCTCTTCCATCATAAATGCTGTTATAAGAATATGACAGAAATATCTGACCATTGGTTCTCACATACATCCATACAGACGTATCTGGACCCAAACATTTCAGTTAGGAATTAGTAACGATTAAGCTTCTTCACACTGAACAAAAACAGCAATAATATCAGTGACGCATACATTATACAAAATATTGCTTTCATTTTGATATTTGTTAAAGTTGATGCATTTCTCTTTATAAAGTTCTGTAAATGGCAGGACAATGCAATGAAAAATGCGCCAACATTTTCTCTCTCACTTACATACATCTTCAAGAAAAAAAAAAGGTTTTTCGTGTGTTTAGCCTTAATTTTTGTTTTTATTGCAGCAAAGCGGCGTGGATATGTGGGCAATGTATACAATTGTAAACAAACATTTCTTTGGTAAACGTAGTGGTAGAAGTAGAGGTATTTCAGGCTAGAAAAATTGCAATGGAAGAATTGAATTATTTTCTGCGCATTTCAGTGTTCCGAGTTTTGCTAGACTATCTGCTACTTCATTCCACTTCAGACCCCAATGTGATAGAACCTAGTATAAATCTAAGCTTACGCCTGAGACTCAATGACTACAAAAGGTCTTAGAATCAAAACTATACACAAAACTAATAAGGAGCACTTGAGTATTATCAATAAAAGTTAAAGTCATCAGTACAGCATATAATTCTGCTGTCTATACCAAAAATCTTTTCTAGCTTTCTAGCTGTATTTACATCTGAACCATCTGCGTAATTAGGTGATTAGGATGAAAATTCTCTAACGGTTCTTCACCATTCGCTAGAAAGTAAGTATTTTTTGGGGGGGGGGGGGGGGGGGTTGAAAATTTTCGGAAAATCCGCGTTAAAAGCCATGAAAATCACAACAGTAACTGAAAACGTAGACATAGAAGATCCGAACCACATGCATGTAGCTGACCACTTCTAAACTCTTCGTTTACAAACAGATGAAACATTTGCCACTTTGTTACATTCGTTTGCATTGCATGTACTTGACCCCCTTTTCCCAGTTTAACTGTTCTGCTATCAGTACTGTGTAATTATTTATAAAGAAGATTTGGGGCAAAGAATAAACTTTTTGTCCATATCTTAACTGTGATCGGACTGAAAAAAAGACAGGTGTAAAACGGTTTTATTGTAATAGACCAAAGGGTTAACATATTAAAAAAAAGGGTCTTCTCTTTGTTTTATTTATGATATTTTATCTGCGCATGAACAAACTCAGTTTTGGTGTGGTAAAGATTGCTAAAAACTATACATTGTTGACATTTAAACACGGTACCATCTAAATTCAGGGATAGCAATACTGAAGAATTTTCCTATCCTTCAACAGCATTGAAACGTTTTGATCCGGATAATTCTAGCCCGTTTTTTTTCATATAAGCAGACAGGTTGTTCATTTCATGCTTCTACACTTATCTAACTGACCAGTCATTTGCTTGTTTTCTTA
>CM065725.1:5236195-5246195 GCA_033310375.1 Conus canariensis | reverse complement strand
AACGTTATAATCACAAAGAAAACATTCATTCAGTAAATCACTGGAAGCTCGTTTTCCAGCAATGACAAGCTTTTTAAAAAATATTTTTAGATTTGCCTCGAGGTGACGTTGTTTGTCCTTTGATACGTCACCGCCTTTTGACGTCTGTGTGATGTTAGATGGTTTGTGTTTGTTTTTTCTTTTATAACAACGTGCACTTCCACTGTTATCGTTTTGTCCTCAGATACGTCTCCACTTACAAATTGTTCGCTTGACGTCAGTGCTGATACTATGACGGTGTCCGGTTCTTGTGACGTGGACAGGGTGTTCAGCGGTGATGGCATCGTCAACTGCACGTTGATTGAGCAATATGAGAATCAGGTAAAATTGGGATGTTGATGTTGAGAATCAGGTAAAATTTGGATGTTAATGTTGAGAATCAGGTAAAATTGGGATATTGATGTTGAGAATCAGGTAAAATTGGGATGTTAATGTTGAGAATCAGGTAAAATTGAGATGCACACACACACACACGCACGCACTCACGCACACACTCCTACGCACGCACGCACACACACACACACACACACACGCACGCACGCGCACGCACGCACGCACGCACGCACGCACGCACACACACACACACACACACACACACACACACACACACATTGGTCCATGCTGACTGCAGGCGCTCTCGTAGCTGGCAAGGCCAACGCAAGACAGGTAAGATCGGCTGCGGGGGCCGGAGGTAAAGGTTTGATCAGGGTTCGATTTCGCAGCAACACAGTTCTTCCTTTTGCGCCTTTTGTTCTCAAGGGTGCCCCTGTGGACGTTTTTGAAGGAGGAGACAGCTTTGGTAGAGGTGTGTCGCCAGGCGTTGCAGTTCGCAGCTAGGGAGAACTACTGGCGATGGTCAGTATCACAGGCATTGAGAGTTTTTTTATATTTCAAACATTCTTTGTATTGCTTCTTTGGTGCCCCTCTGTCGCGAAGGCTGGTGGAGAGTTCACCATAGAGGGCGATCTTGGGCAGGCGATAATCCTCCATCTTGGAGACATGCCATGCCCATCGTAGCTGGGACTTCAGCAGTATGGCCTCGACGCTAGTGAGCTCCGCCTGTTAGAGAACTGTAACACTGGTGACTTAGTCACTCCAGTAATATTGAGGATGGAGCAAAAGCAGTGCTGATTGAAGCGTTCAACGAGTCTCAGGTAGTCATGGTAGGTGATCCATGACTCCGGAGTCTTACAGAAGCGTGGTAAGTCCAATGGCTTTGTACACTGTGATCTTGGTGCCCTTCTTCAGACATTTGTTGTTCCACACTCGTTTGTACAATCTACCGAAAGCACTGTTCGCCATAGCCAGTCTGTTGTCAATTTCCCTGTCGATTTTAGCGTCTGATGAAATGATGCACCCCAGGAAGGTGAACTGAGAGACTGTTTTCAGTTCAGCCTCTTCAATTTTGATGTGGGGAAAGTGGCACTCTTCCCAAGGCACAGGTTGGTGGAGGACCTCCGTCTTCTTCAAGCTGACTTCCAGCCTGAAGATCTGGGCAGCTTCTGCAAAGCAGGATGAGATAACGCCGCAGCGTTGTCAGCAAATAGGTCTTTGATCAGTTGCTTCAGGGTCTGGTCTTTGTGTGTGCCTGTAGTCGTCTGAGATTGAATAGAGACGATGGCTGATGTAGACTCCATCTTCGCCATCAAGGTCTTCAGTGGCTTGTTTGAATTTGCTGAAGTATATGATAAAAAAGAGTAGGTGCTAGGATGTAACCCTGCTTCACTCCGTTGATGATGGGGAGGGACTTTGAGAGGTCACTGTTAAATCTCAATTGGCCACGCTGATCTTCATGCAGCTGGATGACCATGCTGAGGAACGTTGGAGGACAGCCAAATCGTTCCATGATATGCCACATTCCTTTTCTGCTCGAACGCTTGGGTTAGGTCGACGAACGTTACATACAGTCCTTTCTTTTGCTCCCGGCACTTCTCTTGCAGTTGCCTGAGCACAAACACTATGGCTGTAGACCAGCCGCCTCGGCGAAGTGGTTAGCGTCGCGGACTCCCGGCTGGGAGGTCGTGGGTTCGAATCCCATCAGAATCATGTGGGTTTTTTCTGCCCCGACCGGCTCCTACCCAGAGTTGAGTTTGCTGCGGACTCAGTTGGGAAGACTGGGACCACACAGTCGAGCTTCATCCACTTAATGGATGCGTCTCTGAGAGTGTTGCTCAAATTTCCTGACCAACACTGCAGGAGCCTGTATCTCTCGGGCCTGGTTGACGCCGGATATATTATGAAAGTAAGCGTAGAGTACAGCCCTGTAGTCTCATGTAGTCTCAGACCGAAATGGAAATCCGTAGCATCATCTTAATCATCCTCATTCTCATCGATCAGCATAAAAAGGTCTCAAATTCTGTGGCCCTTCATGCTCTGCTCTCATGGTGACCTCAATTTCGATGTCCTGTTCCACGTCTGTGGCCTTGGTTTGGTTCCGTCGTGGTCACCGGTAATGGCGAGTCCATGGGGGCTGTCGTTGGACGGACGTGGTGGCGCCCTCCGGAGGGAGAGCTCACTCACGCTGGCTCCGCGACTAAGCAATTATTGTCGTCAGTAGGGGCTTAGTAGGTGGTGTCCTGCGTATGTTAGATCAGAACAGGCGCCACTGAACACCACCGAAGTGACTCGGCAGCAATGCAGTGTCTCCTCCGGTGGGTTGCCTCTTGACGACTTGATATTGACTGCTCCCTGTGGATTGCCGGTGCCGGGGCTGCGGCGGGGCCGACCGGGCTGTGGCTGTGGACGCGGTGTCGGAATGAGCGGCGTGGGTGCACTGCCTCTGAGGTGGCGCAGAAGTTGGGACAGCAAAAAAAACAACAACAAAAAAAACAAAAAAAACACTATGGCTGTAGTGCTCCTGTTGGTTCTGGAGCCGCACTTGCTCTTTTAGAGATAGTCTTCGGCGATGGTAGGGGCCATGTTGCAGGATTTTTCCTGTGATGGAGAGCAGAGTAATCCTCCGGTAGTTAGAGCAGTTTGACTTTTCCCCTTTGTTCTTTTACAGGGTAATCATGGCTGCATTGCGGAGATCTTGTGGTAGTTTGCCCTGCTCCCAGCAACAGACAAAGACCTCATGCAGTTTTGCATGTAACGCTGGGCTCCCGTGCTTCCAACCCTCTTGTGGAATTCCATTGACTCTTGCAGCCTTACCACTCTTCAGCTGCTCTTTGGATTCTGTGGTGTCTTTGATGGTGCACAACTTATCCAGTTCTGCTCTAACTGGCTGTTAGGGAATGCAGGGAATTGCTGACTCATGGACGGAGCAGTTAGTGCTGAAGACAGCCTGGAAACACTCCGTCCAACACCTTAGGATTGATGCCTTGTCCGTGAGCGCCTGGCCATTTGAGCTACACAGGAGACTCTGGACCTGATACGTAGGACCATACACCGCCCTAAAGTTTCGCATAGGTCACTGTGTCGCGCACAGCTAAGTTTTCTCATTGTGGATCTCTCGAAGCTTGCACTGGAAGTTGCTGCATACTTGACGGAAGGTAGCTTTCTTCTCAGGACAGGACAGCTGAGCCAAGGGAGCCTGATGAGCAGATCTCTTCTTCGCCAGCAATTCTTGATTTTCCTCGTTGTTTTCGTTGAACCAATCTTTGTTCTTCCTTGTATAGAAGCCAAGGACTTCCTCAGATGTCTGCGGAATGGCAATTTTCAGTTGTTGCCAAAGCGTGTCAGGAGAGGGATCTGTGGGCTGTCTTGCAACTTCAAGCCTCAACTTCAGGCCTGACAGGAAATCAGCTTTCTTTTTTTTTTTTTTCCCCACCACCACCCCCGCCTTTACTTTTTTCTTTTCCTTTTTCTTGTTTATTTTTTTCTTTTTTTTTCTTCTTTTTTCAATTTTTTTTCCTTTTTTAAGGCGGTCTTTTATTTATTTTTTTTCCCCTTTCTTTCTTGACTCACGCTCACCATGCAAAATCTGTGTGTACATTACCGATGGACAATTGTTTGATAGTTTTAGTGTGAAGGAGAATGATACAAAATGTCTGGGTTTGTTTATGTACTGATGTGTGGTGTACTGACACTTTCATTCTGCTGTGATAACTTCTTTCTAATAAATGGATACAATTAAATCAACATAAGGGTAATAAAGTGTTCTTAGAATTAAGAGCAAAAAAACAAAAACAAAACAAAAAAAACAAAACAAAAAAAAATTGTGCCTGCGCGCACTCGCGCGGGTTCATATATGTGTATGTGCGTGTGTGTGTGTGTGTGTGTGTGTGTGTGTGTGTGTGTGTGTGTGTGCGCGCGCGCGCGCGCGTGCGTGTGTGCGCACGCGTGCATGTGTGTGAACTTGCGTGAGTGTGTATACTTGTGGGTGTGAGTGTACCTTTTCATCTTTTTTTTATTATTCTAAGTTATCATATGTGAATCATGTCATTTATGATAGCATCATTATCTTAGAGTCACTGGCCATTGTAATTATTTAACATATTTCAATAAGATTGTAAGAACGGTATATACTTTTTTCTCAGTTGCAAGTGTTGTTCAAATATGACTTGTAAAGCTGGCAACGCTTTTGTTTTTCGAGCTAATGCACATTTTAGCTATTAAAAGAATATGATTAACTGCTGCTCTTTCGATCTTATTGAATTTTTTATTTTGCACACCAAACATTACATCAGCCAACGACAGTTTTAGCGTTTTTCCAACCATAGTTGGTATGAACCTTTCTATTTCTTCCCACAGTCTATACACGGGTGGGCAATAATAAAAGAAATGTTCCATAAAGTCAATGTCATTGACACAGTTATCGCATTTATTGGTTTCTGTTAATTTCATTTTCTGAAGAAGAATATTTGTGGGATAGATGTTGTGATTTATCTTCCACTGCAGCTCGTATAGTCTGGTTTCCTTTGTGGATTCTCTTGGAATCAACCATACGTTTTTATCTAATTGAACACCAAGCTTTCTGCGCCAGAAGGCATCAGCATGAGGTAAGGTTTTCGTGGTATTATTTCTTTCCAATATATTATGTATCTCTTTGGGTTTTACATCAAACAAACTTGCTTCACAGGAAACTGGCTCCTGAGTATCTAGAGAGATCCTGTTTATTCGTATCCATTCCAGCCATACTGCTGGGATGGCGTTGCACACGGCGTTATATTCAAATAATGTGTCTGCACTTCTATATCCTAGTAGTGTTTCCACCTCCTCTAAACGCAGCAGTCTACGTTCGTTGAAATGAATAAGATTTCTCACATGTTGTATTCCCTTTTCTTTCCACTTGTGGAAGAACAGCACCTTTCCTTTATACTTAATTAAATCATTATAGAATAATAACTGATCACACACATTAGATGATTTATTTCTTCGATTTTTTTCTCTCTCTTAATATCTAGATATGTAATAATCACCGCTTTCCAGAATTCATTTTCCAAATGGTCTATACAATGTACATGTTTTGATCTACAGTTAATCATGAATATACTATCATTGTTTAGTATTTTATTTAAGTGCCATTTTGGTATGATACTCCAGTTCTGTTCTGCTGAGGAGAATAGTTTTCCAGCCCATTGTAAATAGAAACACTTTTGGAGATCAATAATGTTAACCATGTTCAAACCACCCGTTCCATACTCTGATCCCATCACTTTTCTTTTCACTTTTTCGAAAGCCTTACGATTGCTATATTTTCGTTGCCAAACGAATTTGTACAACATCGTATTAATTTCTTTTAAAACATTTTCTGGAATACCAATTGATTGCATAACATATATCAGTTGACTGATGAAAAATGTTTTGATTACCAGAACTTTACCATGAATACTAAGATCTCTTTTACTCCAGTCCCGTATCATTCTTTGAATGTTTGCAACTTTCTGCTTCCAGTTTTCTTCAATATATTTAGCCATCTTATGTCTTTGAAAATACACCCCTAAGATTTTAATTCTATCCACCATTGAAAAAGGAATATTGTGTTTGTCTAGCTGTTTACCCATTCTTAATATTTTAGTTTTATTGATGTTCAGTTTCAGACCGGAGAAGTTTTCAAACGTTTTCAAGATACCGTAAGACCTAATCAGATCTTCTCCATTTTTAAGAAATAATGTGGTATCATCGGCCATTTGTTTTATTTTGATACATTTATTTTTTGATCGGTTTATGACTGGCGCTTCGATGCCAGATATTTCACTGTTCCTGATTTTTATTGCTAATAGTTCTAAGGCCAAGACGAATGCCAAAGGCGAGAAAGGACAGCCTTGTCTAATACCGCAGTTTACATCAAACGGCTCAGACAACCATCCACCATAATTAATGCAACTTTGGGTATTGTTAGTCAACACACGTATCCATCTTTGAAAATCAACACCAAAACCAAACATGTCAAACGAGTGTAAAAGATATGTTTTAGAAATGGAATCAAAAGCTTTGTAGTAGTCTAATGCTAGTAAATAACCTGTTTTTCCTGTTTTATTTAGATAATTTATTACATCATCTATAGTCCTTATAACAGTTGTAATATTTCTACCTTTAATGTATCCCACTTGGTCTTCATCAATTAATCCACAAATAACTTTTCCTAATCTTTCTGCCATAACTTTAGCCAAAACTTTATAGTCTGAGTTTGTTAAAGTGATAGATCTCCAATTGTTAAGTTTGTCTCTATCTAATTCCTTACCTTTGTGAATGAGAGTTATGATGCCTTGCCTTTGTGTGAATGAGAGTTCTCCTTTTTGAAGTGACTCATTGAATGAGCTAGTAATCATGCAGCCTATTTTGTTCCAAAAAAATTTCAAGAATTCTGTCGTTAATCCATCACTGCCTGGGGCTGATCCATTTTTCATATTCCTTAGCGCGGCAGTGGTTTCTTCTAAAGTGATCATACCTTCACATAAATCAGCATCATCTTTGTGTATTTTTTTCAAATTTTCGTCTTTCAGAAACGAGTTGGCAGCATCTTTAACATCCGCAGTATTTGTCTTTTGATTGTACAAATATTTGTAAAATGCCACTTTCAGCTTTCATATTAGCAAAATTTAGAAAGAGAGGGTGTTAGTTACCGCCAATGACATTGACAAACAAAGCACATGACAAGACACGATGCATTTCGACCTCTTGGGTCTTCTTCAGGCAAAAAAGAAAAAATAGATCACATTTAACATTTAGGACAGTACAAACAAAGAACGAAAAATGACTCATCTGTTGTCCGTGTGGTTGGGAGAATAGCCGCCAGGCGGAAATGACAGAGGGGATTATGGGAGAGGAAAAGGAAGGAGGGGGAGGGGGGGGGGTGATACGATAGGGTTGTGTGTCTAGTTTAGTGGGGTGGTGTGATATATATTTGTGACGGTTGTGGTAATGGTGGATTGATAAAAATGATAAGTGGGGGTGGGGGGATGGGGGGGGGGGGGGGGAATTGGGGAAAATTTTTTATATATATATATATATATTTGTTAAAAAATATTTTTAAAAAATGAAGTATTAAAATCTACAAGCTTGTTTCTAGCGTTGCTATCCTCAGGATAGCAACGCTAGAAACAAGCTTGTAGATTTTAATACTTCATTTTTTAAAAATATTTTTTAACAGATGTTGCTCCCCAAGGGGTTGAGCACCTTCAGATTTTTTAAGGACTTTTTTTATATTGTTCATAATATATATATATATATATATATATAAGGGATAAATAAGTAGATGAATAGAATGAAAGAAACTGTAATTTAAAAAAAAAAAAAAAGGGTTAGGTGAATAAAATAAATGATTTCGCTGGGTGATGAAAGAGGTGGTAGGTGATGAAAGAGGTGGTAGTAGTTATACTATTTATTTTATACTACCACCTCTTTCATCACCCAGCGAAATCATTTATTTTATACTACCACCTCTTTCATCACCCAGCGAAATCATTTATTTTATACTACCACCTCTTTCATCACCCAGCGAAATCATTTATTTTATACTACCACCTCTTTCATAACCCAGCGAAATCATTTATTTTATACTACCACCTCTTTCATCACCCAGCGAAATCATTTATTTTATACTACCACCTCTTTCATCACCCCGCGAAATCATTTATTTTATACTACCGCCTCTTTCATCACCCCGCGAAATCATTTATTTTATACTACCACCTCTTTCATCACCCAGCGAAATCATTTATTTTATACTACCACCTCTTTCATCACCCCGCGAAATCATTTATTTTATACTACCACCTCTTTCATCACCCCGCGAAATCATTTATTTTATACTACCACCTCTTTCATCACCCGCGAAATCATTTATTTTATGCTACCACCTCTTTCATCACCCAGCGAAATCATTTATTTTATATACTACCACCTCTTTCATCACCCCGCGAAATCATTTATTTTATACTACCACCTCTTTCATCACCCCGCGAAATCATTTATTTTATACTACCACCTCTTTCATCACCCCGCGAAATCATTTATTTTATACTACCACCTCTTTCATCACCCCGCGAAATCATTTATTTTATACTACCACCTCTTTCATCACCCCGCAAAATCATTTATTTTATACTACCACCTCTTTCATCACCCCGCGAAATCATTTATTTTATACTACCACCTCTTTCATCACCCCGCAAAATCATTTATTTTATACTACCACCTCTTTCATCACCCCGCGAAATCATTTATTTTATACTACCACCTCTTTCATCACCCCGCGAAATCATTTATTTTATACTACCACCTCTTTCATCACCCCGCAAAATCATTTATTTTATACTACCACCTCTTTCATCACCCAGCGAAATCATTTATTTTATACTACCACCTCTTTCATCACCCAGCGAAATCATTTATTTTATACTACCACCTCTTTCATCACCCAGCGAAATCATTTATTTTATACTACCACCTCTTTCATCACCCAGCGAAATCATTTATTTTATACTACCACCTCTTTCATCACCCAGCGAAATTATTTATTTTATTCACCTTACCCTTTTTTTAATTACAGTATCTTTCATTCTATTCATCTACTTATTTATCCCTTCTATATATATATATATATATAAAAAAATTTCCCAATCCCCCCCCCCCCCCCCCCCCACTTATCATTTTTATCAATCCCATTACCACAACCGTCACAAATATATCACACCACCCCACTAAACTAGACACACAACCCTATCGTATCACCCTCCCTCCCCCCACGCAACCCCCCCCCCCTCCTTTTCCTCTCCCATAATCCCCTCTGTCATTTCCGCCTGGCGGCTATTCTCCCAACCACATGGACAACAGTGAGTCATTTTCGTTCTTTGTTTGTACTGTCCTAAATGTTAAATGTGATCTATTTTTTTCTTTTTTTGCCTGAAGAAGACCCAAGAGGTTGAAATGCATCGTGTCTTGTCATGTGCTTTGTTTTTCAATGTCATTGGCGGTAACTAACACCCTCTCTTTCTAAATTTTGCTTCATTCTCCGCCCTCAGTCACTCCATTTTGAAACTTTCATATTAGCAGTTTTGGATCTGTCAGTCTTGAGCTTTTCCCTTGGGGGCTCTTTTCTTTAGTTTGGGTCTGAAGTGGAGCTTGAGTTTGCAGCGAACGAGGCGATGGTCGGCGTGACATTTCTGCACCGGGTATCACTTTGGTGTGTAAGACGTCTTTCTGATCACCATAGTGCATATGTATTCAATAAGGTGCCAATTTTTGGTCGAGGTAGTCTTCAGACAGTCTTTCTGCTGGAAGATGGTGCTCGTGATGATGAGTTGCTGCTCCGTGCAGAACTCTAACAGCAAGCGCCCACTGTCGTTGCAGTTTTCAATGGCATGTTTTCTGAGTACTCCTCTCCAAGATTCTGAAACTCGGCTCACTGTGGCGTTGAAGTCGCCAAGGATCATGACCTTGTCGTCTGCAGGGGTGCTTTGTAGGAGACTGCGCAGATCAGAGTAGAGTCTGTCCTTTTCTGCAGGATCTGTTTGAAGAGTCGAGAAGTACACACTGAAGAGCGTGACACCCTGCTGGTTTATCAGTAGGAGGCGCA
>CM065725.1:5203695-5231195 GCA_033310375.1 Conus canariensis | reverse complement strand
TCATCCGACAATATGGAAGAATACAATCTTCCTTTCACTTTAAACGAATTAAAATCCGCCTTACTTGCCTGCAGTTATTCCTCTCCTGATATTGATGAAATCCATTATAAACTTTTGAAACATCTTCCACAAAAGGGTCTGAACATCCCGCTGCAAGTGTACAACCGTGTATGTACTACTAGGCCTTTCCCCTTCTTGGCGAAAAGTCCTCATCATGCCTTTTCCCAAACCTGGAAAAGATCTTTCAAATCCATCAAATTAGCGTCTGATAGCCTTGACCAGCTGTATCTGCAAAATAATGGGAAAAAATGGTCAATGCTAGATTCATGTGGAAACTCGAAACCGAAGGCCTTCTGGCCAAAGAACAGTATGGTTTCCGCAAACATCGAACTGCAGTGGACCATTTGACGCGTCTGGAATCGACGCTTCGAAACCCTTTCTTAAGAAACAACACACGGTAGCTATTTTCTTTGACTTGTAGAATGCCAATGATACCACCTGGCAATCTGGGATTTTTTATGATATTCATGATCTTGGTTATAGGGTAATCTTCCACTCTTTATAAACAACCTTTTGGCAAAACGATAGTTTCAAGTTTGGGTTAGCACCATTCTGATGTTCATGAGCAGGAATTGTGTTCCATAATTGGGGCATCATGTCTCCTGCCCTCTTCAGCATAAAAGTTAAGAACATTGTTAATTCAGTTCAGCAGGATTCTGATAGCTCATTTTTTTGCAGATGATTTTGCCCGCTATGCAACTTGAAGCTTGTACCCAAGTGTTCGGTGCAACTTCCAGCTTTGTGTAGATAAAACACGTTAGTGGCAGAAGGAAATGGCTTGACCTTTTCTGCTACTAAGACAGTGCATTCACTTTCATAACTTTCGACAGTTCTTTGCTGGTCCTGAAATCCAAGTAGGGAAATCTCCAATATCGGCTTTTAAGGAAGCCAAATTTCTTTGAGTTATTTTCGACCAAAAGCTCAACTTTCGTAGTCACATTAAACACTTAAAAAAAACTTCTTGCCAGAAAGCTCTGAACATTCTGCGGGTCGTAGCACACTTTGACTAGGACGCTGATCAGAAAACTTTTGTTCCACTTCTACACAGCCTTGGTCCGTTGAAAAGTGGGCTATGGCTGTGTTGTGTACGGCGCTGCAAGATCCTCTTATCTGAAACCCTTGAATCCCATTCACCATCAAGGGCTTCGTCTCTGGCTTGGAGCATTCTGTACCACCCCTGTGCACATCCTGTATGCAGAGGCAGATGACCCTCATTATCCAACCGCAGGCTGAAACTATCCTTAAATTACTATCCTAAATAGCTGAAAACCCTGCTTATGACAGGATTTTTAATCATCAGTTTCAAAGTAAACTTGAAGAAAAGCGCAGCTAAACCCAGCAGTACTCCTCTGTTTGGACTTCGTAGGCAGCCTCATGCGCAGAATGCAGGTCTTCATCTAAGAGTTGTGTCTGACTTCTCGAAATTTCCAGATAAGCTTCCATGGACCTTTTTCATACCAGAAATCCACTGTGATCTTGTTTCTTTTTGCAAATACAGCCATAGTCCAGTCTCTGGGTCTTCATTATCTGACTGTAGAGGAGAACATTTCTTTAAAAAAAACAGTTGTCTTTCTTTGGGGCCAAGAAGTTTTTTCTCCTGTCTCTTTTTTTTCCTGTGAAGGTAAAAAAGGCAGACGGAGGACCCGTCCACCTCGATCACTTGCACACATTGTTCATCTGTAAGTTTCTGAAGAGCTCGAGGTCTTTGGGGGAACAGGGGGTTTTCTGATCCCGTCTGTCCCAGTGAGCGGGGCTGTGAGGATGTGGGAGGGGTGTCTTTCGCAGGCTGCTCAGCAGCAGACTTCTCAACTGTTGGAGACACTGGAAGGAAGCGGGTTTACGCCTTCGCCGAGACCGCTAGAGATCATATGAGTTCGGATTTATCAGTGGATTTGTCTTTTCCAAGGGCAGGTTTTTCTTGAATTGATTTTGAAAAATAGAAAGTGTCCGTCTGACAGGAGACACACACTACCTGAATTTTTTTACGCTGAAGGTACGATATACCCGACTGGACCTGACTGTCAAGCACCATTTTTTTTGGGTGCACCTCGATAGCTCCCGACACCAATAGATCTAACCCTAACCCTAACCCTAAAACCCTAACCCTAACCCTAAAACCCTAACCCTAACCCTACCGATGCGGGGATCTATCGGTTCGGGGATCTATCGGTTCGGTGCGGGGGTCTATCGGGATGACCCCTTTTTTTTGTCTTTGTAAATAGTTTTTTTTCCTGTTATGACCTTTTGGATAGATTCTTCCTGTTGCCTCAGAGGGCAGTTTTGTGGGGAGGAGAGGCCACCACCGCAGTTTGCACAACAGGCTGGATCTTTGCATCGCCCATTCTGCTTTGCCTCGCAGAAGACACCAAAGACCTCCTACCCAAAGCATCGGTCTCGCACGTGTCCAAATTCTGGCGCCTGAAACACCTCATCGGCGATTGAATAAATGTAAATGACAACTCTGACGTTCAGGTAGCGCACCTTGATTGTCTGTGGTAGGTTAGGAGTGCAGGTCAGAAAGAGCGTTTTTGTAGGCAGTCTTTCTGTTCTCTTTTTGAGTATTACTGGGTGCACCTTGATTTCAGTCTTGGAGACTCCTTTGAGAAATGGACACTGTATGACCCCCTTGGAAAAGTTTCACTGTCAGCGTGGCCATACCATTATTTCTCGATCTACGAGTATAGAAGCTTCCGTGAGCAGATCCATCCGACTGACGCATAGAGCAGCATTCTTTGAAGAATGACCCGTTCCTCAGCTGTTTAATAGATCTGGGTTTGCTCGACAGACCTTCGGAGCCTTTCTGAATTGCAAAGGGGCTGAGCGCCAACAAAGTTTGCAGCACTACCACCCACGAAGTCCCAAATCAGACACCATCTCTGCATCTTAATCGGAGTCCACCTTATGACGATCGTGATCTCATTTTTTCCCCTGCCTTCTGCTTTTGAGGAGGAGGGGGAATGAAAAGTAACAGCTATATTGTTTGGATTTGAATTCGACTTTCCCTTAGAACCTTCCAGGTTTCGGGAGAGATATTCAGCAACAGCAACAAACTAACCCATTCCCCCTGTTCATGCGCAGCTCACGGGAACAGAGAACATAGCACTGCAGAGGTTACCTTAGCTAACCGGTGAACAGCCTGTCTTTACCTAGTCCCACGCAGAGCTAGCCGATAGATATATATCGGCTAGTGTGAACCTCCTGTCTAGGAGAAGTCAGAGCCAAAGAGATGTGTTGATAGCATCTGCCATCTCGATCACCTGGATCTCACTCCCCTCCATCACAGGACGCACCTCGTGGCAAACAGGGCGGATCTTAAGAAGACCACGGAGAGAAGATGGTGGAAAAGACTTGAAGGGGAGAAGGAAGACAGAGAAGATCCACTGACAAAGGAAGAAGATAGAACTGGAAAAAGGCGGGTTACACTTTGTCAGGGTCCTCACCTTCAGCCTGTTTGACATGGGAGACCCTACCAGGGGCATCAGGTCCTACTACCTCATGCTTAGGCCAGTTAGCAAATTTGCTATTCAGACCTAGACGCGTTTTTCGAAAAGTAGACTCCTATCCAAATATTGATGCCTCCGTAAGCAGAGCCTGTGGGATCACTGGGGGGGAAAGGGTGGGTGGGATGAAGAGAGGTGGACAAAAAGAGAGAGAGAGAGAGAGAGATGTGGGGGGAAAGGAGAAAGATGTCTATGCTTATCGTAATGACTGATAAACTGTTGAAGTGCGATGAAAAGGGAGAGATTGCCAAGGTAGATTGTTTCATGGAAACGCAGAGAAACAGATTGATTCTGTGGTTTATCAAGACGCTACCATGATTGACTGTAAAGACTGTTGATAGCCACAGTGGTGACTAAAGCACTCATGACATTTTATTGATGGTAATGACGATGAAGACGATGAAGGCAGCAGTGCTGACGACAATGGTGATAACGATGATTGCAGATGGACCATTCAATATGAGACTTGAAGCGGAGGAAAACGTGTCTACGACCATCTCCGGGGCTCCTTCTGGCACGTGATTTTTTAAATTCTGCACCGTAGAATAACATTTTAAACTGCCGAAGAGGGGAGGGATTGTTTAATGATCAGTAGAGTCCATTGGGCTGTTATTTCCTCCCGCGGCGGTAAGAATAGCTCAAAGCTTTAGATGATGTGTTTCAGATATCTCAAGTGAACATTGCCTGAACTTTCCAGATAATCTTCGGACGTTCAGGAGACATGAAGACGAGAAAAAATTATATTTTTCCCTCGAATTCTACATGTCGATCCTAGCTTGAAAGAGACGGTTAATAAACCTCCAAACAGGGATCCTCTGAACGTGACTCACAATCACCTTTTCACCGACGGTGAAAATCCCACGTAGAATGTGCTTCGGGGGGTTGTGGACCGTTCGAAAATGCAGAATAACAGTCAGTTAGGTCGACCTTTTGAAATGGCAAAATAGCAGTCACTCGAGTTGACCCCTTAAAGCTCTGTAGAGCTCGTAACCACAACAGATCAAATCACTGCCTGAGCCAGCAGATCCTTTATGGAATTTTGCCAGTCAGTGTAAAAATAAGGAGTTGCATTGATGGTTATTCTTGACACAGTCTAACACAGAGTGCAGACTTGCATCAGAATATGGCAATGTCAGCTATCTGGCTGAAACGTATATGAAACAATTTAAATGCTCAATCCTGACCCTGTAGAAGTCTGTTCTGTGGGTCAGGAGACTGCTTAAAAAGTGATAGCCAGCGGGGGTCATGGTCAAAGTCAGTTAAAACACGCTAACAGTGGCATGCTCTGCGCACATATGATTACCCCAGAAGGAGAAATAAAGGGAGATCTACCGTTTCCATTCTGATAAGAATAAAGAGTGCATGCTGTTAATATGTACTGTTTGCAGAACACACCCTGTCTCAGTAGGCTCCAATCTCAGAAAATGAGGTAAGATGAGGGGGTAAGTGTCGGGTCAGGGGGATGTCCAGAGGGGATCAAGTAGGTGTGGTCAGTCCGAGCAGAAAGTGAATGCTTAGTTACTCTTTCACTGACATTCTCAAACATTGGTTACCCCAGGATAAGTAGAGAGAGCATTTCCACACGTCACCAGAAGGTTTAGTTGTTCAGGACAATGGGATAGGAGTGTATTTGGAGCCTGGTGCACGGTGAATCACCACAGCCAGACGCTGTGTTATCTGTAAGGATCGCCCAGGAGTCAAAAGTTACGTGTTGCCGGCTTGGCAGAGTGAATGTTTACGTTCATCAAACGAAATTCCATGACTCCTTCCCATCTGCTGTCAGTGAACAGGTTGATGTTTTAGCTGTCACGACCTCTCCGGTTCATCCCATCTCCACCCCTCTTTTGTTTTCAGTTTTGAAAGAAAGCTTTGCTAGGTGTTTTTCAAAACACTACATATTTGTTTTTGTCATCTGTGCTTGTTTTTGTCCGCAGCTTTATTTATACACTCTCACTCTCTCTCTCCTCTCTCTCTCTCTCTCTCCTCTCTCTCTCTCTCTCTCTCTCTCTCTCTCTGTTTATGTGTTTCTCGTGTGTGGGTGTGACTGTGTATGTTATGCACAGAGAGAAAGAGACAGGAACGATAATAAAGCCTGCCACTAATACCTTCCGCGTCCAGAAAGGGAGGGGAGCAAATATCAAACTCTGTCTCACAGAGATGGAAGGGCCATGTTTTAGTGTCGTTTTTGTGCTTGTCTGGGTTAAGCTGTAAACCCTTTCGGCATGTGGACTCCAATGTGTTAAACTTTGGATTTCTTTATGATACATCTCACACACACACAGCACGCACGCACGCACGCAGCACGCACGCACGCACGCACGCACGCACGCACGCACATCAGATTCTGTCTCATGAAGATGGAAGGCATCAGGACCAGGTTTTATTTTCGTTTTTGTGGATGTCTGTCAATATTTTAAATTTTGGATTTTTTAAAGGTACATCTCTCTCTGTCTCTGTCTGTCTGTCTCTTTCTCCCCCCCCCCCCCTCTCTCTCTCTCTCTTCTCTGTCTCTGTCTGTCTCTCTCTCTCTCTCTCTCTCTCTCTCTCTCTTTTACATCCAGTTTTGCCCATAAACTTCCTCACGTCCTCCCAGAGATGAACGTGTTCCCCTGCCAGGACGGCCAAACCGTCGACATCCCCGAGTACACGCAGGCTGGTCTGATCTGCCGGGACTTCAGCACCCCGCCCTCCGACCAGCTGATGTGGAGCGTGTACCCGGGCCCCCACGCGGACCTCCAGCATGGCGACATCGCCAACGTGTCCTGCAACAGCTCCGCCTGTGAGGTGCCCATGTCGGCGGCGGACGTACTGGTCACCCGGCCCAACGCCTCCACCAGCGTGCTGTACCTCAGCCTGTTGACCAAGAGGCATTTCCATCAGAGGATGGAGTGCAGGACGCCCCAGTTCACCAAGTTTTGCGTCATACGGGCCGTTCGTGAGTGACGTTTTCATTTTATGACGTACGGGGTAGTTTGCGAGTGTTAGTGGGGATTTGTGTCATCATACACGGTGTTTGTGAGTTTCGCTGGGTTCATAAGTCTCGCGGTGACCATTCGTGAGTGTTCCTGGATTTTTTTACTTCTTATTTGATGTTTATAAGTTTTTTTGTTGTTTTTTTTTTTTTCACAATGTGGGGCCTTTAGCGAGTATTGTTCTGTTTTGCATGATGCATGCTGTTTGTAAGTATCTCTGGGTTATGCGTTAAACATGCTGTATGTAAGTATCGTTAGGCTTTGCGTCATACAGCCTCTGTGTGCGTGTGTTGTTGGATTTTGCATCAAACAGGTTGTCAGTATCATTCGATTTGGGTTCATACCGGCTGTTTGTGAGTATCCTTGGGTTGGGGTTATACGTGCTGTTTGTGTGTATTGTTGAGCTGTGTGACAAATGGGCTGTTTGTGAATATCGTTGGGTTTTTACTTGATATGGGCTGTTTCTGAGCGTTGGTGGTGGGTTTCACGACATACAATCTGTTGGGGAATATGGTTGGGTTTTACATCATATGGGCTATTTGTGAGCATTATTGGGCTTTACGTCATGCAGGTAGTTAGCGAATATTTTTGTTTTTGACGTTATATAGAATGTTTGCGACTATCGCTTGGTTTTGCTTCATACAGGGCTGTTCATGAGTATAGGCGGAATTTGTGTCGAAAGGCTGTTTGTGAGTACTGTTGGGTTTCTGTGTCCTACGGGCTGTTTATGTCTATCAATGGGTTTTATGTGATACGGGCAATTTAGGAGGATCGCTGGTTTTGTGTCATACCACAACTCGAGCACCACTAGTTTATAGGAAGCAATCGGTGTCAAGGCACTATGAGGCAATCCACTAGAGAAAACACCAAATGTCTTTTTATCTCCGACACAGGATTTGACCTGGCTCTAGGCTGCTCATCCCAACTAATGTATGCGCATCAGCAGCCCGGATGTCTCCCAGTTAAATCTGTTGTAGCCGTGATGGGCCCGGCCCGTCCGTATCCGCAATTAGAATAAGCGCCCATGTAGATAGGCATCTTAACTGTCTCCAGGACGCACATACGTATATACTAATCTTCATACTTGCCTGACATTAACGGCGTGTATGGTCTGATGTTGGTGAACGTCAAAGGGTACCAGCCAAAGGCAGACAGAAATGGTTCCAAGTGGTAAGTGTGCGCGCTCCAGGGACAGACAGATGCAGAAACTGTTTCAGTGTTGCATCAAGGGGTCTTGCCTTTCTTTCCCGTTCCGTTCGTTCCATAGAGAAAGGACAGATACATCAGGAAGAGATAAGAGATTTCTTTCATGCGCAGGCCAGAGACAGTTAATTTATTCTAATCTTTGTAACATGAACAACTTCGCCACTGGTATTCTAAAACTCGTGACCAACAAACTTGCACAAGTTTGCACAGCATACAAGCTCACACCTTGAGCTCTCATGCTGAAAAGTCTTTGGTTCGTTTCACTGGCCTCCGTTACTAATACTTTTACCTAGCATCCTTATTTAGAACATCTATAAAAGCCTTATAAATCATTTGGTACTTGTCGTCCACGTGTGTTCCACAGCTGCTAACACACTTAACATCCTTATCTAGTTAATCTGTAAAAGCGTATCAAATCACTTGGTATCTCGTCGTCCACGTATGAAGAAGCAAAAATACCACTCTACTGGATGATTATCCATGAAACTATGAACCAACATTACTTTCTACACAGTTCATTTTGTTCTTGGCCACTGGGCTGCTCAGAGCCACAGACTCCGTGCGACTGTCCCTGCCTGCCTTTGATGAAAGGTACCTAATGTTGTTGTGTATATGTGCATCAACCCCATGGTTAGTTGCAAGACCCTGCTACACGTGGCAGGTCCAGCCCTTTGCCATCACCTTTTCTGGATACCCGGGCTTTACTGCTGCAGTTCCGGAGTGCCGAATCAGCCGCTAGCTCGCTTGTTCGAATTTCTGAGTGTGCGTGGATGTGTAGGTGTGAGAATGTGTGTATGTGTGTGTGTGTGTGTGTGTGTGTGTGTGTGTGTGTGTGTGTGCGCGCGTGCGTGCGTGTGTGTGTGTGTTGTGTGTGTGTGTGAGTGCGTGCGTGTGTGTGTGTGGTGTGTGTGTGTGTGTGTGTGTGTGTGTGTGTGTGTGTGTGTGTGTGTGTGTGGAAATGCGAGTCTACTCTACCTGTTGCTGCAATATTTTAGGTATCGAACATATAAACGAGTAGTACCGCGGAGGTCCAGACTTAACGGGGCCTGTCACCACCATCACGTGGCAAACGAAAGCCTGGGACTCTGGAAAATTAGGTCAACGCAGAACACCTGCCAGGAATGCACGTACCGATGGTCTATTACGTTTTGCTCTATTGACCTCCGTGCCTGGCAAGGTTGGCACATTGGTCCCAAATGTCATAGCTGTCCTTAGCACAATACAAAACTCAAAATTTGCACCCCGTCATATGAGCATCAATTTATGATACAGGCCATTAGAAACTGAAACTTTTCCAGTGTATCTTCCAAAGTTTTACAGTACGCAGTGGCTTCAGTTACACAGCTCACCGTTGTGTAAATGTCGTGATTAGGAGAGGTCATTTTTACAAGTACTGCAAAAATGGGGGAGGTTTATTTAAACAACGTTTAATAACACAGTTTAGAAGGTTAAGTTAGGGATAGGTGGATGTACAGAAATCACAATTTCAAAAACACATTGGCATAAATGTAGTCTCAGAGTTACTTTTAGGGCACCGCATCAGTAATGGTTGCCTTTCTGATAAGCAGTGAGTGTGATGATAATGCTGCTGTAAATGATCAGTTTCTAATAGTTTTGAGAGGAGATTCGGGATGTTGGCTGGGGAGAAGAGATTGAGAAGCATTGTTCATTGCAGAAGTTCATGTTGTTCTGCATTGTTCACCCAGACACTTCGCCTCCGACCAACTGCCGTTTTGACTTCAATACGACGTCGTATAGCATCACCGCCAGCTGTCAGGTGACGAAGATGTTCAGCAGTGATGGGGAGTACACCTGTGACTGGATCCAGCAGGTGCATGAGCAGGTGGGTTCAGGAGAGTGTCTGTCATTACTTGGAACTAGCAGTTTTCATGTGATAGATAGCATTACAATGTAATTTACATTCACCAAGTGAGTCATTTTTTTTTTATCCGGATCTGTTGGTTCATCTTTGTAAGCAAGCATAGACAATGACACACCCGAAGGAACCAGTGGGACTGAGAAAAGTACTGCCTCAGCTGCCGAACCAGTCAGCTGGGAGCAATCCTGCACGGCCCTTGGAAGCACACATTGTATTGACATAGGGTGCATTAAGACGTCAAGGTACACAATTCCTATCTGGCAGATGCCATCATGTGATGGCCACTTGACACAACACACCGGAACCTCCACGGAAGCGTTCCAATTGGTGTACCAGTCTTCAATTCGTTACTGCAGAGCCACCTGCAAAAGACGCCACCATCAAGAAAACTGCCGCGCGCATCCTGCAGGCCCGCTCGTTGCTGTTTCACTGACAGGTGACGCCAGTTCAAGTCCAGACACAGCCAAGCTTTCAGCACAAGGTCTTTTGTGCCCTGTGAAGAGAATCCCGTGCTGAGGTCTTTCCTGCTGTCAAGAGGATTTTCCCTGTGGTCAGTGGGTCTTTCCTCACCGTCACCGGGCTTTTTCTCTGAGTCAGCTGAAAGGCAGAGAAGGAAACGTATACACTCGAAATTGCGCTAGTAAGATCACGACAACAAAAACAACAAACCGACAAAACGGGTTTTAAGAGAACTTGGTTGAAAGATAGAATGTGGTCAAAAATAAATCCATCTGATTTTGGTGCGGATCAATGTCGCTGCGTGCCGTGCCCTCTGTAGTTTTCAGTTCAGCAGTGTCAGTATGTGGGTACTTTCTTGGAAACTTTTCGGACGTCAACGTGAATTGTACGACTGAGCTCGCTGGTCTGTTCAAAACCAGACGCAGCTAGTTTTGCCGAGCGATTAGTCAGTTGAAGAACTAAGCTGTATGGCTTTCGCTTTCATATTATGTTAGCGTAAAGGGGGTAGGAGGGGAGTTGATACTTAGGTATGGAGTGTGTGTGTGTGCACATGTGCGTCGTGCATGCGTGTGTGTGTGTGTGTGTGTGTGTGTGTGTGTGTGTGTGTGTGTGTGTGTGTGTTTGAGTGCGTGTACCTGCGTCTGTATACATATATATATATGCATATATATAGATATATGTGTGTGTGTACGTGCGTCTGTATATGTGAGGCGTGGGGGGGGGGGGGGGGGGGGGGGGGGGGGGGGGCTGGACGCCGCGAGACACGAGAGGACTGGTCAGCTGTATGGTCTGCTCTCTCAGGTAACCAGCAACGCTGGCTTGTTTTTGTCCGTTGTTGAGCGACGTAGGTCTGCTGCCAGCATGTAGCCTTTGCCCCCTCCTGAACCACTGAGTGTATGCTTCAGACTTACTTGACAGTGTGACACTATCAGCGGCAAAGTGTGGCAGACATACCGCCAGCCCATGAACAAGAGGCAGACACAGACCTAGTCAGACCAACGGGAAGTGGTGCACGCTTTCGATGTACGCAGTGAAACCCTTGACCTGCGAAAGGCAAGGATACCCGTCTCTCCCTTCCACTTCTCAAGTTCTGGTCAAACCTTGTTGCAGACGACCGCCATCCCGTCCGTCGACTTTGACCTGAGGTCGTTCAGAGACCCCATCAACAAGCAGCCCTACAAGGCCGGCACGTGCAGCGTGTCCTTCAAGCTCGTGGTAGTGACGGAACAGGTGTTCACCTTCCGCATCCGGGTCAACCCTGGGGTCACGACGTATATGCCACACTGGAACTAGGTGAGGGCTTGATCTGCGGAGATTTGGTGTAGTTCATGTTGGTACTCTCCCCAAGGAGGGTCTGATTTTGCCTGCGTCTGTCGGTTTGTTTGTTTGTCAGTCTGTCTGTCAGCTAAGCAAAAGCTACTGAGCTGAAATGTGGTGGAACTGGGGCAAAAAAAAAAACGAATCCATAGGTGTTTGGTACAGATTTTGGATCCATTTGACCTTCGCAGATGTCTGCGGTCTCCCAAGTACTTTTCACGTTTTGTTGTGTTTGTTTGTTGATACAAATGAGCTACAGCTTTTCGTTTGCTTGGAACAAAGGCATATTTTCATATGCAAAAATATGTTCCCTTTAATGTAGGCCTAACACTGTCGCCTATATCTGATTATTTGTGTGCTTCTTTATTAACTGATTTCTTTCTTTTTTTTTTATTCATTACTTATTCACTCATTCATTTATTTGTTGAGTGACTGGGTGATCAGATTTTGCAAACATTTCTGCAGATGCCACATAGTCATAGAGTGTCTTACCTTGTTCATTTGCTTTCAGACCTGATGTCAGTACGTTAATCACGTTTGTACTGTTGGGATTGCTAATTCTGAGGCACTCAAACAGACACACAGACACAGGCACGCAGACACACAGACAGACAGACACACACACTGTCTGTCTTTCTGTAATCTCTCTCTCTCTCTCTCTCTCTCTCTCTCTCTCTCTCTCTCTCTCTCTCTCTCTCTCCATAAATGGAAAACCTCACAAATGGGACGATTTGGTTTCCAAACGCGTTGGTAGCCAGATAAACATTTACGGAAAGAATGTAAACTTTATCTACGCATTGTAAAAGTGAACAATTATCTTCAATCTGAATGCTTTCCGACAACTTCTAACCCTTTTTTCAACATTTTGCAATAGAATAGTTCTTATGAATCTGCTTATTAAACGTTGATTTTGTTTGTGAATCAGCTGTTTAACAAGTCTATATAGTTTTAAAAAAATCTGATGGTGAAAATGCCGGGTCATTGCGGGCAAAGGGCGAGGGGGTAGGGTGACGTATGGGGAAGGGGGAGGGAGGGAAACGGGAAAGTCCATTTGTGGGGATCTCAGTGTTATAGATTATACTCTCTCTCTTCTCTCTCTCTCTCTGTCTCTCTCTCTCTCTCCTCTCTCTCTCTCTCTCTCTGCTCTCTCCACACCACACACACACACACACACACACACACACACACACACACACACACACACACACACAATATATATATATATATATCCGCTCGAAATATTGGATTATATTTGTTTACATTGCTTGTTTGCCTTTCTACCTCTCTCTCTCTCTCTCTCTCTCTCTCTACATATATATATATATATATATATGTGTGTGTACGTATATATATATATATATATATATAGAGAGAGAGAGAGAGAGAGAGAGAGAGACATATATACATACATGCATGTATGTAGATGGATATCACATCATAATTTTGTGTGATGACATACCAACAGATATAGGTCAGTTACTAATCGTTCTTCAAAGGGAATCCAAAAAAAAAAAAAGAAAAGAAAGAACGAGAGTGAGGAAAGGAGAGGCAGAGAAAGAGAGCGAGAGACGGAGAATGGGTGTGGTGTTGTAATGTTAAAAATGATGATGAAAGTGATTGTGAAGACAATATTCACACTCGTTTTGATGAAAATAACCATGGTGATGCTGACCCTTATTCATAACGATAATTATAACGGTATTGTTGATGATGACGACAACTTCGACGACGATAACGGCTATAAATGTCCCTTTCTTTTTTTATTTTAAATTTGAAGGCCCCAACGTTCTTCAGCACGTGAGGTTGACTGGAGGTGAAGGCGTCAACACGACGATCGATGGGATTCCAACAGGTAGAATGATACAACGGTTGTCATGTCTTCTTCTCAATGTTAGTGCTATTTTTTTAGTTCCATCCCTTGAACACTCTTTCTGTCTGACTCTTCCAGCACGTCACTAATCCTTTATGTCTGACATCTTACAGGGAAATCACACCTTCACGTTGGTCAGAGATGAACTGAATCACAGTTGAAAAAGTTAAACAGCAGAAAATCGATTCAGCAGAGAAAACGGCAATCCGATTTGAACTTTGGAGCGCAGCTTCTTCAGGTCAACGAATGTTATGATCATACATTGCCTGTCTCTAGTGCTTGACGATATAATGTTTTGAAAGGGACACTTGCTCATGCTATACACTTCGTTGGTCAGTTACGATTTCTCCTGAGCGATAGAAAGAGGTGTGTGTACGTGCGTGCGTGCGTGCGTGCGTGCGGTGTGGCAAGTGTGTGTGCGTGGTGTGTGTGTGTGTGTGTGTGTGTGTGTGTGTGTGTGTGTGTGTGTGTGTGTGTGTTGTGTGCAGTGTGCGCGCGCGCGCGGGCGTGTGTGTGTTTAAAAGAATGAGTTGCTTCTCTCACATCGTCTGCCCCCGTCGTTGGCAATATACTGTTTTGAAAGGGGATACCTGCTCATATATTTCTTTGATCAGTTAAATGATTGCTCAGGAGTATGAGAGAGAGAGAGAGAGAGAGAGAGAGAGAGAGAGAGAGAGAGAGAGAGACCCATCATCCAGTCAAATTGTATTGAAAACGAGCAGCTAAAAACGTGATGATTTCAACCATCTTGTCTCAGCAAAAGCGAGTTCCACCACCACAACTACCACACCGGCCACCACCACCACCAAAGCTCGCCACAGGACAACAGCAGGACACGTCGTCACCCATCGGCCTCCGGACCACACGTCCCCCAAGTCGCCAGGCAAAGGTGATGGCGGGAATCTAGATCCTTCTACAGACTAAGGGATTCCGGGCTCCCTTTGTCGTTTGGCATGTTGAATGGGTTGGTTTGAGGGAAGGGGGTGAGGGAGCGGTGCTGCTGCCACTGCCGCTGCTGTCATTACCGCCAGCAAACAGATTTTTACGTCACTTCATGCGTGTGTGTGCGCGCGCGCGCGTGTGTGTGTGTATGTGTGCGTGCGTGCGTGCATGTGTGTGTGTGTGTGTGTATGTGTGTGTGTGCGTGTGCGTGTGCGTGTGTAACATTGCGCAAAAAAGTATTGAGTAGTTCTAATGAAACGTGGTGGAAGAGGAATGTTGCCGAGGACGAACCCCTGCAGTGTTGGTGCGGATTCCGGATTAAGGGCCAAATCCAGGATCCATTTCACACGATTTCGCAAAAACTTCACAACTGGTTTAATCAAACTTGGTGGAAGGGTGTACAGGGACGGAAGGGGAAGGGTTGATGCTGGATCCTCCATTCCACACCCACCCATCCCCGCCCTTAAAAAAAGGATTCACAGGTGCGTAGTGGATACCTTTTTATCTGCCAGCAGAAGCCTCCAGTGCACGTTATCATGTTATTGATGAGGTTGGAAGCCCCAGCTCCACCCCACCTTTGTCTTTTTTACAAAATCTTCATTTCCCCCGTTGCCTCTCAACCTCCCCCCCCCCCTTTTTTTTTTTCTCCATACTTCCCTGTCCGCCCAAGAACCTTATTACTCCTCGGCGTGGAACATCAATGGAAAGTTCAAGATCCTCAAGAATTTAGATTGGGAGAGCGAGGGAGCTGACCGTGCCTCCTACTCCAGATCGGCCCACTGAGGAACCAACCCCCTTTGATGAACCGAGATCCGGTCCTCGCTCACGTGTTAGTTTTAAGCACTTAGCTGATTGGCTGACTGCTATTTTGACAGAGGCAGTTAGTTGATTGACCGACTGGTGTTTTACAGGAAGCCAGGCAGCTCAGGGGTGGACCTACGTGGCGGCCGGTGTGGGAGGGGGGCTTGGTCTTCTGTTTCTTGTCGTCGCTGTCTTCATTGGAGTCCTCGTCCTCAGAAAACTGTCCGGTAAGTCAGAGGGTCAGTGGCTGGGTCAGGGGAGGGGATAGGGTGGGGTGGGGGGTGAGAGGCAGTGTGCGTGTGTATGTGTGTGTGTGTGTGTGTGTGTGTGTGTGTGTGTGTGTGTGTGTGTGTGTGTTTGTGAGAGTGTGCTATGGGGATGGATTATTGGAGGGCTAAGATGAACAAAAATCTTTCAAATGCGAATCGAACCGGTACCTAGAGAGAGACGTGATTCGAAGAGAAAGAGAGAGAGAGAGGGAAGAGAGGAGGGATGGAGTTCAGTAACATCTTTCAGTACTTAAGTTCCAGAACTGGCTCAAACGCACCTGTCGTCTTTTGAGGAAGTCCCACTCTCTATATTCACTCTGTCTCTCTGTCTGTCTGTCTTTGTGCTTGCCTGTCTGCCTGTCACTGTCTCTCTCCCCACCTCTCTCTCTCTCTCCTCTCTCTCTCTCTCTCTCTCTCTCTCTCTGGCTCTTCTTCAGCAGAGGATGGGCAGTTTGGCAGATGGGAGTGTGAAGGAAGAAGGTAGTGAGGTAGGGGGAGGGAGGGAGAGAGAAGGGGCGACACTCCTGTAGCACCGGTACGCGTGATCCTCTCCCATGGCTTTTTGGTCCAGGGCTTGAAAGGGATGTAGACGATTTACAGTCAGGACGACGAGGGTGATGATGAAAACGTCAACGGCGATGGTGTCGATCATGATGATGATGGGGGTGATGTCGATAACGGTTTCATTTTGCAGCCGGAGGGCAGGGGGATAGCAGCAATGAGGGGAGCGAGGCCGACGAGTATTTCTACACTCCCCGTCTGAAGAGCGGCAGCATCTCCGACATCGTCAGCAACGTGGCCATCATCTCTTCTGATTGTCCTAGCGGACACAGCAGTTCTTGTCTCTGATCCGTTGGATACCCAGCCTTCTCTTCCTTCATCTACCCCTCCTTCCCTGCCACACCCATCCGGCTTCTGCCGCCCCCTCCCCCCCCCCCCCCCCTTCTTCCCTCTTTTTCCTCCCTGCTCTCTGTCTCTGTCTCTCTCTCTCTCTCTCTCTCCCTCTCTCTCTCTCCCCCCCCCTCTTTCTCTGTCTCTCTCCCCACCTCTCTCTCTCTCTCTCTCTCTCTCTCTCTTATAAAAAGCAAATTTAGGACATTGCTTCTGCAAGCAAGGAGGGAAGCGAAGTACATGCTATATTATGTTTGCAGTTTTACAAGAAACGCGCAGTGATTTGATATTTACCTCCAAGTAATTTCACCGTCTTCGTCAACAACTGAAGATCTTTGCATAAAAAATCATGCGATTGTTCTGTATAAATGTATAGAAATGATTGGACGAAATGGCTACATGCCAGTGACTGTGAACTTCTGTTTCCTTGTCTGTGTGACTCATTGTGGTTTATGTAATACCAGTCTGATGAGATACATTTATTTTACTCATCATAAGAAGTACTGTCAATCCCCCTTCACAGGAGCCTGTCTGAAAACATCTTTGATATTGTTTGTCTAGACTTTTTTGATTTTTGTTTGTTTGTGTGTGTGTGTGTTTTTACAGAATGGTAAAGAAAAGGAGAAATATAGGTATGTATGTATAAAAGCAGTAAATTGAGTGAGGTTTCGAACTAGTGTGTGTGGTACGGCTTAGTATTGTTTTAGATAGATCAGACATGAAAATGTGGCTTTCCTGCTGTCTCAACAACACGGCATATTTCATACTCTTGTCCTTGGTGATTTTAGAGCGCGGTTAATTCATTCGAAATATCAGAAATTCCATGCAGTTTTATATTAATTTTGCACATGTCGACAAGACATGAATCTTACTTTATACCAACTTAGCTGTGTATATTGACCAGGCATATATCAAGTTTCGAAATGTGAGTTTCTTGGCCGAAAATATTTACCAGGCATTGAACATTTTGCGCAGTGTGGCTGCGCAGCGTGCTGATTTCAGTTTGTGTCATGTAGAAAGCTTTGTGATCGATTGGTTTGTTTCGTACATGCCACTGAATTCGTTGTTTTGGTTAGTTGTGTGTACATTCTTGTTCAAGAGACGTGTAGGTTTTCATCTAAATCAAAGTCTTGAATTTTGTGTGTATATTTGTCTGATTATACAAGGTGTGTCATGTGTAGTTGTTTGTTGTAAAAAATATGAATTTTGGTTGGGCAGTAACATGGATTTCCAAATGTAAGTAAAATGTTGATTTACTTGGCACAGCGTTCAAGTATCTTAGTGCGTAAATATTTGTCTTGTTTAAGTTTTATTTTGTTTTGTTTGTGCACAGGGATTTGGAATTCCAGCAGTAATAGGAATTTCTATGTTGATATACAAAATGAAATGAAATTCAGTTGTACATAAACGACATCCTATTTTACGATATTATAGCATCGAATAGTATGCTGAATGATACAGGGATCGCACACAAAGGCTTGCATTTTCTTTACAACTGAGAAAAGAGACCGCACAGGTTTATTTGTACTTTATGCTCATTTTTTCAGTTTTCAGAGGGATTTTTTTGGTTGGAAAGTTTATAGAGAAAAAATGTGAGAACTGTACGAGAATTAACTTAAATGTAGAAACGGTTTTGTTTGCATTTAATTTAAAAAAAAAACCATAAAGACAAGTGAAAATTCGAGCACATGATTTTGTATAAAAATATTTCATTCAAAAATGCGGGATAGATAATATTAAACAAAATTGAAAATATCTTCATTGGTAAACATGATGTGCACCGACTTTTGTAGAAAATCTTATCGACATTTTATGATACCGATTATCATGATGTGTGCCTGCCTTCTATTCTTTTTGTGTACTGACTATAAAGCATTGCGGTGAATAATTGTGGTCATTGTAAACAGGAATTATATTTTGTATGCTTATTTTATGTACTGCAAATGTTAATTGCTGGTAATCTAATGTTCCCACCAAGCTTCAGCCATTCTATAAGGAAACATTTTCTTTTTGACTACGAGAACGTAAAGACAACATATGTAGTGTTTTCATTGAAAAGTGACGCTGATTATAAATGGAAAATTGCTCAGATCAAAAGCCAGATATTTAATAGCTCTTTCTTCAACTGTTGTTCCGTGTATGTATTTTATGGCGAGTGGTCAATACTTCTTGCGGCATTTACCGGTCTCTAGAGAATGATACTGGTCACCAAGAAATATCAGCACAGTGTCGGCAAGTTAGCATCCCCGCTGAGGGAAGCATGATGCACAGCACAGGCAGGCATCAGGGTGAAGACAGGGAATCGTGAGCACAGGGTTACATTGAGCAATAGTTTTAAGCAGCACAATAACGCCAAGTGCAACCCCCGCACCCCTTTCCCGTATGGCACTCGTACACAAAGATAGGAACGGCTCAGGACGTGCGCGTCATTAAATATAAGATAAAGAAGAATTTGTAGCTATGATTATCATCAGCAATGATTTGCATGTGGTAATGCAAAATAAAGATGGGATTATGCCATCATGTCTAAGATCATTGTCGATTATGCAAGATAAAGATGAGATTCCGCAATGATATCCAATGTCTTCAGCAACGATTTTATTTATTGATACATGTAAAAACGAAGACAGGATGGTGCCATTACGTCATTGACTGTAATGAAGTTTTAAAGCGTCTTTGATCTCAGACTGAAGGACATGACAATACGCCTCCGCTGAATGGTTTGAACGAAACAAACGAAGGAAGAAAACATTCTAGAAGACGGTCGTTAACACGTTTGCTACTCGAACACGTATCGCTTCATGATAATATGATTGCACGTACTCCCCCCTCTCCTCCTCTCAGTCTTGCTCCCTCCCGCTTTCCGGCCACCCCCTCCCTCCTCCTTCCTCACCCCTCCCCATCCTTCCCCTGAAGGCCGAGTCGAAAATCAAAACAGAAAACAGCTCGTTGTTTCACTGTCCAAGTTGGTGGAAGATCATCTTTGCTGCGTAAATTAACGCCACTTCTTTGCGCGGTTAATTCTATAAGAATTCCGTTGAGATTTAAGCAAGGACATGAAGATGATCAATATTACTATGATCTGCATGTCAAGGATTTTTTTTGGACGTATTATTCTGTAAAGTTGGATAATTTTGTGGATTTGCACGAATGTCTCGAGGTGACAGGGATGCGGAGTAATAAGAGAAAGTAGTTTTAAATGATTGATTAGTAATTGGTCAATTGACTCGGCGACTGTGATTGTCGAAGTTGTCTCTGCTTATGTCGTTTTTGTGCTGAATGTTGTGCCTCTCTCTCTCTCTGTCTCTGTCTGTCTGTGTGTCTCTCTCTCTGTGCCCAGTTATTTGAAATATTGTGACTCTTTGTTTTTGATAATTATGTCCTTTCCATGAAGTTGAATTTGTGAGGTTTTTTTTTTTTTTTTTTTTACTTCTTTGTGAGGTCTCTGTGCAGGAGGCACATCCAGTTAGCTCTGTATTTTCATAGTCAGTAACTAATGTGGTTTTAGGCTTCTCGCAAAAGATGTTAATCAGGAAGACAGTAAAGAAATTGTATGTCTGCGTTTTGTGTCTGTGCGGGTGTGCGTATGTGTCTGTGTGGCCCATTGCTTTTGGCTCTTGATCTTAACTTTTATTTCTTTTTGGAAAATATCAGCGCGCATGTGTGTGGTGTGTGTGTGTGTGTGTGTGTGTGTGTGTGTGTGTGTGTGTGTGTGCGTACACGCACACACACACACACACACACACACATATATATATACACACACACACACATACACACACACACACACACACACACACACACACATATATACACACACATACACACACGACATACATTTCTTATCATCCTCTCCTAAGAAAAACAAACAAGCTTAAAAAAAAGGAACGTAAACACAAGGCTTTCAGCAAGCAAATCAGAAGGATCGCAAGACTTCTTTTCATGTTCATGATTTATTGCAACATGGGAAAAAACAATGTTTTACAAAAGTTCAGACATTGTATAAATAGCATTCATGATGTTGGCTCACATTGTGTGTTGAGTCTAAGGCAAGTCTATGTACAAATACAAACCATATCTAGTAAATATTTACAAATTACAACAAAATTCCATCACAGCCGACATGAATAAATATGCACAAACAATCCTAATATGGTCCCTCGCGTTCGTCTGGGCTTTAAACAACATGCATTAAACTGAACTGATATCAACAAAAAGTCATCACAGAAATGAACTTTAATAAGAAAAAAGTCGACGTTTTGTACGTTTTTCATCAACAACATTAAAGGGATAGCAAGAAGATCATTGCAATTAACGCTGGTGACTGAGGTGTAAATAGTTTACACCGAGGAGAGAGATGGGTGTCAACAAACAACTGTAACACACCAAACAGAATCAAGGCGTGAAACTACAAATGGAACAGTGCCGCTGACATGGAAATCAAGGGAACGGTTTGTGCTGTGACAGTTACGTTTCATCCGTGACAAAATGTTTCAACCGTGACAAAATCTTTTACCCGTGACAAAATGGCTTATACTGAAGATGAGGTGGATCTTGAACGTAACAGGGAAAAAAAAGCTGAACAGGGAAGGATGTTTAAACATTCTCTTTGATCTTTATCTCTGTCTCTCCTATATGTCTATGGCCTATGGTTATATATGTGTTGGGTAAACTTGCTAGCGATTGGCACCTTAAAAACCCCAATTCACAAATGATTTCTGCAATAAACTCGCTTGAGTAGGCAATGTCCGATCTCTGCAGCTCACCATGACTTTCTTTTCAGAGGCTCACTTCATGGCACCTTATTCCCATGAGAACCCGATCAACAAGTGGAAGTATTCTTCTCGCTATGTTTGTTTGGTTGTTTCTGTGTCTGTTGTTTTTTTTTTTTTGTTTTTTTTTTACCCAGTCGCAGCCAGGTTTATAGAAATCGGCGAAGCCCGGCACATATGTTAGTAATTACATGTATTTTGAGTACACAGTACACTAAGAGATGAACAAAAGACCACATTTTTGACAACCTAGTCTCTGATTTCACTTCTTACCGCTTAAAATCCATAACATCTTCGATGGAACCAAGATCAATGTTGCTCAGAAAGGTAAGAGGTCAGAAACGGAATCTTCTTGTAGCATACAACTACTACTTTTTTTCTTATGTATCATCGCACACTGTAAGGAAGGAGCGTGGTTTACAGTCTCTTCCGAACGACTTGGAGAGAGTTAAAGTCGACATGCATGTTGATTCCGAAAAGAAAATCTCCTCTAAAATTTGTTTGTCTGAAGATCTAGAGAAGAACAACTTCTACACACGGCCCACCACGCCTCCAATCCACTCACCCCTTCCCCACTCTCTCCCCCCCCCCCCTCTCTCTCTCTCTCTTTCTCTCTGTCTCTTCTGTCTTTTACACACACTCATTCTCTTTCTTCCCCCCGCGCACTCTCTCTCTCTCTCTCTCTCTCTCTCTCTCTCCCGCTCCCGTCTGCTCTCTCTCTCTCTCTCTCTCTCTCTTCCCGTTCGCATCAGAACCGTGACGTCTTTTTGAATTCCTTGACGAGCCTGGCCATTTCTTTCATTGCCTCGAAGACGCCGTCCCCCGTTGGTGCGCATGTGCCCTGAACATGCCACTTCCGGGTCCTCAGTTTGTTCAGTTCCAGCCGTTCTGCGACCTCCGACACTCCCGCTGCCCCTGTATGCGCAGAGAAAATACATTCATCAAGGGATGACACGCATTCAGACGAATGCTGAAAAGCTAATCTACGACCGAATGCATGAACGTACTAAACAAATGAAGGAAGACATGAAGGAAGTCAGTAACAATGTGTGAAAAAAATGACTGTCGGAATGAAATGAAAGCTGGTAAACTGATAACAATTTGAACGGAGGAAATAAGTGAATCAATGAACAAATCATGCATACATAATATGCAAGGCCGCGTGGCCATTAAAATTATTTTGAAAACTTATTCTGCAATGAAAATAGATGAACGAAGTGAATAATGAAAAACGTAAGTACAAATATAGATCTACACAACGAATAATCATTATGAAATGACCACTGAAAATGTATTCATAACAGGAATACAGGGATAAACAAAAAAAAGTAGAAAAAACAATAAATGAATAAAGATTTTTTTTTTAATGTGATACACCACGGAAACAAAAGGATAACCAAACAAGCAAACAAACCAGTCAAAAAAAAGTATTTAATGATAATGTCCCGCCATCAAATCAAAGCTAAAAACAAAAGAAAAGAAAAATCCACAACGGAATGCATGAATGAATAAATTAATATACGTAGCAATGAACAAAGGAAGGAAATAAATTACAGAACAATAAATGTATTCAATTACAAAAATGTAAGTTTATTTGTTCCGGTGCGGTTTCCGTCCACAATTCCCAGTCTCACAGCGCCTTGCGAAAATATAACTGAACAAAAAAAACAAACAAAAAAAAAAACGTTTTGAGACGTGAAACGATGGTAATATTAAGGGTCAAGGCCAACTGTGTTTCCTAGCAATATGTACTGTTTGTTCCGGACGATTAGGGTTTGTTCTGTCCTGGTTACAATTTTGGTGACCAGTTCAGTTAATAGTTGTTTTTTTTGTTTGTTTGTTTTTTTTTTCTTTAGGACTGTGAATGAACCTGTCTCTAAATCACCCTAGAAACTGATGAGAACAACAACGAAATGATGAAAAGATGAAGGCGATGAATCGATGGCCGATAGGTATAGGAATAAATCATCCATGAAGGAACAAGGGAATAAAATACAAGAAAGAAGTGGATGATTGATAAGTCATTCAATGTAAACCCAGAAGTGGAAGTTTTATTTTCAAAAGGTTTTGTGTAGAAGAAACAAGGCCCATGTTAATTGTAGCCGCATTGATGATAGTAGTATCAAAACCACTAATTATGTTATCACTGCGTCAGTAACAGTAACCAGTTTTGTAAAAACTGTTGCGAGCGCATCTGCAGTTGTAATGGTAGCAGGGCTTACGAGGAATCGCAGACAAAAAGACTTTTCACAGCAATGCAACTGGAAAAAAATCGAACAAAAGACAATTTCTAAAAAAAAATTAAGAAAAAAAAAAAAAAAAAATTTGAGATCGTGACTTTTAACTTCTACAGCTTTAGTCAATCCTGATCATTGGTAAATTGATAGATCAATAAACTGTAAAGGCATTTGAGAAAGCGCAGACCTCCACCAAAGGCCAACGAACTCTGGATCCGAACTTTGATCCGGATCCGCATAACCGATCGGCACCAAATTTCTACAGATTCGTCGTGGACCCATATTCCATCCTCCCACTAAGTTTCAATAAAATCAGCTATTCTTTTCTTTTCAGAATTCTGCTGACAAACGCACAAAGAGGCACGTATGAAAGTAAGCTTATAATCTTGGTGAAGATAATAAACTGTCGCCAGGACTGTCTTCAACTGATGGACACGAAAGGAGAGAAGAAGGAAGGAAAGAAAGAGCATCGGCCCCCAACTGACCGGGCAGATCCTGTTTGTTGGCCAGCACCACCACCGGCACCCCCCTCATCTCGTCCGCCTCCAGAACTCCGTGCAGCTCGTCCCTCGACTCCTGCAGCCGTTCTCTGTCGGCGCTGTCCACCACGTACAGCATACCTGGAACATAATGACACCATGACAACAGCTGTTCTGTGTCCACCATGTACATAGACCTGACACATAATGACACCATGACAATAGCTGTTCTGTGTCCGCCATGTACATAGACATGGAACATAATAACACGATAACAGCAGCCGTCCTGTGTACATGACGTACGATAGGGCTGAAGCATAATAATACGCACGCACAGATACACACACCCAGGAGCTTCTCTCTCAGCCTCATGCAGTAGACCTCGTATACAGTAACACTAGTAATAAGATCAATAGCAAGAAAGTTTGATGTATATTGCAACCCCCGCCCCCCCCCCGCCCCCTCTCTTCTCCTCCCCCCCCCCCCCCCCATCTCTCTCTCTCTCTCACACACACACACTCGCACAAAACAACACAACACACACGCCCGCGTGCGCGCGCACGCACACACACACACACACACGCGCGCGCGCGCGCGCGTGCGTGCACACACACACACACACACACACACACTACTACACAGAGACACAAAGTCCCACAGACAGACAGAGACACGCAGACAAATCAACCAACCACCAGACGCCACGCACCTTGTGAGTTTTCATAGTAGTGTCTCCAGAGAGGGCGGATCTTGTGCTGGCCCCCCACGTCCCACACGGTAAAGGTCAGCCCCTTGACCGGGGTCACCGTCTCCACGTTGAATCCGATGGTGGGGATGGTGGTGACCACTTCGTTCAGCTTGATCTTGTACAGGATGGTCGTCTTCCCTGAAATCATCGTCGCCGTCATCATCATCATCATCATCACTGTCATCATCATCATTATCATTAACATCATCATCATGGTGGGAATGGCGATAACCACTTCGTTGAGCTTGATCTTGTACAGGATGGTCGTCTTCCCTGAAATCATGGTCATCGTCATCGTCGTCATCATCATCATCATCATCATTGTGGGGATAGTAGTGACACTTCGTTGAGCTTGATCTTGTACAGGATGGTCGTCTTCCCTGAAATCATGGTCATCATCATCGTCGTCATCATCATCATGGTGGGGATGGTAGTGACCACTTCGTTCAGCTTGATCTTGTAGAGATTGGTCGTCTTCCGTAAAATCATCATCATCACCATTATCATCATCATCATCATGGTGGGATGGCGGTGACCACTTCGTTCAGCTTGATGTTGTATATGATGGCCGTCTTCGCTGAAATCATCGTCATCATTATCATCATCATCATGCTGGAGACTGCAGTGACCATTCTGTTGAGCTTGATTTTGTACAGAGTAGTCGTCTTTCCTGAATAAATCGCCGTGGTCGTCGTCATCATCATATAATCATCATCATCATCATCATCATGAAGGAGGGGATTGTAGTGACTACTTTGTTCAGCTTGGTTTTGTAAAGGAGAGTCGTCTTCCCTGAATAAATTGTCATCGTCGTCATCCTCGTGAAATGATGGATGATTTGATGATGATGAAAACAATATGTGAACAGAATAGCTACCTTTCCAGACTACGGAAACTAGTTTCACACACACACACACACACACACACACACACACACACACACACACACACACACACACATCACGCTACACACACACACACACACACACACACACACACAATGATACTGAAGATGGAAATGGCGGTGGCGGCTTTGTTCCACTGGACCTGACAGTGGTCCAGGGCGGCAGCGGAATCCAAACTCACCGGCGGCGTCCAGGCCCACCATCAGGATGCGGGCAGGGTCGCTGCGGAACTCGTCAAACAGCGAGGCCAGTCGGCTCAGAAGGAGACCCATGGTTTGTGTCTGAAACACGGGATGGCGAACTGTTCACGGCTGGCAGACTGCCGCCCCTTCTCTCTCTCTCTCTCTCTCTCTCTCTCTCTCTCTCTCTGTCTCTCTCTGTATTTTATTTGTAGACTTCCGCACCTCCTCTCTCTCTCTCTCTCCTCTCTCTCTCTCTCTCTCTCACACACACACACACACACACACACACACACACACACACACACACGCACCTCCAAAACACATACATTTAGCCAGGTAAGTTGGATCATTCTTCAGAAGTTCAGATAATTTTGTCACTTATCTGCAACATGCAATGCCAGTACTGCCTACAATCCTGTCATCGGTTCTCTGTCAATTATGATAGGATATATTTGTTGCTCGGGTGTGATTTTTTCCCCGTTCTCTTTAGATTTCGCTATTATAATTATTACTGTTGTCAAGACCGCTGTATATGTTGTTTAATGTTGTTTTTAGAATTAGGTCTTTAGAATACTATTTAACAAGGGCAGACACTGAGTTACACATACACACACACGCATGCACACATACACATACATACTTACACATGCGTGTATGAACGCGCGCACACACACACACACACACACACACACACACACACACACACACACACACACACACTGATTGACTTAAAAGTTGCACATTTGACGGGGAAGATCACAGAGCTGGTTAGAGATACACTTGGCAAGGTAGCCTGCGTGTGTACCAATCTATCGCTTTGTGTGAGAGAAATTATATGTTATGAAAAAAAAATCTTATAAAAAGAGAGAGAGAAAAACTGATCACATGAACGTTAATTGTGATCTCTCTTCCTGTCCCGCTTCATTATAGATCACAATCAACATTCATGTGATCTATAATGAATCGGGACAGGAAGAGAGACAGACTGAGAGAAAAAGACGGAGACAGAGACTGACTGAGAGACAGAGAAAGACCGAGAGAGAAAAGACACGATGTACTAGGACGTTTATGCTATTCATGAAGTCTTGAGCTGCTGAGAAATGGGTTATACAGATTGAATTACATTGCATAGAACATTTACAGCAGTAATATAAACTACAATAGAAAGAATAAACCACTAGAACAGTATTTCGTGTTTGGAACCTTTTGTAAGAGAGAGAGAGAGAGAGAATTTCACACGTGTAGCCTACTGTGTACGTACAAAATATTCTAAAACTGAATTTTTTCTTTAGGGTTTAAAACATAACTGAAAAAAAAGCTTACCTGTAAATTGAGCGAAGATTTCTGTTCCTTCTCACAAGTGTTCACACCGTTTCGGCTGAATTGTCTGGAGCTTCTAGCGGTGAGCTCGAGAGCAGTTTCTTTTATAATCTAGACGTGCACGAGCGGTTACTATTTATAATCGACACCAACAGGATACTACACATGCTGGCTCGTGCCAGCGTGGCCCGCTTTGACACAGCACTGACACGTCCGCGGTGTCTCAGTGGTGCAACAACACCGTGGTGACTTTGCGCTTGGCATAGGTGCTTGAAATTCTATTCGCCTTTGTTGATATGAACTGGCGTTGGCGTTGACGATGGGGTCGATTTGATTTACTGGTGTGTGTGTGTGTGTGTGTGTGTGTGTGTGTGTGAGAGAGAGAGAGAGAGACAGACAGACAGACAGACAGACAAGACAGACAGACAGACAGACAGACAGACAGAGAGAAACATACGCTGGCGATCTGTCAACTCAGCAAAGCAAGCATTCAACACATATACGGTCCTAGCACGCACTCAGAAGCTGTTTTACACACACCACACACACACACACACACACACACACACACACACACACACACACACACACACACACACGTAACCACATACACACACACACACACACACACACACACACACACACACACGCACGCACACACACATACTCACGCACGCACACACACACACAC
>CM065725.1:5196195-5198695 GCA_033310375.1 Conus canariensis | reverse complement strand
ACTGAAACAAATGCAGCTTGCACCGTCAAAATTTCAAACAAATCATCATTTCAAGAATACTGCATCGTTGATAGCTTTATAATGACTCCTCATTATAAAACTGAAACAGTCTTTTATTGTTTGACACACTCTGTGAAAAAGAATCTTAAATGAAGCAAAGAACACGGTAAAACAATAAATATCGAATAAGTAAGGTAACTCTTGCTCCCCATGAAGTTTAACATTTCATGCTTATCATGGGATGTTAATTATACGTAGTGGGATGTAACTCTTGCTCCCATGAATTTAACATTTCATGCTTATCATGGGATGTTAATTATACGTAGTGGGATGTAACTCTTGCTCCCCATGAAGTTTAGCATTTCATGCTTATCATGGGATGTTAATTATACGTAGTGGGATGTAACTCTTGCTCCCAGAATTTTAACATTTCATGCTTATCATGGGATGTTAATTATACGTAGTGGGATAATGAATGTATCGTGCTCTGAATTCTTCGTCCACCCTCCACCCTCCCCTTGGTCAGCAGGGAGTAACTGCTATTTGACACTGGTTACCGGAAAGGATTCTGTAAGGGATTAAGAACGAAAAGGGAATTAGCAGAAAAGAGTCGCGCAATTGTATGGGTGTGTAAACGGAAGTAAATTAAAAGCTGCGCAAATTTGCTGTATCAGTATCAGAAGGCCAATTACGCCAGAGCGGAGAGGCACAGCTCCTGAATCACTTCCTGGTGGTCCGCGGAGTAGACGACGGCGCAATGTCCGCGGGCAAGAGATAGTGCAAGACAACGGAAACATGTTTACAGGCCTGCCAGACCATCGGCACGATCTGAAAGACTGGTGTGATCACAGTGTAGATATGAACGCAGGGAAGACTGAAGGCGCGGAACAATGTCACTGAGCATACTTCCAGGCAGCCTTGATCGTCGTCCTGATAGCTGAACTTCCGTCATAGCTATGACAGTATGGCAATGTCGGGGCTTACTCATGGAGTAGAACCACGCTAAGAGACTGCCTGGATTAGTTAACAACCGTGACAACATGGAGTATAATCACAATGTACTAATAAACTCACCAAAGACTAAAGATTCTGAACACTATCGACAGGGAGCACGAGTAACATTCTTACTGGGACCAGCCAACTTTATTAAGACACCTTTGCTTTGGTGATTGCTATGACAATACGTCAGCACCCGCTTACTCAGGTGTTACCGCGATATTTTATCCAGATCACACCAGAACCAATATGCAATCAAGTGTGATCATGGTATAAGAATGTAGACACCAGGGACTGAAGATACCACACCACATTATCAACTGGAAGCGCGAGCACCATTCCTATTGACAGCAGCCATTTTTGTCAAAACACCTTCACTGTCGTGATTGCTATGACAATACGTCCACAGTGACAACGCGTTTCGACTATGAGGACTTCAACGTGAAAGACAAAAGAAAAAGTCACTAACAAAATCTAGTGAGAAAATATGGAAAAGCGGCGGGCGCTTCAATTATGTGAACGGCATGAGTTAGTAGTAGAAAGAAACTCATGGAGAGCGTGGCAGCAGAGTCCTCAGAAGAGAAGCCCCCTTCAATCAAGTGTTTCGGCCCTTATCTCCTGACACTCTAGGGGGGTTGGGCCACACCCGGTTCATGACTCCGGATGTCCCTCTGCTGCCTCCTTTTTTTCCCATCTTGGGACGAGCCATGGCTGGGATTCGAACCCATGACCCTCTGGACATGCTCATTTTCCACTTAATGACTCGCACTGTAACCACTGTAGCCACAGGGACACTGATATTTGTAGGAAATTTACTTATGAGTTTCACTTTTGTTCTCCTTGACAAGATCCACTTGAACACCTTCTGCGCTTCTGCCATTGCTTTCGGGCTCTGGCTTTCCCTCCCTGCAACTGGGGAGCTGTTTTCATGAGGCTGTATTTCAGACTTCAAACACCCCTCTGACTCCAATTTTCTGCAGTGAGGACTTGACTCTAAGCCTTCTCCTTCCTTAGCTGTTTGCCAATCTGATATTTTCAGTCTTGTAATTTGAGCTGCCTCCATTATGTTCTCTTTGGCACCGTGAGCTCGATCATGATCAGCTGCTTGGTTGACCGAGAGTGGACTTCTATGTCTGGTCTCATGCCACTCTTGCTGATGATCTCTGGGTGACTCTTCCATTCTGGGAGATCTGCAGTGCACTCCCAGTCATCTGCCCCGTCCAGCAGACTCTGCCTACATGTTCCGAGTGGCACTGTTGTTCTTGGCCATGATTTGCCGCCTCCTGCCGTGAAGAATGTTGCGGGTGCTTTTGGAGTCCTGATTTTCCCTTTTGTGGTGTTGTACTACTTGTACAATCTCTTTGAGCACTTGGTTGTGCCTCCATGTGTACCTTCCTTGAGCCAGGGCTACTTTACATGAGCTTAGGACATGCTCCACTGTTTGTTTTTCACGGCAGAGGGGGCATGCAGGATCGTCTGTTTTTTTCCCCACTTCACCAGGTTT
>CM065725.1:5181195-5191195 GCA_033310375.1 Conus canariensis | reverse complement strand
GCGCCGCGCGCGCGTCTGCGCTCACTTTCATCCCTTTATGCGATATATTCTTTCCTCCGGATGTGTGTGTGTGTGTGGATGAGAGACAGCAAGCATATATATATATGTATATATGTATGTATTATGTGTGTGTGTGTGCATATCTTGTGTGTGTGTGTGTGTGTGTGTGTGTGTGTGTGTGTGTGTGTGTGCCTTTAACTACGTTTCCCTTGAAAGATTTCCATTGACTTTCTTAGGTACTTGGAAGTCAGTTGTAATATCAAAGTGATGAGCTATATTTCACACAGGTAAGTGCCAAGTTAAGAGTTGAACCAACTTCTCGTCAGGTCGTCCGTGGAATCCCTTGGGGAGGCGTCCCTGCTGTGTCTTTTTACAGTTGTCATTAAAGGTTTGCCACACTGGCAAAGTATTCCCAAAAGGTACTGAATACATTGACTCTGAAGATACTATATAAAAAAGACTTTTTCGGGTAAATGGACTTGGTACTTTAAAAGATGCCACGATCTGCACATCGACCCCCCCCCCCCCCCCCCCCCCCCCCCCCCCCCCCGCAGTTTGATTACAGTGTAATAAGCAACAAAGAATTCACGTGATAAAGAGAAAGGGTTAGGAGCCATATTTGGTTACCTCGTGGTGTTTCGCCCACATGATTTGTGAATGTAATCAAGAATGCTTGCTAGATACTGACACAGAGTACTTTCTCTTACTTGAATGGAGATAAGTCTTTTCACGACTTAAAAAAGTTCTTTTGAGACCACATCTGAAATATAGTAACATTATTTAGTACACCCCCTCCCCTTTTTTAAGGCAATCAGTTGCACTTTAAAAAGCCCAATAGAAGAGCTACTCAACAGGTGTTCAAACGCGGAAATGAGTAAATTAGAAAAATTGAATTATCAAAACTCGCGATCACTGTGTGTGTGTGTGTGTGTGTGTGTGTGTGTGTGTGTGTGTGTGTGTGTGTGTTGCTTGTGCGATATAAAACGGCAAACATTTGACAAAAGCAGACCCTTTGGGTTGTGTGTCTATGAGACTAAGTACAGTCTCATAGTACAGTATTGCCTACTTTCCGTGATGGAAGAGTCGAACCTCGTTGACGGTTGCAGTCGCTTGCCAGATGGCCAGTTGTGGAAGATATGGCAACAGCCCGTTCTCTTTCTCCTGTTGTCAGAGATGTTCTACCAGACCTGATTTTTCAGTGTGCGGAAATATATCACTTCTTTTTTTTGTGTGTGCGTAGTCTATCTGGGTCCGCCCTTTAATTCGAATCTGCTGTAAAAGTAAGCGGAGAGAAAAGGGAGTGAGAGGGGGAGGGGGGATAATATGAAGTGACATGGGCTATGAAAAAAGGGGGATTAAAAAGAAAAAGGATATCAGATGAAATAGGATAGAAACAAATTGGACAGAAAATTTCGGATATGAAAACATGGGATAAAGAAAGAACTTTCAAAATACGGGATACAGGAAAGTATGGGATACAGGAAAGTACGGGATACAGGAAAGTATGGGATACAGGAAAGTACGGGATACAGGAAAGTATGGGATACAGGAAAGTATGGGATACAGAAAAGTACGGGATACAGGAAAGTACGGGATACAGGAAAGTACGGGATACAGGAAAGTACAGGATAAAAAAAATCGGATAAAAAAAAAAAAGTCGGATAGAAAAAAAAATGGGATAGGAAGAAAGGTCGGTCAGTAGGCGTCTATTTATTCATTTATTTATTTACTCACTTGCTCATCTTGTTTCAATTCTTTATTAATTTTCAAACTTCTTTCAGCAAGTCAGTTCGTAAATGAATGAAAACATTATTTTCTGCCTCAGGAAGGTACAGACAAAGAATTATGCATTTTTGGTAGGATATGGAAAATGCAGAATGTCAAGCGTGTTCTCAGTACAAGTTTTGATATTCCATGAAAACATTATGCCATGGATGGTGATAAACACGTAAGTATGTCTAACGTCACAGCGTTCATGTTCAGGGGGAAAATTCGTGAAAATCTTACTGAACGGATGTAGGATTTGCCGCTTTAATCCGGATCCGCCTGCAGAGATCTACGCCAGAATCTGATTGGTTCGTTCCACGTTCCCGCTGTATGCGTCCATTCAGTTTCGCTAAGTATCGATTCAGCAACGCTTGCGTAATCTTGCCAAGAGATAAACAAACAAACAAAGAACAAACAAAGCAGAGGACGCAGGTGGGAGAACATTGTCTGCTGGACAAAAAAGGAAGCAGGATACAGCTCGTGTTCTTTTCTTTGTTCTGTGGCACAATCAACAGGAATGCCCTGTGGCTGATCAGCATGTGTCGTGGGGAAATGTTCACGCTGGCTGGTTTGGTTTGTCACCTCCACCAAAGGGGGTATGTTTGCACTCGGGTGTGTTGTTCCGGTATGTCAGTCGGGGGGGGGGGGGGGGGGGGGGGGGGGGGGGCTCACACCACTACAGCGGATTCGATGTGAACAAAAAACCTGGTGGAACGACGGAATGTTTCAGAAGGACGGTTTTGATTTTGTTTACATTTTTCTTCTTTCTTCTTTTTTGTTGTTGTTTTTTTGTTTAGAGGCACACGATCACATATACGTATTAATGCAAATATTTCAAACATATATTTCAAAACGTGCACACTTCTTTCCCTATAACACTGCAAACGGAAAGAGGAAAAGAAAGGAGGAGGGAGAAAGGGAGGGGGAAGTGAGCAGAGAAGAGAGAGAGGAGGGCGGGGGGTGGGGGGTGGGGATGGGAAAGCAATCGCAACTAATGGAGAATAATGATGGTGATAGCAACTGTTGTTAAGCAGACAAGTCTAGTACATCGATGACCTCTACAACTCTACATATCTGATAAAACTATACACAACTACCATTTTTCTTTCTTTCCACCATTCAGATTTACGGAAGCAATACCTTTTTTCGATTTGTACGTTGCTTTCTTATAGTGCACAGAACTTAAAGTCCATGAAAGTTTCATGTGGATCAAAATCATAAGGGGGATCAACGAATTGTTTTTTCAGTCGAGATTGGCATATTGGACGTGTTCATAACTTTCTCAAGAGACAGCACATGAATCTGAGTGGGGGGCGGGGGGTGGGGTGGGGATCAGGTTTATTAGATAATTGATTTCTGCGAACCTGTTGAGATTCGGTGCGGATCCGGATTACTAGTCGACCCGGATTCAGTGGGCAAAGGTCTGTTCAACGTTGACAGAGGTTTTCGCTCTCCCGAGCGGTCCTCTAGGTTTTCTACTTGTGCTCAGTGCCATATTCCTCTGGACAGGAAATTATCAGGGTCTTCAGTACCAAGCCATCGACCACAAAATGTGGAGGGCCATTTTCTAATGTCAGAGAATCGGGTCGCCAGATTTTTGTAAATGCGTGGAATAGAGGATGGGGTAAATTTTTCAATTTTGGTTAAAAACGGGTAGGAAGGAGGGAGAAAGGAGCATCTCACTGATTTTGCTAAAGTCGGTCGGAGGGGGAGCTGAACTGGGGGGGGGGGGGGGGGATAGGAGAGGTGTCATCCTTACTCCAAAAGTCGACGCTGTGTCAAACATCATCAGCAGCGGGTTTGCTGATTGAAGCAGACGTAGTTGAGGGTACAAGCGGACTCATCTCACCGTGTCGTGTCCAACAAGCTCCTTCGACTGTATTTTTGCTTTTTGGAGCCACTGAAGAAGACATTTTGACCCGAGACTGTGCGCGGTGCGCATGGGCAGAGAAGGGAAACAACTCTGGCTTTTTCCTGTTGAGTGCGTCGTCTGCTACGCGTGTTGCTATGCAGTATGACTGACAGGTCAACACATTGGATCTGTAATGTGCGTTACACTGACGCACAGAGTAACATTTTCATGACTGACAGGTCAACACATTGGATCTGTAATGTGCGTTACACTGACGCACAGAGTAAAATTTTCATGACTGACAGGTCAACACATTGGATCTGTAATGTGCGTTTACACTGACGCACCGAGTAACATTTTCATGCCTGACAGGTCAACACATTGGATCTGTAATGTGCGTTACACTGACGCACAGAGTAACATTTTCATGACTGACAGGTCAACACATTGGATCTGTAATGTGCGTTACACTGACGCACAGAGTAAACATTTTCATACGTCCAAAGTTAAACTTCAGCGCTTTGTTCAGGAACATACATGTGCATCTTGGGAAACACCTATGGTTGTTGCTTCCGGTTGAACTCGCGAACTTGAAACTGTGCGATACGACAAGGCGGATATTGACTAGATACCCCAAAGCCCGCCCTGGACGGGGGTCGGGGATGGGAGAAGTGGTGGGAGGTGGGGCTCGTGATAGTGTGTAAATCTTGACAATAGCTCCTCGTGTGATAACTGTGCCAGGTACAGCGTTCGTTACTGAGTATGAAATACAAGCATAGATCACGTTAAAAAGAAAAAAAGCAACACACACACACACACACACACACACACACACACACACACACACACACACACACACACACTCTCTCTCTCTCTCTCTCCCCTCTCTGTCACACACACACACACACACACACACAACACACACACACACACACACACACACACCACACACACACACACACACACACACACACACACACACTCTCTCTCTCTCTCTCTCTCTCTCTCTCACACACACACACACACACACACACACACACACACACACACACCGTCACACGCTCTCACACACCAACACACACACACACACACACACACACACACACACACACACACACACACACACACACACACACAAAGCACGCACGCACGCGCGCGCGCACGCACTCTCACACACACATACACTCGCGCACACAACACACACACACACACACACACACACACACACACAACACACACACACACACACGACAAACGCTCAGATCCATCCCCTCTCCCCCATGCACTAATCCCCACCCCACCCCCAAGCACCACCCCCACCCACCCCCACCCCTGCCGGGCACACCTGCACTTTATATGAGACAGACACACATGACTCAATGCTACACGGCACGGCATGGTGCAATATAAGATTTATTAGCCAGTGAATATACAAAGGAAACTGTTTCCACGTTTGCATTGTTCCAACACACCTAGACGCCATGCGCATGGAGTTGGTCAAGAATCAGTGCTAACAATGCACGTACTTAGATATGGAGGCACAAAGGGGGGCACAATTCAAGACCATATTTATGCATATGGGACAATAAAAGTTAAATTGAAGAAGGCACACACACACACACACACACACACACACACACACACACACACACACACACACACACACACACACTGTCTGTCTGCCTTTCTGTGTGTCTCTCTGTCTCTCACTCTGTCTGTCTCTGTCTCTTTCCCTCTATGTATGTCTCTCTCTCTTTCTCACCCTTCCTTTTTCTCCACACACACACACACACACACACACACACACACACACACACACACACACACACACACACACATATATATATATATATATATATATATAATGAAGATAAAAACCCTACAATATGCTGGACACCACTCAGTGATGTGTGGGTCACTGCTGATCCAGAAACTGGCCAGTCACAGAGTACAAAAATAAAAGCAGGCACACCAACCACACACTCTTCATGTTTTTGTTTTTTTAAGCTTTCGCCTTTTATTTAGGCTTCGTCAGAAATCAGTACAACTGTATTGCCTTGTTTCACATTGCATTGAGGGACATTGACCAGTGTGCAATGTGAAACAAGGCAATACAGTTGTACTGATTTCTGACGAAGCCGAAATAAAAGGCGAAAGCTTAAAAAAAAACATAAAGAGTGTGTGGTTGGTGTGCCTGCTTTTATTTTTGTACTCTCTCTCTCTCTCTCTCTCTCTCTCTCTCTCTCTTCTCTCTCTCTCTCTCTTATATATATATATATATAGAGGTATATAAACACAGACACAGAGACGGACACACACACATACACACACACACACCTTTCTCTCTCTCTCTCTCTTTGATAGATAAACAGATAGATGCATAGGTAAACAGATGGATAGGTAGACAGATGGATAGGTAGACAGATGAATAGGTAGACAGATGGATAGGTAGACAGATAATGTACGTATGTATATGTATGTATACCCGCGCACGCGCACACTCTCTCACCTCACATAATAGTGCCTTATGACAGCTGTTGTTGATACGACAACACAACGCTAACTATGGGAGCCTCAAACACGCTTGGCAGGGGGAGATAGGACGGGGGTCTACAAATCGACAGTCTTAATCAGAGGAAGCGTTAACAGGTATCCCTCTTTCGCTGGTCTTCCTAACAGCTATGGGGTAGAGGCCGTACTTCAGGCGGTTTGCTTTGCCCTGGAAACAGTGGTACCACCTGCCAGAAGGAAGAAGCTGGAATAGACAGACGGTGGGTTGGGTGTTTTATTATCGGTGATAATTATGGCATTAGGAATTCTGATGGGTTATTTCCCTGAGACACAGCCCTGAAGGGCGAGTAGGAGGCATGTCAAGAAAAGGAGCTCACACACACACACACACACACACACACACACACCACACACACACACACAGATTTGCAAGATGGCTGCAATACTTGGTAGATGAGAGAGAGGGAGGGAGATGGAGGGGAAGGGCGGGAAGGAGGGATGGGGAGGGGAGGGGAGGCAGACGGAGGACATGGGCAGAAAGGTGGGGTGGTGAGGGGAGATAAGGGGGAGGCAGAGGGAAAAGGAAAGAGGTGCGGTATTGTTCCGACAGCCGGGCAGTGCGCCGGTGCCGGTAATTTGCTGGAGCAGAAAGTCGTGTCCGTGACGCAAGAGGCTCAATCAATAACCACTTTGTCCCCAGTTCTCCTTTCCTCGTCTTCCAGTCTACCCCCCCCCCTCCCCCATCCCCCAACCTCCTTCCCCCATCCCTCACCGTCACAACCACCCCCCACCACCCCCACCCCCCACCCGCTCTCCCGTCATGAGTCCCCGATATTCCTCACCCGGTCGCTCTTTCTTATTGGGTACCGGTGGCATTTTCCAGTTGCAAAGAGTTTTCCCGATTGCTACACGTGCAGCGCTATCAAATTCCATCTTTACTCTGTCTCCGCGTTCCCCTTTTAGTTGTACGTCGTCTGTGTCTTTCTGTCTGTCTGTCTGTCCTCCCGTCGTGACCACCACGGTGAAGGGGAGATTATCCTGGCCCAGTACGGTCAGATGGCCCGGAACGTGCGAGTTTCAGACGTTTGACGACTGGGACACACAGCATACCTTAAGCAAAAATACAAACACGTGAAAAAGAGCTACAAGGAGTTACGGGAGCGGGAAAGCAGAGTGGAGCGGGATGGGGGTGGGGGGTGGGGGGGGGAGAGAGAGAGAGAGAGAGAAGAGAGAGAGAGAGAGAAAGAGAGAAGGGTGTTGGTGGTGGGAAACATAGTCACTTCATTAATATCAAGCTATCGATTCAAACACTGATAATGAACACACACACACACACACACACAACACTATATATATATATATATATATGTACATATGCGCGCGCGCGCGCGCACGCGCGCGCGCGCGCGCGCGTGTGTGTGTGTGTGTGTTCCTCAGACAACATTTCATATCCAGTGCGTAAAAATGCTGGAGAAAATGAATAACACATAACCATGTTTGTCTGTTTTTGAAGACCTAAAACAGTAGTGTAGTCTTCCGTGTAGTTTTCGTCAAATGTGGCCTACGCCTGTCCCATGCAGCTTTGTTTACGGCAGAACGAAAATACTCTGAGGAACCTACGCTTGTGTGTATTATCTAGCCTTTAAAACAAGTGCAGATTTGACTGTGGAATTTGATGACGTACGAAAGAACCTAAACATCCGTTACAATGATTTACAACAAAAAGATATCTGCAAGGGTGTATTTGTTCTTTTGGTTTTTGTTTTGTGCATTTGTATTGTTCTGTGGGATTGGTAAAATTATTGTCCTATTCCGTTTTTTTTTTTTTTTTTTTTTTGAGTTAACATTCCTTCCCCTCTGCATTTGTCTCCCTTCCCTTTCAGCCATACGGTTTCCAGTGATTCCTTTCCATTTTTACCTCCCCTGGCAGATGGGTTATTTCTTTGATTGACAGTCATCAGGATTTGCTCATAAACTGCCGAATCGATTTAAACGACACTTGGCAGAAAGATGAAAATATGAAATTTCATTTCTCGAAACCACACCACACACTGAGTTGACCGGAAAAAGGACATTGCTTCTGATGACTTCATGGCCTGGTTATACCGATGGAAGGTCGATTCTTTGCCATCACGATAGCGGGTCCAATTTGCCACCGTTTCCATCATTATGGCTATGACGCAACATCGGAATCGATAGCTTGAGAACAGCCGTTTCGTGCGAAAAAGAAAAAAAAAAAGGTTAACACAAACAAACCTACGGCGCGCACTTGTTGCTTTGTTTGCAAGACAGCGACTGTTCTGACGGAGAGGGTCATTCGTACTGTTAGAACGCGTTCCTCTATTCAGTGCTGGGGGGGGGGGGGGGGGAAAGGGGGGGAATGAAGTGGATTAGAGACGGAAAGGGGCTGAACCAGAGACTACTTGCGTAAACTTCGGGTTTGTTTTTTGCCTGTTTGTTTTTGTTTTCTGTTTCTCTTCAGTTCATGAATGATTATCACAGATGTCGGTCAACGCGATTCGTCCAGTTCCCCTAAGTTTCTGCCGATTGGTAGAGGGAGACTGCGCCGTTCACATGTCGGTTGGTCGTAAGCTGCGACATCATCTGTCGGCAACAGCTACTGTGACGTCGGGCCGTTCTTGCTGTCAGTGTTCACCATCGCATTTCAGCGCGTGTTGGCCTACCGGAGGAAAGGTGCAGCGGAGCCTATCCCCTTTCTGTTTCAGGTTTACGCTTGCCATAGAAATCTTTCCAGAGCTGTCACCACATAAAAGTTTGAAAAAGAAAAGGAAAAAAGACAGAAAGAAAGATGAATATTGTATCAAATCAGTGTAATGACACCACAAGGTGATGCCACGAAAATTACATCGAAAGGGGCATAGGAGCCAACAGGTGCTTGTGAATGGACAACTAATGTCCCCTCCCCTGAAAACAGCAGAAACAAGGCTGGCATGTTATAAACTGTAACAAGAGGAAACAGAAGCGTAAATTCTGCAACAAAGACAGGTAAAATGGAGCACTGTTTAAAAAAAATGTGGACAACAGTTCGAAAAATCGAAAAAACAAAAACAAAAACAAAACCAACAACAGCAACGAAAATCGTAGTGCCGAAGACATTAATAGAAAAGAGGAAATTCCTGGCACCAAATTTCCAGGTGGGGGCACAAGCTCCATGGAAAGAACCCCCGGCTTTCCCGCGGGGTCAGCCTCCTCTCCAGGTCGTCCACAGATTGATGACGTAATGTCTGCATATCCAAACGAAGTCGATTATAGAACCGATTCATACACATAGTCTGCCCGGTTAGACACCAAGCGCTTTATTCCGAAATACCGCTTCACACCGTTTGTCTCTCCCCCCCCCCCCCCCCCCAACCTGCCCACCACCACTACATCCCCCTCAGTTCCCCTCCGTCCTACACTTCGGGAATTTAAAACTGCCTATCTGTCAGATTGAGAGTCCGGAAGTCTGATCACTCGACCGTCACAGTCGGTATTTTGCATTCATCATCATCATCATCATCATCATCATATCATCTCTCATCATCGTCGTCGTCATCATCATCATCCATCATCATCATCCATCATCATCATCATCATCATCATCATCATCACTACCACCACCACCATCACCATCATCATCGTCATCATTACTATCATCTCATCATCATCATCCATCATCGTCATCGTCATCATCCATCATCATCACAGCAGCAGCAGCATCATCATTACTATCATCATCATCATTATTGTCGTCATCGTCATCATCATCATTACCATCATCATCATCATCATCGCTATCATCATCATCATCATCATCACTACCATCATCATTATCATCATCATCATCTCATCATCTCATCGCTATCATAA
>CM065725.1:5176195-5178695 GCA_033310375.1 Conus canariensis | reverse complement strand
AATCGGCAGCTAGGTGCAACCAAACTGTCTCAAGAACTGCCTCTATAATAAACAGCTGTTTGGCAAAGAACTGGTCCCCTAAAACCACCCGGCGTTTCACGGGTGAGCGACGCCTCTCCGAGTCCATCCAAACGCTAGGAGGTAGCACGCCACCCCCCTAGCCCTGCTGTCCCCCCCCCCCCCCCCTTTACCCTTCTAGTCCCCGCTACCCTCATCTCCCTTCTCCATTCACTCCACGTACTTAACCGCTCAATGGACCCTCTTTTCCAACTCACCTGGCAGTAAGTATGGTACAATATGAACGACAAAAGAGGAGTTTTAAAAGCCATGCGTATGGTGTGGCTTTTTGTGTTCCGTCGTCACCAGATGGAAGCTAACTGAAACGCGTATGTAGAAATGACCAGGGACGCGTTTCATACAGACATTGTGGCGAGAATCCTTGCTTGTTTGGCGAGTGTTCAGCGTTTCATAGCACACCCTAGGGGCAGACAGGGCTAGGAAAGGGCGAGAATTGGCTACACTGTCTTGGAGGGGGGCGGGGGAGGGGGGGGGGAGGGGAGGGGCTCTCTCTCATTCGAGACACAGTGGCCGACAGTTGTTGTAACGTCCTGCAAATCGCTTTTAAAAAAAAAAAAAAGAAAAAAAAAAGTAGAAGAAACGTTTTCTGATTGGTGCAGAAAACGATCGAGACACTGACTATTCAGCAACAAGACGAGCTTGAAGAAGAAGTCACATGGTGAAGCTGAAATTGTCTTGCAGGTCCATTTCTTCACTCTCTTCGCTTCTTGTGTCACTCACCACCAAGCTGAGCTAAGTCACCTCGCAAGGTCTGGCGTCAGTGACATTCGCTTCCTGTGCCGTGAACCTTGTGATGACCGCTGTGTGGCTGTCTGGGTTCCAGACAGGCGGTTTATCGCTCCGCCATTTTGTTTATCACTCCGCCATTTTGTTTATCGCTTCCCCGTTTTGTTTATCGTTCCGCTGTTTTGTTTATCGCTCCGCCGTTTTGTTTATCGCTCCGCTATTTTGTTATCCATTTTGTTTATCGCTCCGCCATTTTGTTATCCATTTTGCTTATCGCTCCGCCGTTTTGTTTATTGCTCCGCCATTTTGTCACCCATTTTGTTTATCGCTCCGCCATTTTGTTATCCATTTTGTTTATCGCTCCGCCATTTTGTTTATCGCTCCACCGTTTTGTTTATCGCTCCGCCGTTTTGTTTATCGCTCCGCCGTTTAGTTTATCGCTCCACTGTTGTGTTATCCATGATCTGTCTGAAGACCTGTCTGAATACCCGAATAGTGGGGCTCCTTTACCCGCCGTTGTGTTATCCATGATCTGTCTGAAGACCTGTCTGAACACCCGAATAGTGGGGCTCCTTTACCCGCTGTTGTGTTCCTCGGTGTGCGGTGTTTCTGATGTGGGGGTGAAGAAATGACCTCTTCCAGTCGCTGTCTCCTGATAACAAGCTCGCGAGTTGGGAGGGCAGTTTAAGCGCTCTGCCTCCCCCCAGCCGCGTGGCTCGGTGACAATAAAATGCATCGGGCCCGGTAGAAAAGTGCTCCTGACCTCACACCTTCCATGTCTATTGTTTTAGGTCAAAGAACGCACTCCCTCCCACCCCCCACCCCTCCTTTTTTTTTCTTTTCTAAGGGATTCGGACAGACCCGCGATTCTACACCGAAATGAACATTGCCAATATCCTCACCCCGCACCCCGCACCCCACGACCCCATCCGGATCATCGACCCCAGTCCCCCCCCCCCCCACCCCACCCCCAACTGACCCACTCTCTTCTCCCTCTTCCCATTCCGCTGTGACGACTTTCATGGCACTCCTGTGCAAAGCTTTTCAGTATGCAAGTCTGGTAAGCTTTTATGTATGTTGCGTATTGTTATCGCCCGTTTCTGTGCATTCGTGTGGCGTGATCTGAAATCATTTTCGAAAGCCTGCGTATTCAATGTGTCGATGAGTTGTGTGTGTGTGTGTGTGTGTGTGTGTGTGTGTGTGTGTGTGTGTGTGTGTGTGTGTGTGTGTGTGTGTGTGTGTGTGTGTGTGGTGTCTGTCTTTAAAGCGAAAAGAAGATATTTGAAGAAAAAAGGCGTGCCAGTCACGTGACGCCTCACGTGTGCGCTAAACGTGCATTTCAATTTCTTGCTCTCCTTGCTTTAAAGGAGGACAACTTAAGCGCAACAAAAAAGACAGGTAAGGAAAAGCCCGCGCTAGCGATCAAGAGAAGGTCTCCCACGTTCCCTGTCCAAGCTGTCACCGCACATTCCGTGCATGCATCGGCTTGAACAGCCACCTGCGTATCCACAGATCATCTCACCCCCCTCTGAGCCCTCCAACCCCAGGGTGACCGAAGTGGTTCTCTTTTGACTCGACGGACGAACATCAGTTTATCCTCTGGTCGGTCTGATCAACCGCGTGAGACCAAAACGTCAATGGGAAAACTGGTGGACGTTGAACTAACTCCTTCTGTCCCCCCTTTGAATATCCGGAA
>CM065725.1:5138695-5166195 GCA_033310375.1 Conus canariensis | reverse complement strand
AGAGTATGATAGTGCTCCCGTTATAATCTGTGGAGATTTAATTGCAAGAACCGGTTCACTCAGTGTTAAAGCTGTTGACATACATGATTCTTTTTATGATGTGTGGGAATCTATTGACAGTAATGATTTAAAAGAACCCCCTGATAAAGTGCGTCTGTCAACGGACAATGTAGTTAATTCTTTTGGTCGCTATCTGTTATCTGTGTGTGAACTGTATGAACTGTGCATTTTAAATGGACTTTTGTCCCGGACTTTCTCGGGAGATTTCACATATGTATCAACGAATGGAAGCAGTGTTATAGACTATTTTTTGGTTTCCAACTCCTTAGTAAATATGTGTAAATGTTTTAATGTTATACCTATGGTTGAAACAAAACACGCTGCCATTGAATTGTCTCTCAATCGTCATGTTTTATATTCCGAACAAAACATTGATCGTGAAACCTTTTCAATTACAAAATACACATGGAATGATGATCAGCATGTTGCTTACAATGACCTTATGTGCAGTGTCGAGGTGAGAGCTATCTTGGATGAAGCCATGTTACTTATTGAAAATGATATAAATTTGGCGCTTGCTAAATTTAATGAGTGTTTTGTTTATGCAGGAAATTGCATGAAGAAAACTAAATGTATTGGATGTGAAAAGATGAAAATATGGTTTGACTTGGAATGTAGGCAGAGTAGAACTCTCTTGCGCCGGCATCGGCGCCAACTTGGCAAAAGCCATATTGATGCTGAAAGTCTAGCTTACTCTGAAAAAAGAAAACAGTATAAAGAGTTATTAGAATCGAAAAAGAAACTACATAAAGAAAAGATTGTGCGCTCAATACAGGATAATTTAAATGATGCAAGAAAATTTTGGGATACTATTCGTTCTGTGAAATCTAGGACTGGTGTGCAAAATACGATAACAAAAAATGAATGGTTTCATCATTTTGATAATGTTTAATTCTGTGCCAGACACTGTTGCAAATGCAGTTGGTGATATTGATGTTCCTTGTGATGATGGCGAAAATTACACACTTAACAGTGACGACGATTCAGTTCCTCTTGATAACACGCGTACCATCGAATGTGATATGCTCAATGAATCAATAACAGCAGAAGAAATTCGAGCTGCTGTGCAAGTACTTAAATCTCGGAAGGCACCCGGCCCGGATGGACTCATTGGGGAATTTTACAAAAATAGCATTGAGCAAATATTGCCTTTCCTTGTTAAATTTTTTAACTATCTCTTTGATCATGGGCTTTTTCCTGACGAGTGGTCATTGTCCATTATTCAGCCTCTGCACAAAAAGGGCGATTTGAATGTTCCAGATAATTATAGAGGCATTTCTCTTCTCAATATTTGTAGTAAGATGTATAGTTTTGTATTGAATAAGCGCATTTCTAACTGGATTGACGACAAGGGAATTGTTGGTGAAGAGCAAGCTGGATTCAGGAAGGGTTACTGTACAGCAGATCACATATTCACTCTCTATGCTATGGTACAAAAGCAGCTCGTGAGACACAGGAAATTGTATGTAGCATTTATAGATTTCCGTAAAGCTTTTGATACTGTGTGCAGAGAAAAGTTGTGGATTATCTTGCATAAAAACGGCCTACAAGGCAAGATACTCAGTGCATTAAAATCGATGTATAATGTTGTCAAAGCAAGGGTGCCTGTTGGTGGTGAATTAACAGATGCTTTTTTGTGCCCTCGAGGCTTGAAACAGGGGGAGGTTTGCTCACCTGTGCTTTTTTCGCTTTTTATAAATGAGCTGACGAAAGAAGTGCTTGAATCTGGTCGCCATGGCGTTCAGTTGACGCCAAATTTTATTCAAATACTAATCCTCCTATTTGCTGATGATGTTGCACTAATATCTGATAGTGTTACTGGTCTTCAGACGCAGTTGAATATTTTGTCTGATGTAGCTAAACGTCTTGATCTCATTGTAAATATGGAAAAATCGAACATTGTCATTTTTCGGAATGGGGGATACCATGCCTTAAGGGAAAGATGATTTTTTGATGATAACGAGTTAAAAATTGTGAATATGTACAAATACCTTGGCATTCACTTGTCAACAAGAGTAAGTTTTGTATATACGATGTCTGATCTCGCAGACAGGGCCAAGAAAGGAATTACAGCAATCATAAGAACGATGTGGTCAATTGGCGAGCATTCTCCTGCCTTCTTTTTTAAAAATTTTCGATTGTCAGATTCAACCCATTTTAACATATGGAGCTGAAATCTGGGGCTTGACGCAACATCAAGAACAGATAGAAAGAATCCATTTGTTTGCTCTGAAACGATTTCTGGGTGTGAATATAAAATCGCCGAAGCATGTTGTTTATGGAGAAACAGGCAGGTATCCTTTGTATATATTAACGTTTGTCAAATGTGTCAAGTTTTGGTTACGTCTTGTACAGATGGACAATGATCGATATCCCAAAAAGGCCTATGAAATGCTTTTAAATTTGCAACGTCAAAATTATGAAACATGGGCATGTAAAGTTAGAAATGTACTGTATAAGTTTGGTTTTGGGGAAGTTTGGGAAGCTCAAGGGGTTGGTAACGTTAACATCTTTCTAGCATGCTTCAAGGAAAGGCTTATAGATTGTTTTTGTTTTAAGCAGGACTGGCATGCGTCTTTGGAGTCGCATACATTTTATAACGTGTATGCTTCTTTCAAGCAGTCCTTTTCAATAAGTCCACATTTATGTGAGATCAGTTACATTAAGAAGCGTAATGTATATTCGAGATTTAGAATTGGAATGTCTCCATTGAAACGTCATTTTTTGATGTTTAGACCCTACCCGAACAATGATGTGAATTGTCCATTTTGTCCCAATGTTCCAGAAACTGAACTCCATTTTTTGTTTGTTTGCCACCAGTATGAAAACCTTAGACAAGAATTGTTGCCTAGAAAGTTTTATAGACAGCCTTCCATGTTTAAATTTTCGTTGTTGCTTGCGAATACGAACAAACGCATTATGGAAAGGCTGTCCCTCTTCATATTCAAAGCTTTAAGGTTAAGACATGAGAGTATGAATGTGATTTGATTTGATTATTGATTTTGAATATTCACTCCATTGTATGGGCAAATGGCCTGATCAATTAAAACATTCCGACTCCGACTCTCTCTCTCTTTCTCTCTCTCTCTGTATGTGTTTGTCTCTCTCTCTCTCTCTCTCTCTCTCTCTCTCTCTCTCTCTCTCTCTCTCTCTCTCTCGTCAGTCTTTCTGCCTGCCTGCCTGCCTGTCTGTCTGTCTGTCTCTCCATCCCTTCCTCCCACCCTTTCCCTCTCTTTCTCTCTCGATTGTAAAGATCATTTTGCGAATTTTCTTTTGGCCGAAATGCCACAAATCTCTCTGACTTGTGATAAAGGGTGAAACTCACGCAAAGGGAGTTTTTTTCTTTCAGATCTCTCTCTCTCTCTCTCTGCGATTTTTAGTCCTATTGTCATCTCTCTCTCTCTCTCTCTCTCTCTCTCTCTCTCTCTCTGTGATGCGCTGCTTCCTTCTCTCTCTCTCTCTCTCTCTCTCTCTCTCTCTCTCTCCTCTCTCTCTCTCTCTCTCAATCTACTGAGGAGGGGGTAACCCGTACGTCCAGTCGATCGGAAACCTGCCAGCTATTGGCATGTCCTTAACGTCTTTTCACAGCCACGTAAGATATGGCCTAAGCCACTATAACAAGCACCAAAAGGTGCTTTTCTCTCCTTCGATTCGAGAGAGGAGTGAATTTAGGGCACGCTGTCAACACTGTGACGCAAGCTATAGATCGGATAAAAGGGCCCATCCAACTCGAGTTCGGCTTTCAAGAGGAGATTAAAAAGCCTGGTTTGTTGGCCCCTACGGGCTCCGAGCCCTGACGATGATCTCCACAGACAGTGGGTGTATCAGGCACTCCACTTCTCTCACTCACTCGATTAGACACGCTGCTTTCCGCCAGAACTCTTAAATCTCTTCTGAAGAGCGATTTGTTAAGGCAGTTCTGAACCACCACCCCCCCCCCCCCTTTTTTTTTTTTCTCTCCCTTTTAACCCGTAATTTGCCAACTGTCTGGTATCTGCCACGTAAACGCATCTCGTGCGTACATTTCTCTGTGTGTGGGTGTGTGTGTGTGTGTGTGTGTGTGTGTGTGTGTGTGTGTGTGTGTGTGTGTGTGAGAGAGAGAGAGAGAGAGAGAGAGAGAGAGGAGAGAGTGTGTGTGTGTGTGTGTGCGCGCGTGCGTGTGCGTGTGTGTGTGTGTGCGCGCGCGCGCGCGCGTGCGTGCGTGCGTGCGTCCGTGTATGTGGAGGGGGAGGGAAGGGGAGGAGGGGAGACACAGAAGGATGAGGGGAGTGGAGGTTGTGGTAAGTTGAGTCTGTGTCATGCTCTGCTGCGCAGACTTCGCGGACTTCACTGGTTGCTGCCAATGAAAGCTAGGATTTCACACAAGATTGCCCCTCTCTGTTCCACTGCAATTGAGTCTGGCACTCCAACACATGTCTCAGACCTTCTAAACGTCACCTGAAATCCCTGTCCTTGAGTAACAAAGCTTTCGACTCTCTCTCTCTCTCTCCTTGTTATTTCTCTCCCTGCTTTTTTGTTCGTCTGTCTCTCCTCTCTATCTTCTTTCTCTTTTTCTCTTGTCTCCCAGTCCACCCACCTTCACCCACCCACCCTGTCCTCTTCTTCCTCCGCTCTCTGTTTCCCCCTTCTCTTCAGCTAAGAGAGAGAGAGAGAGAAGGAGAGGATTTTTTTGTTGTTACTGTTTTATTTTTATATTTTAGGCAGAACACATAGCGCTAAGAATATTGTTCCTTTCAAAGGGAAAAATTTTAATAAATAAATGAGTAATCCGTTAAAAGTGAAATGGAGATTAGAGGGGGGTTGGGGGTGGGGGTGGGGTGGGGTGGGGTGGGGGGACGGTCCAGAATTTCTATGTCGGAGACTGTCCCAATACAGCCATGTGTGTTCTCCTTGGCACCGAGGTCGGGTGGTTAATTGATGGTTGGCTGTCGAGTGCCGACCTTGCGGAGCACGACAAGAAACACCCGTAAATTAGTGCTGGGGGACCCTTGTTGGTTTTACCCCCTACAGCAGGAATTAAGGCCTTAGGGAAACAACAGACGAACTGGCGGGATCGTTAGGGTGACGGGGACGGCTGTGCTCCCTCCCTAAAAGTCGCCCCTCCGGTCAGATTGCGCCTTTACCATTCCCTCCTCCCTTCTCCCCCTTTCACCCCCTTCACCACGAAAAAAAAATCATAAAGTAAATATTGATAATAATAATAACAATGAATATGGTGACGATGATGGTGATGATCACTATAATAAAAAAAAAAAAAAAAAAAAAACCAGCAGAGGGTGGCTAGATACCATGCCGTTCTTGAGTGCCGCGTTTCTACCGATTTTCGTATTTAGTTAGTTTATTCATCTATTTATTTGTTTGTTTCCCAGAAGATGGAGTATGCCTGCCTTAGTGGCGGGATAAAAAACGGTCATACACACAAAACTGCACTGCCTGTCTGTACAGGCAGTGTCCGCAGGAGTATCAGCCTGCGTACAAAGAAAGAAAGAAAAAAAATTATTCATTTATTTTAGCTATTTATTTATTATTTATGTATTTAATTGAGTTTGTATAGTGTATTTTTTAACGCCATCGAAACCTGGCAAGGAGTTAGTTCCCTTTCGATTGGAGCATGGGACTTAAAAACATACTGGTAAATCGTGGGGTCCGTATCAGTAATATTGGCAGCGACTTGGCAGCTAGAGGGGATAATTTTGTTTATCCTAGTTTCTAAGGTTGAAACGTGTAAACCTGCGAGCGTCTTAATGCCTTTTGAATGTGTAGTTTGACGGATCAAGCCTCTCCGTGTTTTGTGCGCAAAGAGAGGGTCAACCACTGTGTGTATACACACACATATAGAAGATCCAACACCATGTGCATGTACATTATGAAGGTTAAACTCTTCGTTTGTATACAGGTGTAGATTATAAAACCTTTTGAAGATTAGGCTGTATGCGTATGCTTGCCAGTAAGATCAAGTCCTTTGTGTGTATTGAGAAATAAAGGACCAGACCCAGTATGTGTCTGTGTATGTCAGAAAACAGATCTTTTGTGTGTATAGATGTACAGAAGATCAAGCTGTTTATGTGTCTATGTACGAAGAAGATAAGACCATTGTGTGCAGCCAAATATGGACCAACCCTTTGTATGCATCTGCATGTAGTATTCCAAACTCTCTGTTCACATATGTAAATAAAATTGGGGGCCGGAATAGCTCAGTGGTAGAGCGCCGGACTCGTAATCTTGGTGATCCTGGGGTTGCGGGTTCGAATCTCCGCCGGGCCGTTTCAGTACAGGGGGATTTTCCCCTCGGAGTTAACATTGGTTCTGACTCCATTTCACATAAAGTCCTTCGAATGAGACTACAAACCGAGGTTTCGTGTGTGAACGCACGCATAACATCTTGCACACACGTAAAATCCCATCACCAACTTTCGGAAGAGAAGTCCAGTATTGATATGGATGACACGTTACACATGGCATGACCCTGCGTGAGAAATGGAAAGAATGAAGGAAGTAAGGAAACTGAGTGAACGACATTGAACGATTTGACTGTATGACACGGGAAACGACTGAATGAAGTGCCAGCTGGCAGCTCTTCAGTCGGCACTACCCAGGTAGGCAGTAACCCGTTTTGTAAACGGGTGTTGATTGTAAAGCGCTTAGAGCTTGGTCTCTAGCCGAGGATAGGCGCTATATAAGTATTCATAATGGTAATAAAATGCTCTGTGTTCTTGTTTAGGTGATGAGACCCAATGTGTGTATACGTGTGCGGAATATTAGACCCTCTGCATTGGTAGATAACAAAGAAGATTAAATACTTTATGTTCACGCGCAGAAAGTCAAATTCGTTGTGAGCGTATATGCGTATAGAAGATCAAACCTTGTGTGTGAAAACTTATAGGTTTTGAAGATCAAACTTGTACGTCTGAGAATGTCGACTTCAAAGGCTCGTTTGTTTTTCTTCATCCTGGCCGAGGTTAGATTCGAAATGAAAACATGACCACAACAGAGAGAGAAAAAACCTGTAGAAAATGGAATATTGTTGTCTGAATGACGGGAATAAAACCGGGTCATGTACTTATAAAAGCTCATTCCTAAAATAAATGGACGCTGAAGGAAAACAGCAGCAACGGAAAGACTAGCAGATGAATACAAAAAGAAGGGGACAGGGAAGAAAGAGGAGGAGGAGGAGGAGAGGAGGAGGAGGAGGAAAAGAAGCTTGGGAGAAGAGTGACTGGGACCTCCTCGATAATCAGGGCTGTTGACGGACCACTGAAGAATTACCTCACAGAAAGGTGGGGACAGGCGATGTTTCAGAACAAAGCGACAACGCGCACAGAAAGCGTCGTTTAAGGAACTCCTCAAACTCTATCGCCACAGCTGATGCGATGTTAATATTTTCAGTCTGTCTGTCTTAAGTCGTGGTGGTTCTTTTGCCTGATATGGTGGCTGGCTGGCTTTGTGAATACAGTCAGAAAAAGTATGGGTCTTCAAAATACTTACCAGTGACAAATCTGGGTTTACTGTGGGCTCGTTTTTTTTTATTTTTTTTTATTTTATTTTTATAACCATGAAGTTCCAGGTTGAATACATATGTGCGCACGTACGTGTGTGGTGTGTGTGTGTGTGTGTGTGTGTGTGTGTGTGTGCGTGTGTGTGTGTGTGTGTGTGTGTGTGTGTGTGTGTGTGTGCGCGCGCGCGCGCGCTCGCTCGCTCGCTCGCTCGCGGGAACAGGTTGAGAGAGAGAGAGAGAGAGAGAGAGAGAGAGAGAGAGAGAGAGATGATATAGAAAGAGACAAAGCCGGACCAATCATCTCATTATTTTATATTGATTTTATTTTGCCCCGGGTGGAAAAATCTGCGAGGGTGGTTGTGAGGGGTCTGATCGCCTAATTTCATGCTCTGGCCAATCAATCGTCGTGTTAAGACAGCTGACGTAAACACTACTTAACACAGCTACTTGTGAAGGGGGAGGGGGAGAGGCAGCGGCTGTGAGGGAGGGGAGGGGGGGGGGGGGCGAAGAGGACGGAGGCGGGGAGGTGGTGGTGGGGGTGGAAGGAGTCTCGTTTTGTCGGCCCGGTAAACACATGTCGATCGATTCGGGCACCGGGGGGGACTTAGTATGACATGATTGTCGGGGCGAAGAATTTGTTTCGGTACATACGGCAAAATGGTGTTTGGGATTCTTCTGCACCTGTGGTTTCTATTGCTGTTGTTACTGCGCTTGTTTCTTCTTCTCCTCTTTCCTGCTGCTGCTGTCGTTGGCGTTGATTCTGCCTGCTATTTTTGTTTGTTCATTCAGTTAAGACCAACAAAATTGTGTGTGTGTGTGTGTTTGTGTGTGGTGTGTGTGTGTGTGTGTGTGTGTGTGTGTGTGTGTGTGTGTGTGTGTGTGTGTGTGTGTGCGCGCGCGCTGTGTGCTTTACTGTTCTCTGCTTTTTTGTGGCCCCTCCACCTGTCTGTGCTTCGGACGATCTCTACACGTTGTTCTCTGGCATAATTTATAACACGTCAGTGTGTGTGTGTGTGTGTGTGTGTGTGTGTGTGTGTGTGTGTGTGTGTGTGTGTGTGTGTGTATGTGTGTGTGTAATCTGAAGAGGAGTTGGTGAAAGCTGTACCCAATGTGGGGAGTGGGCACTAGCTGTCCATTCTGTAGTGCCTAAATGCCCGTATGGCATTTTCTTGTATATTCGTGATACTGCACGATCTTTTCCCCACGTCGTTTCAAACGCAGGAAGGGTGGAGTGAGGTGGGGAAGATGGGGTTAGGGAGTGGGAAGGGTTTGTGTTGACGGTAATAAAACAAAATGACGGGGAATGCCTCAGCAAGGGCTGCTGGTATGATCAGCCTCAGAGATATCAAAAGAACTAGTTATCAGGCTGTGAATTTCATGTGTGTGATGTGCACACGGTTGTTCATAGTTCTTGGTTGTTAGCAGGACGGGACATTTTTTTTTTCTGCCAAGGTTCTGTGTGGTCGGCTGGGATTATGACGGTAACAACACCAAACTAAAACCTCCACCACCGCTGTGGCTGCTGCTGCTGCTGAAGGCCGGATGAAAAAAAAAGGTGGGTGGGGGAGTGTCCTGGGATGTCTGTCCTGCTCTCCTTCCTCGGGACAGAAATCCCCCCCCCCCCCCCCCACACACCTCCCTTACCCTGGCTGGCTAAAATTACGTCAGTTTGGCACGTCACTCCCTAGTCACACTCAGCAGTCACGAAATATGGGCTGGTACACCCATGGAGGCGCTTCCACGGAGGTGCTGTTGCTTCGCGTCTGGTAGTTGCACAAAGGCATCTGCCAAAGAACAAGTGTGTCCGTTGAGGTCTTAATGGAATGTCCTGTCTGCACCCTGTGTGAGCACAGCGCAGGCTTCCAAGGGTGGTGCTGGACTGCTCCCAGCTGGCTGTGTTGGCAGTTGAGGACAGTGCTTCTCTGGGTCCCAGTGGCCTCTTTGGGCGTATCTCTTTCTTTCCACTTCTGCTACTAGAAATGTTATGTGGCAGCTGCTGCTCTTGCTGCTGCTGATACTACTACTACCTACTACCACTACTACTACTACTACTACTACTACTACTACTACTACTACTACTACTACTAGATTGAATCGGATTTGCACTGTGTGTGTGTGTGTGTGTGTGTGTGTGTGTGTGTGTGTGTGTGTTGTGTGTATGTGTGTACCATTACTAGATGGACTCAGATTCGCACTGTGTGTGTGTGCGTGCGTGCGTGCGTGCGTGCATGCGCGCGGGCGTGTGTGTACGCGCGCGAGCGTGCGCGCGCGCGCATTTCGTGCTGAATAAATTTCAACTTTCGAACCGAGTGGCACAAAGCCTAGGGACACCTGCAAGGCTTTTCAGAGTTCCCAAACCAGTGTGTGATCAATGCCAGGTAAGGCGAGGAGCGGAGGAACAGGTAGACTGCTGTCAACTTGACACCTGCCCTCGGCCCAAGTGCCGTCACGCTCGGCCGGTCGGAACGAGGCCCACAATGGAGAGGTGATACTGATGGCCCCGCCGGTGAAGCGTAGCGATCGATCTGGGGGCCATTTGCATGAGGGAGAGTGTCGTGGTATTGCAGTGTTGAAAAGATAACGGGGAGGGTGGGGGTGTGTGTGTGTGTAGAGAGTGGGGGGTGGAGGACGGGGATGAAGGAGGAGGGGGTAGACTTTCAACAGTTGATTCGTGTGTGTATGTGTGTGTATAGATTTTGATCTGATAGCTTTTAATTCCTGTCTTGTTGTTTGTTGTTGAAGTTGTCGCTTCTCCTCATCCTTTTTCTTCTTCACTTTCTTCTTCTTCCACCTCCTGCTCCTCCTCATTCTTCTTTTGCATTTTTCTTCTTCTCCATATGCTCTTTCTTTGCGTATTTTTCTTCTTCTCCATATGCTCTTTCTTTGCGTATTTTTCTTCTTCTCCATATGCTCTTTCTTTGCGTATTTTTCTTCTTCTCCATATGCTCTTTCTTTGCGCATTTTTCTTCTTCTCCATATGCTCTTTCTTTGCGCATTTTTCTTCTTCTCCATATGCTCTTTCTTTGCGTATTTTTCTTCTTCTCCATATGCTCTTTCTTTGCGTATTTTTCTTCTTCTCCATATGCTCTTTCTTTGCGTATTTTTCTTCTTCTCCATATGCTCTTTCTTTGCGTATTTTTCTTCTTCTCCATATGCTCTTTCTTTGCGTATTTTTCTTCTTCTCCATATGCTCTTTCTTTGCGTACCTGCTAGCACCGCCTGCCCCCCCCCCCCCCCCCCCCCTTCTCCATTATACGGACATAAATTGACGACAAACTTAACTGCCTAACCTCGGGGCAGATAGTTTGTGTGTGCGCATGTTTCTTTCATCCTTCCATAAAAGCGGCCGTGCTCATTCTTTCAGGGCTGTCAAAGAAACGTTAGAGAGAGAGAGAGAAGGCAGTTAATGGGAGATGGGAGGCGGGAAACAAGAAACGAGGCTTGAGGGAACTAGAGGGCATGAGAGGAAAGGGCGACCCCTGGCTGCCTGACAGCAAGTTCGACAACTGTGGATCCCCAAAACAGGAGGGGCCTGTTAGTTCACTGTCCTCGGTGCTCCTACTGCGGGAGTCTGTTCGTGTCATTTATGTTTCGGTTTCCGTTTCAAACGTTTCGGCAGCAAAGTTAGACGCCGGTCTTTTTTTTATGTGGAGGCTTGACTGTCAGAAAAGTGACGATTATAGCGTCTGATTGTGGAAACCTGCACGGATTTCGGTAAAGTGTTAAAAAAAAAAAAGAAGTAGTTTTAAGCTCAAATTGTGCAGTTTTCATGGATTGACATGAGGAGTTCTATCATTTAGACCATTTGCAGAAATTGATGATCGTCCCCACTCTCCCTTCTCTCTCTCTCTCTCTCTCTCTGTGAAAATGTCTTTCTTTGTATCATTTTTTGTGTGTGTTCACAGTGGACAATGCAATTTACGGTGACAACCCTTTTTGTTTGTAACTCTGTTCGTCTGTCTCTGTCTCTCTTAGTCTGTCTGACTGTCTGTCTCTATCTCTCTCTCTCTCTTTGTACACCCCACCCCCACCCCCTCTCTCTCCAACTGTCCGTGGTCACAGGTTCACAACCCCAGCTTCTCCCGGCACTGTCTTCCGTACCCCCACCCCCACAGTTCCCCCTCCCCGCCTCCACCCCCCTCCACGTCTCCATGGAGGCACTGTCAGTCAGGATCAACTGAAAAGAGAGCGAGAAGGACGGAAGGGGGTAGGGGTGAGGTGGGGAGCTAGTGGGAGAGGCTGGAGAGGAAGACAGTGGAGGGAGGAGGGGGAGGGGGAGATAATCCTCCCAACTGTCTGTCCAGGGGTGTGGTAGAGGTCATGTCGCTGTGGAAGCTATGTGTCCGCTTGATTGGCTTTAGGTGGTGGGAGGGTGGGAAGCCAGGTTTATGGGTGGGGTGTGGTGTGGAGAGTGGAGATAGGGGGTGGTGGTGGTGGTGGTAGGGTGCGGAATGGGGGCGTCAGTCGATCGGTGGTGGCCTGTTGGTCCTTGGACAGTGAAAATTCTGTAGGGTTTTCAAAGTAACCGACCGGCCAGTCACAGCAAAAGCCATCATCGTTGTTTTTTTTGGGGGGGGGTGGGGGAGGGGGGGGAGGTTCTTATTGTTCTTAAACTAGCATTGTCTTCATCGTTTTCATCGTTATTATTGACAGCAGCTGCAGCATCGTTATCGTCGTCAGCATTATCATTATCATCATTATGGCATTCATCACTTGTACTGTCTCGACTGGCATCGCTAAACAGTTGTCAACTGAGAATCATAAAGATGATTGTGCAAAACTCTTTTTATATGGATAAGTATCACTGCAGTCGTGATGCACCTAATCTCAGATCTCTTTTTCTAAGGTCATTCATTTACCTACCCCCTCCCCCCCCCCTCCCGGCTGTGAACCCCAGCGAACTGTGGCCTCAGGGCCGGGCAGATGTGGCGTAGCGCATATGGACTAGTCTGCACACAGTGATATCTCACCGATGACGTTGAAACTCAAACTCCAGAGCGAATCAAACTAACTTGCATTCATCTACTCTGTCTGTCTGCCTGTCTCTGTCTGTCTGTCTCTCTCTCTCACCCACCCTGTCTCTGTCTGTCTGTCACTCTCTCTCTCTCTCTCTCTCTCTCTCTCTCTCTCTCTCTCTCTCTCTCTCTCTCATCCTCTCTGTCTCTGTCTGTCTTTCGTCTGTCTGTCTCCCTCTTTTGTCTCGTCCTCTCTGTCTCTGTCTGTCTTTGTCTGTTTCTCTCCCTCTCCCTCCCATGTATGTGGGGGATGGTATGTGCATACACATATACATCTATTTTTTGTGTCGCCAGGTGAAACGCCTGTAACTGACCTCAGCCTCACCACCTAGCCCCGTCCCCACCCCCGCGCGGCCTCAGCCATGAACGACCCGGACGAGACCGGGTGGCACCACATCCACCACTGCGCCTTCCGGGGCTACATCAAGTCGCTGGAGCGGTTCGTGGAGAACGACCCGGACTCCCTGGAGCTGCAGACCCAGGATGACCTGAGCAGCACGCCCTTCCTGCTGGCCGTGTCCTCGGGGCTGCAGGACACCGTGGACAGCCTCATTCAGCTGGGCTCCAAGGTCCGTGTGTGGGTGTGGAGGGGAGGGGGTGAGTGTGTGTGTGTGTGTGTGTGTGTGTGTGTGTGTGTGGTGTGTGTGTGTGCGCGCGCGCGCGCGTCTCTCTCCCTTTCTCTCTCTCGCTGCCTCTCTCTCCCAACACCCTTTTACTTACGTGAGGCACGAAATGCCAAGTAGTGCATGTCTGTCGTATCCTCTTTCCTTTCTGACTTTCCTCAGTGACTCACTCACCCATTCATCCACCCACTGTCCAGCTCGCTCACACTCACTCACTCACTCTCTCAGGTACTCACTTACTCGCACAACCCACTCCCCACCCCCCACCCCCACCCCCATACCCTCACCGGGTCCCTTGCATTCCAGGTGAACGTGATCAACTCCCAGAACCATGGCGCCGTGGAGATCTGCGCCATCAAGCAGTTCATGTCCCTGCTGGAGTTCTTCCTGGCCAAGAACCTGGAGCAGCTGCCCGTGTGGAAGAACCTGCTCCGGATGATGGGCTCCGACATGGAGGAGGAGGTCACCGCCTCCGGCCTGTGCCTGAGGAACCTGACCACGCCCTCCGGGGATGGCATCCACCCCAACTGGGAGCCCTTCTACCAGAACGGTGAGTGCGGGCCCCGCACGGGCGTGCTGCCAGTTCCGCTGATTTGAGAGCCTCCACCCCATCCCCACCCTCTGCACAGGGAGAGTGAACTTCAACAGCTCCTAGAATTAAAGGACGTTCATATCTGTAATGCTTGTTGGAATAAAAATGGCCGAAGTAAATGTGAAAAATGGTATCCCTTTGACTTGTGAAACGTGACGACATTTACCTCGTTTAAGTTTGAGCTGATTTGAAACGGTGAGAAAGTGGATTAAAAACTAGAATGTTTAATCTTTGTCTTAATTTTCATCTGTTTGAAGATAAAGTAGAGTTGAAACAGAGAGAAGGTAATTTAGAGACTAGGTCGTTTAAACTTCGTCTTTTTTAATCTGTGTCTTAGTGATTCATAGATATTTATTCACATGTCGAGGTAGGTCATTCGCCGAAGTCTGTAAAGTTCGTTTCGATTGGTAGGAAGAGTCGTCGGAATTCTTCTGTCTTGGGAGTCAAAGTGGATCATTCACTGCGGGGCAGTTGTGTGGCGGGAAAACGGAGGCGTGAGTGGCAGTCTTGAAATATGGGTGATCAACCGAATTTCTACACGAGCAAGGTTTCAAAATTGTAGAATTCTTGCACCACGTATTTGCACATGAACCAGCGGTGTGTCGCACGGCACAACAGGAATGGAAGATACCGCTTGGGATGGCTGCTTCCGTTCTTCCTGGGCAAAGAAAATCTGCCAGCACTGTCGGAAGATCTCACGCAATTATGCACTATCAGGCAAGATGTGCGCGCAACTGCGACAGTGTCAGCAAACTCACCCATGCCCTCCGTCGGTCTTTGGGCACTGTATAGATAAAAAGGTGATGTGGAGTTTATGCACTTGTCACACCTGAGACGTTATCACCTGTGAAGGGGTGAGGGGGCACCATCCAGTGTGACAGACCGACAGACGACGGGGAGTAATCAGGATCGGGTTGACGGGAAGACAATCACTAGGGGAGACAATGCACTGTAGTTGCGTGCCTTGGTTGGTGAGGTACTGATCCGGCAGCTAAACCTGTAGCTGGACAAGTATGCGAGCGTTCCTGAACTTAAGATCAGTTTCCATGCAAAAGGAGAAAATTGGAAATAGGTTACAGAAAAAGCACAAGAAAATATATTTTTTGCCATCAAAGTATGCTCCTCAGTAGCAGATATTTCTAACCATTGTATTACTAACCAGTTTAATGTTAGTCGTGCAATTGTAAGTAAACCTGACAGTCGCCAAGCGTTTTGACTTTCATTGTCGCTGAACGTAGTAGGGCGAAAACAAGTGCAGGCAAAAGATTCCTTCGTATTTGTGACGATGACTTAAAACAGATATTCTGTATGGAAGAAAAGGGCGTTTTCTATTTTAAAAAAATCGGAGCAGTTTCCTTGTCCCCCCCCCCCCCCCCCCCCAACTCCTTCGTTTATACGTGTGGTAGGGGAATAGGTGTCTCAAGCGGTATCAGTTAAAATTATGGGTATGTCATTGTTTCACCACAAGAGCAAAAGAGGGTAATGTCCACATTTATCTCCCCGTGTACTCTTCTGCTTGAAGAACGGGAAAGCATCAACGATCTCAAACCTGAGTATACCCGTGGGTATTCTGGTTGACCAAGTTGTTTGAACTCAACTTCAAGTTGAAAACAAACACTTTCTGAAACTCGAATGTACCCAAGGGTTTTATAGTCTGAGGAAACAGCCCTTTTGTACTTCAAGCTGAAGAGTATAGAGTGGGGTAGGGGTAGAGGTCAACGTAGACTTTGCCCAGAAGTTACCTTCCCTTCTAATATTGAAACAAAACTAACAACATCTGTCATGGTTTAGTCAAAGAAGCTTCCCTTCCGGAACTCGTTTCGTTTGTTTCACTGTGAAGATAATTGGAGGAGTATGAAGACAACGGTGACATCAGTTCTAAGGACAGACTACACGCAATGCCGGCGACGAACGAACGCTCGTCAAAGCCCCAATCCCACCAACAAGTTTATCTGTTTACCGCTTTACTTCACCAAGCCCTACCTCATCTGACATTAACTTACCCGAACCAGACCTGACCCACCGTTAACTCACCCTGTTCCGCCCATTTTTACTTACCTTTACCCTGCCTCTTACCGTGTCCTGATTTACCACACCTTACCTTTCGTCCTTTACTGTGTCCAGACCAACAAAATCCAGTTTAACCTTACAGGTCTTTCCCTTTCCCACTCTACCCAACCCAGCCAAATCCTACCCATGTTCACCTATCTAATTTCTTTTTACGTTACTCTGGCCTGGCAGTTCAACCAAACTATAGCCGTCGTTAAAATCCAGTTCTACCCAAGTTTACACTACCCAGTCCCACCCAATTCTACCCAACTCGACTCTGCTCTATCAACACAACCCCATATTACACGACCACGTCCTACCAATGCAATCTTACCTTATCCTACCCAATCCTTTCCTACCTTACTGAACCCTACCAAATCCTACCCTACACTACCAACCCAATGCCAGAATACCCAATCTAATCCAACCGTACCCCTGGATGGACCCGTCCTCAACTTTTCTCTGGCCCCGCCAGGTGGCGTGCCGGTGATCTGCAAGTGGCCAAGTCCACCCTGGCGGACGACAGCAAAATCCCGGCCCTTCAGCTGCTGCTGAACATCATCGAGAGGAGCGAGGTGCTGGAACAGCTGGTCAGCACGGGGGGCGTCCCTGCCTTCATCAAGCTGCTCAAGTCCTCCGACAACTTCGTCGTCCAGCTGTCGGCCACGGTGAGTTCTCACGTCGTTTTCTGTCGTCGCTGCTGATTCGCCAGTGTGGTGAAATTCAGATCCGACTCCGGAGATACATATGAAGTCCAAAGTATTATTTATTTTCTGCCACAATTAAAGCCGCACGTAGCACCTGAATCAGTTGTTATTAAAACAGCTTCATAGCACAGTTTAGCCTTGGAAGCTTATTGCGCCTGATAAAGACAGTTCCATTGTGGCGTCGTTTTATGTGCAAGCACAAAGTACATGACTCTCCATTTTCTCTGGTAGGCTAGATTTTTCACTTCAAAATGCTTGTGCTCGAACAACGACGTGGAAACGCAAGGAATGTACAAGTCACGAATATCGCTACTACCCATGTGCACGAATGATTCATTAACTCCAGATCCAAGGACTAATATGTCATTTACATTTTAAATAGATTCTTTTCACAGAAGCAGGACGATTTCCAACTATTCAAACGGTTCCGTTACTACTTAACCAGCACCGTAATCCCTAACCCACAATTCTCTGTTAAAGAGCGTCGCCAGAGAAGAGCGACCATCAGGCTGTTGGTCTTAAACTTTCCAATGTTCTTTTGTTGGTGGTTATTTTGTCTTTCTTTATGGTTCCTCAGTGTATGGTTCTCTTGATTTTCTTGGTAGTTGTCTTGTTCGTGGTTCTTTTGTCTTTCTCCATATTTCTGTTTGTTTCTTTTGATATTTTTTCATTTGTCTCTGTCTTTCTTCATTTCTTTTGTCCTTAATTAGAGTTCTGCAAGTTACAAAGTGAGGCGACTGCAGGCAGAATTCTAAACAAATTTGAAAAAAAAATATTGCTAAAGCTCCGCCCAGAAAACATTGACAAATGAATCACAAGACGAAACACGACGCGTTTCGACCTCTTAGGTCTTCTTCAGGCAAGAATTACGACACTCGGGACAACAAAAATGAGCGAACAATCACTTGTCTTCATCCAATTCCGCGCAAGATGGGCGTTGAATGCGTTAGAGTTCTGCTGTTTATGCTTTCTTTTATCTTTCCTTACAGTTCTTCTGTTTGTGAGTCTTTTGTGTCTCTTTTGTCTTTCTTTGTAGTTATCTTGTTTGTGGTTCGTTTGTCTCTGTGGTTTCTTTCTTTATGTCTATTTTGTCTTTCTGTGCAATTCCTTTGTTGTTGTTGTTTTTCTTTACGGTTCTTCTTTCATGGTTCTTTTGTCTTTCTTTGCAGTTCACTTGGTTATAGTTCTTGTCTTTCTTTGTCGTTCTACTGTTTACAGTTCTTTTGTCTTTCTTTACAGTTTAATATTCATAGTTTTTTTGTTTGTTTTCCTGTTTATGGTTCATTTGTCTTTCTTTTAGTATAGTTTAATTTTTGTTCTTTATGGTTCTTCTTGAAATGTCTGTCGTCTTTCTTAACAGTTCTTTATTTCATGATTCTTTTGGCCTTACTTACAGTTCTTGTGGTACTGGTTCTTTTGTCTTTCTTCGTAATTGCCCAGTGTATGGTTTCTTTTTTTTTTCTTCGTTCATAATTCTTCTTTCTTTCTTTTGTCTTTCTGGATTGTTCTTACGTTTACCGTTCTTTTGTCTTTGTTTATATTTGTTTTCATCACGGTTCTTTTGTCTTTATTTCTTATTCTACTCTTCATTACTTTTCTGTTTTTGATTTTTTTTTATTCTCTTACTTACTCCTGCATTTTTCAATATGCTTTTCTGTTTATGGCCCTGTTTTCGTGGTATGTTTTTAATTCTGGTGTTCCTGTTTCTTCGTCTATCTGCAGCCTTATTTTTGATATGATTCCCGATGTATTTCTTTAAGAGTAGTTTTGCTGGTCGTTCTTTACGTTGGTTTTAGCGGTTCATTTTTTTTTTTTTGTACAAATGATCGCATAAACCTTATGTCCAGGTGTGACTGTACTGCTTGGTCCCTTTTTCTTTTTATGTTCACCCGCAGTTCAGCGATTGTAGATTTAACAGTTTATCTCTCGCATGCCGTTCTGCCGGGAATGTATCCCTGTGGCTATCATTCTCGTTAAGTCCTTGGATTATGGCACCGTCAGTGGCCACACTCGGCCTCTTTGGCCATTTTTTGCCCCAAAGAGCCCGTTTGTCTTTCGCATACTGGTGAAGTTCTAGCTGTGGGTTATAATTGTACACTTTTGACTTCTCTTCGTTGTGGCCTGATATCCATTTTGATTTTTGTTGGCTTTTTATCGGTTTATAGTGTATGCGAGTGTCACATGACCTGTGTTACTTTTAGCTGTGCCGAAGTGTTGAGTCCTGCGAGTGTCACATGACCTGTGTTACTTTTAGCTGTGCCGAAGTGTTGAGTCCTGCGAGTGTCACATGACCTGTGTTACTTTTAGCTGTGCCGAAGTGTTGAGTCCTGCGAGTGTCACATGACCTGTGTTACTTTTAGCTGTGCTGAAGTGTAGAGTCCTGCGAGTGTCACATGACCTGTGTTACTTTTAGTTGTGCTGAAGTGTAGAGTCCTCTTTGTCTTTTCTTAATGGACCCTGGCACAAAAGTGAGTGTGTCTAAAAACGGGATTTATTACCCAAAGAGTGCGTCGCATTAAATAGTCGTAAAGCTTTTGACACATGACATTGCTGAGAGAGAGAGAGAGAGAGAGAGAGAGAGAGAGAGAGAGAGAGAGAGAGAGAGAGAGAATGAGTAAATCTGTGTGTCTGTCTGTCTGTGCATATGTGAGAGGGAAGAGAGAGAGAGAGAGAGAGAGAGAGAGAGAGAGAGAGAGAGAGAGAGAGAGAGAGAGAGATAAGAGACAGAGAGAAAGGAGAGGATGAATGTGGGGTGTGTGTGTGTGTGTGTGTGTGTGTGTGTGTGTGTGTGTGTGTGTTCTTGCCGTTTCTTTTTCCTCTCTTTGTCCCCCCACCTTCATCACCATCATTGGCACCACCACCACCACCACCATCATCGTCATCATCATCACCGCCACCACGACGATCATCATCACCATCCCCCTCATCCTCTTCTTCCTCCCGCCCCCCCCCCCCCCCCCCCCCCCCCCCCCACACACACACACCCCCTTTCCATGGTTATCTTGGTGTCCGCCCCTGTGGGTCTGTGCTGTGCAGGTGGTGAGGGAGCTGGCCAAGAACACGGACTACTCTGAGCTGCTGATGCAGAACGGGGCCCTGCCGGCCCTGCACCGCGTGCTGCAGACCGTCCACGACCCGGAGGTTCAAACCCCGACTGTTCAGGCCATCGGCAACATCGCCGCCGCGGGCGTCAAGCAGAGAAACACTGTGGGGTCTACGCCAGGTGAGCTCCGCCCCTCCCCCTCTCCCTTCTCGCCCCAAAGGCCCGCACGAGCGCGCACACTCACATGCACACACAAACAAGCACACACGCGCACACACTACTGCACACACACACGCACACACAAACGAGCACACAACTACACACACACACACGCACGCACGCACGCGGACACACATGCACACACATACACACACGCGCGCGCGCGCGCTGTCACACCACTCCGTACTGCATCATTACACCACCTCGCACACAAAAAAACATCCCCTCACCTGGACTGAACTCCCACATCTAACCGCCCTCCCCCCCCCCCCCCCCCCCCCAACCCCGTCTATGATCATCTGCCGACACTCCGTCGCACAAAACGTGCGCCACGTGAAACACGAAGACTATCAGAACCGTCATTTTAACTATTCGCTTCGTCCGCTTGTGGACCACCCCTGGTCTGCACCACCTATAGCTTGTTGCGCAGGATAGGGACCGGGGGGGGGGGGGGGCAGCGGAAATCCCCCTCCCCGCCCCGAGCCCTCCGTCATGGCACAGCTGGGACCCACGGGTTGTGGGGACAGTGATGATGGAGCCTACCATCAGCTGTGATGGCCAGTTCACTGGTGCAGTCCAAATCGCACAGTAGCACGTCAGACCATTGTAAAGATCTGCTGACATCAGACAAGGTATCTTGATGTGGTCGTGAAACAAGGTCTGGCGGCCTTCTGGAACACGTCTTCCGGGGAAATGTGGAGGGAGAGCGACGACAGGGAAGACAGTGGGGGGGGGGGGGGTGGGGTGGGGGGGGGGGACAGATGTGCTGACAGCATTGCAGAACGGACAGGGAACCCGTTCACAGAGACCCCAGGCCTTTTCGCACTTCAGTGCGGCGCCCTAGTGATTCTTCACGGAGTTGAGAGAAGAGAGAGGGGTTGGAGGGAGGGGGAGATGGGGGCGATTGTAATGACATTTGTCTATAATCTTCTCCACCACCACCACCACCACCACTACCACCCCGCCTTTCATTCTTTCCGATTGAACTGGCAAGATCAAGACAGGTAGATACGAGAGAGAGAGAGAGAGAGAGGGGGGGGGGGGGGGGGGGAGAGAGACGACTGTAATGACGCGTGTGTGTTAAAATCTCCCTTCCCTCCTTTCCCCTCGCTGCCCGCTCACCCCCGCCATTCTTTCAGATTGGAGAGAGAGAGAGAGGGAGGGGGGGGGGGGGGGGGACTGTGACAACGATTGTTCGCTACTTTCTCATTTGTCACAATTTTTTGCAGGTTGCATTGGCGTGATGGTGGGTTTGTTCCAAACGGCCACGAGAGGGAGGGAGGGGGGGAGAGAGAGAGAGAGAGAGAAAGAGACAGACAGACAGACAGACAGACAGAGAGAACCGTAACGACAGTTGTTCGCTAATTTCTCCTTTGTTCCCCTCATTCTGTGCAGGATGTATCGGCACGTTGGTGGGTCTGTTCGAAACGGCCACAGGCAACGCGGACCTGCTGCTGGCCCTGACGCAGACGGTGTCCAGCGTGGCGCAGGAGTCCAGGGAGAACCAGAACGCTTACGTCGACGAGGGCGTGACGCAACACATCGTCAACGTCATCCTCAACCAGGTGACGAAACTTCCACGTGGCAACACGCTTTAACCTTTTCAAGCCCTTCTGTGTTGACAGTCTAAGTCGTCTCCCCTGCCTGACTAGTTTGGGCTGAAGAGCGTGAACCCATAGAGTGTTTCACTCAAACTCTGATATCTTGGTAATAATTTAATAGAGAGGCGGACAAATTTACACGGTCATTGCCAGTGCATTGAGATGTCATGTACTTTGATGCACCTACTTCGGTTTGTAGACTGATTGTTTGATTTTTCAGTCGATGGATTGCTGGCCTTTTTAATGGCTTGATAGATAATTAGCTGGTTGGTTGGTTAGTGGATAGGTTTCTGGATAAACGGATGGATGGGGGTGGGGGCGGGGGGTGGGGGATGAGCTGACTGTTCGATCGATTCATTGACTCCAACCTTATTCGCCTCATCTTCCTTCAACAAGGCTGCATGATACACTCTCAAAGTGGTTGGTGTTAGCTGCCGTGCCGTCTCTCTCTCTCTCTCTCTCTCTCTCTGTCTCTCTGTCTCTCTGTCTCTCTCTCTCTCTCTCTCTCTCTCTGTGGTAAGTTTTCCGGGTGTTTCTTCTTTCTGTGTGACTATTTGTTACTTTGGCACGCTAATAGATCTGTAAGCTGTCTGTACCAGGATTGGTAAAAAAAAAAACAATTAGCGAAAATAGAAAATGAAAAAAAAAAAAGTGCAAATACGATTTGCACCGAAATGTGCATTACATTGTACCTGTTACATGTAACACTTACGCGGCGCAGTAAGGTCGTGACATTCTTGCACAGTGTTCTGTCAGCTTTGTGTTATTTTTTTTATTTTCACCTTTTTGTTGTTGATATTTTTCTCTTTTTAGCACAAAACGTTGGCAAAAGCAAAGTAAAAAAAAAAAAAAAGTTTGAAAATCAAAATTCCCCCCTAGGCTCGCAACAAGCGGATCCAGGAGAGCGCCGTGGAGGCCATCCACCGGCTGGCCGCCAACAACCAGCACGTGCAGCACGACGTGCTGGAGCGGGGCGCCGAGCGGCTGCTGATGCAGCTGCTGAAGAAGCGGAACGCGGAGTCCCTGCAGGAGAAGACGGCCATGGCGCTGTGGGCCCTGGCCGGGACGACCTCAACGAGAAGCGCGAGATGGCCAACGGCATCGGCGTGCAGACCCTCATCGAGTTCACCAACTCCATGTCCGAGAATCTCCACCTCATCGGCTCCGAGGGGCTGGGCGTGCTGGCGCAGGTGAGTGGGTGGAGAAGGATAGGGGAGGGGGTTTAGGGTGGTGGTAGGTTGGGAGATGTGGGGTGTGGTGGTGGTGGTGATGAGGTGGTGTGTGTGTGTGTGTGTGTGTGTGTGTGTGTGTGTGTGCGCGCGCGCGCGGAGAGAGAGAGAGAGAGAGAGAGAGAGAGAGAGAGAGAGAGAGAGAGAGAGAGAGAGATTGGGATGGGGTGGGGAAGGGGGCTGGTATTCGTGAAGCAAAACACAATGAAGGAGGACGACAATCGTGTAAACGAGTCTCCGTGAACTTTTTACAGGTGACACGTTGAGGAAATAAAACAGCTACCGAATTGAGACATTTCTAAGGTATTCACCGACTTTGTTTCAAAATGTTTATATTTGTTTCTTCCGTCCTTGCAAATGATCAATACATTTGATCAATAAAATGGGAAAAAAACCCATGTCTGGCACACCAAATTAATTGATATATTGTAATCCGATTGAATTGTCACTTTTTTGTGGTCTCATCATTTCCGAACAGGACTAGATGCATGTTTGAATTTTGAGCAGTTTTTGCCTGCAATACTTTTTACCCCAAGTTTTTTTTCATCTGAAGGACAAAATTCTGCAAGAAAATGCGGTAACATTTTGTCAGTTTCCTTTGAGAAAAATTCACTTTCACCAATACATGCAGAATACAGCAGAACATGCTGTTATGGGCTAATGGTATTTAGAATAATCTTTATTAGATAGACATGTCCCCCATGAATATCCAAGGCCTGAAGCACACAAACTGACTTCCGTGATATCGAGCACTGTATACACACGGAAATGTTAGATAGACATGTCCCCCATGAATATCCAAGGCCTGAAGCACACAAACTGACTTCCGTGATATCAAGCACTGTACACACACGGAGATGCCTACATTTTGTTTATACCGTAAGAGAAGATAATGTCTACTGATGGAAAGAAACTTTCTTATTGTTGTTGAGTTGAGCTTCTTTCCGTTAAAAGATTATCTTCTCATGGGAGGAAATGTGGATATTGCACCTGAGGCACACACACACACACACACACACACACACACACACACACACACACACACACACACACACAACCTGGTTTTTTTTCCATACGAATCCAGCCTGGAATACACATTTTTCTTGATAAAAATCCAACCTGGAACACATATTTTTCATAAGATTACAACCTGAAATACACATTAAAAAGAAATAAAAATCCAACCTTGGACACACTTTTTTTTTTGGTTAAGAATCCGATCTGGAATACATATTCTTAATGAAAATCAAACCTGGAACGCACATGTTTTCACAAGAATCCAACCAGGAACACATTCCTATTTCAAATAAGAACCCAACCCGGATTCCCCCCCCCCCCCCCCCCAAAAAAAAAAAAAAAAAAAAAAAATCCAGTCTTGAACACACATTTTTCACTTAAATATCTACACTGGAATGCGCAGACATGCTTTCTATGACCATCAAACACGCGAAACACACAGACGTATCCAGCATCTGCCATCGGATCCACATCTGCCGAAAAAAAGATCCTTGTGACATATCTCATCTGTCCGCTAAGTTTGGTTGGAATTGATTCAGTACTTTTGCACACTGTTGATGAAAACAAACAAAGGGACATAACTTCGTTGGGCGTACCAAGCCGCATGTCTCACAATCCTGTGTGTTTCTGGCGGCCTCACCCAGGGTCCCCTCAACCAGCAGGCTCAGATCGGCAGTGCCAACGGGGTGTACCCCCTGGTCCGCCTGCTGCGCTCCAGCCAGGAGGAGATCGTGCTGAGCGTCATCCGCTCGCTGCGCCACCTGTGTGTGGGCGTGGGCAACGTGCCCAACGCCAGGAACCAGAACACCATCTCCACCTCGCGGGGCATCAAGCTGCTGGTGGCCCTCATGGTGCACTCCCAGAGTCTGCACATCCAGTGGAGTCCGCCTTCACCCTGGGCAGCGTCAGTCTAGGTGAGGGTGGTGGGGGCGGGTGGTGGTTTGTTGTCGTCATTGTCGTTGTCTTCATTATCAGCCCCTGTGATAGCGTGAGTCTTGGTGAAGGGGTGGTTTGGTCGTCGTCATTATCGTTGTCTTCATTATTACCCCTGAATAGCGTGAGTCTTGTGAAGGGGTGGTTGGTCGTCGTCGTTGTCGTTATTGTCATTGTCTTCATTAGTACCCCTGGATAGTGTGAGTCTTGGTGAGGTGCTAGTTTGTCGTAGTTGTCATCATCGTTGTCATTATTGCCCCTGGACAGTGTCAGCCTGGGTGAGAGGGGTGTGGGGTGTCATGGTCGTGATTATTGTCATCAGAGTCATTATTGTAATTGTCACCATCATCGCCCAGGGCAGCGTTAGCCTGGGTGAGTGGAGTCTCTCTCTTTCTCTCTCTCTCTCTCTCTTATTACCATCGTCATCATCATCATTACTGAGGCAGTGTTAGCGTTTGTTATCATTATTGACATCATTTTTCATCTGTAGACAGCATCAGTCTTGGATGAGAAGGAGTTCATCATTATCGTCGTGTCATCTTCATCATCACCATCATCTCTCATCACCATCATCATCATCATCATCACACATCTCATCGCATCATCACATCTTCCTAAGCAACGTCAGCGTAGGTGAGGTAGAATTTATCTCATCATCATCATCATCACCCTGGGCAGCGTCAGGCTAATTGAGGGAGGAGGGGCGGGGGAGTTTATGGTCATAAATAAATTCGTCACCATCCCCATAATCAGCCTGGTCAGTGTTCGTCTAGACGAGGGATTGTTTACCAGTCGTCTAACGAGGATGTTCTGTTCCTAGACGAGGGATTGTTTACCAGTGTCAGTCTAGATGAGAGATTGTTTACCAGCGTCAGTCTAGATGAGGGATTGTTTACCAGTGTCAGTCTAGATGAGGCATTGTTTACCAGTGTTAGTCTAGATGAAGGATTGTTTACCAGTGTTAGTCTAGATGAGGGATTGTTTACCAGTGTCAGCTAGATGAGGGATTGTTTACCAGTGTCAGTTTAGATGAGAGATTGTTTACCAGTGTTAGTCTTGCATGAGGGATTGTTTACCAGTGTTAGTCTAGATGAGAGATTGTTTACCAGTGTTAATCTTGATGAGGGATTGTTTACCAGTGTTTATCTAGATGAGGATTGTTTACCAGTGTCAGTCTTGATGAGGATTGTTTACCAGTTTAGTCTAGATAATGATTGTTTACCAGTATGTCTTGATGAGAGATTGTTTACCAGTGTCAGTCTAGATGAGGGATTGTTTACCAGCGTCAGTCTAATGAGAGATTGTTTACCAGTGTCAGTCTTGATGAGAGATTGTTTACCAGTGTCAGTCTAGATGAGGGATTGTTTACCAGCGTCAGTCTAGATGAGAGATTGTTTACCAGTGTCAGTCTTGATGAGAGATTGTTTACCAGTGTTAGCTGATGAGGGATTGTTTACCAGTGTTAGTCTGGATGAGGATTGTTTACCAGTGTTAGTCTAGATGAGAGATTGTTTACCAGTGTCAGCTAGATGAGGGATTGTTTACCAGCGTCAGTCTTAATGAGAGATTGTTTACCAGTGTAGTCTTGATGAGAGATTGTTTACCAGTGTTAGTCTAGATGAGGGATTGTTTACCAGCGTCAGTCTAGATGAGAGATTGTTTACCAGTGTCAGTCTTGATGAGGGATTGTTTACCAGTGTTAGTCTAGATGAGGGATTGTTTACCAGCGTCAGTCTAGATGAGGGATTGTTTACCAGCGTCAGTCTAGATGAGGATTGTTTACCAGTGTTAGTCTAGATGAGGGATTGTTTACCAGTGTTAGTCTAGATGAGAGATTGTTTACCAGTGTTAGTCTAGATGAGGAATTGTTTACCAGTGTCAGCTAGATGAGGGATTGTTTACCAGCGTCAGTCTAGATGAGAGATTGTTTACCAGCGTCAGTCTAGATGAGGCATTGTTTACCAGCGTCATTCTAGATTAGGGATTGTTTACCAGTGTTAGTCTAGATGAGGGATTGTTTACCAGTGTCAGCCAGATGAGGGATTGTTTACCAGTGTCAGTCTTGATGAGAGATTGTTTACCAGTGTCAGTCTTGATGAGGGATTGTTTACCAGTGTTAGTCTAGATGAGGGATCGTTTACCAGTGTTAGTCTATGATGAGAGATTGTTTACCAGCGTCAGTCTAGATGAGGCATTGTTTACCAGTGTCGGTCTAGATGAGAGGTTGTTTACCAGTGTCAGTCTTGATGAGAGATTGTTTACCAGTGTCAGTCTTGATGAGGGATTGTTTACTAGTGTCAGCTAGATGAGGGATTGTTTACCAGTGTTAGTCTAGATGAGGATTGTTTACCAGTGTCAGTCTTGATGAGATTGTTTACCAGTGTTAGTCTTGATGAGGGATTGTTTACCAGTGTCAGTCTAGATGAAGGATTGTTTACAGTGTAGTCTAGATGAGTTATTGTTTACCAGTGTCAGTCTATATGAGGGATTGTTTACCAGTGTCAGTCTAGATGAGGAATTGTTTACCAGTGTTTGTCTAGATGAGGGATTGTTTACCAGTGTTAGTCTAGATGAGGGATTGGTTTACCAGTGTTAGTCTTGATGAGGGATTGTTTACCAATGTCAGTCTAGATGAGAGATTGTTTACCAATGTTAGTCTTGATGAGAGATTGTTTACCAGTGTCAGTCTAGATGAGGGATTGTTTACCAGCTTAGTCTAGATGAGGGATTGTTTACCATGTCAGTCTTGATGAGAGATTGTTTACCAGTGTTAGGCTAGATGAGGGATTGTTTACCAGTGTAGTCTAGATGAAGGATTGTTTACAGTGTTAGTCTAGATGAGTATTGTTTACCTGTGTCAGTCTATATGAGGGATTGTTTACCAGTGTCAGTCTAGATGATGAATTGTTTACCAGTG
>CM065725.1:5101195-5133695 GCA_033310375.1 Conus canariensis | reverse complement strand
CAGGGCTGTGTGTGCCCATGATGTACGTGATGTCAAGGCTCTGTGTGCCCATGATGTCAGGGCTCTGTGTGCCCATGATGTGCGTGATGTCAGGGCTCTGTGTGCCCATGATGTACGTGATGTCAGGGCTCTGTGTGCCCATGATGTACGTGATGTCAAGGCTCTGTGTGCCTATGATGTACGTGATGTCAGGGCTCTGTGTGCCCATGATGTACGTGATGTCAGGGCTCCGTGTGCCCATGATGTACGTGATGTCAGGGCTCTGTGTGCCCATGATGTACGTGATGTCAGGGCTCTGTGTGCCCATGATGTACGTGATGTCAAGGCTCTATGTGCCCATGATGTACGTGATGTCAGGGCTCTGTGTGCCTATGATATCAGGGCTCTGTGTGTCCATGATGTCAGGGCTCTGTGTGCCCATGGTGTACGTGATGTCAAAGCTCTGTGTGTCCATGATGTCAGGGCTCTGTGTGCCCATGATGTACGTGATGTCAAGGCTCTATGTGCCCATGATGTACGTGATGTCAGGGCTCTGTGTGCCTATGATGTCAGGGCTCTGTGTGTCCATGATGTCAGGGCTCTGTGTGCCCATGGTGTACGTGATGTCGAAGCTCTGTGTGTCCATGATGTCAGTGCTCTGGTTTATTATTATTATTATTAGTGCTCTGTGTGCCCATGATGTACGTGATGTCAGGGCTCTCTGTGCCCATGATGTCAGGGCTCTGTGAGCCCATGATGTACGTGATGTCAGGGCTCTGTGTGCCCATGATGTCAGGGCTCTGTGTGCCCATGATGTACGTGATGTCAGGGCTCTGTGTGCCCATGATGTACGTGATGTCAGGGCTCTGTGTGCCCATGGTGTACGTGATGTCAGGGTTCTGTGTGCCCATGATGTCAGTGCTCTGTGTGCCCGTGATGTAGGTGATGTCAGGGCTCTGTGTGCCCATGATGTCAGGGGTCTGTGTGCCCATGATGTACGTGATGTCAGGGGTCTGTGTGCCCATGATGTACGTGATGTCAAGGCTCTGTGTGCCCATGATGTACGTGATGTCAGGGCTGTGTGTGCCCATGATGTACGTGATGTCAGGGCTCTGTGTGCCCATGATGTACGTGATGTCACGGTTCTGTGTGCCCATGATGTACGTGATGTCAAGGCTCTGTGTGCCCATGATGTCAAGGCTCTGTGTGCCCATGATGTCAGGGCTCTGTGTGCCCATGTTGTCAGGGCTCTGTGTGCCCATGATGTCAAAGCTCTGTGTGCCCATGATGTACGCAATGTCAAAGCTCTGTGTGCCCATGATGTCAGGGCTCTGTGTGCCCATGATGTCAGGGCTCTGTGTGCCCATGATGTACGCGATGTCAAAGCTCTGTGTGCCCATGATGTCAGGGCTCTGTGTGTCCATGATGTCAAAGCTCTGTGTGCCCATGATGTACGCGATGTCAAAGCTCTGTGTGCCCATGATGTCAAAGCTCTGTGTGTCCATGATGTCAAAGCTCTGTGTGTCCATGATGTCAAAGCTGTGTGTGCCCATGATGTCAAGGCTCTGTGTGCCCATGATGTATGATTGCAGTCGAGCCACTTTCCAATCTCAGTTTCCGGCACCGATTATGACTGGACGGAAGGGAGGTAATGGAGCGATTAGTGGTAAATTGTGCATCGTTTATCGGCCTTTTGCCGTTGTGAGCAAACCACGAACGTGGGTGTGTGTGTGTGTGTGTGTGTGTGTGTGTGTGGTGTGAGTGCGCGCGCGCGCGCTTGCTGTCTCTCTCCTCCGTCTTGCGCGACAGGACAGAGGTAACCAGTTCAGTCATTTACTTCATTCATCCAGTTTTTTTGTTTTGTTTTGTGGTCAGCACTAAGGAGTTCCTTTTCCCACTGTACCCATAGAACGGATCTGGCCAAGGAGTCCTAATCAGAGATGACACACTCTGGATCTCCACGGCTACGAGAGACGTTCCTGTCTGCCAGCCTGTGAGCTGACGTGCTGCAGGACATAGTCACGTGTCACTTACTGCCTGCGTGAATAGCGGAGAACCCTTCTGAACAATTTACTCTGCGGTGCCAGAGTTTTCGGGCGAGCTTTGAAGTCAGTGTCCCGCTTCACTGCAGGCGGAAGGAAGACATCACCAGAGACGTGTACCTTTCGTTTCACTGGTCTGACTGGCGTTCGGGTGTAACGTCGCATGCATCATCCGGCACATCTTGTCTTTGAGGGTAGAAAGAAACTGCAGGGAGAGCTTGATAGTAAGAGGTCATCAGAGAAGACAGGAACACCTTTCCAGATCTTTTGAGACTTCATTGATTTCATCATCTTGCTTAGCAACTGCGCGCCGAGCTTGGATGGCCAAGCAAATGGTGTGGCGTAAATGGAGTAGTCCGTTGACGCCTTAAAAACAGACAAACAAACTGAATCTTCATAGGAAAGCTACTGCAGTTACTTTTCCTGGTCACGTCGGATCTCTCGTCGTGACAGGCTTAGCCGGGACAAGCTTCATTTTGATCTTGGTTTTTCTTGAGCTAAAAGAAAGCCGGACTCATCGCATGCAAAAGTCACTCTATTTGTTCCTTGTGGAGCTTAACAGTCTGTGAGGCGTCGGCGTCCATTCCATGTAGTCCAAAATCCACACGTGACCTGTCACGTGTCTGTGTGCTTTTGTGGCAATAATTTGGGTGTGTCTTGCATTTTGCAGCGCTTTGACTTAACTTTATGAAAACTTTGCGACAAGTTTTAAGATGAATTTAATGTGAACATATAATAATGGCCATTTGTGACGTAAAGCACGCATCTCAAAGCAAACGGTTATTGTGGATGATCCGATGAAAAGTCGTGCATTTTGCTTAAGTATGTTTATGGAAAAGAAAAAAGTCGGAAAAACTGAAATCAGGGCCACTTGGTAATCCAGCTAAGTTTTTTTTTTCATTCCCGTAACAGGACAAAATGCTGTATGTTGTCATAGTAACCCGAGTTCGTGTAATCTAGCTGACGTAAACGTAAACTGTCTTCTGACCTGGTCTGTCTTCTCTGACCTGGTCTGTCTTCTCTGACCTGGTTTTCTTCTCTGACCTGGTCTGTCTTCTGACCTAGTCTGTCTTCTCTGACCTGGTCTGTCTTCTGACCTAGTCTGTCTTTTCTGACCTGGTCTGTCTTCTGACCTGGTCTGTCTTCTGACCTAGTCTGTCTTCGGACCGGGTCTGTCTTTTCTGACCTGATCTGTCTTTGGACCGGGTCTGTCTTTTCTGACCTGGTCTGTCTTCTCCTGACCTGGTCTGTCTGTCTTCTCTGACCTGGTCTGTCTTCTGACCTGGTCTGTCTTCTCTGACCCGATTCGTTTCTATCACGTGGTTTACCTTCTGACCCGGTCTGTCTTCTCTGCCGGTCACCAGGTAACAGCGACGTGCTGGAGGAGGTGCACGGCAACATGGACTTCAGCTACGTGCGGATCCTCAAGATGCTGTACGCCGAGGACGACGAGGTGCGGCTGCTGGCGGGGTCCGCCCTGGCCGCCTTCGCCTACAACAGCATCCAGCAGCAGCAGGAGATAGCCGAGCAGGGCGGCGTCCGCTACAACTGCTTCGTCCCCTTCCTGCGGGCGGAGAACGAGGTGCACCGCTGTCACGCCGCTTACCAGGTGAGTTTAGTTCTCACGTGAATGGTTTCGATCTGTTGCTGAGGAGCACCGCTTGCACGCCGCTTACCAGTTGAGTTTAGTTCTCATGTGAATGGTTTCGATCTGTTGCTGAGGAGCACCGCTGGCACGCCGCTTACCAGTTGAGTTTAGTTCTCATGTGAATGGTTTCGATCTGTTGTTGAGGAGCACCGCTGCCACGCCGCTTACCAGTTGAGTTTAGTTCTCACGTGAATGGTTTCGATCTGTTGTTGATGTCCTGTTGAGGCGCACCGCTGCCACGCCGCTTACCAGGTGAGTTTAGTTCTCAGGTGAATGGTTTCGTTCGAATGGAATGCCCTGTTGAGGAGCGGCGTTACCTCGCTGCTTACCAGGTGAGTTCTGTGTAGAAGTAAGTAAGTTTTGATCTGTCAATAATGTCTGCTCTTGTCTGTTTCTGAAGTCGTTCATTAAGGTGATTTTCTTAAGACATTAGGTGGCAGTGGATTCTTGGACGGTCAATAATATCCGTAGCAATCGGTCACGTGCAACGGGCTAGAGGTGAGTCCTGTCCGTAATATTGCACACCCAGGACTTCTGTTTGCCTCTGGGACGTCCACCCTGCACTGTACCCTGTAGAACGGTGTTGGATCGTGAGTACAGATGAGATACACATCCATCTACATCATACCCTGTAAAATAGTGCTGGATAGTGAGTACAGGCCAAATACATGTCCACCCTCCACTCTGCCCTGAAGAATGGTCTAGGACATGGGAGTCATGGGGAGATACATGTCCACCCTCCACTCTACCCTGAAGAATGGTGTAGGACATGGAGTCTTGGTGAGATACATGTCCACCCTCCACTCTGCCCTGTGGAATGGTGCTGGACATGGAGTCATGGTGAGATACATGTCCACCCTCCACGGTACCCTGTAGAATGGTCTTATACAGGGTGTGATGTGGAGATATGCGTCACCGACAGGGAGTCATGGCGAAATACATGTCCACTCTATATGGTACCCTGTACAGTGATCATGGACAGTGAGTCATGGTGAGATACATGTCCACCCTCCACTGCATCCTGTAGAATGGTGTTTTACATGGAGTCAAGATGAAATACATGTCCACCCCCAATGTACCTCGTAAAATGGTGCTGGACAGGGAGTCATGGCGAGATACATGTCCACCCTCCACTGTACCCTGCTGGCCTTGAGTCAAGGTGACATACATGTCCACCCCCACTGTACCTCGTAAAATGGTGTTAGACATGGAGTCAAGGTGACATACATATCCACCCCCACTGTACCTCGTAAAATGGTGTTGGACAGGGAGTCATGGCGAGATACATGTCCACTCTATATGGTACCTTGTAGAATGGTTATGGACAGGGAGTCATAGCGAGATACATGTCCACTCTGTATGGGACCTTGTAGAATGGTTATGGACAGGGTGTCATGGAGAGATTCTTGTCCACCCTGCCCTGTACTCTGTAGAATGGTTTTGGACAGGTAGTCATCGAGAGAGGTAGTCTATCAGGTTTATCTGTCGGCACATGTGCTGACTGGCTGCCTGAAGTAGTCTTTTGATCCTCCTCTGATTTGCGGAAAATCCGCCTGAAGCACACCAGATTGTTTCAATAGCATGTCTTTAGATTAAGTTGTTAGAAAGTGATTTGAATCGAGTGTATTAGTAATTGCAGTAGAAACTGTCTCTGAAATGCGACTGTTTTTGGTGTGGAGTTACATTTACCCTGCATGCCATAGCTTATGTTCGTGTGTGTGTGTGAGCGAGCGCGCACGTGCGTTCGTGCTTGCGCTTGTATGTGTTCACGCGCGCGCGCGCGTGTGTGTGTATGTGAGTGTGTTTGTGTGCGCATGTGTAGGTGTTTATGTGTGTGTGCGTGCGCGCGCGTTGTGTTGTGGTGGTGTGTGTGTGTGGGGGGGGGGGGGGTCATGTTATCTCTCTATCAGATCCGCGAGTTAAAAATCTTTGATATTTTTTCTTTGACACAGAAAGTATCGACATTTTGATACTGTGTTGTTAAATGTCAGTACAACAGAAGGTCAGTCTGTCGATATGCCCTGTCTCGAACCAACTACTGAATGAGACCCATTACAAATAACAGGCATCTACGCCTGTCGTTTTCGGTCAAAAGTTTTGTGTCGTTAAAAACGAAGTATTGTACTATGGAACCCTGTTATCGTTCCTGACACAACTCTTCCTGCTTGTAACGCTGCTGCTGTTGCTGCTCCCTCATCTGCTGCAGGTGGTGGTGCTGGCGCGGATCATCCCTGACGAAGAGCAGGCCAAGAGTTCAGCTGTGGGCATCAAGCTGCTGGTGGACATCCTGGACCAGTCCACCAGCGACGAGGTCCGAGCCACGGCGGCCGGCTACATCGCCTGCCTGGCCCACACTAGAGCCGGTCAGTGAATACATGTGGGTCAGACACGTGCAACGTGGCAAATATACGCACGTTCAGTATTACATCGGTGTCATATCATCATGCTAGGTAGTCTCAACCAGAAAGGGGGAGGGGGAGGGGGGTGTCAGAAAGCGTATTTCACTACGGTGCTCCAGTGCTGTCTTCACGACGTAATTCCCGTTGGTTGGAATGTAGCGGGCACGATATCAGAATCTCCTGAAAATGTGTGATGAACTTGTCTTGTTTGAGCACGTGAAAGTGAGCAGTGGACTGTTCGATCAATATTCACGTTATAAAGAAACGTTGCGAATCTTTGAAGAACACTGTGGTTAGGCTTGAAAACTGTCCTTACGTTTTCCACCAGCAATGGAGGAAAGGAATGGCATCTTGAAAAAAAAAAAGCGAGCATTTGTGGATGCTTTACATTTCATCTTCATTTAGAAGGCAAACATGATGGTGTACCTGTGTGTGTGTGTGTGTGTGTGTGTGTGTGTGTGTTGTGTGTGTGTGTGTGTGTGTACGTGTGTGTGTGCGTGCATGCGAGAGAGAGAGAGAGAGTTCGAGAGAGAGTTCATCGTGAGAGTTCGAGAGAGACACAGTCTTAAAGACATGACAAAAGCACGGATAGGTATCTGAATTCCGGCAGCCGTGACGCACATCTGTGACAGGTGTGCCCTCAGCCATCGTGGCGGTGCAGGCGGTGGAGTACCTGTGCGAGATGCTGCTGAGCAAGTCCGAACAGGTGCGAGGGAACGCCGCCATAGCTCTGGGTTACCTGTCCTACAACCACGCCGGAGAGAGGCACCTGTTGAACAAGTGAGTCTGACCGTAGACAGAATGACCTTACCACTTCTACCAAGAAACACAAATGAATTGTCTGGGGATCATTTGCCTCTGACGGTAGGAAATGGGAACGAGAGTAAAAAAAAAAAATCAGGTCTTTCCAACTGGAGGACATTATTATTGTTGGTGCGGGGATGAGGGGGGAGATAATGTCAGAACATAATTAGAACAGATTTCCTTTTTGATCTTTAGCCCTTAGATCGTTGATCTTGTGTGTGTGTGTGTTGAAGATGACGTAGAGAAGATGACGTAGAGAAGGTGACGGAAAGACGAAACTAGATCGTTTAAACTTTTCATCTCTGTTTTAGTTCGCACACGCACACACACACACACACACATGCTGAACAATTTAGTAGTGGGGGCAAGTGCAGGCTAACAATTCTTCCGTCATTATATTGATGACTTGGCAAAGATTTAACAAAAAAAGGGGGTGGGGGTTGGTGGGGGGGGGGGGGGGGAGGCGGGAGGGAGAGGAATAAAATGAGAACATAAAATAAGGAAAATATATTATGAATGTTAAACCCTTCTCTAGCAGTATATGAGAACCATTGTAATCCCTCCTGAAGATCTATTCATATTGCCTGCTCCTAGGCCTTTCGTTCGCTGCATCGGAGTATCAGGGAGACACGGCTTATATGTATGTATCTATGTTTGTACATATGTGTGTATATCGGGCTACGTGATTCGCAGAATTCGGTTTTAAACTTGCTGCTGATTGGTGGCAACAGTCATCGGGATTCACCAGTTGAAACATACCGTCCTGCAAAATTCTTTTCCAGCTAATGACAGTTCAGTGTGGCTCGGATTCTTGGGACTCGGTATGGGGCTTGTCTTCTATTTGGAAGCTGGATGATGACGATGTCGTTTTGTCCGTTGTCTTGTGATATGGCACCAGAATCGAAATTCCCTACCTTAGGTTTGTCTTTCAATAAAGATCAAGTACGATTGTCTGTTCCACCATTCACTGGCTGACTGTGAGGTGGGAGGTATTTCAACAAAGGAGCCATTTGAATTTCTGAAGGAAATGTATTTACCGACTAATCTATCAGGACTGTTGCTTCTCTCATTCTCACACACACGCGCTCACACACACACACACACACACATGCACGCACGCGCGCGCGCAGGTTTTCTTTTTGTTGTTGTTATCCGGGGATTATCGAATGGTGAAAACAATCCGGGGAAAAATATACCGCGCTGTCTGTACTATGTGTTTAGATGGCTGGGTTGGCGTATTTACTGCACAGATACCAGTTGTATTTGTATATTGTGTGTGGTGAGTGTTTATAGCCTATGCCATAAAGTTAGCGAGGCCACATTCAGAGACTGGCCAGATGTAGAAGCAGAGCAGCTCGATCGCTGCTCAAAGCACTAAAAAGGCACAGGAGACACTGAAGGGGTCTGTTGACTTGTGCATTGTGCTCGTGCCCCAGGTGTCGGCTGGACCCCTACCTGATGCTGGTCATCAAGCACTACACCAAGAGGAGCAAACTCTCTCCGGCTTTCGTGGAGGGATGGAGGCACTACAAGAAAGTCGGTCTGCCACCCATTCCGTAAGTTGACCCCAAAGTCTCGCTTTTCCCCATCTTTTTCTCTGCAGACGAAGGGAGACTGGGAAAAGACCACAGTCTGTTCTTAGTTTGAAAAAACAACAACAACAAACAAACAAACAAAAAAACCGCTAGTGTTACTAGTTATACAGGATTGTTTCCCTTGGAAATAATATGCTTGATGCCAAATACTGTCTTGTTTCTCTTGGAAATATGCTTGATACAAGATCTTTACATAATGACTTATAAGGTTTCAGTTTATGAACTAATTTATTTTCATCGGCTGTCCAACCTGTAAACATTTGTTTTCAACAGGAAACTGTGATGTGATCATTTATGCCATAGGTGATCTGTACAAATCTTAGTAATAATAATAAAGAAAACACTGATGGAAACAATAGCAGAATTGATACGTTAGTTAAATGGATGAGAAAAAAATGATTGATCGCTTATTCTGATGACGTTTGGAATCGTCACCGACGTGGTCCTGGTTGCAGGGAGGGTCGGCCATCTTTGATCCGGGCCCGCCCGCCACGTGACGACATGCGGCCCATCACCATCCTGAGTCTGGAGGACACGCCCAGCGGCTCGGGTCACCTGCGGAGCTCCGCCTCCAACCTCAACGCCGGCGACGACACCGGCAGGACCTCGCGCGCCTCCCGCGAGTCCCGGGGCACGCGGCAGTCGCTGCACGCCAGCCACCTGTCACTGGACTCGCAGAGGACCCAGATGTCCATGCCGGAGATGGTCATGGTGGAGGAGGCTTGACGGCGGTGATGGTCAGCCGGCCGGTCTGTTAGTTAGGGACGGGACGCGGTGTGTCCACGGCCCGACGTGGGAAAGGGGGGGGGGGGGGGGGTGCAGAATGGGAGTCTGAACTATTACGTTACTGTGTCCTCGGTTCTGAGGATTGGACGGCGTGGCAATGCAGTGTAGGCGAGAGAAACCGAAGAAAACACGAGACCCGTAGTCCTCTCTCTCTCTCACACACACACGCGTGCATGTGCGTGCGTGCGTGTGTGTATGTTTACGCGCGCGCGCGCGTGCGTCTGTGTGTACGCGCGCGCGTGCGTGCATACACACACACATTCAAAATTCGCTAAGGATTTTTCTTCAGCGTCACAAACTAAATAAACTAAAAGAATACATTTTGATAATATAATACTATTAAAGAGGAATAAAAGGGTCATTGCGCACATTTCTGTCACAGTAAGAAACAGTTTGAATTCGAGCATGCGGTGTAGCTTGAGCTTGGCATTCAACTAACACGTTTGCGAATTTAAGTCCTTTTAAGAGAGAGAGAGTGTTTGTGCGTGTGCGTGTGCGTGTGTGTGTGTGTGTGTGTGTGAGAGAGAGGGAGAGAGTGTGTGTGTGCGCGCGCGTGCGCGCGCTACTTGTCGAACTATCTGGATACTAAGTCTGTGCCAAATGGTCTCCCTTCATGGACACATCCGGCGGTGGACACATCGACATGCCTGTTGATTTGTTAGCGCCTTGAATGTTGTTGTGAGCCCCACCCGGTACTTTTCTGTTCATTTGTTGAACTGGTTAAAGGGGCTGCCAAAAGTTACGGTTCCTGGCTTCTCGAAGCTTGCGACCAGAATACTAGCACGCGGTGCCCTTCCCCACCCCACCCCCCTTACCGTCCATTTGACGTGCCGCATGGGTTATGTTTTGGTATGCAGTATGGCCATGCAGTAATGATATGCGGTGCACGTCATGCATTATACCTCAAGTATTGATTAACAAAAATGTAGCGTGGTCCGTCCCTTAAACCAGTGTGGTACAAAACATATGGCATGGTCCTTGCATTATCAAACATGCAGTTAAACATACTTTGGCCCATGTATAAACATTCAGTGTGGTTAATCAAACATACTGTGGTCCATGGCTAAATCAACCATTCTGTGTGGTTAATCAAACATACTGTGGTCCATGCCTAAATCAACCATTCTATGTGGTTAAACATACTGTGGTCCATGCCTAAATCAACCATTCTGTGTGGTTAATCAAACATACTGTGGTCCATGGCTAAATCAACCATTCTGTGTGGTTAATCAAACATACTGTGGTCCATGGCTAAATCAACCATTCTATGTGGTTAAACATACTGTGATCCATGGCTAAATCAACCATTCTATGTGGTTAAACATACTGTGATCCATGCCCAAATCAACCATTCCGTGTGGTTAAACATACTGTGGTCCATGGCTAAATCAACCATTCTGTGTGGTTAATCAAACATACTGTGGTCCATGGCTAAATCAACCATTCTATGTGGTTAAACATACTGTGATCCATGGCTAAATCAACCATTCTATGTGGTTAAACATACTGTGATCCATGCCCAAATCAACCATTCCGTGTGGTTAAACATACTGTGGTCCATGGCTAAATCAACCATTCCGTGTGGTTAAACATACTGTGGTCCATGGCTAAATCAACCATTCCGTGTGGTTAAACATACTGTGGTCCATGGCTAAATCAACCATTCTGTGTGGTTAATCAAACATACTGTGGTCCATGGCTAAATCAACCATTCTGTGTGGTTAATCAAACAAACTGTGGTCCATGCCCAAATCAACCATTCCGTGTGGTTAATCAAACATACTGTGGTCCATGGCTAAATCAACCATTCTGTGTGGTTAATCAAACATACTGTGATCCATGGCTAAATCAACCATTCCGTATGGTTAATGAAACATACTGTGGTCCATGCATAAATTAAACATTCAGTGTGGTCCATGCGTTAGCTTATTGGTGCGGTCCATGTGTAAAGTAACTATTCGGAGCCCATATATAAACATTGTGTTATTCATACTTTAAACATTCAATTTCGTAAGAAGGGTTGTCCACGTATAAATTAAACGTTCAAGATACATGTACAAACTAAACATTCAGTGTGGTTCATGCACTGATTAAACATACTAATCAAACATGCGGTTTAGACATGCAGTGCCGTAAATTCATTAACATGGTGTGTGGTCCATGCATTAATCAGATAGAGTGTGGTCCATCATTGTTGATAACTGCATTAATTAAGAGTGGACTTTCCCTAAGAATTCAGTGTGATATATTGAATTATGCAGTGTGAATGTTATGTTTGGCATTCAAAGTCTGACAGTAGTTGATATGAATATTTGTAAGATTTAGTATCTCCAAAATTATCCCACTATAATAGAAACCATAGAGTTCTAACATTAAAAGCAAGCAGTGTAGAGTGTGTGTGTGTGCGTTTTATAAGATTTGGGCCATTATCCTCGGAGGTATTTGATCTGCTAGATTTTGCCGATTGTCTTCTCAACCGATCACCATACTTGAAGCCGAAAGAGACAATTGTAGACCCAAGTGCATTGGAAATGTGAACTATAAAACGCATGCAACAAAAGTCAGAATTACATGTAAATGTAACGTAGGATGAATGTTACGAAATGATATTTTGTCAAAAGGGTGACAAAAGCCTAGAGGACGTGCTTTAGCTTTAGAGTCACAGGTCATTCGTGTAGCCCCCCCCCCCCCCCCCAACACACACACACACAACATCTCTCCCTCAAAAATACTGTGTTTGAACGAGCACAATGGTGTTGAGCGTGATGTTGCCCAAACTGTCAAAGTAAATCGGGGAAACTATATCTGTATAGTAATAGTTTTTTTTTTCTGTTGTACTTTTAAGTCGCATCGTGTTGGGTTTTGGATTGGGATCCAAGTAAGACATTGGTGATGTGTGTCATGCATTGTGATGTATATATGTAAGTGAGCGGGGTGGGGGGGGGGCCCTCACTGGAGGTTTGTATTTCCTACCCACCTACCCCGGAGCTGGTCAGTCTTAGATGCCAAGACGGATTTTCCAGGTTTACTTCACTTGCCTCCGGAACTCGCTGGAGGAGGATTCTGTCAGTTGTCCTCTTTTCCCCTAAACACAAGTACGGATTTAATATCATGTACTGACTTCAGACACAATCATAACGCGTGATATAGTAGAGAGCAAGTGAAGAATACACTTACTGAAGGTCTGCAGCGGCTGCGGAAACATGAGTGGAGAGAGCGAGGTCTACAGCTGGTGCTGCTGCTGTTTTCGTACTCTTAAAGTGAATAGACTGACTTGCAACAGGAAAACAAAACTGAAGTGATCACTCTGTTACATTGAGTCTTGGGTGAACAGAACGAGTAATAGTAGACCTTCCTTACTGTGTTATTTGTTGATGGAGTTTACACTGCAGTGGCAGTTTCGTCACTTGCTTGCTCTTCAGCACTGTAAATCATTTTTTAAGGAATCTGTTCTTGTATACGTGTGAGTGTTTTACCTATACGCCCGTGTGCGCGCGCGAATGCATGGCGAAGCATGTGCGTGTGCATGTATGTGTGCACTTGAGGAGAGGGAGAGACAAGCTATTGGGGGGGGGGGGGGGGGTGGAGCAAGTGCATTTCTGCGCGCGCACGTGAGGCGAGTGAAAGTCCCCTATTTAATCCGTCCAGCATTGATCCGTCCCCCGAAACTATTTTTGTATCGTCAGTTTTCACGGAACATTGAACATTACTATATCCGTCGGCATAAAATTGTCAGTTTCATGGACGACTGAACATTACTATATCCGTCTGCATGAAACTGACTGAACGTTACTGTATCCTCTTGCATTATATGTACCACATCCATTTGCATTATATGCAATTCATCTGCACTGTATGTACTCCTTGAATGCGCGGTTGTATGTGTCAGGTGTATGCGGAAACATACACGCACACGCATGCATCTGCCAAATAGTTGTTCAACATTTAAAGCGCATCCATTTATTTTGGTCTTGTCTGTGAAGTGAAGCTCTCACGGCTGCGAAAATCGAAAATACCGCTAATGCTCAATGATTGTGTTTAAGCATTATCAGATGAAAGAGTCGCCCCCCTTTAGTATACCGGGTGCGCTCTTATCGGTGTAAATTGCATTCCAAAGTTCTCTGCCAGAATCTCCCCTCCCCTGTAGTCCTATTACTGTCTCCGACTGCTCTTGGGGGGGAAAAAAACTATTTTCTGAGGTGTCGCCCCCCTGTTTTTCACCGGACTGATTACTCGTTTCAATGGACGGTTTTCCTCTGGTTCTGGGCCTTCTCCCCGTACTTATGGGCTGTCTTTATGGACTGTTACAATGTCTGTATGGGCTATTGACCCGTCTTTGTGTTAAGAGTCTTTAAGGCTATCCTTTCTCTCTCTTGTCGCATAAAGCATATGAACGTATCCTGGGTAATCTGGTGACTAAAGGCTGTGCACGTTGTTCAGAACAGACAGTGGCTCTCCACTGTGCAATGTCTTGTTACCTTTTTTTTTTGTAATCTGAGCGTCTCTAGGAAGAATGGTTGACGCCCTCAGCATAACCTAGTCACGCCACGTAAGTCAATAGTCACATGTCCTGTCGGTTGCGTCGCGCGTGCTGCAGGCTCGGACGGAACACGCGAACCACACAGTCGAGTGTCAAAAACTGGAACCACAATTGCAGTCTGAGGCCTAGCTGGCACCGGCTTCTTTCGTCATCGTTTCTGAAAATGTCTATAGAAAAGTACAACCCTAGTACTGGCAAATGTACGGGGACATATTGGCGCTCTCTGGAGCCGTCTCTGCAATCATTGTCAACGAGAGGCTCAGTAAGCGATGCCCCGCGCATGTTGGATCAGAACAGGCTCCACTGACCTTTACTGGAGTGACTCTACAGCAGAGCAGCGTCTCTTTAGTCGCGTTTCCTCGATCGGAATCTGAACGACTGACGAGAGCGCCAGGATCCAGGGCACTCTGAGAGCACAGTACGTGGAAAAGGGGAGACGGTAGACAAAAAAAAAAGGAAAAAAAAGAGGATCAATTATCTGATACTTCAAGGTGCGTGTTTTATCACATGACAGGACCTCGAGCGTTTCCTTGTTGCATTCAGACAGCTCTGTACGGTCCCTTGTACTTGGCTGGGCTATAAATACAATTGTTCACTTGATCAATGACTACGTACTTAATGGATCTGTGATGGCCGAGTTGCTTAGTTCTTCTTCGCGGAGGTCCACTTCTGTTTTACACTTTGTTCTATGAATGTACAACGAAATCAAAACAAATGCCAGTATTCTTTTATTTATCGTGGTGTTCTGTTACTGTAGTATGCTCGCTTCATCATATTTATTTCGGTGTGACCTGAAGTTTCGGTTTCAGGTCGACCTGAACACACGAAAGGCGCGAATTTGCAAAATGTTGCTCGTGTCTCCGGCGTTCAAGAACTTTTTTGGCAGTGTGTGCCCTTAGAAGACTAACCGAGTGTGTTTTCTTTTTGTGGATTATATTTTTGTGTGTGCTCATGACTTTGTTGAAAAATGTGTATGCAGTACATTTGGATTTATACTTGCATCTTGTTGGAAAATGATTATTCTATGAAAAGAATTATCTTAATCATGTTGCTATGATCTTCACAAAAATAAAATGTTAAAATGCAAACAAGCAGCGTTTACGAGTGGTTCATTTGTCCACATGCTTACTCGATACAATACCTGTTTCATTAACGATAAGTGTTTTTCGATTTTCATTCCTAGTCACAGCGATGAAAGACTCATCCGAAGCAGATGGTTTCAGTCCAGGCGACAGAAATCGCCAATCACCCAGAACGTTTTCGAAGGTGCCCGTACGGTTCAACAGTACAGCAATACGTTCGCAGTCACACGTTGCGGGTTCATCCTCCCTTAGTGCTCTACATCAAGCTTGCAATTTACCCATCAAAGTTTGCTCGGCACACATACACACACACCACTCTCTCTCTCTCTCTAATCCTCTCAAAGGGAAATGTCAAGAGGCAAGCATATGTTAGCACAACACGATTCAACTTAATGCGTAGAAAGCAAATGCTGACTCCAAAGAGACAATCTCTTCTAACCCAGGCTGTCTTCAGCGGGATTTGAACCCAGGCTCTTTGAAGCAAGAGAACACGGCTTTACCCACCAGGTCAAACAAGCCTCAGTCGCTTCAACCTGTGTGTGTGGGCGTCTTCCGGGAATTCTTTCGGTCGCTGTCAGTAGAACTAGTTGTCCTCACTTCCCGAATCTTATTACGTCCCTGTCGCTTGTGACCGTGCTACTCCATGAATAAAGCACAAAGTTCAGTTGCATGTCGCCAGTGTCAATCCCGCGGACCCCAATACAAAAACTGCAGTTTTCGCTACTTATCTTGATGTGTTGTCGTTCTGGTGGATCAGTATAATGTTAAATAGGACCCCCAATCCTCGCCCTCCCGTACTTGCCCCCGTCTGCCTTGCCTTTGGCGGTTGTCGATGTTGGCACCCGAATGCAACTTTGCCTTTTACGTTCTGCCATCTCTTTTCTGCTTTCCTGTCTCGTCTGTCTACCGTATACATCTACAGCCAATTAGTAACTTTAAAAAAATTTAATGTCGATTTTCAAATACTTCTGTCTTACGTGGCGTGTACACGCGCTCTCAAATACCAGGTTGCCAGCAAAAATTAATGGGCGATAATCTACCTCAGTGACTTTTGCAGAGTTGTAGGCCCTGAGTTACGGCTAAACTTCGCTTGTCGGCCCTTATCGACTGTAAGAAGAAGAGACTTGTCTAGGAACATTTCTCTGACTCAATATTAACCTGACTGGACGAATGACAGAATAAAGAATTGGGAAGAGGGAAAAGTAGGAGTTCGCTCACCTGTTGCACAGGTTTGTCAAAGCGGAGAAGGTGACCTGCTACTCACCGTCCAGTTGAGGCAGTGGGTACTCCAATCAGCACCCGAGTCTTGCACCGTATATCAAGTGATCAGACGGACAACTAACAGTCTTGTACTGTGGCATGTCCAACAAGCAAAGATCATTAGACAGATATTACTCCCCACTTTGACTATCCAAGCAGCTGCCCATGGATACTCCCCCCTTGAGAGCAGCCAAGAATAACTGATTCTGTACGGCCAAAAAGTATTGGTAAACTTGACAGGATCGTCAAGACAGTTTAAGTAGAGGAACATTGTTTACGAAGAACACTTTCTCCTTAAATCAGCAATGCACCCACTAAAAAAAAGGAAGACAGACCTGATGAGCAAGAATCTGTTCAATGCAGGAAGGTTTGCCTTCTGGTAACACCCCGAGAGTCTAGTACATGAAAGTCTTTGGACATTTCTCTCAAGTAAAACCTGCCAAACGACTGTTGTGCTCCTCAACTTACGCCACACACAATATCTGCCACCGCAATATCCCGCCCGAGTGTTGTGCTGGAGGAACAGTCCATTTATTTCCCAGCCTTCAACTTCAGCTCGGTGGTCGCCGCTTTCCTGCATAATGATAAGCCCCTCCGATTACACGTACGCAAGAGAAACAGAGACTATGCCATCCATACGAATGCCTGACCCTTTTCTACAGATATCAAACTGAGCTCGATCCAAAAAATTTTTTAATCAGTTTCTTTAAACAAAAATACAGTCAAGCTTAGATGATCAACAGGCACAGACGAATAACTTGTATGAACGCCTAACAGAAACACAAAAGTTAACTAATGATGTACGGCTGATCTGAAATTAACTTCCGTAGAATAGTCTAAAGAAGCTTTAATCATCAAAACCAGCCGACCACACAGGCCCTCTTCAGGGCTATCAAACGCAGCCATGAAACATTCACGTAATGAAAGAAGATCACGGCCTGAAACGGCGACAAACAAGTAAAACAATATTACAATTAATGACATGGTACCTGACTTCTCGAAATTCACACTGCGGAAGACCAGGCGGTGGTGAGAACACCAGCCACTCCGCTTACTTCATCGATCCCAGACTCCTTCTTTAAAAGACGTCTTAACAAAAAAGAAAAAAAGTTGATGAAAAATAAATGCGTGAAATTGAATGTCCTAAGGGCAAACGGACGCTGCAGACTGGACAGATAGTGTCCACTCTGGTCAGTGTGTACAACAGTCAGTAGTTCATCGCCATATTACGATAAAACGTGTCATGTCAAATCTTGTGACCAGAAATGTACAAGAGTTTGCAGTACAAAGCAGAAGAATGGTCAACAAAGGCAGAAGAACAAAGGATAGTTGTAAACAAACTCGAAGAAACAAAAAAAGGTAGTTGCTTGCACCAACTTCCAGAATGGGGAGGCAGGAGGGGGGGGGGGGGGGAGGCCTGGTTTGTATATTGAAAGAGACCCCGGCATTTGCACGAAACGTTGCAACCATCAAGTCTTACACGGGCAAAACAAAACACACATAACAAGACAAAAAAAAACTGCTTTACCTTTAGAAGATAAACAAGTCAAAACGCGTTGATGTGTCGTGTCGTTTGTCTGTTCCATCCGTTTCGCACGTTTAGTAACGCAGCTTTTATTTTCTCCATTAATTGCGTTGTCCTGCCACTCGAAAGACATCTTTCATTTTCTTCGTTTCTTTGCCTATTTTTTTTTCTAGTGTTGTAACACAGATTTTCTTTTCTCAATTTCTTTCCGAATTGCTGCCAGTCTAGTAGCACAGCTTTTATTTTCTCCATTTTATCCTGTCCTTTACGTATTTCTGCATGTGATACCGGGCTCCTCTGCTTAATTGTTCGTGTCTGACACAGAAGAGGTCCGGCTGCCCTGGGGGCGTTTCTGTTGTATTTATTTTTCATCTCGTGTATAGAAAGTACTGCATACTTTATGCATTTAGGATACGGTAAACATAGGTTACAACTACCATCTTATTATTTAGCTTCGTATTCTCTCTCTCTCTCTCCCACACACACACACACACGCGCATCACCACCACCACCCCACCACCACCACCAATAGTAGCAACACAAGTGCACGCGCTTAATGCTGCATGAAAACGTGGGGAGGGAGGGGCAAGGGGGTGTAAAAAAACGGAGACAGAGCCGTGTGTGAGAACGTGGGGATGAGAAACAAAGACAAAGCCATGCACACGAACAGCCGCCATCTCTTTCTATCAAAGAACAAAAAAAACTCAGAAAAAAATGCATCAATTCATTGGGGGAAAAATTACAGCCGAGCGTCAGCAAAATATATATACATACAGATGAATGACGTCGACGGACGCCTTAAAAATACACAGGTTTACAACTTATAAAATGCTGGCGATTCGCTAACATTTATTTACAATACACTCAATACACCTGAACAGTGATCAGTGACTTTATTTTGGTCCAACTTGATCATTAAATGAAATGTTCTCACCCAATTCTCACAGAGGCTTTCCTGTCTACACTGTCCTCTCCTTTCACTTTGACAACGGGCCTATGGCTTGAAACGTCAGTGTTCTCACTAATGGATTCTACTACCACCAAAAGGTTTTTATAAACTTTATTATTTTTTCATTTTACAACGAATCCTGCAGTCAACTTTTGTTTCTTCCTCATTTATTTACAACTTATAAAAGGCTAATTTGGGATTCGCTCTATGGAGAGGATTAAGAACCTCAACACAACAACCATACGGAACCATTTGTCACTTACCAGACACCGCTAACGGTAAAAAAAAGAGAGAGAGAGAGAGAGAGAGAGACGCAGGGAGGGAGGGAGGGAGGGAGAGAGAGAGCAAAAGAGAAAAAGAAAGAAAGAAAGAGACAAATGGAGAAAAAAGAAAAAACATTCATATTAATTCGTTCGTTTGGCGAGGGACAGGTATGTAATCCACACGCACGTAACATGTTAAAGGGCATTTCATTTCATAATACACTCACTGAGCATTGAATGTACATAACACTCCGAACGTCTTGGATATCTACATACAAACAAAACCTCAACAAAATATAAAACCATATGTTCATATTCTTTTGATATATCACATTTATTCAATACTATATGTACATATTTTCTTTAAAAAAAATTTTAAAAAAACGACAAAAATATAGCTTTAATTCTGATTCTGGAATCAGAATTCCATACTATTTTCAACATACACATTGATAAATGCAGACTGCGATAACACGAAAATCAAAACGTCTGGTCATTCTAGACTCAACATTTCATTTTCGACAACAATCATTCAGTTTGTAATCAAGACTACTCACCACCAGGAAATATTGGGACCAGACACACAGCATAAGTACGGCACAGCAAACAGGTATTTTCGCACAGAGAGCACTGAAAGACTGACAGGGGAATCACAAGACTACTATGAGAGCCTGCAGTATGTTAAAGTATGTTTTGATTTTTGTCTCAAGAGACTAATTGTCATGTAAAAAAAAAAAAAAAAAGAAAGACAGAAAGAAATGCTTATGCACCACAGAAATAATTTTCTTACGGTGTTAAGAATAGTCTTAATGGAATCCTTGCCTGCTGCTTCTTTTGACTGGACAAACTTTTAAATCATAAACCTTGACCGCCTGTCGGATTAATGCCCTTGTTTAGACATCTGCTTGCTGTTGTTCATTGACCGCTCTTCCCCAATTCATTTGTTTGGTTGTAGTCGGTACGCTTTGTGACTTCATGGCCATCAGACTAGGTACAGCGTGTACAGGCGGGTTGGTCTGCACGCAGTGACTCCCCTTTACAGTTGAACCTGCGTTGTTCAGTTACGCCATCTCAAGTACTTCGACGATCCTCGTCTTTGTCCCTCTGCTGCGCTATCGCGATCACGATCTGCGGAAACGCCCAATTCGATGATCCTACGCATCGTTTAGCGTGCTCCGGGAACCGTTTGAGGTCATGAAATGGGAAGTAACACCATCATTCTTCTGTGACGGAAATCAAGTTGGTGGTGTGCTGTGCTACAGTGGCACTCTCGAATCGTAAGCATACGTTTCAGTCTGTTCAGTCTGATATTCAGATTTACACTACCTGGAAATAGCGAAGTGACATTTTGGACAAAGACACTGCAAACATCGATTTTAGAACCCAGAAAGTACTAACGATCTACTACAGTCGTATACTAGCGAGCAGCATTTTGCGAAGTATGGTACGCGCGTATGTTCTCTCCCTTGAGGAAAGCTCGTCCAATGAAGACAGTGAAGTGATGCGGAGATGGTAACGACAGAACGACCTGAACGAACAACGTCGAGCATCATCGAGTTCATGCCGGAAAGAAACTCAGGGACTGTCTTAAGTTCACGATCTTTGACGATCTGTCTCGTCACCTCTGGAACAGCACCTGAACTTCTTCACAGCTACACCCCAGGCCCAGACTGGGAAGAGGCCAAGATCACTGCACGCTCCTCCTATCCAGATCAAAATTTTAACCTTGCTTTCAGAGCGGTGGAGGAATCGGACGGACGCCAGCCTGAGAGCTGAGTGGTGCACCGTCCACTTTCAGGACCATCCACAACCAGGGCCACTCAATCGTATGGATGCTACCAATCTCTCTTTACTTATGGAACATTTTGCCCGCACACGGCAAAGTGCGATATTATTCGGCTTTCAACCGAGCAGTCGAAGTGGCGACTGCTCTCGCGAGGTTTACACAAGGCATCATGACGTCAGCGTCCTCCGCCAGCCCAGCTCGACCAACGCTCCGCAGATTTGACGGCCACTCTCACCTTTTTTTTTTTTTTTCTTTTTTTTTGGTGTGTATTTTTTTCTTCTTTTTTTCTCTCTCTTTTTGTGGAATCTCGTTTTCAAATTTCGCTGAAAACTGGGGCTCTGTGGAATCAATATCTTCCCTCGCCAACTCCGCTTTCTTCCACACGACTTGAAAATTTGCTCTTTGAGAATAAAGACCATCTGTGTAAGGTTGTTTTTTTTTCTCACTACCGAGCGCCAGCAGTCTGGGACAATACCTCTCATTCTCAGACACCGATCCTTTCCCTTCATTCAAATGTCAACTCAAAACCTACTATTTGAGAAGAGTATGATCCCCATGTTGTCAATAAAATTGAATTTCCCCGAAACCTAATGTGCTGTGTTGGGTGTATGTACTCTGTGGTTATTGCACGTGTTGCAGTGTGACATTGGAAGTACCCCAGTTTCAATCGTGTTTTATCCATCTGCATATTTGTACTGACAACCGCAAATGATTACATCCATCTCCCAATGTACCTCTAAGCAGTTGTTTTGGTCATTTCTTATTTTCCTCACCACTGCAGAGATTAACATGTATGCAGAGGCAATTTTCTATCATGATTAACATTATTCTTTAGTCAAGACAACGAACAGGTCGTTCAATTAACAACTTTAACTGGGTAAGAAAAAAAATGGTAAGCCCATATCCACATTAACCTCCCCTCCCCCCCCCCCCCTCCTTCCCCGTCTATTCCTTTTGAACAATGGAAAAGCAACTTTCTCAAAATTAATTTACATGTACCCACTGGTACACAACTCTGAGACAGCTGCTTTTCCCAAATTCACGCAGAAGAGTACACGGGGGAAAATGTGGATATTGACCAAGGTAATTATGAACTCTTTACCCGCCAGAAAAAAAAAATCTCTCCAGCAATGTCCCGCAGGGTTGTTGACAGTTCGGCCACGGCACCCAGTTCACAGTCAGATGTTCTCAGTCTGAATTCCACTGGCATCAGACAAACACTGGCGTGCCCCCTGTTGTCGTCCCGGTGGTGTAAGACCCTCCCCCCCCCCCTTCCTGATACGGATACCACGTCACCCACAACACCTGAGATGGGCGACGACGTTAAACCCAACCTAACCGATGTGGTCTGATATTAGTGCGCAAAACCAAATAATAACTATCTTACACGAACAGTTCGTTTTTCAGGGAATTTTTTTTCACGATTGTTTTTCAGGGTATCGCTAAATGCAAATCCGCCATCGCCTTCTGAAATGCAGTGCTAGACACAAACAACCACCCCTTCCCACCCACCCGCACATCCTACACCCCGCGGACAAGAACAAAATGTCTGGCGGTACCCCTCCCACCCACTGATCACCAGGTGGATCCATTGTGCTGATTACGAATGACTCCGTTCATGATAATTTTTCATCAACACGAATATTCCAAGAAAACTACAATCATGACCTTTTGACACGAACAATCTCCCATACATAACGCGGGCTGTTGATCAGGACGAGGCCCCAACGGCCAGGGCGGCGGCGGGGATCTGCAGGTCACTGGGGATCTCCAGGTCGCAGCCAAGATCCTCCTCGTCGCTCTCCCCCGCGGCCGTCCTCCGGGAAGACTTCTCCACCATGCTCTGCGCCTCCAGCCGCTCCCGCTCCTCCTCCTTGGACACCAAGGCCCTCTCCAGTTTGTGACCGCTCAGCTGATCCACGATGTTCGGATGAGGCATGTGGATGCGAGGGGGCACGCCAGACGACGTCGTCCGGTCCGCAGAGGCTGCGTCATTCTCCGCAGCTGGGTTGGTCTTCCCTGGAGAGGCGTTCCCGGGTTGCTTCGACAGCAAGGTTTTCCGATACCCCTCCACGTACTTCACCACGTAGCTGGGGCAGCCTCTGGGGTCGTGTGTCTTGCCGTCCTGAGGAGGGTTCCAGAACTCTATTTGGGTCTTGGGCAGCGGCTTGAGCTTGTTAAGGGCGATCTCTTCCTGCAGCCAAGCGCTCAGCTCGTCGCTGAACAGCTCCGAGAACATCTCGATCATTTTAGCCTTGTTGCGGGCCAGTCTGACCTTGGCCACTGTGTTGGGATGGAGGAACTGTTTGGCAGCGAGCCAGATCCCGTGAAAGACAGAGCCGTAGTTCAGGCAGACCACCGTGCCCAGTCTCTCAGGATAGTGGTTGGCGAACATGCTGGTCATCTCATAGGCTAGTTTCGGGTTGCACGCGCCCAGTGTCATGCCTGCAGACAAACAAACGCAGACACATGGAGATGCTTCAGGCAAAATCGGTGAGCGCGTGCAGACAAGTTTTGTTTCTTACATAGAAATCGTTGCAGATGTATTTCTTTTTCAATTAGCACCAACAGCCTGGATACTTTACATGATAACTTCCCACATGGACACACACACACACACACACACACAGAGGCGTGCCCGCGCGTACACACACACACACACACAGAGGCAGAGGGGGTGAGAGAGAGAGAGAGAGAGAGAGAGAGAGAGAGAGAGAGAGAGAGAGAGAGAGAGAGAGAGAGAGAGCTCAGAAAACTTTTATCAAGGATTGAGATTTAGGCAGAGCCTATTCTTCCAATCTGGCTACGCTAAATTATGCAGTGAGATTTAAAGACAAGAAAATGGATAGAAACTATTTTAAAAAATACAGGCACACAGATTATAGATCACATGATACACACACACACACACACACACACACACACACACACACACACACCTCGCATTTGTATGCAAAGGTTTGACAAAAGCATGCATATAAACATAATCATAAGATGCAGACAACACGAACAAAACGGGGGAGGGAGTCGGGACGCGAGACAGAGGAGAATGGGGGTGGGTGTGCAGTGTGGGGCAGCGGTTGGGAATGGAAGATAAAAGGGTGGTTAGATAAACAGTACAATATGCCAATGTTTGCCGTGTGTTTGTGATTGTTAGTTCGAGACCAGACGAGGACGATGATGGTATTGGCATGAAACAAAATCCAGTATTCTGAGAGAAGCAATTTTCCTCACCGCGGAAGGGTAGTTACTGGTATCATTTACTGACATAACTAATTGTTGATGATATAAGTGATTGCTGCAAAACACTTCAACAAGACAGTGTAATCTACGTCAAAGAGTCTATGAAATATTTTCGGAGATATTTTTTGAAGGTGTGCAGTGAAAGAGAGAGACAGACAGACAGACAGACAGAGACAGAGACAGAAAGAGACAGCGAGAGAAACAGCAAGACAGAGACAGGAAGAAAGACAGAGGAGAAGAGAGAGAGAGAGAGAGAGAGAGAGGAGAGAGAGAGAGAGAGAGAGAGAGAGAGAGAGAGAGAGAGAGAGCGCTCCAGGTTACCTGTATAATCCATAACGAAGACCCAGGTCGACAATCCCGGGGCCATGGAACGTTTGGCGTTTTCAATCAGGTAGGTCACGTGAGCGACCGAATCTTCCGCGCTGTTCTTGTGCGTGCCCGTCTGGACGAAACTGGTGTAGATGACTGGTCTACCCGTCAGGTCATGCCCGACCTGCCGCTGTAAGCACCAACACGATTGGCTCACTTCTGGCACGGTGGCAATCGTACCGTTGTTACAAGGGTCCAAGATCACTGGGTGGTATCTTCTTCCCAGCAGACACACGTGTTATTTCATGAAAATTCGACCAACAGGCTGCATACCAAACGTCAATGCGCCAAGGCCATGCTGAGGGAGTCCAGTATTACAGACTGGCGCTACTGGACAGTTCTGAGAATTTTTCTGTTGTGTCTGAAAGTTGATTCTCCTCCTTTTCTTTCAAATGGCCATCAAGGTACAAACCAAGTGGTTCCACCAAGCAGACAGATTAAAATCAAAGGAATGGGATTATTCTGTGCTCTTGAAAGCTTGCGCAAAGACAGGATCACGGGTGAGTGCAAAGGCCTGAAATGTGTCTCAACTAAGGGGAAGGTCATGTATTTGAAGATTGTGATTTCATCGGTGAAGATCCCCCCCCCTCCCCCCCCAAAAAAAAACAAACCCACAAAAAAACCCCAAGAGAACTAATTAGTAGGGAGCTTGTCACTAAGGGGAAGGTCATGTATTTGAAGGTTGTGATTTCATCGGTGAAGATCCCCCCCCCCCCCCCCCCCCCCCCCCCGAAAAAAAAAAACACACAAAAAAACCCCAAGAGAGCTAATTAGTAGGGAGCTTGTCACTAAGGGGAAGGTCATGTATTTGAAGATTGTGGTTTCATAGGTGAAGATCCCCCCAAAAAACAAGAGAAATAATTAGTGGGAAGCTTGTCACTAAGGGGAAGGTCATGTATTTGAAGATTGTGATGAAATTTCATCGGTGAAGTCCCCCCCCCCCCCCCCCAAAAAAAAGGGAAATAATTGCTGGGGAGTTTGTTCTTTTGATAAAATATCAGTTCAACATTAAATGCTGGCTCAAATTTATGGTACACCTCAAAACGCTTACATGGATTGTATAGTGTTTTAGCGCACAATCCTAATTGTGGCGTGTGGCCACTACAACGCCAACACGGGATCAGACGACATGGCACTACTGGCGCCTGCAGCGGTAACACCCCGGCTTTGTTTACGTGTAGTCCAGGTTTGTGTTGGGACTTCCCACGAAGGACTTGCAGCATGGGTGGAGACAACGTGGAGAGAGAGTTACGGACACTTCTATCGTTAACGTGGACGTTACGATGTGGCGGTTTAATGGTGTAGGGGTGATATCTAGCGCATATTGCTCGACTTTTTGTACTCCCAGTTCTTATAGAATGGGAACGAAGAAATGCTCTGTGTGTGTGTGTGTGTGGTGTGTGTGTGTGTGTGTGTGTGTGTGTGTGTGTCTGTGTGTCTGTCCGTCCGTCCGTGGTCAAAATGTGTTCCACTCGCTCCAGACAAAACTACTGGGCCGATCTTTCTGAAAATTTGTAGGTATGTTCATTATGGGTCAGGAATGATGCCCGATGTTTTAGTTTACCGTTTTTTTGCCGTTACTAACGGCTGTAACGGCCTGTAACGGTTTTTCTTCTTTATGGAATGTCTCAGAAAGTGCTTGGCCGATCCTTGTGGAAATTAGCAGGTATGTTCATTATGGTCACGGATGATGCCCGATGTTTTAGTTTACCCCGTTATAGCGTTACTAACGGTTGTAACGGTTTTTCTTCTTTATGAATATCTCAAAAAGTACTTGGCCGATCTTATGAAAATTTGCAGGTATGTTCATTATGGGGCAGAATAATGCCTGATGTTTTAGTTTACCGTTATAGCCGTTACTAACGGCTGTAACGGCTGTAACGGTTTTTCTTCTTCATGGAATATCTCAGAAAGTACTTGGCCGATCCTTGTGAAAAAAATTAGCAGGTATGTTCATTATGGGTCACGGAATGATGCCCGATGTTTTAGTTTACCCCGTTATAGCCGTTTACTAACGGCTGTAACGGTTTTTCTTTTTTATAGGAATATCTCAGAAAGTACTTGGCCGGTCCTTGTGAAAATTTGTAGGTATGTTCATTATGGGTCACGAAGAATGCCCGATGTTTTAGTTTACCGTTATAGCCGTTACTAACGGCTGTAACGCTTTTTCTTCTTCATGGAATATCTCAGAAAGTACTGGCCGATCTTTGTGAAAATTAGCAGGTATGTTCACTATGGGTTTCGGATGATGCCCGATGTTTTAGTTTACCGTTATAGCCGTTACTAACGCTGTAACGGCCTGTAACGGTTTTTCTTCTTTATAGAATATCTCAGAAAGTACTTGGCCGATCCTTGTGAAAATTTGTAGGTATGTTCATTATGGGTCACGAATAATGCCCGATGTTTTAGTTTACCGTTATAGCCGTTACTAAACGGCTGTAACGGTTTTTCTTCTTCATGGAATATCTCAGAAAGTACTTGGCCGATCTTCTGAAAATTAGCAGGTATGCTCATTATGGGTCAGGGATGATGCCCGATGTTTTAGTTTACCGTTATAACCGTTACTAATGGCTGTAACAGCCTGTAACGGTTTTTGTTTTTATGGAATATCTCAGAAAGTACTTGGCCGATCTTTGTGAAAATTAGCAGGTATGTCACTATGGGTTATGGATGATGCCCGATGTTTTAGTTTACTCCGTTATAGTCGTTACTAACGGCTGTAACGGCCTGTAACGGTTTTTCTTCTTTATAGAATATCTCAGAAAGTACTTGGCCGATCTTTGTGAAAATTAGCTGGTATGTTCACTATGGGTCAGGGATGATGCCCGATGTTTTAGTTCACCGTTATAGCCGTTACTAACGGCTATAACTGCCCATAACGGTTTTTCTTCTTCATGGAATATCTCAGAAAGTACTTGGCCGATATTTCTGAAAATTTGTAAGTATGTTCGTTATGGTCACGATAATGCCTGATGTTTTAGTTTACCGTTATAGCCGTTACTAACGGCTGATAACGGTTTTTCTTCTTCATGGAATATCTCAGAACATACCTGGCCGATCTTTGTGAAAATTAGCAGGTATGTTCACTATGGGTCAGGATATGCCCGATGTTTTCGTTTACCGTAATAACCGTTACTAACGGTTGTAACAGCCTGTAACGGTTTTTCTTCTTCATGGAATATCTCAGAAAGTACTTGGCCGATCTTTCTGAAAATTTTAGGTATGTTCATTATGGGTCACGGATGATGCCCGATCTTTAAGTTTACCGTTATAGCCGTTACTAACAGCCCATAATGGTTTTCTTCTGTATGGAAAATCTAAGAAAGTTCTTGGCCGATCTTTCTGAAAATTTGTAAGTATGTTCATTATAGGTCACAGGCGATGGCCGATGTTTACCAGAATATCCATTACTAACGGTTACACCAGCCCACGACGGTTTTTTCCTTTTTATGGAATATCTCACGCGTATTCAGGATAAAGTGGGAGTACGTTTATATGCTTTGCATCTTGTTTTTCTTCTTCTGAGAAGGAGTATATTATCATTATTTCATGAAAACGTACATTCAGCAGCAGTATGGGTGCACTGTTTACAATGTCAAGTTGGGACACTTTCTAAGTCACACACTCGTTCAACTTTACACAACTGTTATAAGGACAAAACCCACGTAGACGTGTAGGCCTACTGTTCTAAGCTTCTTAGTTTGTTTGTTTTCTGTTTGCATTTTTTTAGAATGACAATTGCTGAACAGACTTTTACATCACCAGCAGCTCTATTAAACCTTATATCAGTATGTGTAGTCAGTAGAGTAGTAGTAGTAGTAGTAGTAGTAGTATCGTAGTAGTAGTCGTAGTAGTCCTGTTGTTATATGTAAGTATGAAATATCAGTTCAAGATTTAAAGATAGTCTCTATGGTAAGAAATAAATCTGAATGGCCTTCCCCCAGCACGTTGAAAATGTAATACATGCTGGCCAGAGTAACCACCAAAGAGAATAGGGCTACTGTATGTCTTAGCCCACAATCATACACCAGCCAGCCATGAACCCAACCCCCCCCCCCCCCCATCCCCGTTACCCACCCTCTTTTTTATCTCTCGCGTAATGATGCCATAATTCTTCAATCCAACCGGCTTAAGCAAACCAAATAATTCCTCTAACAAATGGCAGCTTTCAGTCGTAGACGCGCAACGAATGCGAGTCATACGTTTGGTTATTTGTTTCAAAACGGGGGAAAAATGAGTAGAAACTTCTTTTTCAAGGACATACTTTGAATAATTCGACTTCACAGAGGCACACAGGCGACTGATGCCTTCCTCAAACATGCTCTCTTGTGAATATGCTCAATGCATTTAAGGAGTTGAAGTCACTCTGCCCTGGATCATTCAAGCATCACGGCGCCGTTCGTTGACGTATGTCCGGCAACGTGCGCTGAGCCTACAGGTAACATCACACTGTGATTCTCTTTCCGACTTACTCCAAACTGGATGCTAGTAGGTCACGTAGTTTCTTGTTGTCGGGTCAGAATCACGCAATTCGCGTGACACAAACATTTCATATACTTTCTTTCATCAAGGCCATTACCCTGACAAAATTATCGTATACAATAAAAAAAAAAAAAAGCTTCCCTGATGATTTAAGCTATGTTCATGAATAAATGCCCACTGGCAACTGAAAATAACTGGCTTCCACTCTACAGCTGTTGGCCTGTGTTAATTTATGACACACAGCTTGAGAGCGCGTGGGTGCGCGCATATACGCACGGACACGCGCGCGTACACACACACACCACACACACACACACACACACACACACACACACACACACACACACGCACGCACGCACGCACGCACGCACGCGCACGCCACGAACCATGGAGTGGAATCCTGGTCTGTTGTGGCAAAAGGAGCAGAGCGACGACTGTGGTCGCGTCTTGCGGCGGTACTCTATGCACTCGATCAGCAGTCGGGCCGCCTCCTCCAGTTTCCAGTCCCGAGACTTCAGAAAGCGTACCAGCCTGCCAACAAACCAATATAGATCATCTCCTTTCTCACCTTCCTTCCGTGCGAGACTGTATCTACCCCCGCCCAGTGACGAGAGAGCCACTGACTTAATGGAGAAAATGCTGAGTGAGGGTGAAAGGTGCGGGTGGGTTGTGTTTGATTGCGTGTTCTGCTGGCGTTTGAAGCGCATGGTTTCTTACACTGTAGAGAATCACCATACTGGCTGCAATCTTTGGTGAAAAGAGATTTAAATCGGTAGGGGGAATCAGAAAGGAAAAGATGGTTTGGGCCGAATACCAATCAAAAGGTTTTATTCGTTGCTTTTCTTTTTTTTTTTCTTTTTTTCTTTTTTTTTTTAATACGAGAGAACATCAGACTGAGACTTTCTTGCCATATACTATGTGATTGTCGACACTGAAATAACATTGTTCTATCGTTTGAAATGTGACTACTGAAAAAAGAAAGGAAGAAAGAAACCAGGAAGAAAGAGATGAGGCAACAGACAAAGGCGATAGAGGAATGGACGGGGATTGTGGAGAGAGAGGGAGGGAGAGAGGGAGGGAGGGAGGGAGAGAGAGTTTGATGGAGAGAGGGAGGGAGAGAGAGAGAGTTTGTGAGGAGGGAGGGAGAGAGAGGGAGAAAGAGAGAGTTTGAGGGAGGAAGGGAGAGAGGGCGAGGGAGAGTTTGAGAGAGAGAAGGAGGGAGGAATGGAGAGAGGGGAGAGAGTTAGTTTGAGGGAGGAATGGGAGAGAGAGAGAGAGAGAGAGAGAGAGAGAGAGAGGAGAGAGAGAAGAGAGAGTTAGTTTGAGGGAGGAATGGAGAGAGAGAGAGAGAGAAAGAGAGAGTTAGTTTGAGGGAGGAAGGGAGAGAGAGAGAGAGAAAGTTAGTTTGAGGGAGGAAGGGAGAGAGAGAGAGAGATAGTTTGAGGGAGGAATGGAGAGAGAGAGAGAAAGAGTTAGTTTGAGGGAGGAATGGAGAGAGAGAGAGAAAGAGAGAGTTAGTTTGAGGGAGGAATGGAGAGAGAGAGAGAGAGAGAGAGAGAGAGAGAGGAGAGAGAGAGTTTGAGGGGGAATGGAGAGAGAGAGAAAGAGAGAGTTAGTTTGAGGGAGGAATGGAGAGAGAGAGAGAAAGAGAGAGTTAGTTTGAGGGAGGAAGGGAGAGAGAGAGAGAAAGAGAGAGTTAGTTTGAGGGAGGAATGGAGAGAGAGAGAGAAAGAGAGAGTTAGTTTGAGGGAGGAATGGAGAGAGAGAGAGAAAGAGAGAGTTAGTTTGAGGGAGGAATGGAGAGAGAGAGGAAAGAGAGAGTTAGTTTGAGGGAGGAATGGAGAGAGAGAGAGAGAGAGAGAGGAGAGGAGAGAGAGGAGAGGAGAGAGAGAGAGAGAGAGAGTTAGTTTGAGGGAGGAATGGAGAGAGAGAGAGAAGAGAGAGTAGTTGAGGAGGAAGGGAGAGATAAGAGTTAGTTTGAGGGAGGAATGGAGAGAGAGAGAGAGAGAGAGAGAGTTAGTTTGAGGGAGGAAGGAGAGAGAGAGAGGAAAGAGAGAGTTTTGAGGGAGGAAGGAGAGAGAAAGAGAGAGTAGTTGAGGGAGGAATGGAGAGGAGAGAGAGAGAGAAGAGGAGAGTTAGTTAGGGAGAAGGAGAGAGTGAGGAGAGGGGAGAGAGAAAGAGAGAGTTAGTTTGAGGGGAGGAAGGGGAAGAGATGAGAGAGAAGAGAGAGAGTTAGTTTGAGGGAGGAATGGAGGAGAGAGAGAGAGTTAGTTTGAGGAGGAAGGGAGAGAGAGAGAAGGAGAGTTAGTTTGAGGGAGGAATGGAGAGAGAGAAGAGGAAAGAGAGAGTTAGTTGAGGGAGGAAGGGAGAGAGAGAAAGAGAGAGTTAGTTTGAGGGAGGAAGGAGAGAGAGAGAGAGAGAGAAGAAAGAGAGTTAGTTTGAGGGAGGAAGGGAGAGAGAGAGAAAGAGAGTTAGTTTGAGGAAGGGAGATGGAGAGAGAAGAGTAGAGAGGAGAGGAGAGGAGAGAGAGAGAGAGAGAGAGTAGTTGAGGAGGAAGGAGAGAGGAGAGAGAGAAGAGAGTTAGTTTGAGGGAGGAAGGGAGAGAGAGAGAGAGAGAGAGTTAGTTTGAGGGAGGAAGAGGAGAGAGAGAGAGAGAGAAAGAGAGTTAGTTTGAGGGAGGAAGGAGAGAGAGAGAGAGAGAAAGAGAGTTAGTTTGAGGGAGAGGAGAGGAAGGAGATGAGGGAAGAGAGGAGTTAGTTTGAGGGAGGAAGGGAGGAGAGGAGAGAGAGGAGAAGAGAGTAGTTTGAGGGAGGAAGAGAGAGAGGAGAGAGAGAGAAGAGAGAAGACGAACGATTGAGAGGAAGAAGGGAAGGAGAAAAAGATTTGAGAGGGAAGACAAAGGGAGAAGAAGAAAGATATAGAGAAGAAACGAATTAAGGAAGGAAGAAAGTTTGAGAAGGGAGGAGGAAGAAGAAGAAGAGAACGATGCAGGAAGAGAGAGGAGAGAGAGAGGAGGAGAGAGAGGAGGAGGGGGAGAGAAGTTTGAGACATGGAGAAAGAAGAGAAGATGAAGAAGGAAGGGGGAGGGAGAGAAGAGAGAAGACAGAGAGCAGAGAGGAGGGGGGGTTGGGATCTATGATAAAGGCAATAACTGAAAAAACATTTATTAATGGACTCAACAAAACTGGTCATTATTCAATAATTTAAGGCAAAAAACGTCAACTAAATTTATAAAGAACATTATAAGGCAAGAAGAGATCATAAAACAGCAAGCAAACATCAAAGGATATTAGTCAAATCTAACACAGTCGAAACTTCTGAATGCTCATTTATTTTTAAAAGTAACTTTTAAACTGTGCAAAAGGTATCTTGTGTCAATGTTGTAATGTATACATATGAAAGGTCAGTAAAGACACAGTGATCAAAGCTAGTAGTGGAATGACCGTTTTGTGTTTGGAGATGAAGAGGACAGCGTGAAGCACAAAATGAAGAGTGATTGCAAGGAAAAAAAGTCACCGCCTTAGGTGCTCCATTGATCCGACAGCTGATGCCACAAAAAAAAAGTTTATTTCCAATGTCCAGTCAGATACAACTTTATAGTAAACGTCAAAACTTGAATATCAACAGCTAATGAAAAGAAAGAAAAAAAGATTCTCAAACGACAATTGTGAGTATCATAAATCTGCTTACTGTCAGAAAAAAAAAATCACGCAGCCACGACTGTGTTGCAAATACCTGCCAATGGGTA
>CM065725.1:5093695-5098695 GCA_033310375.1 Conus canariensis | reverse complement strand
GAATGCGAATAATCTATTGCACTTTACCATTGGCCCACTAACAATCCACACAATTTACACATCTAACAAATTCCACACATACTAAGGAACGACTGACTACGCAAACGACATTTTTAAATCATCATGCACATATGCGCGCGCGCGCACACACACACACACACACACAAGTGCGCGTGCGCACACGCACACACACACACTCACACCGTAAAGGTAAAGCAACAACTGATGACGCTGAAAACCATCACCACACCTGTACAACACAAGACACGTCAGCTTGAGTGTGCTCGAACACTTGAACTTCGATCTGTTCAGTTTTCACGACAGGTAAGGTCAATATAGGACACAAAGGCTTTTATACAGATAGGACAAATTAAGTGCCCGTTACAACTGCAGTCATAAACACAGCAGGTCACTCTTCACACTCTACTCTTTTGTCGTAAGCGTGAAAAATCAGTTTTGCCAATAATGTTTGACTGAGGCGTGCGAACTGACGGAGCAGAGAGTTTGCACGCGCTGTTCAGGAGAGTTCATAATGAGGATGATACTGAAATCACAGCACTGGAGACATTACTTAAATGAAGTTATGCCAGCTTTCAAATCGGTGTTTATAGATCACACAATTCACACACTCGGGGAAATCGGCTTTATCTCTTTATATTACCATTTATTTGGAGTAAACCTTGTCGCAGATGTGTTTCCGCAGTCGAAAGCATATGTCAATACTTGGGATAGGACTTCATAGCGTTCTATGTCTCCACTGCAAGCAAACCAAATGCAGTTCCTCCATCTTAAGCAGTCTTTGTTAACACATCTTTGGAAGTTTGCTCATATCACACTCCCTGAGACAGCCACACAACGAAGAGTCCTCAGTTGCGCTGAAGAAGTCGGCCGGATTGCCGACGAAAGCTACACACACAGTGAGTAGCCTTCTTTAACTGAGTGAACTGTTTTAGTCTGGTAGCCGTTATGTCTACCCCTCAGCTGTTAAAACTTCCTCAACGTCTTACATGCGATTTCGACGGGAAAGTCATCAGAACTTTTCGAGAGCTGGAAGAGGAACATCGATCGCTCGCCAGGTTCAAGAACCATCTCCATTTCACGCTGCTCTGCAAACATCAAAATGTGTGCCCTACAAGTCTTAAGATCAAAACTTGTATGAAAGGCCAAGCAGCAAAAAAACGTCATCCATCGTGCTCAACGGGCGCTCATGAATGAACGGATTAAACAAATTAACAGTCGTTTGGTGATAATCAACAACAAGATCGCTACTTTAAAGTATGAACTCAGTGCTTGTGTACCGGATACTATCATGGCGGAGACGGTCGCTTGGTTCGACTGCACTGCAGGCGTGAGTGGGACAAAGTGCGCATGCGCCAGAGGAAGAAGTTTGCGAAGTTGCAGGCTAAACCGAAACAAGACGATTGCGTGCCCATTACTTCTGTCAGTGATCAAGAAACACAAGAACTGAAAAACAGGTGGGTGGTGAATTTATCTGATCAAAGTTTGACTGAAGCAGAATGGTCAGTGTTGAGAAAGGGGCTCAATTTCGCGGTTACTCCAGACAAACTTCCTATCACGGAATACATTACCGGCATTGAAACTGCCTGTCGTCAGATCGGTCCTCAGACCGAAGAGGCCACACACCTACGATCAGAGTGTGTGAACATTCTCAAACAGAGCAAACCTCCCAAATCCAACATTTCTAGGGATGAAAGACTCGCACTACATGAACTGAAGAAGAAGGATTCCATTATGATCCTCCCAGCCGACAAAGGCCGTGCCACAGTCATCCTACCCAAGGGACAGTACTATGAGAAGGCCCATAATTTATTAGAAGACAAGAAGACCTATTAACAGCTGAACAAAGATCCCACCAGCAAGTATACTGCACGCCTGACCAAACTACTGCAAGGCCTACAGAAGTCAGGAGAACTCTCTTTTGAACAGTCTTTACCATTTGAATCCCTAGAACACTCCATTCAGTGAAGGAGCCGGTCGGGCCGAACGTTTTCACGAATGTCTCTGACCTCCCTGCAAGCGATCCGTAAGGTAACATGACAGAGCCACTGCGTCAGCCATGCTTAAAATTGTGTCGTTACAAAATGGTCGTTTGGGGGGTGGCTCTTGAGCCCTATATATTTGGGGGATCCCCAACGGTGTACCTGTGGCATCCAACAAAGACGATAATATCAAAAGTTGTCGTCTTCTTATCCAGCGCTCGTCACTTTCAATGATCCTAGATTTACCATTAATGCGGCATTTTAAAGAAATTTCTTTATCAACCAGAGAGCTCGTTTCAGTGCATGTCTCATTTGAAAGGCGCGCGGAGGATCAATACTTGAAACATACAGACAGTATAAAGCTAGGTACGAAAGGTGAAATCCTGAGTTCAGTCTAGCATAGAAACAGGGATGTACCAGCCTACTACGTCGTTTCTTCATCAACGAACGTGTAATCCACATTTGTGTGTGTGTGTGTGTGTGTGTGTGTGTGTGTGTGTGTGTGTGTGTGTGTGGTGTGTGCGCGCGCGCGCGCATCAGGCTAGGTGATCGCCGCGTACTTTCAACCCTGCGGGACTGATTAGCACTGCCCACGGCTTTTTATCTGCATCCCTGTGACCTTCGGGAGAGCGGCGTGTCTGGGTCAGTGAACGACGCGTTGGCACTATGGCAGACTACGAGCTTTTAAAGATCGGTGTAAAGAAACAGAGCAGCTTGCCTCGCAAATCCAATATAACTGAGTTTTGCTTCTAAGTTTTCAAGATTCGTTCTCCGTGATCTTGGTTTACCAGATGATGCACTCAGAAACCACGTGACAAAATCCGAAAATTACTTCTGCAGAGTTCCAATGCAAGAAGCTTCCTGAGCGTTCCGTAAACTGTTTACAGAATGTTCCATCCATTTATAACCGATTGCAATGCGTCCTGGTTCTCAAGGGTAGACAACGTCATGATTCTCGAGCACGATTTTTGACTGCTGTTTAGAACTTCGGATTTCGTAAACTATTTAACCGATGTCCGGGTTGCCTGAAACAGAACTTGAACTATGATTCTCTTTATGCTGAAAGACGCGTCTCCGCTTTAAAAACCGCTGTAACCGTCACTTGAAAACAAGACTTTAAAAACTTTTCTGCTGAAAGTAAAGCTGCGTTAGCAGAATCGATCCTTCCTCTGTCTGGGTCTGAGTCACCAAGAAATCAGAACCAGCTCTGTCGTTTACCTCAATCAGACTGCTACGTCAACTTAAGTATCTTCGAAGAACGGGAGTTTGATTCTTCTTCGTAACAACTGTAATCAATGTTTTCGTCGTGAAAATGGTCATTTTCTCTTCTGAACTTACTATCAGGACCACCCTTTGCACAACGTTTTACTAATGAGGTGAAGACACTGATTTTCATAGCTTTAGACGCCGTTAAAGCTTCGGGCGATGAGTCGATGAGAAAAAAAAATCGATTACGACCTTTACGACATGAATAATCCATACGCAGCGGTACGGTAACTATGGCAGTTATTTCGGTCAATCGACCGTAAGCCGCTCATGAGTTGAGTTCGACGTTTCGTCTGAGTGCACTCCAGTCAAAACTTGCCAATTTCACCAGTCGTAATTTCTGAATATCGCGGTGATTAAAGGGCACATCGAGCCAAAAATCAGCTAGGTTTCTGTCGCCAGAAATGAAATTCAAAAAGTCAGTGTTTGCAGTTAGCGAGCCGGTTTGATTCCAGAGGTGCGTGAAATCGAGGTTTAAAAATCGCAGAGCGAATCCTTTTTTATGGCGGCTGCGATGCTGCGATCTGATGTGACGTCACTAACACGAAACTGATAGAGCTGTTCAAACACTTTGCTCCGCCTAAATTGTTAAATTCAGGAATATGCGCTCACTCCACACGCTCGCTGCACGTCGACAAATTCGAAATAGAAACGAAGTAGTTTTGTGTTGACCGACAATAGTGCACATGTTCCGGCCTCGTTGGGTTAAAGTGTGAAAGATGTGCATCAATTGTTCGCGGAAGTCTGTTCTTCTCAACTTCACTCGCCATGCCTGGTATGTTTTAACATGTTCAGTGGACCTTTGTGCTTGAGGAAGAGAGCATATCGATTCTCCCCTACATCACTACCCCCTTCCCCTATGCTCCCCCTGCTCTATACATCCCCTACTTGTCACTGCTTAATATTCCCCCTGCTGGATACGATCCCCCACCCCCTATCCAATATTCCCCCTGCTGGATACTCCCCCCGCCTGCAACAGAAAACTCTTGTTTGTGGGAAGACGGGGTATGAACGGAAATCTTTCCCATACTATTAAAGCACAGACCCCTCTTAAGTGTCGCAGGCAATATGGTCTCAGAATACTCAGCCTAATGATTGTGGAGACCCGTCCGACGGTGGTGACGAGGATCCAGAAAAGGTACGCGCGCGCGCGCGCGCACACACACACACACACACAACACACACACACACACCAACCACACACACACACACACAACAGCATTCAATAGAGTATCGGGCAGTGGCAGCATCGAGCATGGAAAGTATTGAAACAGGTGATCAATCAACAAAGGGGGATGTCATGCTGACCCCGTTAGGAAAACGAAAACTTTTCTTAACCGCCGTTTTACTTTGTTGACTGTAGCATTTAAGCACTTAGAACCGTAGGATCATCATATACACTAGGAAACGGCTCGCCGTCCCACCTGCTCTCGCTGATGTTGCTTCGTTGCGCCAAGCAAAGCTGCTACAACCCCTGATATCCATCCTGGAGGTGTACAAAGTGGGTAAGGCAAGGTCACTAGCTGTGCGCGAAGGCTCGGGAGGCAAGGTAGTGAGAGAAATCCAGTCCAAGCTAACAGACTGGCCAAAAAAAATTCACGATCAGGGAAATAGCAGGACACGCCCAAACCAACAGGCGGAGGCTGGGGTCAGCAGAAATGAAGTGGTGGTAAAAGGCAAAAGGGAGAGCAGAGAGATAAAGTCGTACAAGAGCTGAAGAAAGAAGAGGATGCC
>CM065725.1:5066195-5088695 GCA_033310375.1 Conus canariensis | reverse complement strand
TCATCATCTTCACTGCATCACCTTCATCATCCTCACTACATCATCTTCACTGCATCATCTTCATCATCCTCACTACATCGTCTTCATCATCTTCACTGCATCACCTTCATCATCTTCACTGCATCACCTTCATCATCTTCACTGCATCACCTTCATCATCCTCACTCCATCATCTTCATCATCCTCACTACATCATCTTCACTGCATCACCTTCATCATCCTCACTACATCATCTTCATCATCCTCACTACTCATCTTCATCATCCTCACTACATCATCTTCACTGCATCATCTTCATCATCTTCACTGCATCACCTTCATTATCCTCACTACATCGTCTTCATCATCTTCACTGCATCACCTTCATCATCTTCACTGCATCACCTTCATCATCCTCACTACATCGTCTTCATCATCTTCACTGCATCACCTTCATCATCTTCACTACATCACCTTCATCATCCTCACTACATCATCTTCACTGCATCATCTTCATCATCCTCACTACATCGTCTTCATCATCTTCACTGGATCAATAAACAGTAAACAAGTGGGTAACTTTTGCTCCCATAAGAAAACCTAACACAGAGCAACTTTTATTCAAGACTGGCACAGCCTTTTAAACTTGAATAAAGTCAGACAAATACATAGACGAACAATACAATAGTGGGGGAAAAACAAGCGCAGGCCAACAACTCAACTGTCTTCATAGTAATAACTTGGCAAAGATTTGGTCTTAAGGAGGGAGGGGGGGGGGGGGGGGGGGAGAGGGGGTGAAGATGGAGAAACTGGGAACATGAAATTAAGAAAGTATATTATAGATATGAAAACTCTTCACTAACTGCATAAGGGAACCATCGTAATCCCTTTTGAAGGCAGATATATTTGTATTGCCTGCTCCGAGGCCTTTCGTCCGCTGGATCGGAACTCATCAGGGAGACACGGCTGGTTGTGTCATCATCTCCACTGCATCACCTTCATCATCCTCACTATATCATCTTCACTGCATCATCTTCATCATCCTCACTACATCGTCTTCATCATCTTCACTGCATCACCTTCATCATCTTCACTGCATCACCTTCATCATCCTCACTACATCATCTTCACTGCATCATCTTCATCATCCTCACTACATCATCTTCACTGCATCACCTTCATCATCTTCACTCCATCATCTTCACTGCATCATCTTCATCATCCTCACTACATCATCTTCACTGCATCATCTTCATCATCTTTACTGCATCATCTTCATCATCTTCACTGCATCATCTTCATCATCTTCACTCCATCATCTTCATCATCTTCACTGAATCATCTTCACGGCATCACCTTCATCATCTTCACTGCATCATCTTCATCATCCTCACTACAACATCTTCATCAACCTCACGGCATCGTCATCATTATCTTCACGATTATCTTTAAAAAATACAAAAAAGTCTCGTGTTTCGTGGTCCTTCATGCCCTGCTCCGTGGTGATCTCAGTTCTGATTTCCTCTCCTGAATCTTCTCCACGCTCGCTGAGTTCGATGAAGTCAATGGCGTCGCCACCTTCATGGGGACGGTCCCTGGATGGACCGGTAGTCCCCCCCCCCCCCCTCCCCGTGGGTTCCACTCACCCACGCTACCTACAACACTTACGCAATTATTCTCGTTAGTATGGGGCTGAGCTGGTGGTACCCCACGCACGCTGGACTAGAACAGACACGCCATCCAAGGGACCCAGCAGTGACTTCTCCGATGGGTTGCCTCCTGGCAAGCCGTCATTGACTGCTCACTGTGGTCGGTGTATAAACTGCGGCAGGGTCATCCTCAGTGCGAGCCTCATGGCAAGCCGTCATTGACTGCTCACTGTGGTCGGTGTATAAACTGCGGCAGGGTCATCCTGAGTGCGAGCCTCATGGCAAGCCGTCACTGACTGCTCACTGTGGTCGGTGTATAAACTGCGGCACGGTCATCCTGAGTGCGAGCCTCATGGCAAGCCGTCACTGACTGCTCACTGTGGTCGGTGTATAAACTGCGGCACGGTCATCCTGAGTGCGATTGTTTACGGGGAGGCGGGAAACAGTGGAGTGGGGATTGCAGGAAACAAAACAGAAATAAACGTGCGAGTGTATAGACAGACTGGTTTTCATCCCTGCTTCTTCCCATTCATGAGGATGAATGTTCCGAATGGTCCCTGAAGCACAACCGTGCCGTGCGTACGTGTGAGTGCCAGTGTGTGTGTGTGTTGTGTGTGTGTGTGTGTGTGTGCGCGCGCGCGCGTGCATGCACACATGCAGGTGTGTGCTCACGCTTAAGTGCGTACATGTGCCTCCGTTAAACGCATATATGCCTGTGTTATACATGTGCAAACGTTATATACACGTGCATATGTGTACGTGTATACAACCTTTCAATACGTGCGGGAGTGACAAGACTAGAACAAATGTCAGCCTCCGTGACTTTTCGTTTTTTTTGTTCTATGAAATGCCATCCTATTGGACAATCTCATTATTATCATTGCAAGTATCCGACGTACCTGCTGTTCTGGCTGTCTTTTAATGCCATTGATAGAATTTCTGGTGAATCCCCTCTTTCTATGAGCATAGTTTGGCTCAAGTATTCAAAATCTCCGAGCCGTACCTATGTATGCCTGTTGCACATATTATTATTATATTGGGTATTTATATAGCGCCTATCCTCGGTCACAGACCAAGCTCTAAGCGCTTTACAATAAACACACTACCTCACTCACTCAACGGACTGCCTACCCAGGTAGAGCCGGCCGAAGAGCAGCCTACTGGCGCTCATTCAGTCGTTTCCCGTACCATTCAAATATCAGTCACTCATTTTCATTTATCTCATTTATTCCTCCAGTTTCTCACATAGGATGCGTGCGATGTTTTTATACGTGTCCTCCATTTCCACCGGTACACGATGGCACACGATAACATTAAGTGACAATTTTTGTGGCTTGGTAAGAAATACCAGGCGGCTATCTTCAATCTACATTAATTTTGCCATGGCAGCGGGGAACCCCCCTGCTCTTTTCGATTTTCAACTGCCGTGGGTTCTTTAACGTGTGCAGGGGGCCAGGAAGGCACACGGGTCCGACTCGCTTATAGTCCCCATCCGATGGACTTGACGTTCAGTTCGATTTGTCATTCACACTAGGAATCCTCTGGTATATTGATTTTTTTTTAACCAGAGGAGACCACGTCAGTCCAAAACAAGACTAGAATCACAATGTACATCTTCATCCTCTCACTGATTTCCTTACAAGAGTGTTGCTCAAATTTCCTGACCAACACACCAGGTGTCTGTATTGTCCGGGCCTGCTCAACGCCGTAATAGACTGATTGGAAGCGCCTCGCATTTCCTGACCAAAAAATAACTCAGCACTTCTGGTATTATCCCGTTTTGATATCAGTGAAAAAAAGTAGAACAAAGAATGTATTCATTTGTTCAAGCATCCAGTTCCGTGGCCTTTTATGTCCCCTTCATGCAATGATCTTCTCTCTGGTTTTCCTCACGTCCTGCAGGCCCAAAATGAATTCGTGTCCAACTTGTCGATATCGGCGCGTTCATGGGGACTGTTGCTGGACCATCGTGATGGCGTTCTCCTGAGGGGGAGCACTAACTCACGGCGGTTCCAGGACTGAGCAATTGCAGCAGGACTGGCGAGTGGTGTCTTCTCTGCGCTGGACCTGAACCACTGGACATCGAAGCGACCCAGCAACAGTACAGTGCCTCTTCTGGTGGGTAGCCTTATAACGATCCGATGTTGACGGCTCTTTGAAGACAGCCGGTATTAGTCTTACGGTAAGTCTATACTGTGTATGGCTGAACTGATCGAAGTAGGAACAATACCACAACCAAAGCACGGAATATAAGACAGGAAAACAATAAAAACAACAGAAAACAAACAAATAAGCAAAGTTAGTATCTACAGAAGTGACTATGTCCGTTTGACAATGCTACTTTTACACAGCTGAATAAAAGAAAAAAATTCCCGACGTAAATTTACAAGTAAAACAGTTTAAATCAGGAGAATCCCGTAACGGTGCATGGATACACAGTAACTGACCACCACACTACTAAAATGGAAAAAAAAAATCAATGAAATAAAATTCTAAAAAGTAATATCCTTTTCTAACACATAACTACTCTAACGGCAGAAAGATCACAGCTGACCTTTTTTCTCAACCTGTCCACAAAATGAACTGTATGATAAATTTAAGTAGAACTTCATAATGGAACAACCGGAAATCGCTCATTCGCAACGTAGACGCACAGCTATAGCCCGACGACAACGACCAAAGAAATCTACGTATTAAAAAAAATGTCACACACTAAAGACGATGACGTCATTTCACTTTTACTTCAAAGAAAGGAGGGGGTAGGAAGATCGAGTGCGACACTAGGGGGCGGGGAATGGGGGTGAATGGAGGAGGAGGAGGGGTGAGGGCAGGAGAAAGATCGGAGGTTCCTAAGCGGGAAGTGTCCTACCAATTTCTCCAGAGGACTTATCTCCGGGGAGTTCCAAGGCTGTCCAGAACCCATGAACTCGGAAAGCGGTATAAAACGAGGATGGAGGTGACGGGCGGGGTAGAAGTAATGTCTGGCGACTACGACCAGAGAGAGAGAGAGAGAGAGAGAGAACAGACGGGTCGATAAACCGGTCTGGTTATAAAATCATCGCTGCTATTATACGGTTGCGGCCATAAAGTCCATCAGGGGAAGGGGGGGGGGGGGATCTAGACAAGTTCTGCGCGTGACGAATGCAGTAATAATGAATGACGAAACGGGAACAGGCAAATCTGCCAGACCTTCAATATATTTCGTAAAGTTGGGCAACAATAACTCACATTTTTGTTGAGAAATCCACGACCCCACCATACAATAAATCATAGGATACACGGTAAAATAGAAATCAAAACAGTATAGGTTTTCCAAAGCCCCCTAGCCACACAATTGTTCACGAAGTCAAAATAGATATGGATTAAAAGAGCAGTCGGTGTGACATCTCGTCAACAGCGTGGAGCTGTGATTTATGGGAGTCGATACAATAATTCGTCGCCATTATTGATTGGTTCTGGTCGGGACTTAAGCCCGAGTCACACTGGGCGAGTCGCTCAGTCGTTCCAGCACACTTGCTTTTCGACACCTTACCAGTCTGACTACCAAAGGATGCCAAGCGCAGGGGCAAATACTCGTCCTGTTTGGGGAACTGAACATGTTCAACTTTTCAGGTGAGGCACTCGCACAGCGAAGGTGATCAGCCAGTCGAAGCAAAACGAGCGTCACGTGTTCCTCAACCTCCCATCTCATCCATCATGATAGATAGGCACGATTTTCTGTTTTGTTTTTTCGTCACGGGGATGAGAATTTTTCCTCTCGATCAGAATCCGTTCAAAGCTATGTTTCTATACCGTAATTTCGCACTCTTCACTTCGATAACGAAGTCAGGACGCCTGAACTTGCATTGAATAAAGAACATGGAAAGAATTGCCCGACCAAGGAATACATTTAGCGTCCGAATGATGGAACCAGTCGACCTACTTCCTTTCCTGCGAACTGGCACGAGACGAGTTTCATATACGCGAGAACTCGTGAGGTGACTAGGATCATCTCCATCATCCTCACTGCATCATCTCCATCATCCTCACTACATCATCTTCATCATCCTCACTACATCATCTTCATCATCTTCACCGCATCATCTTCGTGGCTAGCTTGTCCTTGTCTTCGTAGCTAGCTTGTCCTTGTCTTCGTGGCAAGCTTGTCCTTGTCTTTGTGGTTAGCTTGTCCTTGTCTTCGTGGCTAGCTTGTCCATGTCTTTGTGGCTAGCTTGTCCATGTCTTTGTGGCTAGCTTGTCCATGTCTTTGTGGCTAGCTTGTCCTTGCCGTGAGGGATGTGAGAGGCAGGGGAAGTAAAGTAACAGGCGCTAGGCAAAAATTGAAATTAACAATATGACTTCTTTACGCTCCTCTTACTGGTGCGGGGTCAGCGTTTTGTTCGCTTTATGTATCAATTTCAGAACGTCATTAGTTTTCGAGCACCTGCCACAGGACGTTTTCACTGTCGACCATTTGCCCTCGCATGCGAGAGAGGCCCAAGACAGAATAAACGAAATCTCGCTTAGTCCCAGCCCTGCACGCCGCTAGGGTGCGTTATGACACGTTGACACTCGCCAAGCTGGCGATAATTTTCACCACCTTGCCTCGATTAAAGATTCGCTAGTTTGACCACCAAATGGCGAGGTGAGGAAACGATCGAACGCACGAACAAAATCCTTCTCATGCACTGGTGAAAGAGACTCGCCAGGTGTGACATGCGCTTTAGGGCACAGACCGATCAACTTGGAAGGGAACATGCGAGACTCGCCTATTGTTGGCTTTAGAAGACAGATCAGACAATCTGGCGAGGAAACACACAAGACTCGCCTATTGTGACGCTGGCATTAGGGCGCAGACCGGTCAACCGGAGGAGAAACATGCGAGACTCGCCTTTTGAGACACGAGCTTTAAGGACTGACTGGTCAACCTGGAGAGGAAATATGCGCATGCCAATACCCAAGTTCGTAACAACCACGCTTTCCATTTACTCTCACTCAGCTCTCCCGCTCACTTCACATACCAACTAATCAGTTTGACCCGTATAGAGCCGGAATTCCTGATGGAACGGGACAACCAATCACCATTATAGTTCTATTGATCCGGCTCGCGGGCAACATATTTTCCGCTCTGACATACACATTTTTCACTTTTCACTTTGCTCGCAAAACCTTGTTTGTCGTAAGCCTGTTAGCAGCTCCCCCCCCCCCCCCCCCCACCTACCCCCACCTCCGCTTCGTTCCCCCTCCACACACCAAACTCAACTTTGTTGCATGGTTGAAAGCTCTCTGAAGGAAAACCTTTTTAACTCGGATGAACATATTACTCCAGGACGGAAAGCAGATTAATCTGGATAAACGCTCAATGTAACGCTGGGAAGGAACATTTTGTAATTTGGATAAAAGTTCACTGTAGCTCTAAAATTAAAATTCTTGTTAACTTACGTGAACTGTAACTCCAAATATGAAACTTTGTAACTTCCATGAAAGTTCACCGCACGAGAACTCACGTTGATATGAATCAACACAGCCTCCAAAGTGACACACACCCTGCGCTCACGCCATCCCCTGCACAAACAAAAATTGCGTCCATCCCTCAGACGCTGTTATATCAGTTTGCGAACGGTTTCCTCAGCGGATTTCGGCGGCCGTGCGCCTGGAGGCCTTGACACTTAAGTCCGTGAAGACGTGAACCCTACGACCCATCCTGTGACACGAGATCCAGCTACGTTCGACCGTATCTTAGTTGTCCAGCGGACAGTCGGACATAGAAACTGACGAGACCGAAATCAACACCCTGCCCCGTACTCGTTCGGCTGTGCGCAAGGTGATCAGTTTTGTTGCATGCCCTAAAGATCAGTTTTATATTATAGCACACCCTTAAAACCGGTTTTATATTATAACACACCGTTAAGACCGGTTTTAAAGTAGCCTGCAGACTGGCTTTACGTACGCTCTGCAAATTAGTTTTACAGTACACCATACAGACCACTTTTTCTGTGTGCCATACAGACCCGCTTTGCAGTGCACCCTACAGACAAGATTTACAGTATACCCTACAGACTAGTTTTATAGTACATCCTACGAACATCCTACAAACCTGTTTTGAAGATCATTCTACAGACTAGTTTCACATTACACCCTACAGACTAGTGTTACAAGACATCCTACAGCTACATTTTACATTATACTCTACAGCCAACTATTACAGAACGCTGGACGGACTGGTTTAACAGTACTTCCTACACATCAGATTTACAATATGTCCTATAAACCATTTTACAGTAAACCTACAGACCACTTCTACTGTATACGCCCTACAGACCAGTTTAGAGTACACCCTACAAACCAGTTTTACAGTGCACCTTACAAATCTGTTTTGTAAAACATCCTACTGACCAGTTTTAGAGTAAACCCTACGGACTAACTTTACAGTACACCATACAGACCAGTTTTAAAGTACACCCTACACATCAGTTTTACAGCACATCCTACTGACCAATTTCACAGTACAGCCTACAGACAAGTTTTACCGTACATCCTACAAACCTGTTTAACAGTACACCCTACAAATCAGTTACGCAGTACACACTACAAACCTGTTTTACAGTACACACCAACAAAGTTGTTTAACGGTACACCCTACAAATCAGTTACGCAGTACACACTACAAACCTGTTTTACAGTACACCCAACACCCTATAGATCAGTTTCACAGTACACCCTACAGATCAGTTTTACAGTACACCCTACAAACCTGTTTAACAGTACACTCTAGAGATATGTTTTACAGTATACCCTACAAATCCGTTTCACAGTGACCCCTGCAGACCAGTGTCATTATACACCTTACATACCAGTTTTACAGTACAACCTACAGACAAGTTTTACAATATGCCCTACCGTGGGCTGCAAACAAGTTTTATATTATGCCCTACACATCATTTTTACAGTACACCCGATAGATAACTCCACGGTGGGTAGAAAGAAACTCGTGGAGAGCGTGGCAGCAGAGTCCTCAGAAGAGAAGCCCCCTTCAAGCAAGTGTTTCGGCCCGTATCTCCTGACACTCTAGGGGGGGTGGGCCACACCCGGTTCATGACTCCGGATGTCCCTCTGCTGCCCCTTTTTTTCACCCATCTTGGGACGAGCCATGGCTGGGATTCGAACCCATGACCCTCTGGACATGCTCATTTTCCACTTAATGACTCGCACTCTAACCACTGAGCCACAGGGACACCTAATATTTGTAGGAAAATTAAGCCTTATGAAGTTCACTTTTGTTCCTCCTTGACCAGATCCAGCTTGAACACCTCTCTGCCGCTTCTGCCGTTGCTTTCAGGGCTCTGGTTTTTTCCCTCCCTGCAACTGAGAGCTGTTTTATGAGGCTGTATGCAGACGTTCCTACAAACCCCCTAGCTCCAATTTCTGCAGTGAGGACTTTGACCTGATAGCCTTCTCTCCTCAGGCTGTTTGCCAGATCAACATACTTTTCAGTCTTGTAGATTTGAGCTGCCTCCATTCTGTTCTCATATGGCACCGTGAGCTCGATCATGATCAGCTGCTTGGTTGACTGAGAGTGGACTACTATGTCTGGTCTCATGCCACTCTTGCTGATGATCTCTGGGTGACTCTTCCATTCTGGGAGGTCTGCAGTGCACTCCCAGTCATCTGCCCCGTCCAGCAGACTCTGCCTGCATGTTCCGAGTGGCACTGTTGTTCTTGGCCATGATTTGCCACCTCCTGCCGTGAAGAATGTTGCGGGTGCTTTTGGAGTCCTGATTTTCGCTTTTGTGGTGTTGGTACTAGCCCAGACTACTTGTACAATCTCTTTGAGCACTTGGTTGTGCCTCCATGTGTACCTTCCTTGAGTACTGTATTTTTTCAGTACACCCGATAGGTAACTCCACGGTGCAACCTATAGGCAGGTTTCACACTACACTTTATAGTACGCGCTACGAGCCAGTTTTATAGGATCTTCATAACCCCTACCACAAATAGTGGAGGCTTGTACCGACCATAGCGTACTACACACACACACACACACACACACACACACACACACACACACACACACATCTTTGGTCTCCAACAAGAGAAACAGAAGATGATACTATCCATTCCAAGTGGAAAACGATCATTACACGAGCTCATGCACACAAGCTCTGTCTCTCTCTCTCTCTCTCTCTCTCTCAAACACACACACACACACACGCACGCACGCACGCACGCACGCATACGCATACGCATACGCACACACCGACTGACTGACTGAAACCATTTACTGTCAGATTAACATGCAGTATTCTCACACACACACACACACACACACACACACACACACACACACACACACACGCATGCACGCACACACGCGCGCGCGCGCGCGCGCGCCCCACACACACACACACATCATTGGTCTGTTACAATATAAATGAAGTTATCATCAGAATGCTTAGACAATCCATCGACACATCAGACGATCTGCCTCCTTTTCATCGCCAACAGACAACTTCAGAGAGCTTTCTTTATGTGCTGCAAAACGAGAAGCTTGCCCGTGATGTTGACCAAATGAACCAATCTGTGTTGATGACAACACTAACCCATTTTCGTTGAAGCCAATACAAACCATCTTTGGTGGTTATAACACTAACGACTCTGTGGTGATAACAACACTAATCTTCGGTGGCATTTGGTTTTACACTGCCTGTCTTTCCATGGTGCATTGTACGCAACGACGACGACGAAGAAGAAGATAAAAAAAAAAGAAAGAACAAGAAAGAGAGTAAGATAAACACTTCACAAAATATATTTCAGCGCTTTTTTTTTCTTCTTAATTCAACTGACAAAAATGCATTCTATTAAGCAACAAAATAATTGGCGCGGAGAGGAAGGGGAGTGAGAGAGAGAGAGAGAGGGAGGGAGGAGGGGGGTGGGAGGGAGGGAGGGAAGGAGAGGGGCTGATGGAATGGAGGGAAGATGGTAGACAGGGGAGAATGGAAAAAGCGAGAAAGAGACAGGCAGGCAGACAGACTGACAATGAACTTCACGCAGGATTCCATGCACAGAATATATCTATACGAGCTTGAGTTGCGTCAGTCAGTCCCACATAATGAAACAACAACAACAGCAAAAATCACCACCAAGAGACCCTCGACCACAGACATTCTCAGATGTCGGTGCCCTCGACCAATGCTCTCTCCCACCCCCTTCCCGGCTTACCTCTCTCTCTTCACCTCGTTGTGCAGCTGCTTTGGATGGCCGCACTCTTCGCCCGTCCGGAGAGGCCCCCGACTAGCCTCGGCCTCTTGGCAGCTACTTATATCGACGACTAGTTCACAGAGTTATACGTGAGCACATTCATTACGGATCACTACTAACTTTTTGGGGGATTCCTCTATTTTTGTACGAGGGTTTGTAAGAAACGAAAGCAGAGATTTAGCATCAGATTGCGAACTTGAATTCTACATTTCGGGCCTGAAGCGACTTAAAGACAAACAGCATCTGATTTGAATGATTATGTTTTCACCTGTGGAGATAATGGGGAGTCTCTCAGCACAGTGTCCCTGCTGTTGAATGTTTTCTTTGTGTGTGTGTGCGTCTCTCTCTCTCTCTCTCTCTCTCTCTCTCTCTCTCTCTCTCTCTCTCTCTCTCTCTGTCATGTGATGTAGCCTCACATGGCGACATGTGACGTTCCATCGCGTACGCCTTATTTGTTATAAAGCATTTCCCTAGGTAGGGAAGAGGAAAGGTAAAAGAAAAGAAAGTTTGAATGGCCTGACCAGTGTGATCGGTGTCGCTGGTGGCTATAGACGTAGGGCAATTATTGGTTGAATGGACGGACGTTGTCCATTCGTCAGCAACCATGGGCTGGTAATGCGTAGAGTTAGACGAGTACTCACTGAACGTGTACTCAAAAAGAGCGCAGGAGGGAAAAATAAGGAATAGGAAGGAGATGGCTTGGGGACACTGACCGGACAGGTTGTTTGAAGAACGAGTTCCACCTGCGACTCACCATTACCAGGTGAGGTATAGACAGATGGGGAGAGAAGAAAGAGAGAAGTTAAGAAAAGGGAAAAAGGGAAAAGAATTTATGATTATTCAGATTTTGAAATAGATTACTTTCACGGACTTCATTCGTGTTTCAGCCCTTCCCAGTGCTGTGGCAGCACCAGTTAGGCAGTCGCACAAATATTTGGGCTACAGTGCTGCGGCAGCACCTAATCGTCTCCAGGGTTGGAGAATCGAGCTGTAGAAGACAGCGACTGCACCAGTTGTAAGAAAAGAAAGCATTTGTCATGTTGACCCATAATGATTTTTTTTATTGTCCCCCTGATGAACTCAGTTGATACTACTATATTTTAAGTCATCTTTTGATTTGTCTTTGAAAATATATACATTGTTTCTCCGGTGAGGAGGAGAAACCGGTAAAAGATATATTTGTGAAGTATTATGTATAATGAGATGAAATTTGGTCCAACTAGTGGATCTGTGGAATGATTGTACCTCCACTGGAGAGGAGGAATGAAAAATAATTCCTTGAAGACAAACCAGTTGAATATGATGGAAAATTGATTATTGTTTAGTAAATTATTCCCCGGAGAGGAGGGGGAGAAGAAGAGTATTGTAGTGCGCCTTCGTGGTTGTTTGGAGAGATTGCGTGTGCACAGAGTAAATGCTGAGCTGAGTGCGGGCATGCATTTATGCACAGTGTGACAGTGGTGACCCCGACGTGATCTAGGACTTAGGACATAGGACAAGGTTGTTTTTTTTATACCCCCTCCAAGGGAAAAAAAAAGATTTCTATTTGTACCCCTCCAAAGGAAAAGTAAGATTTCCCCTCCAAGGAAAAAATTAAGGGAGGAAAGAAAGTATTATTGATTGTTTGATTACTGTTTGTAGTCTTTATTTTTCATTTGTTTCTGTATGTGTGTGTTCGAGTGTATGAGATTTCTTTTGTTTGCTCTACTCTGTTAGGGTTGTTTTTTTTGGTAGGATTTCTTTTTGACCCTTTCCCCCCTCAGGACCGATAGCCTCAACCTCCTCTTGCTCGTACCTGGCAGCAAGGGGGCAGGGCGTTGAGGAGTCGTTGTCCTTCCCCTAGATTAGATTTTGTTTTGTCCCCTTCCCCAGGACTGATAGCCCCAACCTCTTCCTGCTCTGTTTTAGCAGGGGGGCATAATAATAATAATAATAATGAATACTTATATAGCGCCTATTCTCGGCTAGAGACCAAGCTCTATTACAATCAACACTCGTTTACACAACGGGCTGCCTACCTGGGTAGTGCCGACTGAAGAGCTGCCAGCTGGCGCTTCATTCAGTCGTTTCCCGTGTCATCCAGTCAGTATCGTTCAATATCGATCACTCATTTTCCTTACTTCCTTCATTCTTTCCATTTCTCACGCAGGGTGCATGCTATGTGTAACGTGTCATCCATACCAACGGCCAAACTGGCCTACTCTTCCGAAAGTTGGTGATGGGATTTTACGTGTGTGCAAGATGTTATGCGTGCGTTCACACACGGAACCTCGGTTTATAGTCTCATTCTGTATGGGAAATGGAGTCAGAACCAATGTTAACTCCGAGGGAAAAATCCCTCTGTACCGAAACGCCCCCGGCGGAGGTTCGAACCCGCAACCCCAGGATCACCAAGATTGCGAGTCCGGCGCTCTACCAACTGAGCTATTCCGGCGTTGGGGAGTCACTAGTCCCTCCCTCTCTTATTACTGTCTAATTCTTTATCTTCCTCTCGTTTCATTTGGATTTTTCCCCTTACCCCTCTGAGTGTGGGATCGACTTCACCTCCGTCACTCAACTAGTGTAGGTGGTGGAGTGGATTACCGCTCACTCCAAATAAACGTCTTTTCTTGATTATCTTTTGGGTTTTTTTTTTGTGTGTGTGTGTTTTTTTCTGATTGTATATTTATTAGATTAATTGTTTATTGCTTTGTGTTGTTACTACATTTTGTGTATTATTATTTGAATACTTCCCGTCTCCAGCTTTACGGGAGACAGTTGCCATTAGGGTGCTGTCTGAGGGCCTCTTTCGCTTTTTCTGATTTCCTCTTTCTATACCGGACCTGTCTATTCTTTCATTTCCTTTTCACCCCCTTTACAAAAAAAATCTCCAAACCTTCTCTTCAATAGGCACCTATCTAGTTTCTTTTCATCAGTGTCATCTTTTAGGTAGGATTTCCGTTAGTGTACGTTTTCTCCCCCTCTTTTTAATTGTTCGTTAATTCATTTGTTTTGTAATTTTGTATTCACTTACTTTTTAAGGCGATTCATTTTTTTTGTGAACTCATCTATTTTGTTGTACCAAGAAACTAAGTAAGAAAGTAACAAGTACAATAAGAACAGTTAAGAACATAAACATTATAAAGAATTTATTTCCGGGAAAAATCTTTATATTTTCTCTTGTTTTCTTTTCATTCGGAAAAAAAAAGTTATTAGTATTGCATTTCATTTTCTTAGCTGTCTTTTTCCCTTTTGGAAAGAATATTGGTGAAAATCTCGGAAACATCACATTGCCACTTCTTATTAGTGCTTCTCTTTTGTAAGCCTTTATTATTTTCCTGTTTATACCGGTATTTAAATTATTTGTACATACTGTAACAAGGTTGTTTGTTTGGGTTTTTTTGGAAACGTATATAACATCACATATCGCCTTATTTTAATCATATTTAGTCATTGTTTCTTGTTTCTTTGTGATAACTATTCATGATGGAAAATTTTGATGAATATGTACGACAGGCCGAGCGTTTAGGCATTGAAGGTGATAAATTAGCAAACTATGTCCAACAATGTCTGGATAGGGCAGACAGAGAGATAGAGAGGGAGAGACGGGAAAGACAGAGACAACTAGAAGAAAAAGATAAAGAACGACAAGAAAAGGATAAAGAACGACAAGAAAAAGATAAAGAACGACAAGAAGCTCTAAAAAGATTAGAGTTTGAAGAGAAAAAACTACAGAAAGAGATGGAAGAAAATAAGAAAAGATTAGAGTTGGAGGATAAGGATAAGGAACGGCAATTTAAACTGAGACAACTTGAATTAGAGACTGATATGGAAATAAAATAATTACAGGCATCGAGAGAACCACCATCACCTCCACCGGGCGGTTCCGCGAGTTCATTTCATCCGAAGTCAACATACATTCCGAAGTTGCCGCCGTTCGAAGAAAAAACCGACGATATTGACAGTTTTCTTTTTCGGTTCGAGAACCACGCTACTTCTTGTGGTTGGCCGAAGGAGAAATGGACGTTGTTTATTGCGTCACTGTTTAAGGGAAGCGCTTTGGCGCTATACCACACACTTGCGGCAAAGGAAGGGTTGACTTGGGATCAATTAAAAGAAGAACTTTAAAGAAGTTTCAGTGCTCAGCTGATCGTTTTCGTGAGCGTTTCCGATCTATTCGTCCTGACAAGGGAGAATCATTTCCGTCTTTTTTGATAAGAATGAGTCATTGTTTGGACAGATGGATAGACCTAACAAAGACGAATAAAACTTTCGAATCACTGCGAGATTTGCTACTTCGAGAGCAACTTTTTCAAAGTGTCAGCAAAGATTTGGCCACTTTTCTTAAGGAAAGACAGTTCGATAGCGTTGACGAAATGTGTCAGATGGCGGATCAGTACTGTATTGCTCATCCGGATAAAGGTGTTGCCCGCAAGGAAAATTCGTCCCTTTTAGAGTCTCACGCGGCATTTCAGATGCATTTTGGACAAGGAAACGACAAGAGGAAATCGCGCTTCATTCCAAGGTCCGCGCTCTTACACGTCTTTTGGCAACAGACAACGACCTTTCCGTGGTCAAGGCCATGTCGGTTCTGGCGATTTCCGTCAGTGCCAATATTCACCACCGGAAAGACCTTTTCCTTTCCGTGGGCGTAGTGAACAACCGCGAAGACCCTTTGGTCCAGCTCGTGGACAAGGTCGAGGTTCACAGACTAATGTTAACCAGTTGTCCACCGACCAAACCATGCGTTGCCATTTCTGTGATGGCAAATATCATTTGAAACGGGACTGTCCTTTCAAGGGAAGTGGAGCAAAGACTGGATTTGTTTCTCCATGTGAAGGTCTTGTTTTGGCGCCAGATCAGTCCATTGATGGTCTTCTTTTGGAGGATTGTGCCATTAATGGTTTACAGGGTTCTGTTTTGCGAGATACAGGTTGTACCACAGCTGGTGTAAGAAAATGTTTTGTTCTACCAGATCAATATCTTGACAGTGTTCAGAAATGCAGATCTTTTGGTGGAAAAATTGAAACTTTTCCACTTGCAAAAATTTCCGTTGATACACCATACTACTCCGGGTCACTTACCGCCTGTGTTATTGAGAATCCAGTTTGCGATTTGATTTTGGGAAATCTACCAGGTGTCGCGACAGTACATGGTGGTGCCGGAGGATCTTTCGTTCCTTGTCTCATCAGTACAAGGTCAAAAGTCGTAGAGCAGGGAAAACCCACAAAACCGCTCACGGTTTCAAAACTAGATGAACTGAAAGTTACACCAGACATTTTGAAGACTATGCAGAGAAGCGACGAGACATTGACGACTGTACTGTCTACTGCAAAGCAGAGTGTCTCTGGCAAACCAACGGACAAGCCGACGTACATACTGGACTCTGACATCCTCTACAGGCATGTACCTGGACAAGACAACAAACAGATTGTGGTTCCCAAAGTGAAAATGGCAAATGCTGAAAAGGTGTTCCATGTAAACATGCTAAAAAAGTATGTTGAACGTACAAATGTTGCCATTAATGAGTCAATTGAATGGATGTGTCCAGTGTCTGAAACAGATGTGGCTGTTACAGAAATCATTGATTCTGATTTTGTACCTGATGTCACATACAGAGACAGAGAAAAGACTGTGCAAACAACAAATGTGGGATTGTTAACGTCTACCAGTATAGATGATACTGTACCTCTGCCCACTCTTTCTGTCAAGGGAGAAACTTATCGTGATGTCATTGTGTGTGATGATTTGTCTTTGATTCAGAAAGAACAATTGGAAGGTATTTTGAAGGACTTTCAGGATGTTCTGACTGATACCCCAGGGACAGTGACAGCAATTGAACCCCATACTATTCACTTGAGTACGGAAAACCCAGTCCGAGTCAAACCATACCCCCTCCCATTTGCGAAAAAACAGGTTGTCGAAAGAGAGATTCAAGTCATGCTCGGGTTGAAAGTTATTGAACCGTCCTCGTCACCATACAGCTCACCAGTTGTTTTGGTGGACAAACCTGATGGCTCGGTGCGGTTTTGCATCGATTACAGGAAGTTAAACAAAATCACTGTGTTTGATGCAGAACCTATCCCAGACATTGAGGAACTTCTTTGTCAACTCTCAGAAGGAAAATATTTTGTCAAAATAGATTTGACTAAAGGATATTGGCAAATCCTGATGGCTGAAGCAGACAAGGAAAAACGGCTTTTCAGACACCTTTTGGACTGTTTCAATGGACGAAAATGCCATTTGGATTACAAAACGCCCCAGCTTCTTTTGCCAGAATGATGCGTGCACTAAAACTTCATGAGTGTGGAGCAGTCAGTTTTTTTGATGACATTTTGCTTGCTGCAAAGTCATGGAATGATCTTCTGGAAAACTTGAGAGCTGTTTTTTGTAAACTCCAGAATTTTGGTCTGACGGCTAGACCGTCCAAAATTCGTGCTGGATTCCAGACTTGAGTTTTTGGGTCATGTCATTTCTGTTGGGAAAATGACACCAGAGGAAAAGAAAGTAGAAAAGATCTTGGCCTTGAAGAGACCCAGTACAAAGAAACGGATCAGATCACTCATTGGATTGTTGTCCTATTACAGAAGATATGTACCACACTTTGCGTCCTTGACAGCCCCTTTGAGTGACTTGACAAAAGGAACAAAAAACAAAAGTATCGTCTGGTCAGATGAGTGCCAGAAAGCGCTGGAATGTGTTCAAAACATCCTCAATTCATTTCCTGTGTTGCTTTTGCCCTCTCTTTCAGAGGATTTTGTTTTGAGAACTGATGCCAGCTCTAAAGGCATGGGAGCTGTACTGTTGCAGGAAAAGAATGGATTGTTACACCCTGTCCAATATGCAAGTAAAAAGTTCTCTAACACACAAGTCAAATACTCAACAATTGAAAGGGAGTGTCTTGCCATTGTTTGGGCTTGTGAGAAATTTGCCAGATTCCTGACTGGAAGACAGTTTCGGTTACAAACCGACCACAGGCCATTGACGTTTTTACAGTCGTCCAAGACCAAAAATAGCAGGCTGTTAAGATGGGCTTTGTCATTGCAGGAGTTCAAGTTTGACATTGAGCCATTACCTGGAACTCAGAATATCATGGCAGATTTTCTGTCTCGTGCGTGAGTGCACAGTATCCTTCGTGCTGCTGTAACTGCTGTTTATTTTCATTGTGGACAGATTTTTTATTCTGCCGTTTGTTTTCATTGTGGAAAGACTTGACTGATATTTTGGCAGCGTTATGTCTGCTACTGTCAATCTGAATTGATAAGTAGTTGTGACTGATCTTTCTCCAAAAGTGCATATGTATTGACATTGGTGGCTCGTTGTGGGATGCTACTTTGTGAATGGGTGCAGAATACTTCATTTGATGTGTTACAAGTGCTTTTTGTTTTTGTTTTTTTCACGTTGGTCCATTGTGAAGAATGAAAAAAGTGTTTAACTTTCGAGTGGATTACTATATTGTATATTTTGCTTGAACAAAGACTTGTCACTTGCCAAATTTTCTCATCAAGTGAGTCATGAGGAAATTCTCATTTTGTGATGATGTTGGGACATATTATGTGACAACAGGCTAGAAAAACTGTTTACATTTTGGCATTTGGAATAATCAGTATCATATGTTCTTCGTGTCTATGTAACTCGTGATTTGTGGTGATTGAGTATGAATTTGTTTTTAAAAAACTAAACAAAACTGACTGTATTTTTTTTTCTCAAACTAAGATTTTAGAATGTGATTTTGAATCTTTATGATGTTCATAAAGGTTAGTTCTATGCATTGATGGAAACTCTTGAATGATGAAAAATTGATGATTGATGGCTGAGGTTGTATATGAACTAGATATGTATGTGTATTTAAAAAAAAATTTTCTTGGCGAAAGTTTTTTTTTTCACCCCGGGATGGGGGGTATCATGTGATGTAGCCTCACATGGCGACATGTGACGTTCCATCGCGTACGCCCTTATTTGTTATAAAGCATTTCCCTAGGTAGGGAAGAGGAAAGGTAAAAGAAAAGAAAGTTTGAATGGCCTGACCAGTGTGATCGGTGTCGCTGGTGGCTATAGACGTAGGGCAATTATTGGTTGAATGGACGGACGTTGTCCATTCGTCAGCAACCATGGGCTGGTAATGCGTAGAGTTAGACGAGTACTCACTGAACGTGTACTCAAAAAGAGCGCAGGAGGGAAAAATAAGGAATAGGAAGGAGATGGCTTGGGACACTGACCGGACAGGTTGTTTGAAGAACGAGTTCCACCTGCGACTCACCATTACCAGGTGAGGTATAGACAGATGGGGAGAGAAGAAAGAGAGAAGTTAAGAAAAGGGAAAAAGGGAAAAGAATTTATGATTATTCAGATTTTGAAATAGATTACTTTCACGGACTTCATTCGTGTTTCAGCCCTTCCCAGTGCTGTGGCAGCACCAGTTAGGCAGTCGCACAAATATTTGGGCTACAGTGCTGCGGCAGCACCTAATCGTCTCCAGGGTTGGAGAATCGAGCTGTAGAAGACAGCGACTGCACCAGTTGTGAGAAAAGAAAGCATTTGTCATGTTGACCCATAATGATTTTTTTTATTGTCCCCCTGATGAACTCAGTTGATACTACTATATTTTAAGCCATCTTTTGATTTGTCTTTGAAAATATATACATTGTTTCTCCGGTGAGGAGGAGAAACCGGTAAAAGATATATTTGTGAAGTATTATGTATAATGAGATGAAATTTGGTCCAACTAGTGGATCTGTGGAATGATTGTACCTCCACTGGAGAGGAGGAATGAAAAATAATTCCTTGAAGACAAACAAGTTGAATATGATGGAAAATTGATTATTGTTTAGTAAATTATTCCCCGGAGAGGAGGGGGAGAAGAAGAGTATTGTAGTGCGCCTTCGTGGTTGTTTGGAGAGATTGCGTGTGCACAGAGTAAATGCTGAGCCGAGTGCGGGCATGCATTTATGCACAGTGTGACACTCTCTCTCTCTTCTTTGATTTTTTTTTAAACTGTCTCTACTGCTGTCTGTTTTTCATGCTTTCGTGGCCTTTCTTTTCTATTTTTGTGCCAGAAATTCTTTTACACACTTTTCTCTGGAAGCACCTTATACCAGTTTTTTTCCTTTTTTTTTTATTAGAGAAGGGAGGTAGGTGGAGGGGTGGAGCCTCTTCTGCAGTGTGTGTTTGCCTGTACGGTTTATTCCTGTATTTTTTGTTACATTTAAGTGTTTTTTATCTTATGTTCTGTTGTTGCTTTTTTTCTTCTTCTTCAAAACTAAGCCGAATTGGTAGCGCGAGCGCTCTTAGCACGCCCAGTTCTGATCTGCCTGAAGAATGCATGCAAACAGTTTAGCTACCATGTTATCAGCTGTCGAATGCATGTAGATATTCTCTTTATTGTTGGTTTCTCTATAAGAACGAGGCTTCTTTACTCCACATGTTCACAGCCCTGAAAAGGCACTGTGTCGTCGGCTGGGCTATGATTACACAAGGAAACTATAGCGTGAAGCTTTCTGTTTGATTTCTAGTTGCTGTTGCTTAGTGTCTACGTATCATTATCGAGCTCAGCGGTACACGCAATATTATCTGATGGAGGTATAAGTACAAGCGCTATCTTGCGAGCTGAGGTGGTGGTTGTGTTATGACACCATTGTTTGAAACGGTGAACGGAAACTTTTTATCTGGCCAAAGATTTGAGCCTCGAGAGCAAAAAGGTCTTGACCTATTTCGCTGTGATTAGAGTGGCGGATAATTGTGTGTGTGGTGTGTGTGTGTGTGTGTGTGTGTGTGTGTGTGTGTGTGTGATAAGACGCTGAGAAAGTCGTTTTCTCAGACCTGGCTAACGTCACGATATATCATGAAAAGACAGACGGAAATATGTAACGTATACCATCCGTTGTAAGTACACACACACACACACACACACACACACACACACACACACACACACACACACATATATATATATTTGTTAAAAAATATTTTTAAAATGAAGTGGTAAAATCTACAAGCTTGTTTCTAGCGTTGCTATCTCCTGAAGATAGCAACGCTAGAAACAAGCTTGTAGATTTTACCACTTCATTTTAAAAATATTTTTTAACAGATGTTGCTCCCCAAGGGGTTGAGCACCTTCAGATTTTTTAAGGACTTTTTTTATATTGTTCATATATATATATATATATATATATATATATATATATATATATATATATATATGTATACTGTTCAAAAAAAGTTAAGGACCAACATTTCACTGACTTACAAAAAAGAAAATTGGGAAGTGATCAATCTCCAAGTGTAACATGAATTTATTGAATATGTGAAAAGTGTGTAAAGACAATGACAAGTCCGAGGAATCAACAAACTGGAATCGAGCGCAGTACAAACACCCCCACCCCCAAATTTGAAAGTCACAGAAAGAGTGTTTGTTCAATGTCATGGTTAATAACGTGTGTGTCCCCCGTTACTGGCAAGGCATTCAAGGCAGCGTTGTCGCATGGAGTTCACCAGTGTGCGCAGAAAGGCCTGGGGGACAGCAGCCCACTCCTGCTGGGGTGACTCAAACAGCTGACCCAGGTTAGCAGGAGGAGGACGACGCTGCTGCAGTCTTCGGCCCAGCTCATCCCAAAGATGTTCGATGGGGTTCAGGTCTGGGCTGTTTGCGGGCCACTGCATTCTGTTGACACCAGCAGCTTGGAGAAACGTGTTTACTGCTCTGGTGCGATGGGGCCGTGCATTGTCTTGAAAGACTGCCTGAGGTCCAAGCTGTTGAAGGGCTGGCAGCACCAGGGGTTGCAAAATCTCTGTTTGGTAGCGAACACCATTCAAGTTCCCCGCCACATTGTAGAGAACCGTTCTGTAGCGTGTGCTTATATGCCGCCCCAAATCATAACGGATCCCCCACCATAGCGGTTCCTTTCCAGGACAGCTTCTTCTGCAAAACGCTCCCCACGGCGTCTCCAGATCCTGATCCGTCTATCGTGGGATCCAGGCAGAACCGCGACTCGTCTGTAAACATCACGTTAGCCCACTGTTCATGTGTACATCTCACATGCTGCGTGCTCCATACTCGGCGTGCTGCTCTGTGGGCATCAGTCAAACGAGGTCTTATGGCTGGTCGTCGAGCACGGAGGTTAGCGGCGTGTAGGCGGTTTCGTATGGTCTGATCACTGACAACAGTGTTGGTGGTATCTCTAAGGCGACGTCTGATGTTGTTTGCACTTGCTGTTCTTTCTTGTGTGGCCTGCCTTTCAATGTATCGGTCCTCTCGTGGTGGTATTATTCTGGGTCGACCAGAGCGTGGTCGTTCTTGCACTCTTCCTGTGTCTTGAAAGCGTTGTCCGAGTCTGATAACAACAGAGTGTGATATCCCAAGTCTCCGTGCCACTTCCCGGACTGCAACTCCTTCTTGGAGTCATCCTATTGCTCTTCCTCGATCCAGCTCGTTCAGTCTTCGACGTGGAGGCATGCTGTTGCATTGCATTTTTCGCCATTACAGTGGCTTTTAAAGACATTTGGTTGAGCATACTTTATGACCTACAGCCTGATTTAGCTCGTGCTTCACATGATTTTGATTCAGCACATGCTCCTCGGATCCCAAACACATCAGAAATTCACCCCAATTTGTTCCAAATATGACAAGTCGCGACACGTGTTTTTCAAGGCGCGTGAG
>CM065725.1:5013695-5063695 GCA_033310375.1 Conus canariensis | reverse complement strand
CGATCTATAGATAAACACAAGTTAATACTTTCGAAGAAGCACTGGAAAGAACAGTGACACGCACGTCTCTAAGCCATTCTTTTGGACACCCAGTTCTAACGAAAGCTGACCTGACAGGGCATATCGATCTTTTCCTTCCTTATCCTCCCGCTTCCACTGACCTCCCTCTGTACCCCAACCTATCCTGCCTCCCATTCAGCTTTCTATATGACCCCCCCCCCCCCCCCCCAATCTCATTCCCTCACCAGCTGAACACAGTCTAAAGAATCGTGCCTCAGAGACAGGAATCCCCGATCCATTTCAGCAATATTGGTCTGCAAAAAAAAAACAACAGAAAGTAGGAAGAAGAAGAAGAGGAAGAGGAAGAGGAAGAAGAAGAAGTAGAAAAACACGAAGAAGAAGGAGGAGGAAGAGGAGGAGGAAGAAGAGAAGAAGACGAAGGAGGATGAGGTAGAGGAGGAGGAAGAGAAGGAGGAAGAGGAAGAGGAGAAGAAGAAGAAGAAGAAGAAGAAGAAGAAGGAGAAATGGCAAGGTAAGGTAATGTTGTTCAAGGTCCAGCCGACCCCAAAAGGGCCATATCAGGGCTGACACCACGTTGAAGTCAACTCACAAGTCATTAAAAAAAAAAAAAAAAATTAATCCACACAACCCTTTAAAATACACCTTCCAAAACCACACCAAAAATTTCCTTAAAAATCTTTCTTCCGTAAAATCTCGAATTAGGTGATGATGAAGAAGAAGCCACAGACAGAATAAGTTGATATTAATAAAATGCCAGGACTTGTTCGTGGCAGTCTGTGGACAAAGATATTTCATTGAGACTTGTGACCTGTCAGTCACACAGCTGAATTAAAGCTCAGCTAGTAACACCGTCCGTCTCTTTCCAAGGCTGCCAAGGCTAACACGGCTCTGCCCGGGACTCGCCTCATTACAAAGGTAACGCCACACGCAGATGGACGGCACGTGGGAGACATAGCTGGGTATTAATATCAGCCCCGAGTTAAAACAATATGACGATGAATTCGATGGACAACTTGTGCTTAATTGTATATATGGTTACGATGAAATAAAGACTTTAATCACACACACACACACACACACACACACACACACACACACACACACACACACACCAAACTTAACGAAACCATCAAGATGTGAAATCAGGACACTTCACGTCAATGCTCACGATCCACAAATACGAAGATACACGCGCACGTGAAGACAGAAGATGCTCAGTACATGATGTGATCGAAGAGGAAACCATTTTCTGCCGCAAAAGTAAGCTATTAAAGACTAACATTTACACAGATCAGTTTTTCTTTTTTTCTGTAAATATAACACACCCAATCTCACGTTCATAATGCCCTAGTTCAGCGCTCCATGAGAACAATCCGCGAGGCTTTGACCGCATTGATATGAAAAGACGATCGTTGGCGCCGTGTACGTGATCTATGTAGATAGCGCTCATGCATGAACCAGATCTGCTTTAATCTAATTCATGTGTTTTTATCATGCTCTGTCTATACATTCCCTTACGGTTGTCGAGACAATGTCCGAGTCAAAGTCCAAGACACATGCTCTCTATCTCTCTCTCCCTCCCCCCCCCCCACACATACACACAAGCACACACACATGCATACACACGCACGTATGCACGCACTCACAAACACACATTCACACATATACACACGCGCGCGCGCGCACACACACACACACACACACTAAAAAAGACAAGACAGACGAGTGGAAAGAAGGTTCTCGATTCTATAGATAAACACGAGTTAATCCTTTCAAAGAAGCACTGGAAAGAACAGTGACACGCACGTCTCTAAGCCATTCGTTTGGACACCCAGTTCTAACGAAAGCTGACCTGACGGGGCATATCGATCTTTTCCTTCCTTATCCTCCCGCTTCCACTGTCCTCCCTCTGCCCCCAACCCATCCCGCCTCCCATTCAGCTTTCCATATGACCCCCCCCCCCCCCCAATCTCATTCCCTCACCAGCTGAACACAGTCTAAAGAATCGTGCCTCAGAGACAGGAATCCCCGATCCATTTCAGCAATATTGGCCTGCAAAAAAAAAAAAAAAAAAAAAAAAAAAACAGAAAGTAGGAAGAAGAAGAAGAAGAAGAAGAGGAAGAGGAAGAAGAAGAAGTAGAAGAAGAAGAAGAAGGAGGAGGAGGAGGAGGAGGTAGAGGAGGAAGAGGAGGAGGAAGAAGAGAAGAAGACGAAGGAGGATGAGGTAGAGGAGGAGGAAGAGAAGGAGGAAGAAGAAGAAGAAGAAGAAGGAGAAATGGCAAGGTAAGGTAATGTTGTTCAAGGTCCAGCCGACCCCAAAAGGGCCATATCAGGGCTGACACTGCGTTGAAGTCAACTCACAAGTCATTAAAAAAAAAAATTAATCCACACAACCCTTTAAAATACACCTTCCAAAACCACACCAAAAATTTCCTTAAAAATCTTTCTTACGTAAAATCTCGAATTAGGTGATGATGAAGAAGAAGCCACAGACAGAATAAGTTGATAATAAAATGCCAGGACTTGTTCGTGGCAGTCTGTGGACAAAGATATTTCATTGAGACTTGTGACCTGTCAGTCACACAGCTGAACTAAAGCTCAGCTAGTAACACCGTCCGTCTCTTTCCAAGGCTGCTAAGGCTGACACGGCTCTGCCCGGGACTCGCCTCATTACAAAGGTAACGCCACACGCAGATGGACGGCACGTGGGAGACATAGCTGGGTATTAATATCAGCCCCGAGTTAAAACAATAGGACGATGAATTCGATGGACAACTTGTGCTTAATTGTATATATGGTTACGATGAAATAAAGACTTTAATCACACACACACACACACACACACACACACACACACACACACACACACATACACACACACACCAAACTTAATGAAACCATCAAGATGTGAAATCAGGACACTTCACGTCAATGCTCACGATCCACAAATACGAAGATACACGTGCTCGTGAAGACAGAAGATGCTCAGTACATGATGTGATCGAAGAGGAAACTCATTTTCTGCCGCAAAAGTAAGCTATTAAAGACTAACATTTACACAGATCAGTTTTCCTTTTTTTCTGTAAATATAACACACCCAATCTCACGTTCATAATGCCCTAGTTCAGCGCTCCATGAGAACAATCCGCGAGGCTTTGACCGCATTGATATGAAAAGACGATCGTTGGCGCCGTGTACGTGATCTATGTAGATAGCGCTCATGCATGAACCAGATCTGCTTTAATCTAATTCATGTGTTTTTATCATGCTCTGTCTATACATTCCCTTACGGTTGTCGAGACAATGTCCGAGTCAAAGTCCAAGACACATGCTCTCTATCTCTCTCTCCCCCCCCCCCCCCCCACACATACACACAAGCACACACACATGCATACACACGCACGTATGCACGCACTCACAAACACACATTCACACATATACACACGCACGCGCGCGCGCACACACACACACACACACACACACATAAAAAAGACAAGACAGACGAGTGGAAAGAAGTTTCTCGATTCTATAGATAAACACGAGTTAATCCTTTCAAAGAAGCACTGGAAAGAACAGTGACACGCACGTCTCTAAGCCATTCGTTTGGACACCCAGTTCTAACGAAAGCTGACCTGACGGGGCATATCGATCTTTCCTTCCTTATCCTCCCGCTTCCACTGTCCTCCCTCTGCCCCCAACCCATCCCGCCTCCCATTCAGCTTTCTATATGACCCCCCCCCCCCCCCCCCCAATCTCATTCCCTCACCAGCTGAACACAGTCTAAAGAATCGTGCCTCAGAGACAGGAATCCCCGATCCATTTCAGCAATATTGGCCTGCAAAAAAAAAAAAAAAAAAAAAAAAAAAAGTAGGAAGAAGAAGAAGAAGAGAAGAGGAAGAGGAAGAAGAAGAAGTAGAAGAAGAAGAAGAAGGAGGAGGAGGAGGAGGAGGTAGAGGAGGAAGAGGAGGAGGAAGAAGAGAAGAAGACGAAGGAGGATGAGGTAGAGGAGGAGGAAGAGAAGGAGGAAGAAGAAGAAGAAGAAGAAGAAGGAGAAATGGCAAGGTAAGGTAATGTTGTTCAAGGTCCAGCCGACCCCAAAAGGGCCATATCAGGGCTGACACTGCGTTGAAGTCAACTCACAAGTCATTAAAAAAAAATTAATCCACACAACCCTTTAAAATACACCTTCCAAAACCACACCAAAAATTTCCTTAAAAATCTTTCTTACGTAAAATCTCGAATTAGGTGATGATGAAGAAGAAGCCACAGACAGAATAAGTTGATAATAAAATGCCAGGACTTGTTCGTGGCAGTCTGTGGACAAAGATATTTCATTGAGACTTGTGACCTGTCAGTCACACAGCTGAACTAAAGCTCAGCTAGTAACACCGTCCGTCTCTTTCCAAGGCTGCTAAGGCTGACACGGCTCTGCCCGGGACTCGCCTCATTACAAAGGTAACGCCACACGCAGATGGACGGCACGTGGGAGACATAGCTGGGTATTAATATCAGCCCCGAGTTAAAACAATAGGACGATGAATTCGATGGACAACTTGTGCTTAATTGTATATATGGTTACGATGAAATAAAGACTTTAATCACACACACACACACACACACACACACCACACACACACACACACATCACACACACACCAAACTTAACGAAACCATCAAGATGTGAAATCAGGACACTTCACGTCAATGCTCACGATCCACAAATACGAAGATACACGTGCTCGTGAAGACAGAAGATGCTCAGTGCATGATGTGATCGAAGAGGAAACTCATTTTCTGCCGCAAAAGTAAGCTATTAAAGACTAACATTTACACAGATCAGTTTTTCTTTTTTTCTGTAAATATAACACACCCAATCTCACGTTCATAATGCCCTAGTTCAGCGCTCCATGAGAACAATCCGCGAGGCTTTGACCGCATTGATATGAAAAGACGATCGTTGGCGCCGTGTACGTGATCTATGTAGATAGCGCTCATGCATGAACCAGATCTGCTTTAATCTAATTCATGTGTTTTTATCATGCTCTGTCTATACATTCCCTTACGGTTGTCGAGACAATATCCGAGTCAAAGTCCAAGACACACGCTCTCTCTCTCTCTCTCTCTCTCTCCTCCTCCTCCCCCCCCCCCCCCCCCCCACACACACAAGCACACACACATGCATACACACATACGCACGTATGCACGCACTCACACATACATGTATACACGCGCGACGAGGAAGAGGAGGAGGAGGAAGAGAAGACGAAGGAGGAGGAGGAACAGAAGGAGGAGAAGAAGGAGAAATGGCAAGGTAAGGTAATGTTGTTCATGGTCCAGCTGACCCAAAGGGCCATATCAGGGCTGACACCACGTTGAAGTCAACTCACGAGTCATTAAAAAAAAATTTAATCCACACAACCCTTTAAAGTATACTTTCCAAAAAACACACCAAAAATTTCGTTACAAATCTTTCTTCCGTAAAATCTCGAATCAGAAGAAGAAGAAGGAGAAGAAGAAGAAGAAGAAGAAGAAGAAGAAGCCACAGACAGAATAAGTTAATACTAATAAAATGCCAGGACTTGTTCCTGGCAGTCTGTGGACAAAGATATTTCATTGAGACTTGTGACCTGTCAGTCACACAGCTGAATTAAAGCTCAGCTAGTAACACCGTCCGTCTCTTTCCAAGGCTGCCAAGGCTAACACGGCTCTGCCCGGGGCTCGCCTCATTACAAAGGTAACGCCACACGCAGATGGACGGCACGTGGAGACATAGCTGGGTATTAATATCAGCCCCGAGTTAAAACAATATGACGATGAATTCGACGGACAACTTGTGCTTAATTGTATAGATGGCTAGGATGAAATAACGACTTGAATCACACAAGCACACACGCGCGCGCGCGCGCGCGCGCGCACACACACACACACACAGAAACGCAAGCAAGCGCAGCTAGTGACAGGGTGGGGGAAAGTTTGGGTGGTGTGTGGGGGTGGGGTGGGGCTCAAAAGATAGCAGCGGTACTACACATAGAAACACGCACATAGAAACACGCACACGCGCACACAGAGGGAGGAGCACCACAGGGGAAAGAGGAGGGAGGGGGAGCCAGCTGACAGACAGGCATGTACAGACAGAGAGAGAGAGAGAGAGAGAGAGAGAGAGAGAGAGAGAGAGAGAGAGAGAGAGAGAGACAGACAGACAGACAGACAGACAGAGACAGAGAGAGAGAGAGTCCTAAATGCTTTCCACGCCTATGTCAAACCTTTGGGGACTGAACAGTCGAAGAAAGCCATGTCTGCTGTGTGAAATCTGTTCAACAAACAGTTCAGACGAAGACTATCAGGAAACAACCCTCTTTTCTTCCTCTATCCTTCCCCTACCCCTGTGCTCTCTCCTCTCACTCACCCTTTCGCTGTCACCTCCATCTTTCTAACAGCGAGCCACATGTCCAGTTTCTGCCCTAAAGGTATGCGTCTGAAGATCGCTTTCACAGCAATTCCGCTGAGTGGACAGAAGGGACAGCTGTGGAGGCAACATACACAAAACTGCATGGATGAAGGAGAGAAATCCATCACACAGTTGCGCTTCTGACACTGCCGACGTTTAGCCTGAGATGTGCGACATCGACCCATGAAAGCCAAATCCATCATCAGAGACAGCCGGACAGTCTACAATTCTCTTTTAGCTTCAAAACGAGGTGACTGTGGGCGGAAAATGAAGCAAATTTGAAAAAGAAACGGCATTAGTGCCGCCGGTTTGCGCCGAATATGAGAAGATAAGTGGTTGCTCGTTCTTCGTTTTCATTGTCCTAAATGTTGTTTCTTTTTGCCTGAAGAAGACTAAAGAGATCGAAGTGTATTGTCTTTTGTCCTGTAATCTGTTTGTGTCGCCTGGCGGAACTAATACCGTTTCTTTAAAAAAAAAAAAAAAAAAAAAAAAAAACTCTTCTCTTATCAAAACCCGGAAAAGCTCAAGTAGACAAATATGAAGTTCCATTCGTTACAGGCATCCCAACACCTTTCCTCTGCCCAGGGGAAACCACACTCCGAACTTCACCTAGCAACATTCCTCTGTGATGAAGGAAACTATCCAATCGACACAAAACCAATGTTACCCGCATGTGAACGCAAACCTCACATCTGATCATGCCAGAAATGTCGCTTTTTTTTTCTTCTTTTTTTTCTTTTTTTTGTCTTTCAATACGCCAAACTGAATTCCCGCGACGTCGGGATAACGGAAGACTCGCCTAATCATCACGACCCCGGACCTATGCACGCAGCCTAAGTCTTTGACGTCATTCTCTCGAAAGGGGGTGGGGGTGGTGGTGGTTGTTGAAGGGTCGTTGTTTGTTCGGTGTGCTCTGTGTTGTCTTTTCTGCTAGGTGCTTCTGTGTCGTAAGCAGCGTTCGTTTGTTGTCATGGGCGTGTATTTATTTCATCATGGGAGCAAGAGTTGTTGTACTTGTTCGTTATTAACTCATGACATGACAGCAACGATTCTATGAACAAAGATCAGAATTTAACATATACAGAGAGAGAGAGAGAGAGAGAGAGCAAGGGCACTTCAATAGCCCAAAAACTTACCACCGAGAAGCCTGCATGTACCGCAGTTGAACAAACCCGACAAACAGACGAAACTGTTCACAAACTCGGCGAAAAATACTGGCACTACAAGTTCCATACAAACTTTCCTGATGGCCTGACTGCCAGAGATATGGTAGAGCGGAAAACGCTCAACCCTAGCTTGAATAAACAGGATCGAATAGACTGAAGTTTCCATAATTCGATACTTGGCTTCCCATGCCTGACCTCTTCACTCCTCCCACCCTCTCCATTCACTTCTGTCCGTCTCTTTCCCTGGTGATTGTCTTCCAATCTCGCCGCCCGTGTTCTTCCAGAGCGTACTTGTTAAACGGGTGGGTTTTCTTTTACTCCAGTTTACGTCGGCCTTGTCGTCTACAGCTTCTTGCAGTCTGGGTTTCAGAATACCCTGAGAGCGCCAATCTTATTACCCTTTACGTATCTGGGCTTGTCGCAATTTGACTTTGATGTGCATTGGTCATCAAAACTCTAATCTTCCCTTAATCCCGCCCTCTGTTTTTGTACTCTCATCCTGTACTCTCTCCAGTTCTTGCTCCCCATTTCTCTCTCCGTCAGTTCTCTGTTCCCTCACAACCACTTCTTCCAGTCATCCTGGTTACCCTTCCATCTCCCTTCCTGTCTACTCCCCGTCCTGCCACATTCCTTTAGCACAATTTCTTTTTCTCTCCCTTCTTCCTCCATCTTCCCCTCCACTCCCCCTTCTCTTCTCGACGCGTCCATCTCTCGTCTGCCAGGATCTTCTCTCGCACCTCCCTTCCATTACATGTCTTGCGTTTTTTTCTTCTGAATTATTTCCCTTCCGTGTCCTCCCGGGTTTTCTCCTTTCTGCCTCCTTCCCCTTTTCCTCTACTTTTTTTTTGGTTTCAACTTCTTCTTCCTCACACCCCACCCCTCCTGATGCCCATACTCCTTAATCTCCACCTTACCCCTCTCTACTTGTACCGCTCTCTCTCTACCCCTACAAATCTTGATAATGATAATGGAAATCTATGGCACTCAACCTACTACAAATAGCCCAAAGCGCCCCCGGAGATCTTAACGCACGCTCTCTCTCTCTCTCTCTCTCTCTCTCTCTCTCTCTCTCTCTCTCTCTCACTCACACACACACACACACACACACACACACACAGAGGCGCGCACCAGCCTACAGCTATTGTAAGATAAGACAGAACAAAGTTATGGGTCAGGGATACAGTGTAGTCTTTAGAAATGACTTGAACGAAATGAGAGCTACGGAGAAAGAAAGTTTTTTTTTCCATGCGGAAGACGTTTGAAAAAAAGAAGGAACGCTCTCTGGGGGTCTCGGTATGAAAACCTGAGGTCTGAAACAGATGCACAACAACAGAACACCAGTATGATAGGAACAACCTTGACCTTCAGACACTTGGGGCTGACCCCAGGCAGTTCAAGCCAATAAGCAATTTGTTTCTGAACATGAACCCAGTGAAAAGAACGAAGGAGAGAAGCAAACTGAGCGGATGCAGAACATCTGAAAATAAGTCTGGCAGCACCATTCTGAACTTTCTGTAACTGACGAATTATACGCACTGGACAGTCAGCATGCAGAGATTATCAGTCATCCAGCTCTGAAAGATGAAAAGCACAGATTAAAATATTAGACCTCATCCTCTGAAAGAAGATGTCGAACAAAACTACTGGGACCAACTTCTTTTTATAACAGCTGCTAGACGCGGTATACGCTCCATTTGATTGTGTTTCATCCAGTGTAACACCAAGGTTACAAACAAACTCTGAACAGACGGGCAAATGTGGAAGTTAACTGGCTGGACTGATGCTGGAACAGACTCGGAGGGAAGAAACGTTTTACCTACAAATGAAAATCATTTCTGTCTTGTCATTACTCAACTGGAGCTTACTGTACATTTTCCATTTCTTCCTTCCTTTCTCCCTTCTCCCTCTCCTTTTCTCCCTCTTCCCACTACTTCCTTCCCACCTTTCCCAATCTACTCACCTTCCCCTCACCTTTAACCTCTTCCCCACCCCTCCCCTCCCTTTTCGTTGTCATGTTTGTTTGTTTTCCTGTCTAAGTGAACGTTTTGGAGTGTACAGTTTTTCTTATTTGCAACGTCCACCTTTCGGTCTGAGCTTTGTCTGTTGGCCACAAGTGCTGCCGGAGAAAGTTTCGGATAAGCCGAAACATTGCAACACTCATGGGAGATGCGTGGCGCTCGGAATTCTCATTTTCCCAACCTGCCATCTTATTCCGCCATCATCTGAACAGACACAGGAATCGTGCCCTGCGGACAGGAATCCATGGATCCGTGTGAAAGAGATTGGTCTGCAAAAAGAAAAAGAGAGAGGAAAAAAATCAATAACGGGCAGACCTTCTCGGGGCAGTGTTGACAGGAAGGCAATGGTTTAATTGGGACCTTCCCGAGGCACGTGTGAGTAACAACTGGTAGACGCCTTTCCTGGAAAATGAATGCGTGAGACGGCTTTAACAAAGAATAGTAATCCTAGGAAACAGTCGAAAATAATTACAACACTGAGCTTTAAAAAAAAAGTAATACAGCAAAACTGTGTTTCCATATTATATCACAACACCGTTTAAAACTTATCACGCGGTAAATCTTCTTCCCTAAATATCGTTTAGAATCTGTCATGTGTTTTCCTTTTTTCTGCAACATCGTTTAAAACCGATCATGTCTTCTTCTCATCCTACAAAATATCTTGAAAGCTGTCACGCGTTTTTTCCTTCTTCCCATTCTAGCATCGTTTAAACCCTATCACAACATTGTTTAAAACATGCCATGCATTTTCTCTTCTTCCTACAACATCGTTGAAAACAAGTCAACTGTTTTCTCTTCTTCCCACACAAATCATTTGTACACTTGTTCGCTTATTCCTACTACATCGCTTAAAATCTTTTATGTGTGTATTTTAACCTTCTCCTCAGCGTCGTTTAAAACCCATCATGTGTTTTCTCTTCTTCACACAATACGGTTTCAAATCTACCCTGTTTGTCTTCTTCCCACAACATTTTTTCAACCTATGTGCTTTCCTCTTTCACCCACGACAAAGTTAAAACTCTACCATGTAATCTATTTTCTCTTCTTCTAACAACGCAAGTGTTCTCTTCCTCCTTTTACGTCTTAAACCTAACCATGTGTTTCCTCTTCTTTCCACGACATCGTTTAAGACCTAGCACGTGCTTTCTCTTTCCACGACATCGTTTAAAAGAAATCTATCATGCGTTTGCTCAACAGAATGTCGTTTAAAACTGGTCACACGTTTCATCATTTTTCCCCCCCACCACATCGTTTAAAGCCTAGCACGTGTATTTTCTCTTCTTGCCACATCGTTTGAAAGTTATCATGCGTTACCTCCTCTTCCCTTAATCGTTTAAAACCCGTCACGCGGTTCTTCCTACAACATTGCTTAAAGCTTCACACTTCTTTTCTTCCTCCGGCAACAAAGAGCTATCAATCTTACAGCAGAAAGACTTGAGCTGAAGCGAAAATGCAGCGTCAACGCCGAGCCTTCGGCCACTGGCGTGGGAAGGGAGCTTACCGCGTCTGACAGACGATCCTCACACAGCGCATGGCACGGCAGTTAAACACTGGCTACAGGGCCCGACAGCTCTCCAGTGACAAACCTGCAAGCCATCGCCAACGACAGCAGGACAACAAACGTCTTCACAATATCCACAGCGGGCGAAAGCAACTGCAGGCTGGGGCAGGATGGAGACTTCATGCAGGAAAAAAAAAGAGGGAGGGGAAGGAGGGTGTGTGTGTGTGTGTGTGGGGGGGGGGGGGGGGGGGGGGGGGAGGGGGGTTACAGGAAAAGAATAACCGAAGCCGAAAGAAATAACACAATGAAGACAGACAACACTACAACTGATTCACTCCCTCCCTCATTCTCTCCCTCCCTCTCTCTCTCTCTCTCACATACAAACGCGCGCGCGCGTGCACACACACCACACACACACACACCCACAAAGAGAGAGAGAGAGAGAGAGAGAGAGAGAGAGAGAGAGAGAGAGAGACGGAGACAGAGAGGTAAGGTAAGGTAATGTTGCTTATAGTCCAGCCGACCGCTAAGGACTGTATCAGGGCTGTCACCGCGTTGAAGTCAACTCACAAGTCATCACAAAAAGAAGAAAAAAGAAAGAAAAGCTCATTCACACAACCCTTTAAAACACACCTAAAACCACACCGGAAATTTTGTTAGAAATCTTTCTTCATTAAAATCTTAGATCAGATGAAAAGTGTTCCTCTCTTTCCGGGCTTACAGAAGATCTATTCAAAGAATAACCAAAGCCGAAAGATATGACACAAAGAAGACAGATAACACCACAACTGATTCACTCACTCATTCACTCACTCTCACGCACACTCACTCACTCTCATACGCACGCACGCACACGCACACACACACACACACACCACAGCACGCACGCACGCACGCTCACTCGCTCACACACACACACACCACACACACACACACACACACACACACACACACACACACCAAGCGACCCTCCTGTTAGTTAATCAAAGGAGCAAGAGAGAGAGAGAGAGAGACGCTTTAATATTTTTTTTTCTAATATTGGTACACTACCGACAGTTATGGTTTTTAATTAACAGGAACAATAAATCAGTAACAGCAATACGCACAAGAGAGAGAGAGAGAGAGAGAGAGAGAGAGAGAGAGAGAGAGAGAGAGTGAGAGAGGAGAGTGAGAGAGAGGAGAGAGAGAGAGAGAGAGAGAGAGACGGACGTTCAGAGATTAGTTGGAAGTGGAAGGAAAGAGGCATGAACGTCAAAGTTTCTCACTGCAAAAAGACCAAGACACAATTATACATAAAATCAGGATTTGGAAATACAATTCAAAACAAACGAATCATGCTGCTTAAAGTCCATCCGACCACGAGGGATCATATCAGGACTGTCATCTGGTTAAAGTCATTTCTCTACACGGTTGTTTAAGAAAATCTACAACTTCTGAAAACAGAATTTTTACAACACGTTAAAATTATTTAAAATACTCTAAAAATCCTTTTTTTCGCTGAGATCAGATGAATAATATTTATCTCTTTGGGGAACTAAAAACCGTGTTACATGGAACACCTCTGAACAAAGGTTTTCATGGAAACTGTTGCATAAAGTGTGCAAGTCCAACCACTCTGTAAGAACGTTTTATGGTGAACAATACATCACATGGAATGGATCACGGAGCTTCTTCACCAGTGGCAAATGGTAAAACTTCTAAGGTTTGGACAGTTAAAACACATGTTATCAGTCTGCGTGTTCCACTGTTTTTGCAAGAGATATGTGACGGAAGTCTGAATTTTATGTTTCAGGTTTATCAAGAGTAGAGAATCTGCTCAATTCCTTTGCTCGTGGCATCCATGGCAAACTGGTCAACCATTTCATTGCCTCGAATGCCAACATGACCAGGAACCCAAGCAAAAACTATGCTGTGACCGTCAGATTTCAGGAAATAGTACAATTTTAAAAATCACCTGTTAAGAGTGTTTGAGATTACGGCCAGTAATGGACCCCAAAGCAAAATGGGAATCAGACCAAATGAGAAATTCTTTGTTTTGATTTAGAGACCATTTGAAGTACCAGGACCAGCTCTAAGAGCTCCGGAAGTTAGCAGAAGATGTCTGAGTGAATAAGTTGAAAATATTATTTTAGAAAAAGCTGTTGAGCAACTTGCAGCATAAGCAACTCCTCCGTCAGATTTGAAACCATCAATAAATATTCTTTCAAGGGATGGAAATTTAGGACAAAGTATAGCAAAACATGGCTTGTATGCCAGAGAACTGATGGAATCTATGCGATATGGGGTAAGATCACGGCGGATCTCCGGAATGGGTACAATGCATGGTGGGTGGTCAGAAGATCTGGAATAATCATACACGACTCCAAGGTCTATGTCTGCACCGTTCAGATGGGGCAGAATATGATTTCCCAGGGCTGGAATAGAACTGGGGTTGTCTTCAAATTCATTGTGGAACTTCGGGTAAAAAATACACTGGCATAAACAGAGTTTTGAAATTCAGAGAAGAGTTTCAAATAACTGTTCACAAACAGTTTCAGTCAACGGTTGAAGAGGTTCGATTCCCCAGCTTCTCCATACAAACGGGCTCAAGAGTGGTGCGGAATGTCCCTGAACAGTCAAAGTCCTTGATGATGTATGGGATTCCGAGTTTGAGGTAGAAAAGCTTTGCAGAACCAAAGACAGAACGCACAAGCCATAGTCCTAAAGTTGAAGCGGATTAGAGCCCCACAGAGATGGAGAAGAGGTTTTTGTATCAACATTCCTATCCGTAAGTACTGTGACTCGGAGAATGTTCAGTAATTTTCGACTAGAAGTTTTCAAATGCTAAACGTGACATCTGATGTTTAGTCTTTCTCCAATATTGTTCCATCCATAGCAAATCCTGTACTAAACGTCACCCACACTTGTGCTTTGCCGTTATTTAAACAGGTGTCTGACGCTTCGCTTGTAATCTACACATCACAAATGTAATCATATTCTGCTATATTCATCTTTAACCGGCTTACTGTCATCTCCTCTTCAATTCCGTCTACTGTAACTCCTGAAAATTCTGAGGGCTGTTTCAAATGTTGAAACAATTCTTTACTCAGCTTACCGTGTTCTATTCTTTACATTCTGCCATCAAACAGTTCACGCCCCCCCCCCCCCCCTCCCCCCCCCTCCCCCCCAAAAAAAAAAAAATGAAAAAAGAAAAGCCAAAAACAAAAAACAAAAACATTCTGGTTCTTCACAGTATGATGCAGTTCAGAAAATCCTGTATTTGTTGTCCCTCTCTTTTCGATTCAGCAAGTGTTTGCATTACCTATGTGATTTCTTGTCTGAATTACGATGATGACCAATATGTGCTTTTCCACTTCAACACGATTCGCTACATTGATTTGTGATAGGCCCCATCTTAGTGGACACACCCGTAAAGCGCTTACAACTCATACACAAATGTTAACTTGAGATTATCCCGTTTTCAATAGATACGTTCGAAAAACATCTTACACACCTGGATACATTTGCAAAACAGTTTTTCTTTTCTCGACAATATTCATAATAAAATCATTCACCTTGTCTACAATTTCTAGTCTTGATCATCATACACTGAGCTGCTTATAGTGTAAGATCCTTAAATTCTTCTAAAGCTGAGTTAACGTCCACCTCAATATGAATACAGACGCGAGTATACTTTGCTTGCATATCTTAAGAATTTACACTGTCAGTGTATTTTTTTTTAAACTTTACTAACATTACTTACCTTTTCATTTTAGTACACCACTGATCTTTGATACCCAGAAAACATTCAACAAAAAAATGAAGTAAATCATACCTGTCTGCGATATGAAACTGTCTTTCAATTTTGCACCTTTAACACGTATCTTCAGACGTTATGATCATTCAATCACCTTGCTTCATAAATCAGTCACATACACGTGAAGAAACCTTCAAGGTCACTGTTACAAGCTCCGTTTGAAATGCAGCGTACTGAAAGTCGAATGAGCTATGTCGCTACGCAGATAGACCGATACAAAAACACATGTCGTTTCCCCAAAAGGCAAAGCGTTCCCATATTGATCCTCGTCGAAAAGCCATAAATCTCCCCCCCCCCCCCCCCCCCCCCCCCTCCATGTGTTTGCATCACTCCCATTCACGCTGGCTGTTGTCCTTACTGGAAACCCAATAGTTTTTTCTTTTGTTTTGGCCACCGCCTGGTCTTCCTGGCGTCGGTTCTTTCCTCAGCTGACACAGACGGAATCCCTTGCCCGTTCGACAGCCGAGTGGCAGGCAGTCACTGGCCACAACGTCCACACGTGGGAGTAGTGATCTATCTTTGAGGCACACAGTCGGGCGCAGATGCTGCAGGGGGGAAGGAGGTCGGTAAGGTGCCTCTAGGCCTGAAGGGCAGTAACTCTGCACAACTCGAAAGGTCTTTGTGCCCTGATGGAGAAACAGACACTGACCAACAGACAGACAGGCAGGCATTCAGAGAACACTGACCCTACCCCAGCCCCAAACGTGTTCATAAAGTTAACCAACAAATGTCTCACGATCATCAGTCCAGCATGGTCGAACGACGGTGGGATCTGTGTCCGTCAATGAGTTCATCGATGAATGGACAAAAGATTGGCCAGAGCAGAGCTGGTGATAATGGAGGGCCTCTGTGTTTGTGTGCAAATGACTCCTTCGATGATAGAACGCCAGCAGAACGCTAAGAATGGTACTTCCTGTAGTAAAGCTGTCTGAACACCGAAAACTGAGGAACGATCAATGACCCTTTCGGTAAAGCGGCGGTGTCTCGCCGGTCGTAAAGAAATGGCTCGGCAATACGAAGCTTCAGTCTGTATCCCATAGCAACCCGGGCGACTCCACTACCGGAGTGGTTAACAAGATCCACACTTTGATCGGCGATCTGGACAGTCCTTGTCGCTATGGAGGCTGACTCGGCAATTCGTTGGGAAAAGCCAATATTCAGGCTTGCCGTTAGTATAGTTAAGGATTCTAACAAGTCGCTTCAAGAAACAAATGAATTACGACAGGTGATTTACGGCCTTCATGTGCCAATGGTAAGGAATTGGGCAAAACTCGGGGAATCATGCAACCCAACACATATATATTACTAAATATGAATTACACAGTCGTATGAAAAACCAAGACCAAGTTAAACCGAATTTCGTCTCCATCGTCTCTGACTCACTTCTTTCCATTTAAAGTCATCTAAATTTCCGATCCGAACTAGACAAATGTCTTTTAACGGTTCGAGGTCAGAATGGAAATCCTTTCCAATGATGTCCGGCGTCCCCCCCCCCCCCCCCCCCCCCCCCATATCAGGTTACAATGAAGTCACTCTGAAGAGGACACTATGCACTACTGCTGAGGTACTTCGATGCTATCCAGTAGTGCTTGTCCTGGCTGCTGACAGGGTATATCTACTAAGCCTTGTGACGACTTACCGCTTTGGCGGCAGCTGGCAACTTCCAAGAGATGTTAAGTGAGCTTTGAGCTCATATGGGAAGATTGGATACCTTTGCTTGACCAACTCTGCAGGTATGTGTATCACTCGAGCCTGGAACGTTTGTTAACCACAAATGCTAGAAGCAAAAGGCATCTTATATTTATGACTGCTGACATCAGAGACGTGATGTCCTCGACAAAGATGCGATTGAGAAAGAAATAGATTTCATGTTTCTTGCTATGTTCATCTGTCTTTAACCTCATGTTACCTCAAATAACGTTTCATAAACCTTCTTCAAAATGTGTACCCGCTGGCTACTCGGTGCTCCTGCCGTGTTCAGGTGGGTGTCTTTGATGCATGTTGAGCTGTTCCGTAGTCGGGGACAGCCACTTCTTGCCTGTGTTTGGATCCTCTTCCTGCAGCCGGCATCAGGGTTGGGAAGTCTGAATAGTTCCTCCTGGTTGACATGGCCACCCCTTGCTTTGGTGCCATTACACATTGTGCTTCTCTTGTGAAGGATCTAAAACGAAGCAGAGCAACTTCCGCAGCGGTGTTTCGTTGTCTTAAAACCTGTTTGCTAGGCGAAATTCCCGTGGCCACATGGGCTGTGAACGGTTAGAGTTTTTCATGTCTACGGCAAAGCATTATGAGAGAGAGACCCTAATTCTCTCCTTCCGCAGTCTGATCCTTCCCTGACCTGAATCAGTCACCCATTAATGATGGGCGGACAGAGGACTGTTGTTGTTGTTGTTGTTGTTGTTGTTGTTGTTGTATTCGTTTTCTAAGCTGTGAAAATCTGACTGTACGAGTGGTTCTGTACCCTTCAAAGTTCGCTTAGAAAATTATTTCAAGCGTCAAAAAAATATTAATGACATTCGGAAAATGTAAATCTGTTAAAGGCAGACGGAAGAGTCACTGGGCATATTTCTCTCTCCGTAGGATACAGTGCTGAACTGGAACATGCTGTGCAACGTGTTTTTGCTCGTAGATACCCCATCCCCCCACCCCCCTTGTGAAACTTCCTGAGTCCACTGTTTCTTACTGTGTCCTCGGCGAACTTTGAGGGATTACAAAGTCGACTGTCAACTCCGCATGTTACCCTCTAACGTTTGATTGAGAGCCATTCATCTAATTTATTTCATTCAAAAATCAACTGTCGACTAAAACGGTAAGAATGACGCGTTCCTTTTGTAATTTTCGTCTGGTTTTAAGTGTGTCTGCAACGGTGCTATCAAGTATAAGCTCATTTTCAGCTGACTTGTATAAATCATCGTATGTACAGGAGAGGACAGCTCAGAGTTTGGATTCAATGCCGTCACACGTGCCGTCACATGTGAAAAGTGAACCGCACAAAATCGCAATCACACTGAAGTTTGTGAACGAGAGTGCGACAGGGTATGTCTTCTTTAAACGTCACAAATGGTACTCTCTTTTTTTTAAAGATGCATAAACAATATCGATGTTTTGATTAAAATTAGTCATGTATGAATGTGTCGTGGTACACACACTCTCGCATGCACATCTACTGTGTTCGCTCGCGAGCGCAAGCGCGTGTTTGTGTGTTTATGAGTGCCTACACGCGCGAACACCTATAATTACACATATACGCGCGCGCGCGCGCCCCACACACACACACACACACACACACACACACACCCGTTGTCCTAATAAAATGATCTAATCCATCCTATCGCTGTACAGTAGCGCCCACCGACTTATCTAATTGCCATCTAAAGTTAGCAGAAGCAGCTGTGCCACACAAAACCTTATTCCGGTTTGCCATCGTTGAATACAGATTGGTTATTGAAAAAAGCCTGATAAGAGTATATTTACAGGATTAATAACTTTGGAGAACCGGCGATGGAGCTGGCCGTTAACGTCACCGGCGGAAGAAAATCAAGATTTTCCAGTTTCAATGAAAAGGATCTTCTCCTACGTTAATTATATTGGTCTCTACGTGCTGCGATTAGGATCATAAAATCAATGTTCCAGCCAAAAAAGACATCAATGTTATGGTTTCTCTCCATGTCCCTGTATAAAATATTTTTTCATGTTATTAAGTGTTAGGGTATACCACAATGATACACGGAATAAAGAAAAATTGCACAAACAACTGTTCCGAATGAACATAGTAAAATGAACGTCAAAACATTTCTGCACAAACATGTAGCCATCCCGTTAACTAAACCTGAACATGAAATGATTTCAGTGACATGCCGCTGTTGTATAGCGGTCGGCTTTATGGACTTGCAGGCTATGAGATCGTGGGTTTGATTCCCACGAGAACGATTTGTTTGTAGAATTTTTCGCCGCCGCCAGTGCACCAGAGTATCGTGTGCTACAGGCTCAAGTGGGAAGACCAGAACCACGGTCAAGTTTCAATCAATCAATCAATATTTATTCCTTCCGCCCGTTTTGGGGTATGGAGGGAGGGTGAGTTTAAAGCAATAACAGGAAAAGGAAAACAAACAAGCCAAAATAAAACATAAATTGCTTGTCAATGCTGACACAGACCAACAAGTTACAACACTTGAGATAATCTAATATACTTTGACAATAGAAGCATTTGTTTCCACTCATCCACTCAATTCATGTCTTGCTGTGGGTTTCTCAAATTTCCTGATCAACCTTGCAGCTTCCTACATCTCTAGTGATTGGTTGATGCGTGTGTGTGTATGTGTGTGAGTGTGCGCGCGCGTGTGTATGCGTGCGTGCGTTCGTGTGTGTGTGTGTGTGTGTGTGTGTGTGTGTGTGTGTGTGTGTGCGCGCGCGCGCGCGCGCGCGTGTGTGTGTGTGTGTGTGTGTGTGTGTGTGGTGTTGTGTGGTGTGTGTGCGCGCGCGCGCGCGCGCGCGGGCGCGAGAGCGTGTGTGTGTGCGCACAGACAAACATCCCATTAAAGGAAGCACAGAGTACAGCCCCGTCATGTAGTCTCTGACCAGACCGGAGTCCCATTGCATCATTCATCATCATATATCATATCATCATCATCATCATCATTCTCACTGATGATCATTATGAGAAATGGTTCAGGGGGTATCGTCTATGGATTATTGTCAGCTACACCGTCAGCTTACCAAAGGCTGTCAGGTGACGATACAGATTATGCTATATTGGCGGCAGTCTAATATATTTTCCGATTTGTGGAGACACCACATATTCGGGGAACTGCTTTTTTTTTTCCAGGGCGAGCGCCTTGCTCAAGACAATTCGTAATTGTTTCAAATGTGCGATTTCTTTTTTTTTTTTTTTCAGTTGTAGTCTGTAGCGCCAATTTGTATATGACGAGTATGAACAACAAAAATCGTGAGAACGATAACATGCGATCACGATTCTACGCACGATTTTTCACCATTTAGAGCACAAGTCCAAGTGAAACAGACGGCAGCAAAGAGCGTGATAGGTATACAAATGTAACAATTTTCTTCAGACGTCACACATGTAAGACATTACCACCAAAAAAAAAAAAAAAAAAAAAAAAAAAGAAATAATACCACCCAGACAGCTGCCTGTTCCGTCTGCACATAATATCAGACTGCTGCTGCTTTTGGAATGCATTCACCGTGCACACGTGCAACCAAATGGCAGAAGCACCAAACAAAAGATGTACGTGTACCAAGTAAGTGGGATACCACAGCATTAAGTAATGAGCATGTAACTGCTGCATACAACGGAAGAAGTTGCCTCCCATGTTTGCACCACAAAAAAAAAAAAAAAAAAAAAAGGAGACAAACAGACTTCGGCATTCCTGAAAACGTTCTACGACTGACGGATGTCTGGGGAACATTTTCCTGCAGTGTTTTATTACCGTTATTTGTAACGTCTGAGGAAGAAAATGCATATTGTCTGTTTCGTATTTTGTCTATCAAGTATGCCTTACGGTGCACATTATTTCAGCATTTATTTGTATTTTGGCTTCCTTTTTTTAACCTGTTTATCAGCAGCTTCAGACCAGGTCAGCTGGCGGTCCACCATCAAGGCCGGCATCAAGCAAGCAGAGCAGAGGAGAGAGACCCAGTGGGAAGAACGGAGGCGCCGCAGACGGCAAAGAACTGCGTCGGCACCCACAGACACTGATGACCAAGACTTCACCTGCAGCAACAGCAAGAGAGTCTGCCACTCGAGGATTGGGCTCTTCAGCCACAGCAGGCGCTGCAACTCAGCTGACTGATCCATGGCGCGACACCATTGTCTCTCGAGACAGACGGATGCCATATTATCATTACCATCTTCCTGCCCCACCCAAGACTTCTTTTCATACCGGCCAACACTGAGGTGACCTGAGTTTGTTTATGTTTGCCGGTGTGTTCTGTGTCACAGTGCTCATAACCCAAAAGGGAATGCTGATCAAATAAATGTTTATATGTATTAATAGATTCCTTGTGGCGTTGATGTGCACACGGAATATACGGGCAAGTTTGGAACTCTCTTTCATTCGTTCTCCTGCTGGCAGCCATCTGTGGGATGGTGTTTTGTACATTTTCATTTGTCGAAAATTCAGTTGTATCGTGTTTCAAATAAGCGTTACTTGACACTGTTGTGTCTGTTCATTCCCCTTTGGCTTGTTCACTCTCAGTGTTAAGGTCGTTTCCTTACCTGTTGTTTTCACCTCTTGTCTGTCTGTGTGCTAGAAAAATGGGCACCACTAACAGCAATACTGTACAGTTGTAAGCATGTAATCGTTTTATCACGGCAGCAAACTTACATTCGCTGTTTTCTGATTCCATTTAATGTGAAGATTCATAGATATTGTATTTATTGTTATTTTGGTTTTCCAGGTAAAGGGTTCTTTTCCCGTGTGGTTGGGTTGGCTTTCATAAAGCTACATTTTGAAACTGGGTTTACGAGAACGGCAAATGGACAAGTACAAAATTATGAAAAGTAAGAAGGAATTATGATCTCAAGACCTTAAAATAATAATAATGATAATGAAAATAATAATAATAATAACAATAATAAAAACACTGGTCGTGTCTGCATCGAGGTGAATCCCTGTGCTTAAGAAGCGAGGTGATCACAAACGAAGTGAAACTGACTTCTCGGACTCAATACTTTACATCTAATCTGCAATTTCTCTGCCATTGGTGGATGCTTACTGCAGCGTAAGGTAAGGTAAGGTAATGTTGCTTATAGCCCAGCCGACCGCGAAGGGCCATATCAGCGTTAACGCTGTTTCAGTCATAGGAAACGGTAAGAACAAAGCAAAAACAACAAGATGCGAAGCATATAAACGTACTCCCAGTTTTCCAAACCGCTTATAAATCGGCCAAGTGCTTTGTGAGATAAGAAATAAAGGCAAAATAACGGTTTTAACGGTTATTTAACCGATGTACACTTTTGAAACTGGTATTTTAGTCCTCACTGGGCTAAAGCCTGTGTACATACCAAATTTCATCCAAATCGGACAATATGTCAAGAATAACGGTTTTTAACGGTCAGATTTTGAAACACTACATGGAAGTGCCATTTGTGTGTGATAACCTTTCTATATACAAAATTTCATTAAAACCCACCAATATATAAAAATAACGGCAAAATAGCGGTTTAACGGTTACATAACCGAATACACTTTTGAAACCGGTATTTTAGTCCTCACTGGGCTAAAGCCTGTGTACATATCAAATTTCATCCAAATCGGACAATATGTCAAGAATAACGGTTTTTAACGGTCAAATTTTGAAACACTATATAGAAGTGCCATTTGTGTGTGATAACCTTTCTATATACCAAATTTCATTAAAATCCACCTATATATAAGAAATAACGGCAGAATAACGGTTTTTAACGGTTGTTTAATCCATTTTCAGCATTACATCACTTACATATGGACAGAGGCTCCGATCTGTCACAAGATCATCCAAACCGGTTATAAATTGGCCAAGTACTTTCTGAGATATTCCATAAAGAAGAAAAACCGTTACAGGCCGTTACAGCCGTTAGTAACGGCTATAGCGGTAAACTAAAACATCGGGCATCATCCGTGGCCCATAATGAACATACCTACAAGTTTTCAGAAAGACCGGCCCAGTAGTTTTGTCTGGAGCGAGTGGAACACATTTTGACCACGGACACACAGACACACAGACAGACAGACACACACACAGACAGCATTTCTTCATTCCCATTCTAAAGTACTCCCTGTTCTATAAGAACTGGGAGTACAAAAACAAAACAAAACAAAAAAAAGGAATGGGCAAATTGTGTAACACACTCGCACATCAAGTATTGCGTTTCCATATCATAAGCATAAACGGTAGCGAGGCTTACTAAAAAAAAAAACAATTACTCTGCAATAAACTCACAGAGATCCCCCACTTCACTGCCATAATGTCACACGTTGTTGTTGTTTCCTCTTACTGATATTTCAACACCTCAGTAGAATGCCCGTTTTCACTTAAACCGCACCTTCCATGACAAAGACTGTAGCTGAGATGGTAAGCATGTATCTCGCACCCTTCTTTTGCATGTTCGTGTACGAGTACGACAGGCCTTGGGGGGGGGGGGGGGTGTGAGGGGGGGGGGGGGTCTGGACCAAGTGAGGAGCAGTAGGTAACGGCGGACGTGATGCTGCTCCCCTTTAGTCTGTTTTTTCCTGGCTTTACGATAGGCAGAGTCGATAACTACGAGCTATCATAGCTGTCACTTATCTACCGGAGAGTATGAACGGAGCACGGAATAACTACCCATCACAAGACGTTATTGTTTTATGGCGCGCAGGGGAAGACAGAATGACGGTACACTGTTGAAAAAGATTTTCTTCGTGACACCTCGCCCTGACAGACAATGTGCGTCTTGTTCGCCTTCTGCTCTGAAGATCAGACAGGTTCTAAATGAAACGAAGCTGAATCAGGGAGTAGGTGATCTGAAGGTGACGTGTGTGTGCCTGTGCGCAAACGTGCGCGCGCGCGCGGTGTGTGTGTATGTGTGTGTGTGTGTGTGTGTGTGTGTGTGGAGGAGAGAGAGAGAGAGAGAGAGAGAGAGAGAGAGAGAGAGAGAGAGTTTTGTGTGTGTGCGCGCGCGCGCGCGGTTTGTGTATGTGTAAGACTACTTGCTTCTTGTGTGCGTGTGTGTGTGTGTGTGAGCACGCGGTAAGCACGCGCGGCTCTACTGGCAATAAGCGCGCACCTAAATATAGATACACTCTACATTCACTTCACGTGAATTATGTATATTCTCTCGGTGTTCACCATGAACTGTTTCCGTGCCCTCTTGCAAGTATGCACGCCAGCTCACAAACGACCAGACGGGCACTCATCGTGTTTGTTAGCCCTTCAAAGACGGTTTGATCTCACTGGGCTGGAGAGGGGTGGGGAGGGGATACGGGCTTCAGAGTGAATTATATCCCCACCTTCTGGACATTCTGTGCTATTTCTTTCCTGTCTTGTCTTTCTGATGATGATGATTATGATGATGATGATGATGATGATGTGTGTGTGTGTGTGTGTGGGGGGGGGGGGGGGGGGTCTACTGTTGCCCACTGTTTTTCCGCTTTGTTGCCCATTCACCGGTCTTTATGCTAGACAGTGTAAACATTCTTATTTCTTGTCACAATGTAGTGACATGTAGGCCTGCACGTTGCACTCTGGACAAACAGCATTGACAAAGATGCTGAGGAGAGAGGATAAGTATCTATCTGGCTTTGTTTTTCCCACTCTTCGCCGGTGTCGGGAGTCCCGTTCACGCACACTGGTCACTAACCACTCCCGGGCACCACAGTGAGTCACTGCATGCCACAAGGGATCCGTTCAGTTGACTGGGCTGCCCTCTAGGGTAACCACACACGCCAGCTTGTTCTTTATCCGCTGTTCAGCGAGGTCGTCCCAAAGCCTGAACGCACACTCTACCCGGCGAAAACCACCATGTGCGTGCTTCAAACTTGACAGTGTGACGTCATCAGCGGCAAAGTGGGGCGAACAGGAAGCACACACAGAGCCAGACAGATCAACAGGACGGGGCAAATGCCTTCGATATGCACGATGGAATTCCAACTAGCGAAAGACAAAGATACTATCATCCTAATTTCTATGTTTCTGGTAGCGAGAACAACCACTGGAACGGATATTCTGTCCATTCCGCACTTGCCAATATCTTAGCCCCTCCCCCTTCCCTTTTTTTTATATTTCTCATGTATAACTGAAATTAGTTTCTAACTAATGCTTGAACGATTTTCATCTGATTGAGATGAACTAAGTAGAATGGTTGGCACAGTCAGCAAGATCAAGATTGATTCGCGCTAAGAATGTCGATGTCTAATATCAATATGTCGTAAATTATGGTATATACAGAGTGCAAGTCTGTCTTTTTCCGCAATGACGTTTTTGTTTGTTTGTTTGTTTGTTTTATTTCAAAGATACTTTTCTTCGCTTCTATCGTTTTCCCCGATGACAAGAGATTTTCTTACAATTTTCTTCACGTCTGTCTCTACCTCCCCTCCCCCCCCCCCTTCCCCAATGACAGGAGAATTTTCTTCACGTCTATTTTTCTTCAAAGACAAGAATTTTCCTCATAGTTTCCTTCATGTCTATCTTTTTCCCAACGCTAATTTCCTCCTATTCTTCATGTCTGTTTCTCTTTTAACAGTGTCGGGAGGTTTTTCTTCATACTTTTCTTCACGTCTACCTTCACCCCTACCCGACAAGAGAGTTTTCTCATACCTTGCTTCATGTCTATCTTCCCAGTAACAAGAATTTTTCCTCAAAGTTTCCTTCTCGTCTTTTTCTGATTTTTGTCCTTGCACATTTCTTCTCGTCGTTTTTCCTAATGACAACATAATTTATTTTTTGTTAATATATATTTTGCTTCACGTGCTGACGGCCCTGGAGTGTCCTTTGCCGTCGGCTGGGCGACAATGGGACTGAAACGCACCTTTGCCGTCGGCTGGGCGACAATAGGACTGAACACGAATCCAAGTAGGCCATCATTGCCCTTCCGGTTTGTGATGCAAGTGGTGAGAGTTATGCCCCATTAGCACGAATCTCCTGAGGCCAGGTTGTTCACAGACTAACATCTGTACGGGGATTATGTTCCTCCTGAAGCGTCCTTATGCAGTAATGAAGGGAACCTGGTTAAGGAAACCGGACGACTCTTCATACTCCGGGAAACATGGCCCTAACCAAACCCCTAACCCCAAATCCTGATCTATTCTATACCGTAGACCCGAGTCTTGATTTAAACCTACTTGTGTAAAATGTAAGAAAAAAAAAAGAACAAACGTTTGAAAAATTACAAAAAAAAACACACAACCATTTTCAGTAAACTGTGGTTGAGTGTGACAGCAGTGGAGTTGTCTTTTCCTGCCTGCATCAATACAGAACAGAGGACGTCCACTTTTGCTCCTTAGTGTACTTGGTCAGTCCTCCTGGAGTTGCACGTTACCAATTTCTCCTGAACCATCGTATGCTTAGAACTACCTAAGCTGAAATGCGCAACAGAAGAGGTGGGGCGTGGATGGCTGTGGTTGGGTTGAAGAGGTGTGGCGTGGGTGGTTGTGGTTGGGTTGAAGAGGTGGGGCGTGGGTGGCTGTGGTTGGGTTGAAGAGGTGGGGCGTGTGTGGTTGTGGTTGGGTTTCGTGCGTAGTGGAAAGTAGTGCTGCCTGAACGCAGCTCGGCAGGTAGGGCACACCCCGGCTCAGATCACAGCCGACAAGGCAATGTCATTTGCGACCTGTCAGCCAGCAGCACGCTGTGATTTGTGCTGATACCCCACCAATGCAGCACCAAATAGCGGAGAGCTTTATGTGTCTCGATCACCCTTCTCGTCCTCCTCTGCTCGCCCCCCCCCCCCCCCCCCCCCTCTCTCTCTCTCTCTCTTATGCACCACCTTGCAACAACAGATGCATGCAAAATTTACAATAAGCGAGGGTTCACTCACCCAACCCACTTTTTTTCCTCCCTCTCTGTCTCTCTCTTGCATGCACATATGCACACGCATGCGCGCGTGTGCATTCTTTCGCGCGTTTACTGCTTCGATGCACTGGCCCTTCCATTAAACTAAGTGCCATTAGACCCCACGGCAAATTAATTCAAATGCCATCCTTTCGGATAGCAGTGCTTGCACTCTCCCCCCCCCCCCCCCCTCTCTATTGTGCTTGACCGCTCTCCTCCCGCCCACCACCACCCCCGTCCCATCTTCTCTCCCCCCCCCCCCCCCCACGTGTCTCTCTCTGAAATGAAAATGGCTCTTACAGAGAAAGAAACCCCCATGGATTTTCACGTCAGCAAACTTCATCCGGAACATTCTACCAATTCGGAGAACTCTTCCACATTCCCTGTCCGCCTCCACCCTTTCTCCCGACTGGTCCTTAAGAGAGTCCTGGTCTTTCAGACTGTTTGGGGCACAGCTGTTCGCAAACTATTCACTTCGCGCGGGATTTGACAGTGACGTGGACTCAGACAGAAGGAATGGCCAGAGTTTTGTGCTTACATCCAACACACATTTGGGGCGAAAGTGTTCATTTGCACACCCACATGCGTGAATGCGAACACACACACACGCACATGCGTGCACGTGCTTACACTCACACAGTCGCTCTCTTTCTCTCTCTCCCCCTCCCTCCCCTCTGCCTCTCTCTCAAAACGTTTTCTTTATGCTAAAACTCCAGTTCAATATTTTTTTTCAATTCTGTTGGAATTTTCTTCACTAACACAAATATGATGTTGACAGAAATGTCGAATTAAAGATTAAAAGGTCAACGTCCCATTGCCTAGTGGCAGTACAAACAACGAACTTTTACAGATTCATTGTTCATGTCATGAGCCCATATGATAAAAGAGACGACCTATCCCTGTCATTCCACAGCCTTGACCTTCCCTGAACTGAATCAGGTACCCATTTACCGCGAGGTGGACACACAGGGTTTTCAAACCGTAAATAACCGATGAATGGTTTGAACTCAGGACTCTCGGCTCCATGTTGGTTCACTTGTTCAGCACCACCCCGTTTCCTAAATTACATTCACGTCTAGTCCTTCTGTAGTTTCTATTGACATCATGTCTAGTCCTTCTGTAGTTTCTATTGACATCATGTCTAGTCCTTCTGTAGTTTCTATTGACATCATGTCTTGATTTAAACCTACTTGTGTAAAATGTAAGAAAAAAAAAGAACAAACGTTTGAAAAATTACAAAAAAAAACACACCATTTTCAGTAAACTGTGGTTGAGTGTGACAGCAGTGGAGTTGGCTTTTCCTGCCTGCATCAATACAGAACAGAGGACGTCCACTTTTGCTCCTTAGTGTACTTGGTCAGTCCTCCTGGAGTTGCACGTTACCAATTTCTCCTGAACCATCGTATGCTTAGAACTACCTAAGCTGAAATGCGCAGACAGAAGAAGAGGTGGGGCGTGGATGGCTGTGGTTGGGTTGAAGAGGTGGGGCGTGGGTGGTTGTGGTTGGGTTGAAGAGGTGGGGCGTGGGTGGCTGTGGTTGGGTTGAAGAGGTGGGGCGTGTGTGGTTGTGGTTGGGTTTCGTGCGGTACATGTAATGGGAAAAGTAGTGGAAAGTAGTGCTGCCTGAACGCAGCTCGGCAGGTAGGGCACACCCCGGCTCAGATCACAGCCGACAAGGCAATGTCATTTGCGACCTGTCAGCCAGCAGCACGCTGTGATTTGTGCTGATACCCCACCAATGCAGCACCAAATAGCGGAGAGCTTTATGTGTCTCGATCACCCTCCTCGTCCTCCTCTGCTCGCCCCCCCCCCCCCCACACTCTCTCTCTCTCTTATGCACCACCTTGCAACAACAGATGCATGCAAAATTTACAATAAGCGAGGGTTCACTCACCCAACCCACTTTTTTTCCTCCCTCTCTGTCTCTCTCTTGCATGCACATATGCACACGCATGCGCGCGTGTGCATTCTTTCGCGCGTTTACTGCTTCGATGCACTGGCCCTTCCATTAAACTAAGTGCCATTAGACCCCACGGCAAATTAATTCAAATGCCATCCTTTCGGATAGCAGTGCTTGCACTCTCTCTCTCTCTCCCCCCCCCCCTCTCTATTGTGCTTGACCGCTCTCTCCCGCCCACCACCACCCCCGTCCCATCTACTCTTCCCCCCCCCCCCCCCCCCCCCCACGTGTCTCTCTCTGAAATGAAAATGGCTCTTACAGAGAAAGAAACCCCCATGGATTTTCACGTCAGCAAACTTCATCCGGAACATTCTACCAATTCGGAGAACTCTTCCACATTCCCTGTCCGCCTCCACCCTTTCTCCCGACTGGTCCTTAAGAGAGTCCTGGTCTTTCAGACTGTTTGGGGCACAGCTGTTCGCAAACTATTCACTTCGCGCGGGATTTGACAGTGACGTGGACTCAGACAGAAGGAATGGCCAGAGTTTTGTGCTTACATCCAACACACATTTGGGGCGAAAGTGTTCATTTGCACACCCACATGCGTGAATGCGAACACACACACGCACATGCGTGCACGTGCTTACACTCACACAGTCGCTCTCTTTCTCTCTCTCTCCCCCCTCCCTCCCCTCTGCCTCTCTCTCAAAACGTTTTCTTTATGCTAAAACTCCAGTTCAATATTTTTTTTCAATTCTGTTGGAATTTTCTTCACTAACACAAATATGATGTTGACAGAAATGTCGAATTAAAGATTAAAAGGTCAACGTCCCATTGCCTAGTGGCAGTACAAACAACGAACTTTTACAGATTCATTGTTCATGTCATGAGCCCATATGATAAAAGAGACGACCTATCCCTGTCATTCCACAGCCTTGACCTTCCCTGAACTGAATCAGGTACCCATTTACCGCGAGGTGGACACACATGGTTTTCAAACCGTAAATAACCGATGAATGGTTTGAACTCAGGACTCTCGGCTCCATGTTGGTTCACTTGTTCAGCACCACCCCGTTTCCTAAATTACATTCATGTCTAGTCCTTCTGTAGCTTCTATTGACATCATGTCTAGTCCTTCTGTAGTTTCTATTGACATCATGTCTAGTCCTTCTGTAGTTTCTATTGACATCATGTCTTGATTTAAACCTACTTGTGTAAAATGTAAGAAAAAAAAAGAACAAACGTTTGAAAAATTACAAAAAAAAACACACCATTTTCAGTAAACTGTGGTTGAGTGTGACAGCAGTGGAGTTGTCTTTTCCTGCCTGCATCAATACAGAACAGAGGACGTCCACTTTTGCTCCTTAGTGTACTTTGTCAGTCCTCCTGGAGTTGCACGTTACCAATTTCTCCTGAACCATCGTATGCTTAGAACTACCTAAGCTGAAATGCGCAGACAGAAGAAGAGGTGGGCGTGGATGGCTGTGGTTGGGTTGAAGAGGTGGGGCGTGGGTGGTTGTGGTTGGGTTGAAGAGGTGGGGCGTGGGTGGCTGTGGTTGGGTTGAAGAGGTGGGCGTGTGTGGTTGTGGTTGGGTTTCGTGCGGTACATGTAATGGGAAAAGTAGTGGAAGTAGTGCTGCCTGAACGCAGCTCGGCAGGTAGGGCACACCCCGGCTCAGATCACAGCCGACAAGGCAATGTCATTTGCGACCTGTCAGCCAGCAGCACGCTGTGATTTGTGCCGATACCCCACCAATGCAGCACCAAATAGCGGAGAGCTTTATGTGTCTCGATCACCCTTCTCGTCCTCCTCTGCTCGCCCCCCCCCCCCCCCCACTTTCTCTCTCTCTCTCTCTCTCTCTTCTCTCTCTCTCTTATGCACCACCTTGCAACAACAGAGGCATGCAAAATTTACAATAAGCGAGGGTTCACTCACCCAACCCACTTTTTTTCCTCCCTCTCTGTCTCTCTCTTGCATGCATATATGCACACGCATGCGCGCGTGTGCATTCTTTCGCGCGTTTACTGCTTCGATGCACTGCCCTTCCATTAAACTAAGTGCCATTAGACCCCACGGCAAATTAATTCAAATGCCATCCTTTCGGATAGCAGTGCTTGCACTCTCCCCCCCCCCCCACCCTTCCTCTCTATTGTGCTTGACCGCTCTCTCCCGCCCACCACCACCCCCGCCCCATCTTCTCTTACCCCCTCTCTCCCCCCCCCCCCCCCCCCCACTGTCTCTCTCTGAAATGAAAATGGCTCTTACAGAGAAAGAAACCCCCATGGATTTTCACGTCAGCAAACTTCATCCGGAACATTCTACCAATTCGGAGAACTCTTCCACATTCCCTGTCCGCCTCCACCCTTTCTCCCGACTGGTCCTTAGAGTCCTGGTCTTTCAGACTGTTTGGGGCACAGCTGTTCGCAAACTATTCACTTCGCGCGGGATTTGACAGTGACGTGGACTCAGACAGAAGGAACGGCCAGAGTTTTGTGCTTACATCCAACACACATTTGGGGCGAAAGTGTTCATTTGCACACCCACATGCGTGAATGCGAACACACACACGCACATGCGTGCACGTGCTTACACTCACACAGTCGCTCTCTTTCTCTCTCTCCCCCTCCCTCCCCTCTGCCTCTCTCTCAAAACGTTTTCTTTATGCTAAAACTCCAGTTCAATATTTTTTTTCAATTCTGTTGGAATTTTCTTCACTAACACAAATATGATGTTGACAGAAATGTCGAATTAAAGATTAAAAGGTCAACGTCCCATTGCCTAGTGGCAGTACAAACAACGAACTTTTACAGATTCATTGTTCATGTCATGAGCCCATATGATAAAAGAGACGACCTATCCCTGTCATGCCTTGACCTTCCCTGAACTGAATCAGGTACCCATTTACCGCGAGGTGGACACACAGGGTTTTCAAACCGTAAATAACCGTTGAATGGTTTGAACTCAGGACTCTCGGCTCCATGTTGGTTCACTTGTTCAGCACCACCCCGTTTCCTAAATTACATTCATGTCTAGTCCTTCTGTAGTTTCTATTGACATCATGTCTAGTCCTTCTGTAGTTTCTATTGACATCATGTCTAGTCCTTCTGTAGCTTCTATTGACATCATGTCTAGTCCTTCCGTAGCTTCTATTGACATCATGTCTAGTCCTTCTGTAGCTTCTATTGACATCATGTCTAGTCCTTCTGTAGCTTCTATTGACATCATGTCTAGTCCTGTAGCTTCTATTGACATCATGTCTAGTCCTTCTGTAGTTTCTATTGACATCATGTCTAGTCCTGTAGTTTCTATTGACATTCTCATGTCTTTGTTTTACTTGGTTAATCTACTGGTGAACTTGCTCAATATATGATTTTGAGCAAACTCCAATTCTGTTTTATAAGGTACCTTACCTGCACCAACGAAAGTACTATTTTTCAAATAAGACATTTGATTTATTGAGCTTGCTTTTTCAGTAGAAATGATTTTGGTTCGATCTCTTTGCATCATGGGATTGTTCATAATGAACACGCCGGACATCCTTCAGAAACTTTCCAAACGTAGTTGAACTTTCTAGTTACTTTATCAACAACTTGAATCTGAAATGTATCGGGGAAAGAACTATCAATGTAGCTCTCTTCACTTCGGATACAAAGAATACTTTTGGTCGAACATGGATATTAAGACTATAGTGTTCAATGCTTGTGTTTCGGCAAGGATATGTGGTGTGTGTGTGGTGTGTGTGTGTGTGTGTGAGTGTGAGTGTTAGTGTTAGTGTGTGTGTGTGTGTGTGTGTGTGTGTGTGTGTGTGTGTGTGTGTGTGTGTGTGCGTGTACGTGCGTGTGTGTGTGTGTGTGTTTTTTTTTTTAAACAATATTTTGTGTCCTGCGCAACAGATTCCTAATTATTTTCTCTTCCAGGCTCAATTCCAAAGTCAACACCATGACACCCAAGCAAAGAACACACGAAATCTGTTAAAACCGTATTAAGAAGAACTTCAATGCCAGTCGGCATCCACACAACAAGCCTGAGGCTTAAGCCAAAAATCCCTATGTCCATGTTTTGTAAATATCCACTCTCATTTTTACAGCGTGTTGAATGCCAACGCACTCAACCATGAACAAATCATGAGTTGTAGTTTTTAAGCATGCGCCAGAGTTACTGAGAAAATTTTGCGATTGCACAATCATATTTATATGCACATATGTATTTGACTGGCTAGCACACGCTCGCTTGCTCTCTCTCTCTCTCTCTCTGTATGTATGCTTGTGTGTGTGTGTGTGTGTGTGTGTGTGTGTGTGTGTGTGTGTGTGTGTGTGTGTGTGTGTGTGTGCGTGCGTGTGTGGTTTGCGCGCGCGCAATTGTAAGTGCGAGCGAAATTGTATGTGCGAGCTGTGCGAGTCTGGGAGAGTGCTACATACGGGTGTGATTTTGTATGTATCTTTCGGTATACTCAATTTACGATTATACAGTTGGTGTGAACAAGTTTTGTAAATGATCGTGATCAGTAGAAATGTTACAGCGTCAGTGTGTGTGATTTCATTTTTGTTTCTTGACCTCATTGCAGATAGGTCGGTGGCCTTTGCAATTAAAATTTTCCGAGTTCCGAGTTCTCTCTCTCTCTCTTGCACATATGCACACAAACGCACGCATGTGCATTCCTTTGCACGTTCACTGCTTCAAAATGTTGGCGATTCCATTAAAAACCTAGTGCCATTAGATCCCACGGCAAATTAATCGAAATGCCATCCATTTGCATGGCAGTGCTTCCTTTCGCTCTCTTTTTCTATCTGCTCCCTCTCTAAAGTGCTTGACCGCTCTCTCCCTCCCTTCACCACCACCCGCCCCATCTTCCCTCTCTCTCTCTCTCTCTCTCTCTTGTTTTTGAGGGGAGAAGAGCTCTTATGGAAAAGAAAACCCCAGGGATTTTCACGTCAGCAAACTTCATCCGGAACATTCTACCAATTCGGAGAACTTCCACATTCCCTGTCCGCCTCCACCCTTTCTCCCGACTGGTCCTTAAGAGAGTCCTGGTCTTTCAGACTGTTTGGGGCACAGCTGTTCGCAAACCATTCACTTCGTGCGGGATTTGACAGTGACATGGACTCAGACAGAAGGAACGGCCGGAGTTTTGTGCTTACATCCAACACACATTTTAGGCTAAAGTGTTCACTTGCACACCCACCCACGCGAATGCCAACACACACACACACACACACACACACACACACACACACTCTCTCTCTCTCTCTCTCTCTCTCTCTCTCTCTCTCTCTCTCTCACAGTTTTCTCTTGGATTTAGTTCAATAATATATATTTTTTAATTCCACTGATATTTTCTTCATTAACATACACGCCTGATTTGACAGAAATGTCGAATAAAATGAAAATTAAAAGTCCCATTGCCTAGTGGCAGAACAAACAATGAACTCCCACAGATTCACTGCATCTACAGCCCAGCATTATAAAAGAGACGACCCATCCGTCTCATTCCACAGCCTTCACCTTCTCTGAACTGAATCAGGTACCCTTTTACTACAACGGGGACAGACATGGTTTTCAAACCTTATATATCAAACCCCACGAATGGCTCGAACTCGGGACTCTCGGCTTCATACTCGAATGCTCTAACCATGTTGGTGTACCTGTTCAGCACCCGTTCCCTAAATTACGTTCATGTCTGATCCTTCTGTGGTTTCTGTTGACATTCTGGTGTCTATTTTGTTTGGTTAATCTACTGATTAACTTGCTCAATGTATTAGTTTGAGCAAACTCCAGTTCCCTTTTATAATGTACCTTATCTGCACCAACGGAAGTAATATTTTTCAAATAAGACATTTGATTTATTGAGCTCGCTTTTTCAGTGGAAATGATTTTGGTTCGATCTCTTTGCATCGTGGGATTATTTACAAAAAATGAGCACACCGGGTGTCTTTCAGGAACTTTCCAAACGCAGTTAAGCTTGCTTGTTACTTATCGTTAACGCGTAGATCTGAAATATATCAGAGAAAGAGCTATCGACAGAGCCCTCTTCACTTTATATCCAAACAATACTTTTGGTCGAACAGGGATATTAAAACTTCAGCATTCAATGCCTCCGTTTCGGCAAGATTTTCTTGTTGTAAACAATATTTGTGTTCCTGCGCAACTGCTTCCCCCGTTACTTTCTCTTCCAGGTTCAACTCCACCGTCAATAACACGACAACCAAGCAAAGAAAACACGAGATCTGTTAAAGCTGATTTCGGAAGAGCTTCAATGCCAGTCGGCATCCACACATCAAGCTTGAGGCTTAAGCCAAAAATCACGATGTCTACTTTTGCAAGTGTCCATTCTGATTAGTAAGGCGCGCTGAATGCCAACGCACTCAAGCATGACCAATTCGTGGGTTTGTTTTCAACCATGCAAAAGTGTACTGAGGAAACTTGGAATACACCTGCGTATTTGACTGGCTCGCACGCTCTGCCTGCCTGCCTGCCCCCCCCCCCCCCCCCCCCCCCCCCCCCTCCTCTCTCTCTCTCTCTCTCACACACACACACACTAATTACGTATATACATACATACATTCATACAAACACACACACACATACACACACACACACGCTTACACACATGCATGCATGTTGTATAACAGCATGCATACGTAATACATATACATACGCACTCAAGCACGCATGTTTTAATCCTAACTTTTGCTCATTTCCTTTTTCTTTTTTTTTTTCCAGTTTATCCGGTCGAAACCACCGAAAAGAAAAGACGATGCGCATCGGCCACAAAAGAGCACTTCAGATCCTGTTCTGCTGAAATGAGGACTGGTCCAGGAGGGGGAAGGGGAGTTGGGGGGGGGGGGGGGGGGGCGCCAGAAGAAACGAGGGCCGTACACAAACTCTTGACTCACTAGGCCCACAATCATTTTCACTTGTGTGCCTTTAGCGTATATTACTGTGTGTGTGTGTGTGTGTGTGTGTGTGTGTGTGTGTGTGTGTGTGTGTGTGTGTGTGTGTGTTTTCGCAAATCTTCATAAGGAACATCATTCTCGGCTCCTATGGTAACATCCCTTAGCTTACCCAAGGCATCACACACACACACACACACACACACTCGCGTGCATACACACACACACACACACACACACACGCACGCACGCACGCACGCACGCACACACACATGCACGCACTCACGCACGCCCTCCTCTCATAACCCCAAGTTAACCCTCCATCCCCCTTCAGGTAAACCCTCCTGCCCCCAAAATCCCCCTTTGGTTAATACCCATGGTCGGTATCTCCTCGCCCCCACCTCCTCTTGCAAGGATACCCCTCCCTCCCCCGGCCCCCATCCCCTGGTTGATGACCCACCTGTCCGGTTAATTCCGTAAAAGCCATCGGCCGTCAATACAAGCAGCATCAGCTGCCTCGATGTAGAAGACGATAGAAAATGTCGGAAGACCAAGGCCAGGATTTAAACCACAGTGCCAAGGACATCCACGCTGTTGGTTCGGATGAGGAATTTACACAGGCCCTCGATGCCAGGCGCCTGAAACTCAACCTGCCACGAGCAAACGAAACTGAAGATTGGGAGAAACTGGATGCAAAAATCGTCCAAAGACTCGATGCACTGATAGGGAAAAGCACCCTGGAACACAAACTAGCCACATATGGGGACATTGTGTATGCCACATGTAGAGACGCCTATGGAGCAAAACTACCCAAAGAGAAAACACCTCCAAAGAAATCCAGACGCCAAGAAAAGATGGACAAGATCAGGGTCCAAAAGAAAAACCTCAAGATGCAAATGAAGACCGCACTGCCAGCTGAAAAACAAGGCTTGGAAAAACTGTGGAAAGACCTGAAAGAAAAACACAGTGCCCTCAGCAAAGCGGAATCTGCGAGGAAGAGGAAGAGCAAAAAGAAGAAGACACAAGAGCGCTTCTTCAGAGACCCCTTCCAGTTTGCCAGAACACTGTTTGAGCAGCCAAAATCTGGGACCCTAAGTGTGGACAAAGGAGTTCTTGAGCAGCATCTGAGGAAAACATACTCTGACCCACAGAGCAAAGCACCACTCGACATTCAAGGTCTGGTGTGGCCAACCAACCCTGAGGAACAGTTCAATGGCAAGCCTCCAACGTTGGCAGAAATCAAGAAGGTGGTCGACAAAGCCAGAGCCAAATCATCACCAGGGCCAAACGGAATACCTTACCAGCTTTACAAGAAATGTCCCAAGGTGCTGGAGTGGCTCCACAGGCTGCTGCGATCGGCTTGGAGAAACCAGAAGATCAGCGGCCAGTGGATGACGGCAGATGGTGTGTACATCCCCAAAGAGCAAAACTCAAGTGACATTAGCCAGTTCAGGCCAATATCACTACTGAACGTCGAAGGGAAAATCTTCTTCTCTGTCATGGCAGCAAGGCTGACCAAGTACCTGATGGAAAACAAGTACTTGGATGTGTCAGTCCAGAAAGGTGGCATCCCAGGCGTGGCTGGCTGTGTAGAACACGCCACAATGATCTGGGACGCAATCCAAAAAGCAAAAACAGAAAAGAGAGACCTGGACGTAGTGTGGCTTGATCTGGCAAACGCATATGGATCTGTGCCCCATGAGATGATACAGTTGGCTCTTGAGATGTACCATGTGCCAAAGAACATCCGCGACATGCTCAAGAAGTACTTCAATGGCTTCTCAATGCGGTTCTCTACCAAGGAGTACACAACAGACTGGATCAACTTGGAAGTGGGTATTGCAATGGGCTGTGCAATTTCCCCAATACTGTTCGTGCTGGCAATGGAACTCATCTTGAAAGCAGCAACAAACAACGCGAGACAAACAGACCTTGGCGATGGATACAAGATGCCTCCTCTCAAGGCCTTCATGGATGACACTACAGTGATTTCATCCAGAGAAGACGAGACACGTCATGTGCTGGAGAGGCTGGACGACATAGTTGCCTCATCCAGAATGAAGTTCAAGCCAAAGAAATCACGGAGTCTCTCACTGAGGAAAGGAAAAGTGGCCGGATCTGTGGTCTTCAGTGTTGCCAACCAGGCCATTCCAACAGTCACAGAAGAACCAGTCAAGAGCCTTGGAAGATGGTATGATGATACGCTGAAAGACACACAAAGAGCAAAAGAAACCAAGCAGATGGCGGAGGAAGGCTTGGAGACCATTGACCAGTGTGGGCTCCCTGGCAAATACAAGGTCTGGTGTCTGCAGTTCATGCTGATACCAAAGCTGCTATGGCCTCTGATGATATACGACATCTGCACCAGCATAGTGGAGGCAATGGAAGCCAAAATCAACAAGTTCACAAGGAAATGGCTTGGTGTTCCACCCTGTCTGACTGACATAGCGCTGTACTATCGCCAAGCAAAGCTGAAACTACCCCTGAAATCCATCCTGGAGGAATACAAAGCAGGGAAGATCAGACTTCAAAGCATGCTGGAGGACTCAGGAGACAAGGTGGTAGAAGCAATCAAGCCCCAGCTGAAGACAGGCAGAAAATGGAAAGTTCAAGAGGCGATGGATTCTGCAAAAGAAAGTCTCAAGATCAGAGAAATAACAGGACACACACAGACCAACAGACAAGGACTGGGGGTGACCAAAACTGAATGGTGGTCAAAGGCCAAAGGAAAAGCCAAAAGAGACATGATGATTCAGGAGATGAGAAAAGAAGAAGACCAAAAAAGACTCCAAAAAGCAGTCCAGCAGAGCCAGCAAGGGCAATGGACAACGTGGGAGAATGCACTCCAAAGAAGTCTCACTTGGAATGACATTTGGCACATGGCCCCTCTCAGGATCAGCTTCATTCTCAGATCTGCATATGACCTTCTGCCCTCAAATGCAAACCTGGTGAAGTGGGGGAAAACAGACGATCCTGCATGCCCCCTCTGCCATGAAAAACAAACAGTGGAGCATGTCCTAAGCTCATGTAAAGTAGCCCTGGCTCAAGGAAGGTACACATGGAGGCACAACCAAGTGCTCAAAGAAATTGTACAAGTAGTCTGGGCTAGTACCAACACCACAAAAGGGAAAATCAGGACTCCAAAAGCACCCGCAACATTCTTCACGGCAGGAGGCAGCAAATCATGGCCAAGAACAACGGTGCCACTCGAAACATGCAGGCAGAGTCTGCTGGACGGGGCAGATGACTGGGAGTGCACTACAGACCTCCCAGAATGGAAGAGTCACCCAGAGATCATCAGCAAGAGTGGCATGAGACCAGACATAGTAGTCCACTCTAAGTCAACCAAGCAGCTGATCATGATCGAGCTCACGGTGCCATATGAGAACAGAATGGAGGCAGCTCAAATCTACAAGACTGAAAAGTATGCTGATCTGGCAAACAGCCTGAGGAGAGAAGGCTATCAGGTCAAAGTCCTCACTGCAGAAATTGGAGCTAGGGGGTTTGTAGGAACGTCTGCATACAGCCTCATGAAACAGCTCTCAGTTGCAGGGAAGGAAAAAACCAGAGCCCTGAAAGCAATGGCAGAAGCGGCAGAGAGGTGTTCAAGCTGGATCTGGTCAAGGAGGAACAAAAGTGAACTTCATAAGGCTTAATTTCCCTACAAATATCAGGTGTCCCTGTGGCTCAGTGGTTAAAGCGCGAGTCATTAAGTGGAAAACTGAGCATGTCCAGAGGGTCATGGGTTCGAATCCCAGCCATGGCTCGTCCCAAGATGGGAAAAAAAAAAAAGGGGCAGCAGAGGGACATCCGGAGTCATGAACCGGGTGTGGCCCAACCCCCCTAGAGTGTCAGGAGATAAGGGCCGAAACACTTGCTTGAAGGGGGCTTCTCTTCTGAGGACTCTCTGCTGCCACGCTCTCCACGAGTTTCTTTCTACTACTGTCAAATACAATGCGCCATCAGCGATCTGATTCAGAGTGACGTCTTTAAGACCCTGTCTGGGCGTGAACAGATCACGTTAGGCGTCTGCGTGTGTTTGTGTATTCTCTTGCAGTGCATGTGTGTATGTGCATGACCAGTAATATGGAGTGAAAGGAGGAAAGGGGGGGGGGGTGTGCTCTGACTCCCTGGGTGTTGTCCAGTTGTAAGGGACGGGAGAGAAAAGGGAGGAGGGAAGGGATATTGTCGTCGATGTGTGGAGGAAGGGGGGGGGATTTTGATAACTTACCAGCTGGGTACTGACCTGTTTACATCGTCCATTATGCTTGCTCTATACAAAAGCACTTTCTAAAATCAGTTTCTCAAACATTTTGAGTACAAGGAATTTCGGTTTTGTTTGTTTGTTTTTGTTTGTTTCTCAGCTTGCTTTTCAAAGCAAGCAGTCTGTTTAAAAACAAACCTGATTCTATCGAATGCACGTTTATAGTTTTATTTACAAATCACCCCTTTCTTTTACTGAACCAAAATCTGGTTGAAATCCTTTCCCTTTTGCTCTGCTAACAATCTGTCCACAAAAAAAACAAACTTACCAATGTATCAAATGCACATCTGGTGCAACGACGGTTTAAGTTCTGTTTATCCATTCTTTTACTACAGTAAACATGATACCTTGCAGTTCCTTCCCATTTCCACTCGTTCTGACCGAACTGGCTAAGTGCACTCGAGCAACATTTTGCTTTGACAGAATCTGCACGAGGTCATTCTCCTTTCCCGACTTCTCTGAAAGGGATCCAAAGAACGTTCACACTTGAAATCAATGAACTGTGTGCTATTCCTTTTAGCAGCAGTTAACCCCGACTGTCGCATCATCTTGCACAGATTTTCAGAACGTCTCGCCACTAGCATTTTTCTAGAGAATCATTAATTTCTGTTACTTCTTTAACCCTTTGGCTGTTGCTGACGAATGTGCGTGTAAGTGGGTGACTACAGCCTCCTTGTAATGAACTGGGCCAGACAGGTCTGATCATTAGACTGTGACATCCATGTGGTGGGATGGGGCAGACAGATCAGGTCATCAGACTGTGACATCCATGTGATGGGATGGGGCAGACATATCAGGTCATCAGACTGTAACATTGTGATGGGATGTGGCAGACAGATCAGGTCATCAGACTGTAACATCCAAGTGATGGGATGGGGCAGACAGATCAGGTCAACAGACTGTAACATCCTTGTGATGGGATGGGGCAGACAGATCAGGTCATCAGACTGTAACATTGTGATGGGATGGGGCAGACAGATGAGGTCATCAGACTGTAACATTGTGATGGGATGGGGCAGACAGATCAGGTCATCAGACTGTAACATTGTGATGGGATGGGGCAGACAGATCAGGTCATCAGACTGTGACATCCATGTGATGTGAGGCAGCAGACAGATCAGGTCATCAGACTGTAACATTGTGATGGGATGGGGCAGACAGATCAGATCATCAGACTGTAACATCGTGATGGGATGGGGCAGACAGATCAGACCATCAGACTGTAACATTGTGATGGGTGGGGCAGACAGATCAGGTCATCAGACTGTAACATCCATGTGATGGGATGGGGCAGACAGATCAGGTCATCAGACTGTAACATCCATGTGATGGGATGGGGCAGACAGATCAGGTCATCATACTGTAACATTGTGATGGGATGGGGCAGACAGATCAGGTCATCAGACTGTACCATTGTGATGGGATGGGGCAGACAGATCGGGTAATCAGACTGTGACATCCTTGTGATGGGATGGGGCAGACAGATCGGGTCATCAGACTGTAACATTTATGTGATGGGATGGGGCAGACAGATCAGGTAATCAGACTGTAACATTGTGATGGGATGGGGCAGACAGATCGGGTAATCAGACTGTGACATCCATGTGATGGGATGGGGCAGACAGATCACTGTAACATTGTGATGGGATGGGGCAGACAGATCAGGTCATCAGACTTTAACATTGTGATGGGATGGGGCAGACAGATCAGGTCATCACACTGTAACATTGTGATGGGATGGGGCAGGCAGATCCGACTGTAACACTGTGATGGGATGAGGCAGACAGATCAGGTCATCAGACTGTAACATTGTGATGGGATGAGGCAGACAGATCAGGTCATCAGACTGTAACACTGTGATGGGATGAGGCAGACAGATCAGGTCATCAGACTGTAACATCCTTGTGATGGGATGGGGCAGACAGATCGACTGTAACATCGTGATCGGATGGGGCAGACAGATTAGGTCATCAGACTGTAACATTGTGATGGGATGGGGCAGACAGATCAGGTCATCAGACTGTAACATCCTTGTGATGGGATGGGGCAGACAGATCAGGTCATCAGACTGTAACATCCCTGTGGTGGGATGAGGCAGACAGTTCAGGACATCAGACTGTAACATTGTGATGGGATGGGGCAGACAGATCAGGTCATCAGACTAACATTGTGATGGGATGGGGCAGACAGATCAGGTCATCAGACTGTAACATTGTGATGGGATGGGGCAGACAGATCAGATCATCAGACTGTAACATTGTGATGGGACGGGGCAGACAGATCAGGTCATCAGACTGTAACATTGTGATGGGATGGGACAGACAGATCAGGTCATCACACTGTAACATTGTAATGGGATGGGGCAGACAGACCAGGTCATCCATCAGACTGTAACATTGTGATGGGATGGGCAGACAGATCAGGGCATCAGACTGTAACATTGTGATGGGATGGGGCAGACAGATCAGGTCATGCCACTGTAACATCCATGTGATGGGATGGGGCAGACAGATCAGGTCATCAGACTGTAACATTGTGATGGGATGGGGCAGACAGATCAGGTCATCAGACTGTAACATTGTGATGGGATGGGGCAGACAGATCAGACTGTAACACTGTGATGGGATGAGGCAAACAGATCAGATTATCAGACTGTAACATTGTGATGGGATGGGGCAGACAGATCAGGTCATCAGACTGTAACATTTGTCATGGATGGGGCAGACAGATCAGGTCATCAGACTGTAACATTGTGATGGGATGAGGCAGACAATCAGGTCATCAGACTGTAACATTGGATGGATGGGGCAGACAGATCAGGTCATCAGACTGTAACATTGTGATGGGATGGGGCAGACAGATCAGGTCATCAGACTGTAACATTGTATGGGATGGGCAGACAGATCAGATCATCAGATGTAACATTGTGATGGGGATGGGGCAGACAGATCAGGTCATCAGACTGTAACATTGTGAGGGATGGGGCAGACAGCATCAGGTCATCAGACTGTAAACATTGTGATGGGATGGGGCAGACAGATCAGGTCATCAGACTGTAACATTGTGATGGGATGGGGCAGACAGATCAGGTCATCAGACTGTAACATTGTGATGGGATGGGCAGACAGATCAGTCATCAGACTGTAACATTGTGATGGGATGGGCAGACAGATCAGGTCATCAGACTGTAACATTGTGATGGGATGGGGCAGACAGATCAGGTCATCAGACTGTAACATTGTGGATGGGATGGGGCAGACAGATCAGGTCATCAGACTGTAACATTGTGATGGGATGGGGCAGACAGATCAGGTCATCAGACTGTAACATTGTGATGGGATGGGGCAGACAGATCAGGTCATCAGACTGTAACATTGTGATGGGATGGGGCAGACAGATCAGGTCATCAGACTGCGACATCCATGTGATGGGATGGGGCAGACAGATCAGGTCATCAGACTGTAACATTGTGATGGGATGGGGCAGACAGATCAGGTTATTACACTGTGAACATCCTTATGATGGAACGGGTCTACCAGTTTTGGGTTTGCCTTTCTTTCCCAACGGCACAGTTTCAGATCGCATGTCCTGTCAATCTATGAACACTTTCCTTAAGAGCTGTACAAACTAATCTGCTCTCAGTAAGGTTCAAAATCAGGGGGTTAAAATGAGGTGGTGCTTTCTTCACTGATCAAGTAGATTACCTCTTTTCCTGGGCACCAATGCCAGATTCGGAAGAAATTGCTTCTACCAGGGATCCTTCATCGGGCATTTCACCGAAGAATAAAATCCGGCCGAAGCTACTGCCCAAATGAGTTCCGCCCTTCATTTTTCTGTCTGTACGTCTTGAAGACTCGTGAGACAGATTTAATGTGGAGGAAGGAACGAGGGCCAAGACCAAAACACTATCAAGGAGATCTGAAAGGGGGGAATGGGGGGGGGGGGGGGGCGGCTGATGGGTCCACCAGAGATAGGCAGGCAGGCAGGCAGGCAGGCAGGCAGGCAGGCAGGCAGACAGGAAGACAGATAGACAGGCAGGCAGAGAGACAAAGACAGACAAACAGGCTGGCAGGTAAGCAGGCAGAGAAACACACAGAGAGACATACAGTCAGACAAAGACAGAGCAAAGGCCAGTAACAAAGGTACGGAGCAGGCCTGTTAAAGCACACTTGCCAGAAATGTTTTCGTACCAAAATAAAATCATCCTTGTGAAACAATTCTGTTTTGCGATAAACAACAGTTTGCTTCCTTTCACACCATTTGTCGTGTTAAAGGCCATAACGATACAGAAGTCACCCTCAGTTCCGTTATAAGACTAATCACAAGGAAGAAAAAAACAACAAGTGGGTAGAATATAAAGTATCATGAACTGATTATGCCTTATGCATAGATATCGGACAAAAACGTACAAACCTAATATAACACACAAAAACATAGCAATATTACAGATGTTTTGCTCAAATCCTAATGGATTTCTAAGAGACATTTCTAAGACATTTCCTCGACAATTATTTCTTATTATTTGAAACAGTGAATAACCATATTTGTAAGATAAACGAGGATGTATATATGTATAATGAAAATATAGAAATATCCTGTTAATGGAAAATGGAATATCCTCTTGAATGGGTTTAACTGATAAACTGACTTTTTTAAACCTCTGGAGTCGACGCTACGCGCGCGTGTGCTCTCTCTCTCTCTCTCTCTCTCTCTCTCTCTCTCTCTCTCTCTCACACACACACACACACACACACACACACACACACATGTAAGGCATAAAACCAGAACGGCTTTTATTTCCCCCACATAACTTCTCCATCGATTACCGATCCCTTAACTTCGTGCTTCTGCAATTTTGAAATGGTATGAGGAGGCGCAAGCGCGAACACGTTCATAAACACACGCACGCACGCACGCACGCGCGCGCACACACACACACACACACACACACACACACACACACACACACACAGGGAGACGGAGGGAGGGGGGGGAGAGAGAGAGAGGAGGGAGGAAGAGAAACAGAGACAGACAGACGGACAGAGTCAGAGAGAGAGAGAGAGAGAGAGAGAGAGAGAGAGAGAGAGAGAGAGAGAGAGAGAGAGTCTCAAATGGACATGATTGTGTCTTCGAATGGCACGTGCACGCGCAAGCTGTTGGTCAGCGAGGAGAGGAAGCAGGCCACAACAGCATGGCCAGTCTGGCTTTCGCCAATCGGTCTGCAACTGTCGGATCATTTCCATTCTTCATGACTTTTCATGAACTATTATATGTCATAATCATGCTTCATGTAAGAGAGAGAGAGAGAGAGAGAGAGAGAGAGAGAGAGAGAGTGAGTGAGAGACAGAAACACACACACACACACACACACACACACACACACACACACACACACCCCGACCGACAACGACAGAAGAGAGAGAGAGAGAGAGAGAGAGAGAGAGAGAGAGAGAGAGTGACAGTGACAAAGAGACAGAGACAGGCGGACAGACAGACGGAGACAGGCACAGATGAACAGACAGAGACACAGACAGAGAGAAAGAGACAGACAGACAGCTAGGGGGAAGCGGGTGGATGGGAAGAGGGGAGATAAGAGGACGGACGGGGGCAGAATCGAAGTTCCGCCACCGGAGCACCAGCCATTGGTTTCACAGAACCCAGCGCGCGGATTAACACCGCGACCGGGGCGATTTTCCCATTGCTGATCGGCAAATCTACCTCGTTAACCACACTACCGAGGATCGCGCCCAACCGGTAACAACCGACGTGCCTTTGGCACTGGGCAGTCCACCGACCTACAGGGATGCTACGAGATTGACGGTATGAGGTGGTTGTTTACAGGACGTTACAAACAAAAGAACAGGTATGGAAGAGAAAGAGGTTAATCTAAGGCCACAGAACGACAGAAGAGATGAGAGACTAGGAAGAGGCTGTTAATATTACGCCACAGAACGGAAAACGTGAGAATGACGAGAGAAAATTGATTGAACGCCACAGAACGAGAGAAAAGAGACGAGAAAGACGAAGAAGAAACAGTTAATTGTAACGTCACAGAGCAAAAGAAAGAGTTTAAAACTGTATTACTGTAGCCCAGTCGACCGCACACGACCACACACAAGGTTGTTAATCTTAAACGGCAAAACGACCACTCCCTGTAAAAAGGTCACATCCCAAAAAGTTAAAACCTAAAACAAAAAAGTTGCATTCTGAAACATCAAAAAAAGAAGAGGGAGTGAAGACGAGGAAGATGGAGTGAATTTAACGGCACAAACGAGAGACAGAGAGAGAGACAGAGAGAGAGAGAGACAGAGACAGAGAGACAGAGAGACAGACAGACAGAGAGACAGACAGACAGACAGACAGACAGAGAGAGAGTGAGAGAGAGAGAGAGAAGACAGACGAGGATGAGAAAGTTACGTCAGCGTCATGGAATAAGACTGGAGAAAACGATTTTTTTTTTAAATTGAAAGTGGGGGTGTGGTGGTTGTGTGGGTGGGAGGGTTTAGGGACTCGAATATGCATCAGGCAGCTTTTTTTTTTCATTCGGCCTTCAGAGTGACAAATATTGAACTACAAAAAGCGGAGTGCCTTTTTTTTTTAAACATGGTCACGAAAAATACAAAATGCACATGTACAATTCTGCACTACAACAAAACAGTGGAACAACGAAAAACATGAGAAGACAAATTCAACTATACATGACTCAAAAGACAGCAGGAAGACAAAGTACAGAAAGTTAATATAACGCAACAAAAAGAGAGATAAATAGTCATAAAGACGAGAAAGTTTATATCACGCCGCAGAACGAAAGAGAAAAGACGAGACAGAGGACGACGAGAAAGTTGGTAATGAAACACTACAGAAGGAGAAAGAAGAGATCAGGAAGGGGGAAACGTTACTACAACTTCCCCGAAGTTGGAGTATGGCTGCCTTAATGGCGTGATAAAAACGGTCATACACACAAAACTCCACTCCCTTTCTACACAGGGGGTGTCCGCAGGAGTATCAGCCTGCGTACGCAGAAGAAGAAGAAGTTACTACAATGAATTAAGTAAGATGAAGACATGAGACAGAAAAAAGCAGTTTGAAGAGAAATAAAAGAGATGCGGCAGTCGACAAGGAAGCTGTAACGTCACGCACGAGACAGGACACAGACGAAGGAAAGAAACTGACATCACGCCACAGAACAGGAGAGAAAAGATGAAAATGAGGAGGGAGGGAAATTCATTCATATAACACCACAAGAGAGAACAGATGAGAAAGGAGGGAAGACAAAGTCGTTAATATAACGCCACATAACGACAGAGTGTATCATGACGCAACAGAAAACACTACAGAAAAGACGAGGGCGAGAAAATTATTCACAGAACGCGACTGAACAAGTGGAAAGACATGAAAAAGACAAGGAGGACGAAGCTGCTCATACAACGCAGCAGAAAGACATGAAAAAGACAAGGAGGACGAAGCTGCTCATACAACGCAGCAGAAAGACATGAAAAAGACAAGGAGGACGAAGCTGCTCGTACAACGCAGCAGAAAGACATGAAAAAGACAAGGAGGACGAAGCTGCTCATACAACGCAGCAGAAAGACATGAAAAAGACAAGGAGGACGAAGCTGCTCATACAACGCAGCAGAAAGACATGAAAAAGACAAGGAGACGAAGCTGCTCATACAACGCAGCAGAAAGACATGAAAAAGACAAGGAGGACGAAGCTCTCATACAACGCAGCAGAAAGACATGAAAAGACAAGGAGGACGAAGCTGCTCGTACAACGCAGCAGAAAGACATGAAAAAGACAAGGAGGGCGAAGCTGCTCATACAACGCAGCGAAAGACATGAAAAAGACAAGGAGGACGAACTGCTCATACAAACGCAGCAGAAAGACATGAAAAAGACAAGGAGGACGAAGCTGCTCATACAACGCAGCAGAAAGACATGAAAAAGACAAGGAGGACGAAGCTGCTCATACAACGCAGCAGAAAGACATGAAAAAGACAAGGAGGACGAAGCTGCTCATACAACGCAGCAGAAAGACATGAAAAAGACAAGGAGGACGAAGCTGCTCATACAACGCAGCAGAAAGACATGAAAAAGACAAGGAGGACGAAGCTGCTCATACAACGCAGCAGAAAGACATGAAAAAGACAAGGAGGACGAAGCTGCTCATACAACGCAGCAGAAAGACATGAAAAAGACAAGGAGGACGAAGCTGCTCATACAACGCAGCAGAAAGACATGAAAAAGACAAGGAGGACGAAGCTGCTCATACAACGCAGCAGAAAGACATGGAAGAGACGACAGACAGAGAGAGAGAAAAAAGAGAGGAACATGAAATACATAAAGAGGAGGAAGAAACAGAGAAAGAGGTTGGTATCTCAAAGTAATATTAGAAGAAAAAAAAAAAAAAGAAGCTGCAGAAAAACAAAGAGAAAAAGAAGGCGAGATGCTCTTCGTAATCATCAGGGCCAAGGTAGGCTACAGGAGAAACAGATCGATGTCCAATTTATTTGCTAATGTGGAACACTCCCGATTCGTCCTTTGCCCCTTACCCCCTCCCTCCCGCCCTCTCTCTCTCTCTCTCTTCGTTCTCCCTCCCCAGTCTCTCTCTGTCTCTTCTCCGAAGTCGACTGTCACCAAGACTGAACAGACCGAGTGAACCCCCCCCCCCCCCCCCTCCTCTCTCTCTCTCCTGTCAAGTTAATGTCACCAAAATTGAACAGACCGAGTAAAACCAACGTTCTCTTTCTCTTCTCTCTTCTCTCTCTCTCTCTCTCTCTCTCTCTGTTCTTTCACTGTCAAACGACGCTTTTTTTTCCCCGGCTCACTAATGGGCTTGGAATCACATTCGAGTTGGTAATGAAGTCCGAAACATTCGCAAAAATGAACATAACGGAAAACAATCAACAAGCTGTGTTCCTGTATAGGGTTTCTACACTGATCTATTCCAAGGGGTTCGAGTTTATGGTCAAACATACAATCGAGTAACTCTGGATATTTTCGTCTAAATACTTTCTTCGTATGCAAATACATAGACTATGCGTGCGCGCACGCGCGTGCATGTGTATGTGTATGCTTGTGCGTGCGTGCGTGCGTGCATGCGCGCGCGCGTGTGTGTTTCCGTGTGGGTATGGGATGAGGGGGGGGGGGGGGGGGGGTGTATACAATGCAACGTGCTCGGGCTAATATTTTCGTTATTTCTGAACTCAGCATCTCAAAATTTGGCGCTTCTAGCTGTTTCAAGAGTTGAGATAGAACGCTTTTGGAGCTACTGAGACAATTTGGCGCTTCTAGCTGTTTCAAGAGTTGAGATAGAACGCTTTTGGAGCTACTGAGAACAGTATGCTTTTGGAGTTATTGAGCTTTTCAGAGAAAAAAAAAATCGTTTGTAGCGCGATCTGAGCCGTACTTTTTCTTACACTTCAACTTACTGACATGATATAGTCTCTGGATAGTGTTTTAACTGATTAACTTTTGGGATTTGCAGCTTTAATGTTTAACTTATGTATACCGACACTAGCCACAGTATAAAAGCTCTCATGATTTTGTCTGGGCTTAAATTTCACTTGATGCCAAGCAAATCCCAGTCAAATTCGATGTTTCAATTAATCCAGTCACTACGCCTCTGAGAATTCCGCACTTGACTGTGTCTTTAAACACACTCTAATCAAGTTCGACGTTCTGATTAATCCAAATACAAAGCCTTCGAAAATTTTGCACTTGCAATCTTTCTGGAGTCATCTCAGCTTTGATGAGTTTCGAGTGAACTGCAATTTCATCCAAAGTATTTTTTCTTCTTATATCGTGCCTTGATTCATTAAAAATAGCTTCTAGGTGGCTTTAAAACTGTTCTGATTCTGGAAGTCGTATGGTCAATAACGTGCGAGTAGTGCATGTAGGCCTAGTTCAGCGTGAAAGATGACTTACAAAATGAACATTGTCATTTCAGAATATTTGGGGAACTGAAATCCGTCTCCAAAACTTAGACTGATCATTTAGGTTAAAAAAAAAGTTTGCTGATAAACAGTCAACTGGTTTTTATACTGGGTAAATGGGGTTTAAAAAAAAGTTTGCTGATAACCAGTCTTCCGGTTTTTATACCAGCTAAAACCCGCTCCTCAGTGGTTTTAATAGTGTGCGTCGATATATAGCCTACAGATATTCAATGCATGTCCGGGCGTTTAGATCTCGACTTCATTTGTTGGAAGTGTTACAGTGACGTACAACTAAATGATATCGTCACGTTTGACGTATCACATTCGTTTTCTGCAATGATTGTTGATGTTTTTCAACGACGGTTGCTCCCCCCCCCCCCCCCCCCCCCCTCTCTAAATCAGGAAAAGGCTGCGCAAATTCTCTTACTCTGTTGCTAAGAATAGAATGCCGAACCACTTTAAACAGACAGACCTATCTTCTTTGCCTCTTGTGGGTTCCCCCCCTCAAGAAACAGTCCAATGGTACTATATTTCGTT
>CM065725.1:4993695-5003695 GCA_033310375.1 Conus canariensis | reverse complement strand
GTGCAATGTTGCTTGATATGGTGAACAACAAAACCGACTCCTTTTGGAAGCCAGAATTACAGATATAAAAAGATAACACACTAGAATATTACAAAGACATGATAAAAGACCAGACACAAAGGATGCGAGCAATTTAAGCAACAATAACACGTAACATAGCAGTTAACCTACTCCCGCTCCCTTTCCCTTCCAGTTCCGTCTTAAGAGTTTTCTGAAGCTCTGAACGCAGTGTCGGTATATATTCATATGAGTGAAAACACACGCGTGCGCGCGCGCGCGTTTATGTGTGTGTGTATGTCGAGGGGGGAGGGAGGGTATGATACTAATGCGTGCCTGTGAGTGCGCGCGCACATGCTAGCGCTTTCGTGCGTGTGAGTGGGCATGCGTGCGCACGGGCACGTACGCGCCTCCCTTTGCGCGTACACATACTAGCCTGCTGCGGTAGTGAGAGAGAGAGAGAGAGAGAGAGAGAGAGAGAGAGAGAGAGAGAGAGAGAGAGAGAGAGAGAGAGAGATTTAATGATATTTTGCTATATGATTTTGACAAGTACAAAACGCTTTACTGTTTACTCCACTATTGGCATGAAATGATTTTCTGTCACTTTCATTTTTGTTGTCAGTTGATCATTTTGTTTAATGTCGGTACACACTAATCTGGCAATAGCCGTTTTTAGTGCGTGCGTGTGTGCATGCGTGTATGTATGAAGGGGTAAGAGAGGGAGTGCGCGTGCAGCCCAGCTGTTCACAGAGCACCAAATTATATCAAATCAGACTGTAACGATTCAACCTTTGACTGCGACTGACGAATTCACCCCTTACTGAGACTGCAATCTCGTGTAATGGAATGAGGCAGACAGACCACGTCATCAGAATGCAACATCTTGTGATGGGATGGGGCAACAGATCAGGTCATCAGACTGTAACACTGTGATGGGATGGGGCAGACAGATCAGGTCATCAGACTGTAACATTGTGATGGGATGGGGCAGACAAATCAGGTCATCAGACTGTAACATCCAAGTGATGTGGATGGGGAGACAGATCAGGTCATCAGACTGTAACATCCAAGTGATGGGATGGGGCAGACAGATCAGGTCATCAGACTGTAACATTGTGATGGGATGGGGCAGACAGATCAGGTCATCAGACTGTAACATTGTGATGGGATGGGGCAGACAGATCAGGTCATCAGAATGTAACATTGTCATGGGATGGGGCAGACAGATCAGGTCATCAGACTGTAACATCCATGTGATGGGATGGGGCAGACAGATCGGGTCATCAGACTGTAACATCCATGTGATGGGATGGGGCAGACAGATCAGGTCATCAGACTGTAACATCCATGTGATGGGATGGGGCAGACAGATCAGGTCATCAGAATGTAACATTGTCATGGGATGGGGCAGACAGATCAGGTCATCAGACTGTAACATCCATGTGATGGGATGGGGCAGAAGATCAGGTCATCAGACTGTAACATCCATGTGATGGGATGGGGCGAGACAGATCAGGTCATCTGACTGTAACATTGTGATGGGATGGGGCAGACAGATCAGGTCATCAGACTGTAACATCCATGTGATGGGATGGGGCAGACAGATCAGGTCATCAGACTGTAACATCCATGTGATGGGATGGGACAGACAGATCAGGTCATCACACTGTAACATCCATGTGATGGGATGGGGCAGACAGATCAGGTCATCAGACTGTAACATCCATGTGATGGGATGGGACAGATAGATCAAGTCATCACACTGTAACATCATGTGATGGGATGGGGCAGACAGATCAGGTCATCTGACTGTAACATTGGATGGGATGGGGCAGACAGATCAGGTCATTAGATTGTAACATTGTGATGGGATGGGGCAGACAGATCAGGTCATCAGACTGTAACATTGAGATGGGATGGGGCAGACAATCAGGTCATTAGATTGTAACATTGTGATGGGAGGGCAGACAGATCAGGTCATCAGACTGTAACATTGTGATGGGATGGGGCAGACAGATCAGGTCATCAGACTGTAACATTGGGATGGGATGGGGCAGACAGATCAGGTCATCAGACTGTAACATTGGGATGGGATGGGGCAGACAGATCAGGTCATCAGATTGTAACATTGTGATGGGATGGGGCAGACACATCAGGTCATCAGACTGTAACATTGTGATGGGATGGGGCAGACACATCAGGTCATCAGACTGTAACATTGTGATGGGATGGGGCAGACACATCAGGTCATCAGACTGTAACATTGTGATGGGATGGGGCAGACACATCAGGTCATCAGACTGTAACATTGTGATGGGATGGGGCAGACACATCAGGTCATCACACTGTAACATTGGGATGGGATGGGGCAGACAGATCAGGTCATCAGACTGTAACATTGTGATGGGATGGGGCAGACAGATCAAGTCATTAGACTGTTATCTCCGTGTGATGGGGTGGGACAGACAGATGACCAAGAGACTCTTAGTGTCCGTCTTGTTTGCTTTTATCGTTAATGTTGTCGTTGTCCGATTTTCTTTCTATTTTTATGATTATCGTCAATTCATGTCATTACTGTCAGTCTTCGACTGCCGTCAAATACATACACGTATTTGTAAATCACGATGTGCTTAGAGTACGTTCTATAGCTCGCCTGTTGTACTCGTAATTCATTTCATTGTCACTCCTGTATTTTGTATAAAAAAATTTGTTTAAATCAACTACGTGTTAGTCCCTTCAAATCTGTACTCAACAATCTACATTAAAAAAAAAGTTCAGTTTTGGAGGGGTTAAACGCACAGCTAAAGCAGAGAATGCTAAAACCGCATGACAATAGCAGCTATTCCTATAAAGCGGGTTTAGTTCTTCATTAGTGAAAACAGTTTGGACTGTCGAATAAACATCATGGCTGCTGTGCGGTACCAAATGTCACCCCGGTACAAACTGTCACCCGGTAATATCTTGTACCCATGTTGCCATACAAAAAGTAACTCCCGATGCGAAAGATCACCCCAGGTGACATCCATTTCTGTGCCGACGTTGCAGTACAAAATGTCACTCCGGTAGAGAATGTCACGCAAAGTGTCATGACAAGTTACATTTTCATGTCTAGTGCTGAACAAATTGTCGATATTTGTGAATAGCCGCTTTACATATACAAACATATAATATACAGACCGTACCCACCCTAAACAAATACATTCTACATACCATCATGGCATGTCAGTGTTATGCACTTCTTTATTACGGAACAGATGTGTTTTAAAGCCTGTCTTATGAGAGAGTCTGAGTGTCCGACAGCTTGCACCACGTAGCTGGTGCATGAATACAAGTACAGCTACGTCAAAGACTAGACTCTTTCTTCACACGTTCACCGCCGGACCATCACTACCGTCATCAGAAAGCATCACTGCCATCGTCAACACGAGCAGATGCGGGTGTTTCCTGTAAATTTATGTCCTAAAACAGTGACCAGTCAGACATGTCCCTGGGAAAACCAATACATTCCCATATGGTGACAATGTGGCAATTTGTTCCACAGCGGTTTTTATCTGTGAACTGCCGGTACAAAAATATCACCTAAGTATCCGGGATGACTTTTTATAGCGGGGATGACATTTTGTACCGGGGGTGATATTTTGTACCAGGTATGACATTTTGTACCAGGGGTGACTTTTTGTACCGGTGGTGACATTTTGTATCGGGGATGACATTTTGTACCGGGGGTGACATTTTGTACCAGGGATGACATTTGTACCGGTGGTGACATTTTGTACCGGGGGTAACATTTTGTAACGGAGGGTGACATTTTGTACCAGAGGTGACATTTTGTAACGGGGATGACATTTTGTACCGGAGGTAACATTTTGTACCGGGGATGACGTTTTGTACCGGAGGTAACATTCTGTACCGGGGATGACACTTTGTGCCGGGAACGACATTTGTACCGGTGATGACGTTTTGAACCGGGGGTGATATTTGTACCGGTGGTGACATTTTGTACCGGAGGCAACATTTTGTAACGGGGACGACGTTTTGAACCGCGACAGCTGCCACCCTTATGGGGTCATGATTCTGGGCTCAGCGACAGCAGGAGGAAGTGTTGCTGCTGAAATCATTTCACGCCTAACTGCTCAAGCTGACCGTCAAAGGGGTCAGATCAACAAAAGCAACACAACTAAAGTATTTTATTCAACTGCATGTAATTCCTCGGGCACGCTGAATGTCACTTAGAAGCAGTCGGAAACCTAAGTCTCAAAAATGGAATCCCACGCCTCTCTCGGGTAAATAATTTTGATGGGCTGGATTTCCATAATCGAGTTCTGAATTTCAGAAATGGTTTCTTTCATATATATACACTGTGTGCATGTGTGCATGTGTGTGTGTGTGTGTGTGTGTGTGTGTGTGTGTCTGTCTGTCTGTCTGTGTCTGGAGAGAGAGGAGAGAGAGAGAGAGAGAGAGAGAGAGAGAGAGTAAAGTCTAGGGAGGTAGGGACAAACGCACAGAAACAAGGGGGATACACGATGCCCACCGCAATATAATTCCATACACGACTGAACAAGGCATTAAAATAAGTAACTATCTTAAAAGGCCGAGTCAAATCAAGTCAAGCCATTCCTTTCTGAAAGTAGGCCCACTCCCCCTCCCCTCCTTTCTTAATTTGGGGGGAGGGAGAATCGGGAAGCGGGGGGGGGGGGGGGGGGGGGAATATCGTGCAAGTACAACGCTGCCCCGAAAAGAATACTCCTCCCTCCTCCTCCGTTCAAACAATGGTCAGATATGTAGAATTAAGCTCATAATTCACGCCCATCCTCCGTGGAAAAAAGTAAATGTACACAGAATTGAACCCATTTTCCAAAGATCGTGTCTTGCTCTCTGCCATGAGCACACACTGCTGAACTTCGTCAGGCAACAGAAGAACGTGATCCGGTCGCCTCTCTGCATAAACTCATGAAAGCCACATCGGTAAGGGGACAGAAACCCTGCGTCCTGCACCGATGACGATTACCTCCTCCTGCTGAGCGATGTCCTCACTCGCTTGTCCAAGGTGTTTCCTTCAGTGTTTCATCAGTCTTGTATCGGTAGAAGTGCATATGTGATCATGAAGGTACGTCAGCGTTAATCTTGATCATCTTGTCGATTACGTCAGTGCTGTGTGTAGACTTGTAGATACATCAGTATCATGTTTAGAGATGTCCACCGTTTCATTCTGAGATATCTCAGGGACGTATTCAGAGATGACCACATTCGATCTTGTAGATTCGTCCGTGTTGTATCTAGAGATGTCCATACTTAATGTTGTGGGTAACTCAGTGCCAAAGACGTTCACATTTAATAATGTAGATAAGTCAGCGTTGTATCTAAAGACATCCGCATTTAATATTGTAGGAACGTGATGCGTTGTCAGAGATTTCCTTATTTAATCAGGTAAATATGAGCCCCACAAATCATGCCGTACTACTGGTCAAAGACGGCGCCTCTTACCAAAAGACCAGAATAGACTGCTGTATGCACAATGTGTATCTACAAACTGGGTGTGTTTGACAAAGGGTTAAGATCCCGACAAACAAAACAAAACAAAACAACAGTGGACAATGTGCATCGTAAAGTGACAGCTATCACGAGATTCGTCCATGGCGAAAGGTTAAAAAAAAATCCAAATTACCTATATCCCCCTTTTTCAGCCGTGTTGCCGTCCCCAGGACATCCCCCCCCCCCCCCCTTTTTTTTTTTTTTTTTTTTAAACCTCACAAGCAAAAGTCAAGAGAACGGCAAGCAAAAGTCAAGAGAACGGCAAGCAAAAGTCAAGAGAACGGCTATCACGAGGTCCTCCTCGACCTGGCGCTGTCACCAGGGAAACTGTAAGACACCCCCCCCCCCCACCCCCCCTCTCCGGTGCATGTCGTGTTGAAAAGGCAGACGAATCACACGGCAGGAATCGATAAAGTCAATTACAGGCGGAGACAACCGCAGACCCTGGACCTGGCAGCCATCCTGAGAGTTATAGCACTTGACCAGGAGGTCTCCAGGATCGGATTGGCTTCAAAAAGAAAAAAAAAAGAAAAAGGAAAAAGGGGAAGAAAAACTGGAAAGAAAGAAAGGAAAAGGGAACAGCCCGGAATATTGCTCTCAACCACCGAACACGCAAAATACCGGCGAAAGAACTCTGAAGGCAAAAGAAAGGGTGATAAGAGGTAGAAAAATTGCACAAAGCAACAGGGCGATCTGGAAAACATTGAATGTTCATGATGGCGTCCCCTTTTGGGACTTTCTGACAGAAACACAGACAGGCCATACTGTAGTAATAACTCCGATTTCACACAGTCACATGTGTACATTAAAACCACCAGTCGCCATAAAACGGTCTTCGGAGGAGCGGTGAAGATGTTCGTGATATTTTCAGATGGCTCTTCTTCTTTAGAATTTAAGCCTATAATCACCTGACTTATATTGGCCAGCGAGTCCCCCCCCCCCCCCCACCCCTCCTCCACTTCTCTCTCTCTCTCTCTCTCTCTCTCTCTCTCTCCTCTCTCTCTCTCTCTCTCTCTCTCGGCCATTCAAAACCTTCACAAGACAACCTCTTCCTTTCCAAGATAGCTTCTCTCTGTCAAACACTAACATCGGATTTCTAATTGAATTCAATTTGATTCTTAAGCACACTGGACAGAAATCGTGTCTGGATATGCGTGCGTGGCAGTTCTTCCGGCGTGGAATCACTCTGACGTGTTCCATCGGGTCCGCTCTCCGGTGCATATCAAGCCAAAAAGGCAGACGAATCACAAACGGTAGGAATCGATAATGCCAATTACAGATGGGAACAGTCACAGACACTGGACCTGGCAGTCATCCTAGGAGTTATAGCCCTTGACCAGAGTCGTCTCCCTGGACTTGGCTGCCACCTTAAGAGCTACAGCACTTGACCAGAGATGTCTCCTCTTAGATCGGATTGGGTAAAAGGAAAAAAAAAAGAAAAAAGAAAGAAAAAAGGGAAAAAAGAAAGAAAAAAGGGAAAGTAAGTAGGAAAAAGGAACAGACCCGAATATTGCTCTCAACCACCGAACGCGCAAAATACCGGTGAAGAGCTCTGAAGGCAAAAGAAAGGGAGATAAGAGGAAGAAAAATTGCGCAAAACAAGGTGCAGAGAGGGCGGTCGGGAAAACATCCAACGCACATGATGGTTTCAACTTTTGGAACTTTGACGGAAATACAGATGGGCCGTACTGTAGTGATAGCTCCGATTTCACACCGTCACAAATGTACATTCAAACGACCAGTCGTCGTGAAATGATCTTAAGAGACGCGCTGAAGATGTTCGTAATCTTTCCAGATGGCTCTTCCCTTCCAGAACTTAACTAGACAATCACCTGGCTTTTCCGATGGCTAGCGACTCTCTCTCTCTCTCTGTCTGTCTGTCTCTCCGTTCATTTAAAGAAAAACACAAAATAATCTCTCCCTTTCGAAGACAGCTCCCTCTGTCAAAGATTTGTTATCATATTCACTTAAACAGTAAACATGTCAGCCTGCCTGTTTAGTAGGCATTTATGTAGAACATCAAGCTGATTTCTAATTGAAATCACCTTGATTCTTAACAGAATAAAAGCACAGCGGAGACAAATCATGTTTCATTACAGTGCGTGGTAGTCTTGCGTAGAATCCCTGTGCCGTGTTACACCGGTTCCGCTCTCCGGTGCATATCAAGCCGAAAAGGCAGACGAATCACAAACGGCAGGAATCAATAACGTCAATTACAGACCGAAACAATCTCAGATCTTGGACCTGGCAGCATACTGAGAGTTATACCATTTGACCAGAGTCGTCTCCCTGGATCTGGCAGCATACTGAAGGTTACAGCACTTGACCAGAGTAGTCTCCTTGGACGTGGCAGCCACCTTAAGAGTTGTAGCACTTGACCAAAGACGACTCCTCTTTCGGATCGGATTGCCTTAAAAAACAAAATAAAAAAAAAAGAACAGTCCGGAGTGCTGCTCTCATGCACCGAACACCCTAAATACAGGCGAAGCGCTCTGAAGTCAACACAAAGGGAGATTAGATGATAAAATTGCGCAACACGAAGTGCAGACAGGCCAGATTGGCAAATGGCAAATGTCGAACGAACATGATGGTCTCCCTTTATAGAATTTCCTGACAGAAACGGAGAAAAGCGATACTGAAGTGGAAGGACAAGATTTCAAACCGTTACATGTGCACGCAAATTATCAGTCGCCATGAAACGGTTAAGCGGCGTGGTCAAGATGTCCGTGCTCTTCTAAGGCGAGTCTACAGTTCTGAGGATCTTATTAAAGAAACATTTCGTAACTCTACAAGGCTCGAATTTTCCAGCTTTGGTATCCAGTGCCTAGGTGACATAGCTATCGGACAGTAGGTTGGGAACTTTAAGCCTCGTGATTTTGTTTGTTTGTTTGTTTTTGTGGTTTTTTTTGTTTGTTTGTTTTTTGTACCTCCTCGGCCAGATCAAGTGGGAACTCTTTTCAACTGCCTCTACCATTGCCTCCGGAGTCCTGGTCCTCTTCTAACCAGACATCGAGAACTGCTTCTCAAGGTCATAGGTGAATGAACCTACAAACCTCCTTGTCTCAACCTCTGTGCGAGGACTTTGGCTAGGAAGCCAGATTCCCTCAAGCTGCTGTCTGACTGAATTACTTCTCAGTCTTGTAGACCTGTGTGAGCTTGCTTCATTCTGCCTTCATCTGGCACGGTAAGTTCAACCAGAGTCAATTGTTCTGATGGACCTGAGTGGAGTACAATATGAAGTCTTACGACACTTTGATTCATACTGATAATCTCCGGATGTTTTTTTTTTTTTTCTCTCTCTCTCTCTCTCCCATTCTGGAAGATCTGCTGTGCACTCCAAACCATCCACTCTTTCCAGTAAACCGCCCTCCCACGCTCTCGATTTCACAGCTGTTGAAAACCATGATTAGTCACTTCCTGTCACGGAAAACGTCGTTGTTGAAGTTTCCGGTGGCATGTTGTTTCCTCTGGCAGCACAAACTGTAATTACGTTCTCCTTGAGCACTTGGTTGTCTCTCCACGTGTTCCTTCCCTGGGTCATGAACTCAGAACATGTTTCACACTCAGAACATGTTTCACTGGCAGAACATGTTTCACTGGCAGAACATGTTTCACTGGCAGTTTCCAAACGATGTGACTGAGGGCGGAAAACGAACCATGATTAGTCACTTCCTGTCACGGATAACGTCGTTGTTGAAGTTTCCGGTGGCACGTTGTTTCCTCTGGCAGCACAAACTATAATTACGTTCTCCTTGAGCCCTTGCATGCATCGACAGGCATCGACATGCATCGACACGCATCGACATGCATCGAAATGCATTGTGTCCTGCGAACTGTCTGTAGCCTGTGACGGGACTAATACTGTTTCTTTTTAAATCATATTTCACTGTTGTTGTTTTTTAAGCTTGACAGAGCAGACATGCAGGATACCCACTCCACCAGCTTCAAGGACAGTAGTTCACATACAGACCTGAGGATGAAGCTGAGCCTATGAGGCGCCATATGCCATATTATATGTCGTTCGAGATTTCTTTGGGAGTGCGTTTTCACACATTGTCCATTGCTCCTGCTGGCTTGCTGGACTGCCTCTTGGCTTCTCTTGGCATCTTCTTTCTTTTTCCTCATCTCAAGTGCTACCACGTCTTTGCTTTCCTTTTTACCTTTGACCGCCGCTTCCGTTGTGTTGATTCCAGTCCCTGACTGTGGGCTTGTGCGTGTCCTCTTTATCTGATCTTGGGCACGTACACTTTCTTATTGAATTTCCATTTTCTGCCGGTTTTTAACTGATGATGGATTAATGCTGAACTATGCAGTTGTAGGGGAAAAACAAGTGCAGGTTAGTATCACAACATTGTCTCTCAAGTCTTAACATTTTTAGTAACCAAAATTCTTTTCAAGGGTACATATTTTTAACCTGAATGTCAGGCTATGATGAGACAAAAGAGAAGAGGGACGAGGCAAAGACAAAAGA
>CM065725.1:4981195-4988695 GCA_033310375.1 Conus canariensis | reverse complement strand
ATGGACAAGGTACACCAAAACTCGCTCTCCGTCCGACGCCGTCCCTCTCTTTGCTCTGACTGTCGTCTGCTGTGCCTGAGACTCTGTAAAACAGTACGCATGCGCACCTCTCAAGCGCGCGCCAGCCGTGAGGAGACGAGTCGCCTCCACGCCAACATGTCACACTCACACACACACACACACACACACCGCACGCAAGAGAGATCGAACGGGAACAAACTGCCCCATAAGTTCGCGCGATACCTCTGCAAGAAGTTTACCAAATCAATAGACTCGGCTGGATCCCCAAGCAGCAGTGGCCATTTTTACATGCAGTGGCCCTGAATGGTGTTCCCTGCTGTCCTGTCAGTGTTGTTGGCTGCCTAACAACACAGCAATTTGGTCTGTCCGCCGACATTTAAAGTGACAATCACCCGATTAGCCCGCTGTTTTGATTTTCATCGTGATTATTATTCTTTGGGAATCGGAGATAGAGAGACGAGAGGGGAGATGGGGACATAACGCAGAACAGGGAAGAGGAATGTTAGGGCAGGGAGGTCATGGCACCTAACCGCTGCCAACTTGCGTTCGACTACGGACAGAGAGCGCAAAAAAAAAAAAAAAAAAGAAATCCGAGCGTCCGCCATCGCCCGTTATAATACTGCCTGCTGATGTGAGACAATAAAGAGCTGAGTCAGTTTCCAGTGTTGGTAGAGCCTTGTCGATCGCGCTGCCCTCGCAGGATGAACACTGTTATCGCTGTTGGGTGTTGGGTGCTTCCTCTTTTTCTGTCTGGCTCTCCGAGTCTGTCTGTCTGCCTCTCCCTCTCCCTCTCTCTGTCTCTCTCTCTCTGTCTCTCTCTCTCTCTCTCTCTCTGTCCGTCTCTCTCTGTCTCTCTGTCTCTCTCTGTCTCTATCTCTCTCTGTCCGTCTCTCTCTGTCTCTGTCTGTCTCTATGTCTCTCTCTCTCTCTCTCTCTCTCTCTCTCTCTCTCTCTCTCTCTTATTTTGCATTGTTGACCCTACACAGGGCGAGGACTGGATGTAAAAAAGCACATCAGTACTTATCTATTATCCTCGTAAATAAAGAATTTTGTCTTGTCTTATCTCTCACTCTCTCTCGGGAGTGGCTCCCTTCTCTGGCTCCCGGCAAGACGTGTTTTGAGCGGCTCTGATAAATTTGAACCAGTAGACTATCTCCTGTAATCCGTTCAGTATGCCCGTCGAAGGTCTTCCCCATGTTTTAGAAACTACGCGTAATGCTGCTCTCCAGGAAATGACGCTGTCCTCATTTAAAATTGAGGGCAGAGGCAAACAAACGGTTGTCATTCTGCGGTTAACGACTACTGACCAGCCCCCTGCCACTCGAAACGAAGGCCGCCGTGCTGTTTACCTACAAAAATGTCCGTCGCAGGTGAACACAGACAGAAACAGAGCGGACAGCCATAGAAAGAGACAGCAGATACAGGCAAGTGAGCTTTCATCTCCTCCGTCAGATTCATTTTTGCCGACGCCACCAAGCCTGTTTCATAACGACAGTGCAGACAACAGCAAAGCAGCTTGTGGTGACATGTTGCTGTGTGATAACCACCCCTCTCCTTCGCTACACCAGCCTGCACAAGACACACAGCACAATGACATTCAGCAGCAAACTGACATAGGGAAGTGCGACAAACAGTCCGTAACAGTCGCTTTCGATGAAGCCTTAATGCTGGATTTGGTGTCAATCAAACCAAGTGTTGTTACTCAAGGCTGTGTTGACGAGTCGAGTGCAGTTATCTCAGAAGAGGACAGACCCCCACTGACTGAAAAGGCCAGTACACGGGGCAGGAGTGAAGATGAAGTAAGTGAACTAATCATGAATTACAAAGAAGAAATGATCGGAGGATAGTTCTGAAGTGAGTGATCCACGCAGTAATCCTTCAGGTCGTGACAAAAAGCGACATACAGGCATATTCACAGAACATGAGAAGAAGCATGGACAGTCTTTCCTGTACTGATAGGGGAGACGTGAAACTGACTTCCAACAGCACAGCTGTCAACAACGGAAATTTTGGTGACAGTGGATAAACTTGTTGGCGATCATGTTGATAGTGACAGTGTTCAGCTGGACAACTCTTTCCGTGTTGTGGTTTCCTCATCGGGATGTTGTTTTCCTGCCATGTATTGGTTATTTATACTTTGATATTTATTTCATGACCAGCCCCTGACCCCCACCGTGCTCTCCCCATGAGAATGGGCTTTGTAAGCTGATCTCAATAAATCATTCATTCTCTCTCTCTCTCTCTCTCTCTCTCTCTCTCTCTCTCTCTCTAAATAACGATCCTCTGGCGCCCCTCATCCTCCAGACAACGTGGAGACCTAGGGAAACGGCCGTGCTCGTGTCAAGGACAGTAAGAAAGAATGTCTCTCCTTTTTGACCTACAATATTGAGGGTCTGTCTTTAGTTTATGACTTAGATGTAAAAAATTATATCTCTCAGTTTGATTTTGTTGTTCTAACGGAAATTTTTTCAAGAACATTTCCCTCTTTTCTTTTTCCTGATTATAAAGTTTTTCTTTGTCCTGGTATACGATCATCTGATGCTGCTACAGCACGCTTGTCAGGTGGGATTGCATTTCTTGTAAGGAAGACTTATGCTAATATGGTTAAAGAAATTAGAGTAGAATATGATCATACTATAGTACTTCAGCTTAAAACTCCAGACCTAGATGTTCTTCTGGTTGGGATTTATTTGCCTCCAGCAAACAGTATCTATTATACAAATACTGAAATAGATAATGGAGTTTCACTTCTAGAACAGTGCATAATGGATTCTTTTGAAGAAGTTGGTGATTGTCCATTGATCATTTTTGGTGACTTAAATGCAAGAACATGTGGACTAAATGCAAAGGAATGTTCTACATATGATGGAGACTTTAACAATAGAGATGATACTCCCGGTGATGACTTCTTCCGTGCGTCAAAAGATCGTTCAACAAACGATTTTGGTCACTATTTAATTAACATTTGTCAGCACTTTGAATTAGTAATTTTGAACGGTCTTCTACCTGGTGATGAAAACGGCAATTATACATATATAGCCCACAATGGTTCAAGTGTAATCGACTACTTTATCTCTTCAAGAAGCTTAATTTCATCATGCCACGAGCTGAAAGTAACTCAGCGGATAGAATCCAAACACATGCCCGTTGAACTTAAGGTAGGTTTTCCAAACCGTAGTCAGAAACCGGTAGCACATAAAATTACACGATTTCAAAAATATGTGTGGGATCCAGCTAAAGAAAATGATTTTGTCTGTGCACTTGGATCTGATGTTGTAACTTCAATTTTTGATGAAGCTATTAAATTTATCGATACTGATTTCGAACATGCTCTAGCAAAATTTAACGAGGGTCTTTCTGTGGCTGGTCAGTGCATGAATAAAGATATCATCATTGGTAACGACAAGCGCAGCCCGTGGTTTGATATAGAATGCTCTGTTAAACGCCGTCAGGTAAGACAGGTACTGAGAATGTTCAGCCGGGTAAAACTTGCTAATAGCCCTGACGCCGTTGACCTGAGATTAAATTATTGTCATTTGAGAAATCAATACAAAGATTTACTCCGCTATAAGCAGCAGTTGTATCGACAATGTGTTCTGCGCACTCTTAATGAAAACGCTAGAGACTCTAAACAGTTTTGGAGGACTCTGGAGTCAATAAGAAGTAGTTCCGTTGTGTCAAACTCATTATCCAACACAGACTGGTTTCAGCATTTTGAACGATTATTTAATGAAGAGTTGACCCTACCTGACTCCACTTCTCCAGGCTTTCATGCAGAAGATGACTATTTGCTTGATGTTGACTGTGATACCAGTTTTCTTGATCAAGATATAACAGAGGGAGAAATTTTAGACTCGATAAAGGCTTTAAAAAAGAAACAAAGCTCCTGGTCCAGACGAACTTATTGGAGAGTTCTATAAGTATGCTATGCACACCGTTCTCCTTTTTCTTAAGAAATATTTCAACAAACTCTTTGATTCTGGAATCTTTCCCTCTGCATGGTGTGAAGCTCTTATTCAACCGTTGCACAAGAAAGGTGATATCAATTCCCCTGATAATTATAGAGGTATTTCCCTGTTGAATATCAGTTCTAAATTATACAACTACATTCTGAATAAACTCTTAACCAAATGGATCGAGGATAATAGTGTAATAAACGATGCACAGGCTGGTTTTAGGAAGGGCTATAGTACCACTGACCATATATTTACACTCCTGTCTCTCGTGCAAAAGCAACTTTCTAACCACCAAAACTATACGTGGCTTTTATTGATTTTAAAAAGGCTTTCGACCTGATTAATAGAAATCGACTTTGGTTAGTCTTAAAGAAAAAGGGTATAAAAGGAAAGATGTACAATGCAATTAAAAGTATGCATACCGTTGTCACGGCTAGGGTTAAAGTACGGGGAGACTTAACTAATATTTTTATGTGTCCTAAAGGTCTAAAGCAAGGAGAAATATGTAGCCCGGTTTTATTTTCTTTATTTATTAATGAACTTGCTGAAGAAATTACAGAGTATGGTAAGCATGGTATTCCTTTATCTCCTGACTTCAAAGAGCTATTGATTCTGCTGTTTGCTGACGATGTGGCGCTCGTCGCGTCCACTGTCATAGCTCTTCAGACACAGCTGAACGTTTTGAGTAAAACAGCTAAGAAACTTGATTTAATAGTGAATCTGGAAAATCAAAAGTTATTGTGTTTAGAAATTGCGGTTATATTGCTTCAAAAGAAAAATGGTTTTGCGATAGTATGCAACTAGAGATTGTTAATCAATATAAATATTTAGGTGCTATATTCTCCACTGGCCTTACTTTTTCTCATTGCCTTGAGGATTTAGCATCCAGGGCAAAACATCAGGTCATTATTATATTGAAACTTCTGTGGAAATATCAGAGTGTGGCCCCAAAATTATTCTTCAAATTTTTTGATTGTCAGATCCAGCCAATCCTTACCTATGGCGCTGAAGTATGGGGCTTAACTGCAAACCTCTCGGCTATAGAAAAAATACATTTGTTTGCACTCAAGAGATTCCTGAATGTTTCTATAAAAGCGCCTAATGCCTTGGTTTATGGAGAAACTGGTAGGTGTCCACTCTATATAAACATTTATACTAAATGTGTGAAGTATTGGATACATGTCGTTAATATGCCTGACAATCGTCTTCCCAAAAAAGCGTATAAAATGTTATATGATTTACATTGCCGGGGTAAAAACAATTGGGTTACATCAGTCTGCCTCACATTAAATCGTTACGGTTTTGGATATGTATGGGAAAATCAAGGAGTTCCCAACGTTAAAGTTTTCCTTTCAAAATTCAAAAGTCGGCTAATCGATTGTCATTTACAAGAATGGTATAGCCACATAGAATCTAAGGACCGATTTCTCTTTTATTTTTCTTTTAAACAGTTTTGGGAAATGCCAAATTATCTATTCACTGTAAACAACGTGAGCAGTCGTAAAAACTTGATACGGTTCAGACTTGGTGTATCCTGTTTGAACACACACAAACTGCGGTATTCGAGCGTCCCCCGTGAAGCACTGTGCTGTCCGTTTTGTCCGTGTGAGTTGGAATCCGAATACCATTTTCTGATAGTATGTCCTAAGTACAAAGTTATTCGCGAGCGTTACATACCTTTCAAGTTTTATAGACGACCATCGGCTTTTAAGATGTCGTTACTGCTCGCTAACGGAAAAATCTGTAATGCTGTGACTACATTCATAACGAAAGCTCTTGAAGTCAGATGTGGACACGACTGATGTGACTTAGAACCATTGTTCCTGCATGCACCGTCAAAGTTGCCTTAATAATATCACACCGATAGCGTGTGATTGAGGTGTGTGTGTGTGTGTGTGTGTGTGTGTGTGTGTGTGTGTGTGTGTGTGTGTGTGAGAGAGAGAGAGAGAGAGAGAGAGAGAGAGAGAGAGAGAGAGAGAGAGAGAGAAAGTGAACATGGTCAACGATCGTTGATTGTGTTCGCGAGATTTATTGTTTAGTTTTGTGTGTTTATGCATATACTGTATTTGACGATGCATTGATTTCTTTCCTTACTTATTTCATTTGCGATCAGTTTGATTTTGTTTCTACCCCCTCCCTCTGTTCCCATTGACACGGGCATGTGGCCTAGTTCAATTAAAACATTTGTCTTGTCTTCTCTCTCTCTCTCTCTCTCTCTCTCTCTCTCTCTCTCTCTCTCTCTCTCTCTCTCTCTGTGTGTGTGTGTGTGTGTGTGTGTGTGTGTGTATGTGTGTGTGTGTGTGTGTGTGTGTGTGTATGTGCGAGTGGTGTGTGTGTGTGTGTGTGTGAGTGGCGCGCGCACATGCGAGTGTGTGTGTGTGTGTGTGTGTGTGTGTGTGTGTGTTGTGTGTGGTGTGTGTGTGTGTGTTGTTACCTGTCTTTGTCCTCTTCTACCGTTTTTCTCCCTCTATCTGTGGCAGTTTCTCCTATCTTTGTTCCAGTACTTCTTTTTGACACTTTTCTCTGGTCACAATTCATAGCATGCCAGCTTTTTGTTGTAAACTGGCGACTAGTATGTGGTCCTTTGTTAAAAGATCGTGTGCTGTGCAAGCCTTTGTCTCGCGCCCTTTAAGGACATCAACAGTTTAGTTACCGTCTTTTGAACTGGTGTGTGTTTGTTGATTGCTTGTAGCTCTCTGTGTGTGTGTGTGTGTGTGTGTGTGTGTGTGTGTGTGTGTGTGTGTGTGTGTGAGTGTGTGTGTATGTGTGTGTGTGTGTGTGTGTGTGTGGTGTGTGTGTGTGTGTGTGTGTGTGTGTGTGTGTGTGTGTGTGTCTGTCTGTCTGTCTGGTGTGTGTGTGTGTGTGTGTGTGTGTGTGGTGTGTGTGTGTGTGTGTGTGTGTGTGTGTGTGTGTGTGTGTGTTTCGTTTGTTTTGCAGGATAGGGCTTTACCCCTTCATGTTGACAGCCTTTGTATCACTGCCGGGACTGTGATCATAACAGTCTATGGATGAAAAGAGAGAGGGGGGAGGCTTTCATGAATAAGGGCTCTATCACTCTTGCATCATAGTCATAGGAAATAGACGAGAAACCGGCAATTAACGTCAACGTAGGCACTGACGGGGAATTCTATGGAAAGGAAAGACTACAGACATGTTTATCATTCGTAGGCACTGACGGGGAGTTCTATGGAAAGGAAAGACTACAGACATGTTTTATCATTCAATTCAAGAAAGAAACAAGTGAACAAATAAAAAGGTTTTTTGTTTGTTTGTTTGTTTTTTGTTCCTTCAGCTTCCCGTGTTCTTTTTTTGTGTGTGGGATCTCCATCCTCTTTTTTCCCCTTTTTTTTGTTCCAGTATTACAACTCATGCACCATGCAAGTCGGTATGTTGTATTGCTACTAAGGCACATTTTCTTGCTGACTTGAATGTTTTGGCGTTTGATACAGCGCGTCAGCGTTTATTTATGTGCTAATGTTTGGTGTGATGACACTTTCTCTCTGTATATACGTGACAAAAAGAT
>CM065725.1:4971195-4976195 GCA_033310375.1 Conus canariensis | reverse complement strand
TTTGTTTGTTCAGGTGATTCTTTAGAGGTCTTGTATCAAATCAGATCGGCCTAGTTGTCATCTATTTCTTACTGTCGTCTTGCCTGTCGGTGTGTTACTTTTCACTTCTTTGACACTACGACTGGCGGTACTTCATCTGTCTCTCCTATGGCAGCTGCACTTACTTCATGCCAAGCAGGGTTCCTGTGCCAATTGTCAGTACTTCCAGATCAGTCTCTCCAATGGAAGGCTGCACATTACTTCATGCCAAGCAGGGCTTCCTGTGCCAATTGTCAGTACTTCCAGACAGTCTCTCCAATGGAAGGCTGCACATTACTTCATGCCAAGCAGGGCTTCCTGTGCCAATTGTCAGTACTTCCAGACCAGTCTCTCCAATGGAAGGCTGCACATTACTTCATGCCAAGCAGGGCTTCCTGTGCCAGTTGTCCACTTTCTGAAGCAGGTTCTTGGGAGTTAGTCAGTCAAGCCATGATACTGACTACAACGATGGACGTCAGTAGGTATTGGAAACACTGTGGAGAGAGACATCGCAGGCCGTTCGGCCGTTTAACATGACCCTTGACGTTGATGGTGGTGACATTTTTTTTTTTTTTTTTTTTTAATGATGCGGTCTGGTATCCGTGTAATGAATCTTCAACGATGGACGACAGCAAGTGTGGAGACAACGTGGAGAGAGATCCGCAGACCGTTGGGCTGCTTGACACGGCGGTGACATTTTAATGGGGGGGGGGGGGGGGGGGGGGGGGGGGGGGGGCTGGCATCTGCAGTGTGCTGCTTGACTTTTGGTGCGTAAATATTGTCATTTGCCTGTGGCTGCTTCGTTGTGGAGAGGAGAGAGAGAGAGAGAAGACAGCACCAGAGACAGCGACAGAGAGAGAGGAGACAGAGAAGAGAGAGAGAGAGAGAGAGGTGGGGAGAGGGAGAGATGGGTTAATTGATCTGTCTGTCTGTCTATCTGTGTCTGTGTGTGTACGTGCGTCCGTGCGTGCATGCTTGCTTGCACGCGCTTTTGTGTGTGTGTGTGTGTGTGTGTGTGTGTGTGTGTGTGTGTGTGTGTGTGTGTGTGTGTGTGTGTGTGTGTTGTGTTGTGTTGTGTTGTGTTGTGTTGTGTTGTGTTGTGTTGTTGTTGTTGTTGTTGTTGTTTTTGTGTGTGTGTGTGTGTGTGTTGTGTGTGTGTGTGTGTGTGTGTGTGTGTGTGTGTTCGTTCTTTAATTTAATGTCTTTTCACTTTTAAGTGGTACTAGACCAAAAAAAAAAAGAAGCCAAGTGTGTGTGTGTGTGTGTGTGTGTGTGTGTGTGTGTGTGTGTGTGTGTGTGTGTGTGTGTGTGTGTGTGTGTGTTACATGTGCGAGTGTGTATCCGCGTAAGAGAACAAACACTTAAGTAATACTGTATATGCAAACGTGTTTAAATTAGTAAATGCCGATGACATTAAAGGGGAGGGAAGGTCAGGATCAGGGGGGATAGGGGAGGGGTCGGGAGTGTGGAGGATGGGAGGGGTGTCGGCAATATTAAATGGAAAAAAAAACACAAACTGTAATACAACCTAACACAATATTATCAAAACAAGGAATCAATCAGAGCAAGTTACCGATGGGACTCTTATACAGTCCCTGTACAATGTCAAATATTTGTAAATAATTCGAAAGTAACTTTTCGAAAGATGAGCGGGATGGCTCAATGTCTGAGAGCCAACTAGGCAAATGTTTTTTCAACTGCTGGCAAAGAAAAATAACATGAAACGGCGAGATATTTTCGCCACATAGACAGTTACATTATGACTGAATTTCGTTTTAAATGCATCAAGTCTAAATCTAAAAACCATGCTTGTGAACAGCCTATGATGATGGTAATTTCTACTGGCACCAAACAATGTTTTTATAGATTTTTTACGCCGAAGGTCATCAGAAAGATCTCTTCCTTCTTGCTGCATTTTTTTAAAAATAAAACTCCAGCAAGTTTTTTTTCCAAAAGATAACATCCTTCTTGCAGGGGCAGGGGGATTTGTATTTTAATAGAATTGCTATTATTCTTTGCACCCTTTTTGGCTGTTCGGTCCGCCCATTCATTTGCAGATAATCCACAATGAGAAGGAACCCAACAGAAATTGACACTGGTACCACGTACAGACAGGAAATGAATTAAGTGAGTAATTTCAGTGACAAGTTCCCCTCTTACTTTTGTATTAAATGAATTTAGCGCTTGCAAAACAGATTTAGAATCTACACAAAACAGTATATGAAACAGAGAAACAGGGTAGATTCAGCAGATAATTCAAACCCATTGCAATAGCAACGAGTTCAGCTGTAAATATTGACAAATGTTTTCCGATGTGATAGGATCGTTCCACCTTCAAGGCCGGGATAACAAAAGCTGCACCAGCTAGACCGTTATCGAGGACAGAACCATCTGTACAGACTTTCAAAATGGTTTGAATAATGATTATCTATATGAGAGCGGACAGATGCAGAGACAGCTGGACCTTCCTCTTTCTTGAAATCTAAATAATCCGTGTCAAAATTGGCAGCGATGAGTTCCCATTTAGGGATTATGCTATAAGATAGTCGCGGAGCTACATTTTTAGGCGTAACACCTGCATTTTTAAACAGATCAGACGTATATGAACCTATCGTTGTTAGAGAATGCATTTTATGTGCTCTTTTAGGGAAATGAATCTCTGATTTTAACTCGATTTCCATACCAACTGAGTTTTGAGTAGAATTACTTCGTAAAATATATTTTGCTGATTAGAGTTTCATCTGTTCTTCTTGCGGTAATATACAAATCTCTGCATAGGTTTTTATAGATGACGCATGCACTGGAACACCGAGTGCTAGCTTATAAGTTTTGCTATCAACACTTTGTAACTTTTTGATTAAATATTTAAGTGCAGAGAAGAACACTTCCTGCGCATATGTTAGTTTTGAACGTACCAATGCTGTTGCTAAGTGAATCAGCGTTTGAGTATCCTTCCCCCATGGTTGTTGACTTATTACCTTAAGGATATTCAAACTTTTTCTGGCCTTTGTCAATACAGATTCCAAATGGAAACTCCATGACAATTTTTAAGTAAAATAAACACCTAAAAATTTTACATTCTGTTTATATTCAGTAACAGATTCATCTATTTTAAAAGAAGGCAGAGGATTGACGTCATAACCTGCATTAAAAAGTATCATGCGCGATTTTTCTGGAGATAGAGTTAATCCGTTTTCAGCCATATAGTTACTTATATTGCCAAGTTCGCTCTGATATAGTCTTTTAATATAATTTACTGATCTAGTCGGTGTGTGTGTGTGTGTGTGTGTGTGTGTGTGTGTGTGTGTGTGTGTGTGTGTGTGTGTGTTGCAGTACATCCGTCTTTCTGGTGAAAAGTTAGACGTGTACCTTAGGCCGACACGGCACAGAAGATTATCAAAGGGTGTGTAACACACACCACACACACACACACACACCACACACACACACACACCACGCGCGCGCGCGCGCGCGCACACCGCACACATCAGTGACATAGCAACCTCTGCTAATACTGTTCAAGCAGCGGAACAGAATCAGTTATTTTCATGCGACACAGTATGGGAAATGTTACATTAAATGGAATTCTTGTTAGTATAAAAACACTGCCAACTCAATGTTGCAAAACACACGTGTAAGCTACAGACAGGGGGGGGGGGGGGGGGGAGAGAGAGAGAGAGAGAGAGAGAGAGAGAGAGAGAGAGAGAGAGAGAGAGAGAGCACGAATGTTTCGTGGAGTGCACAGAGCATGGTGAGACACGGACGACATCATGGTCATCCACTGACTGCATCCAACTTCGCCTCCAGCCGTCTTGACTGTGTCTTGCTGCTGGATTCAGATGATGGTGGATGTCGACGAATTACGCAACTCCTCCTCACTTCAAACAAAGTCACTGCGCAAGTCACTGTTATCATCATCATCATCACCCATCCCTACTCACCTCCTTCCTATCTCTTTCTCAAGTCCTGTGGCGATGGGTACGCTACGAAGCGACAGGTGTGGGTACACTGGCGACCGTAGCTCTGCAAAACCTGCACACAGGAGGCTTAGACCATAGGGTCGTTCTCCACTGAACTGGAGCAGCAGTGGAGTTGGGTAGTCACCTGAGCGACTCAGCTGCCCTTTTGAGGATAGCACTGCTCACCTCCATGGAATGAGGGAGGGGCTAGAAAATGTGCCCTAAATATTGCCTGCTCCGTTTACCAGCCTGCCGCAGCTGGAGGGGACCCTGTAATAGGGGTCTGAATTGAAAGAAGAAAAAGACGACAATCGTTCCTCTTACCTTTGGCACATGAAATGTACGCACCCTTCTGTTGTTGTTGTTGTTGTTGTCGTACCCTGGCTAAAAGACTGCAGGGATCATCCGAACAGCCGAAGCACTTGAACACTATGGTACAAAGCATCAGCTAGGGATGAGAACATTACGTATGTGACCGTTTTTGATTAGTCTGCCACGTGGGCAGCTACACACCGACTTCGATGGATTTTGGAGACTGATAATGTTATGCTAGGAGCTTGTCACGACTGAGGACAATCCCCGCATAACTATGCAGAGCATAACAACAATTTGATGTAGCCTTGGTGTTCTAGCCTATGTCAATTGGTCTGACACAACCTTAAGCCAAGGCGACGCACCCTTCTGAATAGAGACGATGCAAACAGGCCTCAGAAGAGAACAGCTCTAACTGGAAAAGAACTCGCCCAGTATAACAGATTCAGAACAGATGGAAAGCCGTTTAACCTCAAGAGGCTTCAGGCAAATATTAAGGTTATGACAGACATCATCCGGGACTTCCTGTTTGCAGATGACTGCGCTCTCAATACTGGCTCAGAAACTGACAAACAATCCCGCATCGACAAGTTGTTTTGTTGTTGTTGTTGTTGTTGTTTTTGTAGCCTGTGCCAACTTCAGTCTCACCAAAAATACAAAGAAGGCAAAAGTTCTGCATCAACCCGCGCCAGGAAGACCATACGCTGAGCC
>CM065725.1:4933695-4966195 GCA_033310375.1 Conus canariensis | reverse complement strand
TCCAATAATTTCGTTTCGGTTAAAGTGTGTCAAGTGTGTATTAAAACACACACGCGCGCGCGCGCGCGCGCACACACACACACACACACACACACACAAACTCACAACATCATTCACTGCCATTCAGAAGAGAAACAAAGTCATGCTTATTGTCTTAATGATATTTAGAAAAGTGGCAAAACAACAAAAATATTTATTTCTATGCCGTTCAGACAAAAAAAAAACAAAACAAAAAAACCCTAATCTTTGTTTCAATTCAGTTTAGAAGACACATAAAACTATCTCTTATTTTGAACATGATAGGGGGCTAGGGGGTGGGGGAGGAGGAGATGGGGCAGGAGGGATGGGTGGGATGTTTGTTTCAGTGCATTTTATTCCAAACTTCCAGCTATTTTTCTGGTCCTCTCAATTCGTCTGCCCTCCACTCACCAGCCCCCTTTTCCAAGGCACTGTGCTCCAGTTCTGACGTAAGACGCGTCTGTTCACTGACCCTAAGTGAGTGTTCCCCAACACGAACATGAAGGAAAAGGCAGTCAGCACATTCATATCTTCTGGTCAGGCTGGTACATTTTGCCGGCTGACGGAAATTCAAAATATAACTTCTGCCGGAGAGGATCATTTCGTCCAGTGATGGCGAAGGAGGAGAAAGGTGGAGGAGGGCTGGAATTGAGTAACTAAGAGGTCTCATCCTCTGACATGTTACATACAGCTCTGAGTGTAGTGGAGACCTACTCGTTTTTGAGTGAACCAGCCTTTTAGGAAGAAGACACTGTGGTTTTTAGTGTGATTTGCATCTGTGGATAAAAGCTCTGTACCCACCATGACAGAGTTGTCGTACTTCACGGATCTCTTTTGTGATAGCCGTAAATCCGAATATATTTCCATTAACTTAAAAAGAAAAACAAAAAGAAATTTCAAATCAGTAACGTCTTTTGTACTCGATTAGCTAATATTTTGGCAAGCTATACCTTAGTTTATATCAGTTTGAAAATCGTTGACTACGACATAAGGTCGCACGGTAACAATGGACGCTGAAAGTGTTCGAACTTGACAATGCGGTGGTAAATCAATACTGTTGATTAGCGGTTTCAGTACAAACGGTGTCTTCTTGGTAAATATTTATCGACAGTTAGTTAAGAGGACAACTTCTGATGATTTTTCACTGCCCGGAAAAGGTGAAGGATTTCAGATCTGCCTGGATCGTCTGCAAAAAAATAAAACGTTGCCCAAGGCGTGACAAAGGAATCGACCGGACCAGACGGATATTATCTTTGATCTATCAGTGAATGTGGCTTCGCCTGGTTTTTCCTCGCGTTCCTTTCCTCACTGCTGATGCGCAAATCTTTATGAGTGGTGGATGGTGTAATCGGTAGAACATGCCGCCGAGCAAGCCTTCCAAAGACCAGGCGGCTAAGGAGCCTCGAGTGCTTGCCAACAGATATCAGGTGGTGAAGAAATTAGGAAGTGGCAACTTTGGGGTGGCCTACTTGTGCACAGACCTTCGCAACAACAATGAACAGTGAGTTTTTATGCTGTGTGTGTGTGTGTGTGTGTGTGTGTGTGTGTGTTCAACAGTTTCTGCATCCACTGTGGAGTCATTCCAAAACCAAATTGAAGGCAACTTCTCCTCCTCTCCCCCATAAATTCTGTTGGGCCTGGTTAGATAGAGTGCGACATCTTGTGCACGTTGACATGATGGTATGTCATGTCCAGAAAAATGACTGACTGCTGAAATTCCAAGGTCGTGGCATTGCTTCAGATTGAATGTTATGTAGATATTCCACATCAAGGGTGTGAACAGGTAAGAGTGAAAGCAAAATCAATAGAAAATTACTAGAACTGTGCCATCATTTAATGAATTATGGATCTGGGACAAAATTTATGTACTTGTATTTGATAGCCAAATGTAAACTAACAAACAAGAGTATAAAACAACATATATACACAATGCAAAACAGACTATTGAATGCAGACAAATGCCTTTTTTTTCAGAAACTTTTCATGATGCTAAAAGCCACCTGACAAATATTATTCTGTGCATGTTTTATGTGTGATGTCTGAAGAAGTGCAGAAGCCTATTGTGTTAAATGCTCCCATGTGTGTTTCGCCTGTTTTTTCCCCTTTAAATGAAGGTTACTGTGCGTCTGCTTTTTGTTTGTGTATCTGGTGTTTTAGAAGACTTGTTTGTTGAAAATTCACTTTTTTTTTTGTATTGTGTATTAAGCAAGGGTCACAGTCCAGAATGTTTTGTGTGTGTGCGTGCGTGTGTGTTGTGTGTGTGTATGTGTGTGTGTGTGTGTGTGTGTGTGTGTGTGTGTGTGCTTTAGTGTGTGTGTGTGTGTGTGTGTGTGTTAAGTCTTTATTGTTGAAAATTCACATGTCTGTTTTGTATTGCATGTTAATTATGTGTTGCAATAGAATCTGTTCAGTGTTTGTGGTACATTTGGCTTCTTATCAGCAATGCTGTAGTCTGTTGAAGTTTTCTTTGTATAGTATTAATTCTTAAAGAAACTAGGTAGCCTTGGGTCATGCCTTGTCAGAACAATATGGCGAGATGTACAGCAGGACACCATCATTACCATTATCAGCAAGGCTCATTCGTTTGTTTTTTTCCCTCTATCACAGTGCATGTGCTACTAATGTTAGCATTGGAACTCTGTAGATTTAAAGCACTTAGGGGCTGAAGAAAGTTTTGTTTGGAGCATCACACTGAAGAAAATATTCACTGTCTTTTCGTTTGTTTGTTTTGTTTCTAATCAGTCTGATAGACAGGGTTTAGACATGGAAGGACGAATTAGCTAGAATGATAATGAGCCCATCGAAATGAAGGATAAATGCTGTGCCTTTTGGAGCACATTTTTGTTTCCAACAAATATCCTTTGGTGATTTTTTTTTTGTTTGTCTTTTTTTTTTTTTTTTTTTTTGATGCTGTCCTATTTTTCATGCCACTTTAGCGGTATGACCCTCAAGCTGCTCATTCTGGCTCCCAGTTCACAGCCACACCCTGGAATTTTCCCACTGCACCTGGCTCTGGCAGTCTTTGGGGAGTAGTCGGTGTCAGTGAGGCAACCCACCAGAGGAGACACTGCACTACTGCTGAGTCACTGGGGTAGTGTTCAGTGGTGCCTGTTCTAAAATGCTGTCAGACACCACCCACTAAGCTCCCAACAGATGACAATAATTGCTTAGCCACAGCGCCAGCATGAGTAAATGTCTCCTTCCAAAGGATGCCACCATGTCCATCCAGCCACGGTTCCCATGAACTTTCTGATTCCAGTGACCTCAAGACGAACTCACCAAGACCATAGAGAAGGATAGGAAATTGAAACTGAGGGCAAACCAGATGCCGTGGCGAAGTGGTTAGCGTTGTGGACTCCTGGCTGGGAGGTCATGGGTTCGAATCCCATCAGAGTCATGTGGGTTTTTCTGCCCTGACCGGCTCCTACCCAAAGTTGAGTTTGCTGCGGACTCAGTTGGGAAGACTGGGACCACACAGTTGAGTTTCATCCACTTAATGGATGCGTTTCTGAGAGTGTTGCTCAAATTTCCTGACCAATACTGCAGGTGCCTGTATCTCTCGGGCCTGGTCAACGTCGGGATATATTATGAAAGGAAGCGTAGAGTACAGCCCTGTCATGTAGTCTCAGACCGAAATGGAAATCCGTAGCATCATCTTAATCATCCTCATTCTCATTGATCAGCATGAAAAAAAAAAGTCTCAAATTCTGTGGCCCTTCATGCCCTGCTCTCATGGTGACCTCAGTTTCGATGTCCTCTCCATGTCTGTGGCCTTGGTTTGGTTCCGTCAGGGTCACCGGTATCGGCGAGTCCATGGGGGCTGTCGTTGGACGGACGTGGTGGCGCCCTCCGGAGGGAGAGCTCACTCACACCAGCTCCGTGACTAAGCAATTATTGTAGTCAGTAGGGGGCTTAGTAGGTGGTGTCCTGTGTATGTTAGATCAGAATAGGTGCCACTGAACACCACCGAAGTGACTCGGCAGCAGTGCAGTGTCTCCTCTGGTGGGTTCCCTCTTGACGGGACTTGACATTGACTGCTCCCTGTGGATTGCTGGTGCCGGGGCTGCGGCAGGGCCGACCGGGCTGTGGCTATGGATGGGGTGTCGGAATGAGTGGCGTGGGTGCATTGCCTCTGAGGTGGCGCAGAGGTTGGGACAGCAAAAAAAAAAAAAAAAAAAGAAAAAAAGAAACTGAGGTCAACACGAGAGCAGGGCTTGAAGGGCCATAGAAATTTCCTTAATTTTGTGCTTATATTCATTGATTAAGTGCAAAATGTTCCTTTTCTTAAGATTTTTTTTCAGTAAATCAGAAGTCTGCACACTTTGGTAATTTTTTTTTTTACTTTGATTTTCAGAAAAGTGATTAAAGAGATGTCTGTGGGTGATCTGCAGCCCGATGAGACGGTGGATGCCATGCGAGAGGCGCGTTTGCTGTCTCGCCTTGATCATCCAAGCATCGTCAAGTTCCATGACAGTTTTATCCACGGAGAATCCTTTTGTATCATTACAGAATTCTGCGATGTAAGTTTGTTGTTGTTGTTCTAAAAGTGCAGTTTACGCTTTCATTCTCCATATGCATTGGTTGGTCTGTGTGTGCGTGTGTGTGTATGTGTGTGTGTGTGTGTGTGTGTGTGTGTCTGTTTTTGTGACTCGGTGTGCGTGTGTATGTTTGTGTGTGCGTCTCTTCCTCTGTGTATGTGTATGGAGCGGGGGAAGGCGGGTGATTGGCGAGGGGGGGGGGGGGGGGGGGGGGGGAGGGGGAGGTGTCTGTGTGGGTGTTTTTGTGTGTGTGTGTGTCTGTCGTTCTGTGTGTGTGTATGTGTGTGTTCCTGTGTGTGTGTGTGTGTGTGGGTGTGGGGGGGGGGGGTCTGTGTATATGCACATGCAAGATTGATTAAAAACAAACAAAAACTGTAACAAGTAAGATAGTTTAAAGAATGTTTGATAGACAAGTGTTCACCATGATTTAAATGGCCACACCTACAGGTGAGAAGCACCAGTTCCAGACTGGTGACATGCCCAGTGAACAACCATTTGATTGGGCATTTGTACAGACCTTGATTTGTGCAGGTACAGTGCAACCAGTGTACATGTACCATGAAAATGTGCAAATTCAGTTTGTAGAGTGGGCTTTTACAGAGAACTAGACTGATGGGACAGTTTACAGAACGAGAACATGCTCAGAATTTGTCATTATGGGGTTTGTGTTGATAATAGGAAGAATGTTCAAATTCAAGTTCAAACTGACTCTCACAAGGTCTAATGTCATGTTAGACATACAAACTGTACCACAATGAAAGATGTTGTGTTAGTCTTGCAAAGTTCACATCTAGCTGAAAAGAAAATATTGCTGAAGTGATTCTTTTGTTTAATTTGAAATGAGGAAGGTTTTAAGTACATACAGAATTGCATTTCTAGTTGACAGAAGGGGGAAGGAGGGGAGGGGATGGTAATTCAGCCATAGCAAAAAAAAACAAAGGGAAAAACTGAATAAATATCATAAACAATGTATTGGTTACCTGCATTTCAGTACAGGGGGGTCGTTGTTTAGGGATAGAAAATAGTATTACAGTATGAGAGAAATGACCAGTCACAGAATGTTAGGTTGTTGTGAGGGGGAAATCATTCTATGGAAGGGTCGTTACTGGGGTTTTAACTCGTAATGGTATTTATATGAGTGTGCAGGGTTTGGGGTTTGTTTGTTTGTTTTTGTCCTGATTGGGGACTGTGTCTTCATGTTTGTTATGACGTGTGACGATCCCAGGGAGGTGATCTGGATGGGAAGATCACAGAGTACAAGAAGAAGGGGATGAGCTTTGAGGAGAAGGCGGTGCTGGACTGGATCGTGCAGCTGTTCATGGCTCTGCAGTACATGCACAGTCGCCGTGTCCTCCACAGGGATTTGAAAACCAGGTGCATCTTTCTGTCCTTTGGTCTTGGTCCTGTTTGGCATGGGTGTGTGTGTGTGTGTATGGGTGGGTGGGTGGGTGGAGGGGGTGTGTGTGTGTGTGTGTGGGTATTGGTGTGTGTGTGTGCGCCGCGGCGGTGTGTGGTGTGTGTGTGTGTGTGTGTGTGTGTGTGTGTGTGTGTGTGTGGGTGAGAGTAGGGGGAGGGGGGGGACAGTACTTATACTGTTAGTTTTCCTTCTCTGGCATGTGTGTGTGTGTGTGTGTGTGTGTGTGTGTGTGTGTGTGTGTGTGTATTACCACTCTAGTCAGTTCTCTTTCTCTGTTTTATATGTGTGTGTGTGTGTGTGTGTGTGTGTGTGGTTGTTGTATGTGTGTGTGTGTGTGTGTGTGTGTGTGTGTGTGTTTATAGTGACATTGATATTCCTTGACGTCTATGTACAGAGTAAGCATCCATCGACTTACCTTAGTCCCCTTCTCTCTATTTTTTTAGTGGTGTTCTCACACACACACACACATACATACACACACACACACACACACACACACACACACACACACACACACACACATACACACACACACACACACATACACACACACACACACACACACACACACACACACACACACACACACACACACATATCAGAGCCAACTCAGTTGATACACTGAGTGGTTTGACTGCAGAAACATCTTCCTGAGAAACAACATGGTGAAGATAGGTGACTTCGGCATCTCTCGCATTCTGATGGGCACCACAGACATGGCCTCCACCTTCACCGGCACTCCCTACTACATGAGCCCCGAGGTGCTCAAACACGAGGGATACAACTCCAAGTCGGACGTCTGGTTAGTCACTTTCTCTTTAGTTTTCTCTGTATTTAAAAAAAAAAAATTGGTCAGCATACAGTTATCTGCATAATTCCATCGGGCTGTTACCTTACAATTTCACCAGGCCTTGTAAAATGATTATTTTCACTTTGTTTATTATTTTTGTTCATTGTTTATCTTTATGAGTCAGTTGCTTTGATCATTAATGATTTCCCTAACTTTTGTAAGTGCTGCAGCAGAGTTCTGGATGTATATGCAAACAGATTTCCATTATTGCAACATTTCTCTGACTATGTTGGCTTTTAAATAGGATGGACGTGGCCTGCCACGGTCAGCACTTTGGTTGCTGCCATTGACTGAGGACTGGGTTTGCTCTCAGCTTTGTGGATCACAGCCTTCTGTTCTTTCCGCTTCAACTGCAGGTTGTTGCACCAGGGGTCTGCTGCAGGCACGCTGCAGATGTGAAGAGGGGCAGTGGATGTGGAAGCTGCTCTGGTCATGGGCACTGTCTCTGCTGCAGCTGTAAGTAACCTCAGCGGGGGTTGAAGGGAGACAGCAAGGACAATGCTGTCTGTATGGCCCACAATGTGTTCATTGGCTCTGCCATCCTTTTGCATCCACATATATGTGATTCTCTCTTTGCCATGTTGGATGTGATGTCAGGATGGTCGTAAATGTCACATCAGGAGTAAGCTGCGCTGGCTCCACGCCTTTGACAAAGACATATTACAGGATTACAAATGACCAGCTGTTGTCACATAGTGGTTAGTGTTGCGTATTCCTGGCTGGGAGGTCGTGGTTTTGATTCCTGTCATAGCCATTTGTTCTCGGGATTTTTTTGGCCTCAACCTGTGCCTCTTGTAGCAGTGGGGTTGTTATAGGCACATTTTGGAAGACAGGGATCACACATTTAAGGTTCATCCATTTCATGGATGCGTCCCTGAGGGTGTCACTAAAATTTCCTGACCTCAACTGCAGAAGTTATAAAAAGAAATCTAGAGTGGCGCTCTGTCATGAGGTCTCAGACTGCAGTGGAACTCTTGAGTATCATTGCATCATCCTCTTCCTCATCAATCAGCTTAAGGAAAAGTATATAATTGTGTGAGTCTTCAGTCTCATGGTGACCTTTGTTGTTTTGGTTTCCTCTCCATATCTATTCCCTTGGTGAGTTCAAGTTGAGGTCGCTCGTAAGGCAAGTTGTTGGGACTGTCTTTGGATGGACATGTTGGCGCCTTCCCTCACTCATGCTAGCTCTGCGATTAAGCGATTATTGTTGTCAGCAGGGGGCTTAGTAGGTGGTGTCCTGTGTATGTTGAATCAAAACAGGCACCGCTGAGCACCACCAAAGTGACTCGGCACAAGTGCAGTGTCTCCCCTGGTGGGTTGCTTCATTCAGTGTGACGTTGATTGGATTTCCAGAGCTAGAGCTGCAGCAGGATGATCTGGGTTAGGGCTTTGGTTGGGGAGCCAAAGTGAGCAGTGTGGGGGCAGTGCCACTGAAGAGGCATAGACAATGAGGTAGAACGAAAAAAAGATATCACAAAATTAATGAAGTCTTAGCCTGAAAGCAGTGAACCAGTTTACGACAGAAAGAAGTGAAGCTGAACATATTTTTCTTTCCCTGTTTCATGTGAGTGAAACCAAAAGTCGACTTTTTCAGGTCAGTGGGCTGTATTATGTACGAGCTGTGTGCACTGGAGCATGCTTTCAACGGACAAGGGCTGATGGGGGTCATGTACAAGATCGTGGAAGGGGAACCACCTGACCTGCCCAAAAAGTACTCCAAGGAGCTGAATGAGGTGTTGAAAAAGTGAGTCATGTTGTCCTGTCTGAATTCAGTATTGTTGGTAATGAGTCATGCATTGTGTTAATGCTGGGAACTGGGTTGCTGTGTTCAAGAGGACACAGCGGCAGTATCTGGTTCTGAGGGTGATCCCTTGTCCTGGCTGCACAGTGAGGCATTTTGAGGGGGTAGCAAGTGCATGATTGTCAAGTGTCAACCCGTTAGGTGTGGCCGTATCATTTTCCACTGAGTGACAATGTAAAGGATTTACTGCCACTCAAACTATTTTTCAATGAGGAAACTCCTGCTAATATCCAGTTAGTTTAAGCAAATGTCATGATGACTTGTCTGTTGACCAGCATCATCAATCAGCTTTAGCTTTACACATGCAGTCAACAATTGGCCAGTCATCTGTGTTGTGAACATTAGTTACAAATACATATGATTTGAAAAAAAGGACCATATGAAATAAGTTTGCCTTTGGAGTATTAAAGAAATGGTTGTGACTGTTGTGAGCAATAGTTACAAATACATATGATTTGAAAACAAGGACCATATGAAGTAAGTTTGTCTTTGGAGTATTAAAGAAATGGTCATGATTATTCTGAGCAGGTATGTCCGCACCTAATGAATCATCTAAATGTCAGATAGTTGGAACAGTGGTTTGAAAGGTTAAGTAAGCACAACCCTATCTCTTTCTGCTTTCATACAGTTTGTTTCTCCAGCTTTCACCTTCATCCTTGGCCTTACAGATGAGGGCACCTCATTGTTGGATAGTGTAATTCAGGGAGATCTCAGAGTGTTTTTCATTTCTCTTTCCATGCACACGACGCACAAAAATTATCAGTATGTCTTTTGTTTTGTAACTATCAAGATGTGTGTGTGTGTGTGTGTGTGTGTGTGTGTGTTGTGTATGTGTGTGTGTGTGTGTGTGTGTGTGTGTGTGTGTTGCATGTGTGTGTGTGTGTGTGTGTGTGTTGTGTTGTGTGTGTGTGTGTGTGATGCTGCATGATGTGTGTGTGTGTGTGTGTGTGTGTGTATGTGATGTGTGTGTGTGTGTGTGTGTGTGTGTGTGTGTGTGTGTGTGTGTTTGCATGCGTGTGTGTGTGTGTGTGTGTGTATGTGTGTGTGTGTGTGTGTGTGTGCATGCATGCATGCATGTGTGTGTGTGTGTGTGTGTGTTTGTGTGTGTGTGTGCATGCATGTGTGTGTGTGTGTGTGTGTGTGTGTGTGTGTGTCAGATTATTAACGAAGGAACCAGACATGCGCCCAGGAGCTCAGGATGCGTTGAAGATGCCTGTTATTGTGAAGCACATCAACGTGAGTCATCTGCTTGTTGGGTTCAAAGTTATTCTGACTGGAATAGTCAGCATCATTGAACGCTTACATCATCTGTGCTACATGATTTTGAAAGCTTGATATTTTTCACTCTTATTTTTTCTTCCATGGTAACCTGTGTGAATTTTTTTTTCTGGCAAAGTGGTGTCATTTTGTTTCGATGAAATATATCAACATTTAGATTCATGCATTTTAATGTACTTAGGTAATTAAAAATGTTTAAAATTTACAAAATTTGTAGCTGTGAATGCTCTGCATTTTTCCTTCAAAGGAAACATAATTTCACGAGCAGCTTCAACTTATCAATATATTTTAGAAGACTGTAGATGGTAAATGACGTGATCATGGTGTTGTTCAGCACGGTGACAGCCCTGATACGGCCCTTTGCGGTGGGCTGGGCTATAAGCGACATGAGCTTGCCTTACGTGGTGGTGTGGTCGTGTTGTGCAGAGAATGAAAGACGTGCTGAACGAGGAGTACAGAGCCCGTCACCATGGTAACCTCAATGAGGAAAAGGCTGAAAAGGAAGCAGAGGAGCTGGCTCATTTACTGTAAGGTTCTTCATCTCACTAGTTTGGCTGGTTGACAGGTGAAACCACAACTGCATGCAGAGTAGCATCCCCTTTTTTTTTTTTTTTTTTTTTAAAGATTCCTGAAATCCATTTCTCACTTACACGTGATGTTTGTGCATGCATTCATATGTATGCAAATACTCCCTTTGTCTACCGAGATTTTCAGATGATTTTCTTATACTGAAATCTTTTTTTGTTTATGGTCAGTGTCATTTCATCCTGGTCTCCTTGGTTAAAATGAGATTAGAACTTTAGAAAATATAGAGATTTTCTTTTTTCATTCTGGTCAGAGACTTTATGAGAGAGCTGTACTCTATGCCTTTCCTACTACATCCAGGCATCAACCAGGCCTGAGAGATACAGACACCTGTCGTGTTGGTCAGGAAATTTCAGCAACACTCAGTGAGGCATCTATTAAGTGGTGAAATTCAAATCAACTGTGTGGTTCCAGTCTTCCTGCTGACCCCATAGCGCACTGTATTCTATGTAGGGGCTGACAGAGGCTGAAAAACCCCATGAAGTAATGGCTTTGATGGGACTCAAACCCACAACTTCCCAGCCTGCAAGTGGTGACAGTCCCTGCACCACAGGTCTGGATTAGCACTCTTTCAGATCAGATGATCAGAGGGAGAGAATGGCCCACTAGTGCAATTTAGAAAGGGACGATGTATTGCAAAGTTAAAAAAATGTACACAAGTGCATGTATGATGCTACCAAGAAGAACAAGTCTGCCGCTTTCCCATACTTTCAGTTTGAGTATTTGTAGAATTCACTGTGGCCTAGGCTTTCTTGAGAACAGAGTGAGTCCACTGTAATAGGGAAGGCTTTTGAGCATGCACAGGCTGGCAACTTTCCACCAGCGCATGTCAGTAGGAAGAGCATAGTGGCTTGCCTGCTTGTGTCTCTGTGTATATGGTCATGGTAAAGTGCAATACATTGCAGAACTATACAGAAAGCAACACAGTGATTACAGCACCTTGCAATACAGTCTAGTGCAGTACAGTATTATAGACTTCAAAACAAGTACAGGAATGTATTGCACTGTATTGCGTTATACACATGTACGACACAGTACAGCACATTGCAGCTCAGTCCATTGTGCTACAGCAGAGTGCAGTACAGTGCATTATGTAACTGCAATACAGTACATTACAAGACCGCACTATGCGAGGCAGTACAATATGATACCGCACAGTACACTATAGTACAGTACAAAACAATACAGTACAATACAGTGTTCAACACAATACAATGCTATTGTGAGGTGCGTGTTTTTTGTGTTTTTTTTCCAGGAGAGAGAAATCTCATCTGGAAGACCTTCGGAAGACGGAGATCAAGGAAGAAGAACAACAGCAACAGAAAGGAACCAAGTATATGTCGCCACGGGAACGCATGAGGCTGCGCAAAATTGAAGAGGCCAACAAACGAGCCAAAGAACTGGAGTAAGTCTTTCAAAGATAAGAGTCAAAATGATTTATTACCTACTTTGAAAAAATGATTTATTTCCTACTTTGAAAATGTCAGGAGAGCCTGAGAACAGTAGAACATAAATTTTATGTTTGTTTTAAAAGAAAAGAATGACTCTCTGATCCGAGTTGGTCAAGAGTAGCCAAGGTCACAAGCATCACAAATTCAGATTACACACTGTCGGTCCTCAGACAAACAAATGTTATGCAGTTCCCTCTTTCGAAATGTATCGCAAGCCTTCGGTCAATCAGAATGAAGCATGCTGTGTGTGTGTGTGTGTGTTTTTTTAATTCGGTCACTTATTGAGAGAGAAAGAGAACAAGAGAACATCATTTCATTTTTTGCTCGTTTGGCTTCCTGTCAAAGAGCAGCATTTTATAGGGATGAAAGTTGTCTTCCTTTTTTCTGCCTTTTTCAAATTGCTAATCCAACAAACAAATGACGGCATCTGGTTAAATTTGTTGGTGTTAATGACTTTGTTCCTGCCAGATTTCTTACCCATTGACCGGTGTTCATTTCATCTTGCTTATCCTAGCCCACACATATTCCGAAGAAGGAACCATCTACCATGATCCAAACGAAGCTTCCAACATTTGCATCACCACAAGGAGACTATTAAAGTTGATCGGTTCAAAGACATTTATTCACACCTCTTTTGCCTACAGTGGATTACAGTTTTCCTGTAAATAAATACACTAAAAATTGCTGAAAGCATCGATTGGTCCATTGATTGATTGTGTGGCTAACCCAACACCAGGATAACCGTGAAAAAAATGTCAGTTCCTTCAATATTTAATTATTTTTGTTGTTGTTGCTGTCAGGTCTTCTGTACCACTTTAGTGGAATTGCTCCGATGACACTTATTCTAGTTCTTTATCATCAGCGTCTGGGTTGTCCTGCTGCAACTGTAGGGGCAGTCAGTGTCAAGTTGTAAAGAGGCAACCCACCAGAGGAGACACTGCACTGCTGCTGGGTCATGACAGTGGTGTTCAGTGGTGCCTGTTCTGATCCAACATAGAAAGCCACTATCTACTAAGCTCCCTACTGACAAACAATAATTGCTTAGTCTTGGAGCCAGTGTGAGCAAGCAAACCTTCTGGAGGGTCCCATCATGTCGGCCCAGCGACAATCCCCATGAATCTGCTGACACTGGTGACCTTGACAGACCTCAGGAGGTCGTAGATGTGAAGAGGAGGTGGAGGCTGAGGTCACTTGTGTGTGATTTCTTAATGAGGGCTGTTTTGTTTTTGCTCAGAAAACACGCCAAAGTGACGCTGAGGGAAAACGCTGACCGACGTGAGGCCATCAAGGAAACCATGGGGAAGACATTGGTACTGGATTCTTCCTTCACTGCTGTGATGAGAGAGAGAGAGAGAGAGAGAGAGAGAGAGACAGACAGACAGACAGACAGACAGACAGACAGACAGACAGACAGAGACAGAGACAGACAGAGAGAGAGACACACAGAGAGAGAGAATGTTTATGTGTATGTGTGTGTGAGTGCATGTGTGTGAGTATGTGTGTGTGTGTGAGCAATCAAGTTTGTAAGTTTACATTCATGAGTGCACATGTGTCAGTGTACACATGTGCGTGTGTATGTGTGTGTGTGTGTGTGTGTGTGTGTGTGTGTGTTGTGTGTGTGTGTGTGTGTGTGTGTGTGTGTGTGTGTGTGTGTGTGTGTGTGTGTGTGTGCAATTAATTATGCATATATGCAGGTAAATATTCATCAATATGTATGTGTACAGATTTGTGTGCACACATGTATAAGCATGTAAACTCCTATGTGTGAGTATGTGAATGTGTGTGGATGAATGTATGTATTTGCATTCATGATGTGTGTGTGTGTGTGTGTTTTGTGTGTTTTTTGGGTAAATGTGACCATGTTATTCTGAAGTGTAGTGCAAAACTGGAATGCAGATATGCAGGTATAAACTCATGAGTATGTGTGTGTGTGTGTGTGTTTGTGTGTGTTTTGGGTAAATGTGACCACGTTATTCTGATTGTATAGTGCAAAATTGGAATGCAGGTAAGCAGGTATAAATGAGTATGTGTGTGTGTGTGTGTGTGTGTGTGTGTGTGTGTGTGTGTGTGTGTGTGTGTGTGCATGTGTGCATATGCATGTGTGTTGTACGCACACATGCACACAACGCTTTCCTCCCACCAGGTGCCAGCATGGAAAGGTGGGGGCGGTGAAGGCAAGACGCTGGCCAGTGCTCTCCATGTGCCAGACGCCAGACTGACCGGCACTGTGTCCAGAGAGTACCAGACCTTTGGCCCTCACTACAAAGCTCTCCACACCAGTAAGTTCCCTTGGAGGGGGGGTGGGGGGGCAGGAGAAACAGACAACCTTTCTAAAGAAAACTGGGAATCACCAGTAATGATAGGCATATGTTTGTCGATAAAAGACACAGTGCAACACAGTACTGCATGCTGCAATTCTTTTTTTCCATAGAGAAATGTCAAAAAGACCAAAAGAAAGAAATGGTATTGAGGCCAGAGCATTAGAAGATCAAAGATAATCTGTGAAAAATGTCTTTAGTTCACCTCTTACATTACCAGATTTGTTTCATAATATACCATCCACTTACAATTAATTTTTGGCAGACTACAAAACAAACTTACATTGAACTGTTGAAAATAGGTTACATTTTTTTTTTTTAGATGAAAAACGAAATGAAAATTTGGGTTTTAGATCTATATCACAACAGATTTTACATACAGATCTAGAAGGATGAAATTTGCTGTGCGTGCTGTATTTGTGTGTTGTTGATGGGGTCACTCATCTTCATTCTGTAAATCTGGAATGCTTGGTAGCCAGCTCCCCACCTGGTTGTCTCCACACTGCCTGGAAGTGTCCAGCACATGCAAATACGCTCATATAGTCTGCTCATCTTTTTGAGCCCTTGTTATTGATTCAGTGGCATGGGAAGGGGGGGGGGGGGGGGAGTGTACTTAAATTAACCAACCATATTCAAATTGAACAGATCCACACCTATCATTTTCACTCATTTTTACACATGACATGAGCTGAAAAATAATATTTTGAAAATAATTTTGTAGTCAAATCCAAGCACTCTGCAAATGACCACCACTTCAGCAACATTTTTTATACTCAAACAGTGCATCTTAATGTTCAAAGCTTCCCAAATAACCGATATGGAAACGAAAGAGAGTATCATCCTGTGGTAAAGGGCAGAATGGTAATTACCTGGTAACAGCAGAACAGTTTAAGGTGAAATGGTAAGTAAAAGGTTAAGATATAAATCTTTCTTCTTTTTTTTTCTGTGTGAATGGAGAGACATTGCATGTTTCTGGTCATTCTTGTATTTATTTGTTCATCCTAGATTTTTTTGTTTCTTGTATCTCATGAAAATGTGATTAAAAAAAAGAGAAAGATGAAAATAAGTAAATGAATAAATAAATGAAATAAACACTCAGTCAGTAAAGAGAGGGAAAACTGATTTTCTGCTAACAACCCAGGACCAGATCTCAGCTCACTCTCACTAAGGTGCTTGATCAGATGACCCATGAGCAGTGATGGAGTCTGAAGAACTTCCTCATCAACTGAATTTCAAAAGTGATCCTGGGCAGAGAAGAGTGGCAGGAACTTACGGGGAGTCTGGCATCTACCAAGCTCAGTGGCTGCTCCAGAATGTGTCCCCGAGTTCTGGAAACTGAAATTCCTCTTTGAAGAAATAATTTTGCAGATAAGCAGAAAGTTTTGCTGTGTCTTGGCTTGGTTACCATACCCAAGAAGATCTTGTTTCACCCACATCTTTTTGTTTGTCTGTCTGTTCAGCATGAATTATGCAAAACCTGCCGTACTGATTTTGAAGAAACATGGCTGAATGGTGGAAGATTGCCTGGGAATGAACTCATTAGATTTGGGTGTGGATTGTTAACATGGATCGGGATCAAAGGGTGGATGTAGAATCTGCTCAGCACGATGACACAGACACTGCTGACATGATTTTATTCAAACATGGTGGAAAGATGGAATGGGACTTGAAGTGGAACCTGTTGAATTTGGTGCAGATCTGGATGGAGGGTGTACAGTGGATCTGTTCAGCAAGATTATGCAAACGTACGAAAATGATTTCAATGGAACTCAATGAACAGATGGAACAAGGCCCGTGGTTGCACCCATTCTTTATTGTGCAGATCTATAAGTGCAGATCCACATCAAAGGGCCAATCCACGATCTGTTCTGGGAAGTTACATCAAAACTACTACAGTAATCCAATTTTGACAAGAGATGGAATGTTGCCTGTGACCGAACCCAGTGCGTTTGTGTGTGGAGTTGTGCTGTATATTCTTGCACAAACCGGTTTATCCAGGATCTGTTTGATCTGGGGAGGTCTACACTGTCATGAGTACCTTTCTCGTTTTCCAGGTGTGTATTTGTTTGTATGTTTGTGTTTGTTTTGCTTTCATTTTACGTTCTTTTGTTTTTGTTTGTTTGTTTTTAATATGTAACACAAGCAAAAATGACCAAGCCAAGGTTAATGTTGTATAAAACATGCGATATGAAATTAACAACATATGAAATGGGCAATGTAAGATGAATAACATATGAAACATGCTGTGGGTAAGGAGGGTATACATTAGGCTCATGGGCATGCTGAGCACACAAATTTCTTCTTCTTGTCACAGGGTCTTCAGGATCCTATGATGAGGATGATGATGACGACAACGATGACAACGACATTATCACTGGCACAGTGCGGCCGGCCACCTTGCCGTATGTTTCTGCCGACGATCGGCCCATCACCCCAATGAGAAACACAATGGTGTATAACAGGAGCATTCTTCGCTGGACTTCAAAGATGGTATGTGGTGTGTGTTGTGGATCCCTGTGTGTGGCTCTGCATATATGTGTGTGTGTGTGTGTGTGTGTGTGTGTGGTGTATGTTGTGGATCCCTGTGTGTGCATGTGTGTGTGTGTGTGTGTGTGTGTGTGTGTGTGTGTGTGTGTTGTGTGTGTGTGTGTGTGTGCATGCATGCATGCGTACGTGTATGTGTGTGTGTGTGTTGTGTGTGTGTGTGTGTGTATGTATGCCATATTTGAGACAAAGATTATCTGATCCATGCTCGGTGGCTGTAATTTCAGGATAATCTGACTGTTAGTCCTGCCATGTGTGCGTCTTCAGGCCTTTTCTGCACAACCTCTTCCCCGCCCCCCCACCCCCACCCCCACCCCACCCCGGTGTTTCAACAGATCCTGCCCATTCCCTTCAGCTCTATCACACCATCATTTCAGCCCTGTCACATGGACGTTTCTTTTATGACCATGTTCCACAGCCTTGTTTCTTTTTAATTTAATCATACAGCCTTTTGAACCCTAGAGTACAGCTTTTTTTCTTCTTCAACCCTATCATACAACCTTTTTCCTCTGAACTGTTCAGTACAGCCTTTGTCTTTTGAATCCTACCACATAGCGTTTTCTTTTAAACTCTATCATACAGTCTTTTTCTGGTTAACTGCACCACACAGCTTTTTCTTTTTGACCCTATCATACAGCCTTTTTTCTTTGAACCCTACTCTGTTTTCTTTTTCTTTTGAACCATTCCCCACAGTTTTTTTTCCTTTTAAATCCTTTTAAAAACTTCCAAGGGCTCTGTGGGCTGGCTCCCCACTTTGCCTTAAACATGTGGCTACTAAGAATAAAAGGAAAAGATGCTCCCAGGATTCACCGAAAGGGGGAGAGAATGATGAATCCATCGGTGCTCAACCAATCATGACTGCAAATCCCAAACGGACTATGAACATGGACCAAATGGAATATCCATGTGTCTGTGGAAAGCGTTTCGCTACCACCCGTGGCATGAAGATCCACAGAACAAAGATGGGATGTGTGAAGACTCATCTGAATGAGCAGCAGCGCACTGCATCAGCAGATAAGACGTCGGAAGACCAAGGCCAGGATTTAAACCACAGTGCCAAGGACATCCACGCTGTTGGTTCGGATGAGGAATTTGCACAGGCCCTCGATGCCAGGCGCCTGAAACTCAACCTGCCACGAGCAAACGAAACTGAAGATTGGGAGAAACTGGATGCAAAAATCGTCCAAAGACTCGATGCACTGATAGGGAAAAGCACCCTGGAACACAAACTAGCCACATATGGGGACATTGTGTATGCCACATGTAGAGACGCCTATGGAGCAAAACTACCCAAAGAGAAAACACCTCCAAAGAAATCCAGACGCCAAGAAAAGATGGACAAGATCCGGGTCCAAAGAAAAACCTCAAGATGCAAATGAAGACCGCACTGCCAGCTGAAAAACAAGGCTTGGAAAAACTGTGGAAAGACCTGAAAGAAAAACACAGCGCCCTCAGCAAAGCGGAATCTGCGAGGAAGAGGAAGAGCAAAAAGAAGAAGACACAAGAGCGCTTCTTCAGAGACCCCTTCCAATTTGCCAGAACACTGTTTGAGCAGCCAAAATCTGGGACCCTAAGTGTGGACAAAGGAGTTCTTGAGCAGCATCTGAGGAAAACATACTCTGACCCACAGAGCAAAGCACCACTCGACATTCAAGGTCTGGTGTGGCCAACCAACCCTGAGGAACAGTTCAATGGCAAGCCTCCAACGTTGGCGGAAATCAAGAAGGTGGTCGACAAAGCCAGAGCCAAATCATCACCAGGGCCAAACGGAATACCTTACCAGCTTTACAAGAAATGTCCCAAGGTACTGGAGTGGCTCCACAGGCTGCTGCGATCGGCTTGGAGAAACCAGAAGATCAGCGGCCAGTGGATGACGGCAGATGGTGTGTACATCCCCAAAGAGCAAAACTCAAGTGACATCAGCCAGTTCAGGCCAATATCACTACTGAACGTCGAAGGGAAAATCTTCTTCTCTGTCATGGCAGCAAGGCTGACCAAGTACCTGATGGAAAACAAGTACTTGGATGTGTCAGTCCAGAAAGGTGGCATCCCAGGCGTGGCTGGCTGTGTAGAACACGCCACAATGATCTGGGACGCAATCCAAAAAGCAAAAACAGAAAAGAGAGACCTGGACGTAGTGTGGCTTGATCTGGCAAACGCATATGGATCTGTGCCCCATGAGATGATACAGTTGGCTCTTGAGATGTACCATGTGCCAAAGAACATCCGCGACATGCTCAAGAAGTACTTCAATGGCTTCTCAATGCGGTTCTCTACCAAGGAGTACACAACAGACTGGATCAACTTGGAAGTGGGTATTGCAATGGGCTGTGCAATTTCCCCAATACTGTTCGTGCTGGCAATGGAACTCATCTTGAAAGCAGCAACAAACAACGCGAGACAAACAGACCTTGGCGATGGATACAAGATGCCTCCTCTCAAGGCCTTCATGGATGACACTACAGTGATTTCATCCAGAGAAGACGAGACACGTCATGTGCTGGAGAGGCTGGACGACATAGTTGCCTCATCCAGAATGAAGTTCAAGCCAAAGAAATCACGGAGTCTCTCACTGAGGAAAGGAAAAGTGGCCGGATCTGTGGTCTTCAGTGTTGCCAACCAGGCCATTCCAACAGTCACAGAAGAACCAGTCAAGAGCCTTGGAAGATGGTATGATGATACGCTGAAAGACACACAAAGAGCAAAAGAAACCAAGCAGATGGCGGAGGAAGGCTTGGAGACCATTGACCAGTGTGGGCTCCCTGGCAAATACAAGGTCTGGTGTCTGCAGTTCATGCTGATACCAAAGCTCCTATGGCCTCTTATGATATACGACATCTGCACCAGCATAGTGGAGGCAATGGAAGCCAAAATCAACAAGTTCACAAGGAAATGGCTTGGTGTCCCACCCTGTCTGACTGACATAGCGCTGTACTGTCGCCAAGCAAAGCTGAAACTACCACTGAAATCCATCCTGGAGGAATACAAAGCAGGGAAGATCAGACTTCAAAGCATGCTGGAGGACTCAGGAGACAAGGTGGTAGAAGCAATCAAGCCCCAGCTGAAGACAGGCAGAAAATGGAAAGTTCAAGAGGCGATGGATTCTGCAAAAGAAAGTCTCAAGATCAGAGAAATAACAGGACACACACAGACCAACAGACAAGGACTGGGGGTGACCAAAACTGAATGGTGGTCAAAGGCCAAAGGAAAAGCCAAAAGAGACATGATGATTCAGGAGATGAGAAAAGAAGAAGACCAAAAAAGACTCCAAAAAGCAGTCCAGCAGAGCCAGCAAGGGCAATGGACAACGTGGGAGAATGCACTCCAAAGAAGTCTCACTTGGAATGACATTTGGCGCATGGCCCCTCTCAGGATCAGCTTCATTCTCAGATCTGCATATGACCTTCTGCCCTCAAATGCAAACCTGGTGAAGTGGGGGAAAACAGACGATCCTGCATGCCCCCTCTGCCATGAAAAACAAACAGTGGAGCATGTCCTAAGCTCATGTAAAGTAGCCCTGGCTCAAGGAAGGTACACATGGAGGCACAACCAAGTGCTCAAAGAGATTGTACAAGTAGTCTGGGCTAGTACCAACACCACAAAAGGGAAAATCAGGACTCCAAAAGCACCCGCAACATTCTTCACGGCAGGAGGCAGCAAATCATGGCCAAGAACAACAGTGCCACTCGAAACATGCAGGCAGAGTCTGCTGGACGGGGCAGATGACTGGGAGTGCACTGCAGACCTCCCAGAATGGAAGAGTCACCCAGAGATCATCAGCAAGAGTGGCATGAGACCAGACATAGTAGTCCACTCTAAGTCAACCAAGCAGCTGATCATGATCGAGCTCACGGTGCCATATGAGAACAGAATGGAGGCAGCTCAAATCTACAAGACTGAAAAGTATGCTGATCTGGCAAACAGCCTGAGGAGAGAAGGCTATCAGGTCAAAGTCCTCACTGCAGAAATTGGAGCTAGGGGGTTTGTAGGAACGTCTGCATACAGCCTCATGAAACAGCTCTCAGTTGCAGGGAGGGAAAAAACCAGAGCCCTGAAAGCAATGGCAGAAGCGGCAGAGAGGTGTTCAAGCTGGATCTGGTCAAGGAGGAACAAAAGTGAACTTCATAAGGCTTAATTTCCCTACAAATATCAGGTGTCCCTGTGGCTCAGTGGTTAAAGCGCGAGTCATTAAGTGGAAAATGAGCATGTCCAGAGGGTCATGGGTTCGAATCCCAGCCATGGCTCGTCCCAAGATGGGAAAAAAAAAGGGCAGCAGAGGGACATCCGGAGTCATGAACCGGGTGTGGCCCAACCCCCCTAGAGTGTCAGGAGATAAGGGCCGAAACACTTGCTTGAAGGGGGCTTCTCTTCTGAGGACTCTCTGCTGCCACGCTCTCCACGAGTTTCTTTCTACTTCATAGCCCTTTTCTTTTGAAACATAATTCAGTTCTTTTCTTTTGAATGCTAGCCAGTGGCCTCTTTCTTTTGTGCTGTATGATGATATGATGATGAATACTTAAGTTATATAACACCTATTCTCAGCTAGAGACCAAGCTCTAAGTGCTTTACAATCCACTCTCGTTTACACAATGGTCTGCCTACCCGGGTAGTGCCGACTGAAGAGCTACCAGCTGGCGCTTCATTCAGTCATTTCCCATGTCATCCAATCAATATCGTTCAGTATCGTTCACTCAATTTCCTTACTTCCTTCATTCTTTCCATTTCTTACGCAGGGTGCATGCTATGTGCAACGTGTCATCCAAACCAACGGCCAAACTGGCCTACTCTTCTGAAAGTTAGTGATGGAATTTTACGTGTGTGCAAGATATTATGTGTGTGTTCACACGTGGAACCTCGGTTTATAGTCTCATTCGAAGGACTGTATGGGAAATGGAGTCAGAACCAATGTTAACTCCGAGGGAAAAATCCCCGTGTACCGAAATGGCCCGGCGGAGATTAGAACCCGCAACCCCAGGATCACCAAGATTATGACTCCGGCGCTCTACCATCTGAGCTATTCCGGTTCCCAGCTCTCACAGCTCCTTTTTCCTTTTGAGTCTAACCCCAAAGCCTTTTTTCTTTTGAGTCTAACCCCAAAGCCTTTTTTCTTTTGAGTCTAACCCCAAAGCCTTTTTTCTTTTGAGTCTAACCCCAAAGCCTTTTTCCTTTTGAGTCTAACCCCAAAGTCTTTTTCCTTTTGAGTCTAACCCCAAAGTCTTTTTTCTTTTGAGTCTAACCCCAAAGCCTTTTTTCTTTTGAGCCTAACCCCAAAGCCTTTTTTCTTTTCAGCTCCCCCACATGTTTTGTCACCTTTGTTAGACTATCCCGTCATACAGGCCCATTGTACTTTCAACCCCATCTGAACAGCCATTTATGTCTTGTCATGGCAGCTTTTCCTCTCTGCCCTGTCCCTAGTGCATTTTTATACAGTGTCATCTTGAATGGATATCCTTTCCCTTTTTTTCATGCTTGTATTTTTTTTCCCTTTTCCTTGCACACACACACACACACACACATGCACACACACACGCACGCACGCACGCACGCACGCACGCACGCACGCACGCACGCACGCACGCACGCACGCACGCACGCACGCACACACACACACACACACACAGGTATCCCTGACAACCCCCAGCTAGCGGAGACGTACTACTCCCAGTTTGAAGGAGATTTCGAGGAAGCCTCACCCGAGAAGGAGGAAGCAGACAGCTCTGAGGAGGATGAGGGAGATGAAGGCACCATTGTGGCAGCGCACGAAGACGACATGTACGATTACATCAACCGCCTGGAGAAGGCCCTGGACACATCTTCCAACGGTTAGCGCTGGTGCTGTTGAAGTAACAATGATGATGCTGGTGTTGCTGACGGCTGATGTCTTTTGGGGGATGGACTGAAGGAAGGGTCACCACCTTGGGGAGTGTGGTTGGGGTGGGGGAATACATTCTGAATGTGAAAATAGCCAGTTTGGGCTGAATGAAACTTCCCAAATGGTACAGCAAAAGTCATGGAGTTTTGGAGTAATCGACAGGTATGGACCCTGATCCTTGCAAATGCAGGGTATGTGTGTGTGTGTGTGTGTGTGTGTGTGTGTGTGTGTGTGTGTGTGCATCGGAGAGTATTGTCTGAGAGGTGTTGTCTTGAATGTTGGAGGAGGAGGGGGGGGGGAGGGGGTATCTTCAACACGTGAAAACTGTTTGTTACATTCTGAGTAAATCTAACCAAGGCAGCTAAGAGTTCCAGTATAACCTTTTATCATCAGTGATTATCTCATTTGTTTTTGCTCCCTTTGATCATTTCATTTTGTTTTTACTTTTTCCATTTGTGCAGAGAACACAGTGATTTCTGATGATACGGTATCTGGGGCTTTTGGACCTGGTGCAAGAGACATTAAAGTCAGAAACCTCAAGCGGTAGGCTTTGTGTTAGTGTTAATGTGTGTGTGTGTGTGTGTGTGTGTGTGTGTGTGTCTGTGTCTGTGAGAGAGAGCACATGTGCATGCATGCAGCTGTGTGCACAAAGGTATGTGGATTTACATGCATTTATGTGTGATTACACCTGTGTTTGTGCGTGTGTGTTGATTCAATTGTTTCATAGATGCATGCATAAGTGTCTCTGTTAGAATTAAAGTGCAGGTTTTGAGTGCATGAATATGTGTGTGTCAGTGTATGTGTGTATGTATGATGTTTGGAATGAGGATATAAATGAAAATTTATTACATGGACCTTTTTTTTATTTTAAAGAATTCCAGCCAAGAGCTTCAGCAGAAGAAATATCTTTTTTAATGAATAGATGTCATGTAAACGAGAGAAAAACACTGAAAGAAAAAGGTGTTACAAGCAAACATGTAACCCCCACTCCAATAATTTACAAGTCCTAAGAAATATCGACCACACCCTTATCTCTCTCCTGACTTGTCTGGTTTCAGGCAGTGCATAGATTCCCTGGGTGAGGATGTATTCAAAAAAGCGTACGCGTACCTGCGAAAAGCGCGCAGCGAGGAGAACGGCATGAGCGAGCAGGACATATTCGAGGGCCTGCGCGAGTACGTGAAGAACCCCTCCGACTGCTTCATCGTGGACCAGCTGCTGTTCCTGGAGGACCAGACCAAACTGGTCAGCTGAACGGGCAGGCGGAGCACCTTCTGTGGATCTTCAGTGCGACAGTAGAATGGAATTGGGGTAGGCTGGGGGTAGGGTGGGGGTAGGGGGTGGGGGTGGAGGAGAGGATGGCCTGGGGAAGTGAGGGGGGAGAGATGGGGGGGGGGGATATAAAAATGTCACCCTACATCCGGAGAGTTTATTTCACTTCTTGGGTGGTTGCTCGTAGCAGGCAGGATAGTTTTATGTTTCTCTGTTTTGTTCTTTGAATTTTGTTCTTTTTTGTATCTGTCTTTGTAGTGTTGTGTACATCTCTGCTTTCTTTTTTTTTTTTTTCCCCGTCAGCAGCTGATTTGATATGGTCATGAAAAGTCCTTGAAAGTCCTTGAGATTTTTGTGTGTGACCATTTTAAAGCCTTAAAAGTTTTTAAACATTGGCATGTGAAAAAAATGCTTGGAATCAGCTGTTTCCTTTGTTTTTGTTGGTATTCGTCAGATGGAGAAGCAACAGGGAAGTTTCTGAAACAGGATGACAACTCTTGGGAAAGCCGTTTATATATTGAATCTTGGTGTCATTTTCTAATGATCAGTGATCGCACGACTGATTTGATGGCAAGTTGTTTCACCAGCATACAAACTACACTGTAGTACAGCTTTGAACATCTTTATTTCACTTTCGACATTCTTAGAAAATGAAACAGGGGTCTTGAGAAGTATTGGAAAAGTCCGTCCTTGATATTTTTATTGAAAGAATTTTATGAACACTGTGGAGGTATAAACTTAATGTGTTATACATTTAGGTAGAGGGTTTTGTTTTTTTCCCAATTTTCATTTGTAATTGATTTTTTTATTGTCATTAAACATTGATTTCCAAATCCTGTTTCATTTTTGACTGTCATTCAACTTTGATGTCCAAATCCTGTTTTTGTCTTCGAAGATTTCTGTTCCACAGCAGCAGCGATCATCATCACATATGTGATTATCTCCGTGTCCACCTAGGTCACTGTCATGTTCAGCTGGAGGTTGAGAGGGAGGAGTCTTGGAAAGTGTTAGTAAAGGTTGCCAACAGATGGCCTGTGTGTGGAAAGACAGTATGTATGCAGGTTCATCGAAACCTTCAGAGAGTTTTAGTTCTTAATTGGGTGGTGTATTCTTTTGCATTTAAGCATTGAAAACTGAAGAATTCTCTGGTATTCCTTTCAAGGTATTGTGATAATATATTGGTTTAATTCCTTTCTTCTAGAGGTCTTTTAGTCAGATTCAGGAAAAAAAAAAAAAACATTCATTCTTTTAAAAAGAAATATTTGAAGAAAACAGCAAAAAGTTTCCTTTTACTGTGTTCCAACTCCTCCCCCACATGTGAAGGTGATTCAGTCATAAGAACATTGGCAAGGAATTGTGGTATTGATGGACCTTGGTTTGAATTTTGCTGTCACTGGAGAACGTTTATGTAGAAGTTTTTTTTTTTTCTTTCAATTGATTTTTTTTTCTCTGGCACTAAGTCTTAAAAATAGAGATTATTTGAAGATATGGGTTTGTTGTCGGTTGTATCACTGTTCATGTCCCATCTTCTGCACGACTGTGCTGTCGTATCAGTCTGTTCAGGTCTGCGGTGTACCATCCATGCCTGTGTTCATCCCATGGCATTTCTGTCTTCTTCCCTATACACCCACCGTCAACATTTTGACCATCATTGCCGTTTTTGGGAGTGCGCAGAAGGAAGAAAGAAAGAAAAAAAAAAGAGGGGGGTGGTTGGCATTCTATTGTGGACTTGACACCATTGAAGAAAAGGTGCCAAGGCTGGGGGACAGGACGACGTCTGCTGGCAGGCTGTTCCAGTCCCTGACAGTGCGGGGGAAGAAGGCCATATTGCGGTAGTCATTATTGGCGGGGATCCTCTTCAGCTGTTTGCTGTGGCATCTTCTGGAGCCGGTCACAGCGGGGGCCAGTTGGTTGCAGCGCACACCAGTTTGTTGATGATTTTGTACATCATGCAGAGGCGTGCTGTGCGTTGGCGCTGTACCAGCGGGGGGGGGGGGGGGGGGGGGGGGGGGGGGGTGGGGTGGGGGGTGGGGGGGGGGTGGGGGGGGGGTGGGGGGGGGAGGGGGGGGGGGGGGGGGCGGGGGGGCATTTCAACTCATGCAGCATCCATTCCACACTGGAAGTTTTCCTGTGGCGGTTGAGGACAAAGCGGACTGCGCGTTGTTGGACCTATTTCTATTACAGTGGTAGGAGTTATGTTGGGTTACTTTCTGACCCCTCACCAGAGAAGATCCGGCATTGCTGTCAATTCAGTTGTGTGCATTCGTGCCCGTTACTGTGGGTTTTGTTGTACACAGGGCATTTGCAACAACGCTGATAATGACAGAGACTGCTGAGGCAAAACATAGCAAGCATTGTGCAGTAGGAAACATCTCTTTCGGGTCATTGAGAACTTTCAAGCCAGTGCCAAGGCCATCTGTCTCATAAATATTCATATTCTCATGTTCATTCTTAGTCCCTTTTTTGTATTCTTGTCAGCCATTTGCTCAAACATTTTTATATTGGTTTACATTAGTACTTTAAGTTAGTACCAGACAGTTGTAGAAATCGTATGCATATAGTTGTAGAATTGTATTGATGGGTGCATGTGGGTATATCAGAGCTGCAGCTGGTTTGTAACAGTTCCAGCATGAATCTGCCTAGAGAAAGGCTTTTCGAGGAATGTGTTTTCGCAGCTTCCACATTGAAGCTTTCACTGAGGTCAGGAAATCAATCTTCATGCAGCAGAACACACAGAATTTTCACAAGTTTGCATATTGGCTACTGATAACTTTGACTCAGACACCATGACTGTGACAGAAGGCGAAAGTCTAAGAGTTATCACCTTTGCAAGCTCTGTCCATACAGTGTGTTTGGCATTGTACTTTCACACAAGAAACCAAGCATAGAAGCAATCAAGCTTGGAATGTTTTGAAGACGGCGATGTTTGAGCTAGAAAACTAGACCCCAAAAAACAATTGATGAAATGAAAAGGCCCAGTAAACGGTCATGGGGTGGATGACCAGACTGAAGCAGCCATGGACTTGCCTGAAGAATCCACAGAAAAATGGGTGTATGTACTATGAGAAAATGGTCCACTTGTCATCCAGATAAAACAGCTGGTGATGGAGATGCATTGAACTACATGTACAGGTAAATGATCAACAGTTAAAGGTCCATTAGTAGCATGTAAGTCAAAGTTATGTCAGTGCTTTGAATTGGTGGGCAAGTATTCGAGTGTGAGAGATGGCTATACGATTGTGTCAAAAGACATATAGTCACTGTTCACATTAATCAGAGATATTGTTATGATAAATGTTTAAGTTTTGTTTTCAGTCACTTGCACAGGTTTGAATAGGCTAACATTGCTTTGTACAATGTTAGTGCTTTGGTGTGTGTGTTATTCTTGACGAGTGTCAGTTGCAGGGTGTGTATGCATGCGAATGCTTGTGTGCACATACACTTCAGATTTTTTTGTTAAATCACTGTGCATATTGGTTGACGAGTGTGACGTGTGATAACGTTGTGTTTTTGTCCAGTAAAACCTTCAGGCAGATTTTGGACACCACATGAATCCATGTGTATCGAATGTTCTTGTTTTTAGTGTAATGTATAAGGGGGGTTTTCCTCCTTGGCTTATGCTGAATTGTGGTGTGTACAGTTTGTACTTAAGTGAATGCAACTGAAGAACATTCCACTGAATTTGTAATCTGTCTGTTTTCATATCTTATGTAATCATGCTGCTTTGTGGCTTTGAATGATTGACAATACATATCACTTTAATCTTAGATTGACAATACATATCACTTTAATCTTAGATTGACAATACATATAACTTTAATCTTAGATTGACAATACATATCACTTTAATCTTAGAGAAACAGAAACATATCCAGCAACGTAGGAAACAGTTGAATGTGCCGTCCTTATACAAAATTGGGCCTCTGTGATAGTGGATGTCCACGCTGGGATTCCTGCAACAGGGTTTATTTTATCCTTAGATTTGAGTTCGACTTGTTTGTCAGTTTGAGAAAGAGAGGAAAGGGTAAAGTTGTGAAGTTCACTTTCCTTTGGAGTGAGCGTGTCATTTATGTTATGTACAGATACACTTGTGTGACTATTTATGTCTGAAAGATTATGTGTATCAAGTGTGTGTGTCCTGTATGTGTTTATATATATATATATATATATATATATATAATGTATATACTTGTGTTTATATATATATATATATATATATATATAATGTATATCTGCGAGCTTTTGTTTGGCTGTCTGTTATGCATGATGTGATTTGTGTTTTTACATTGTAGAACAGTAACGAACCATATTTTTCAAAACCTAAAAAAAAAGACCATGTGGGAAGGGAATGAATTTGTATTCCACCGTCCAGAAGTATTTTTTCATAATGATTTTAACACTAGTAAATCAACATCATATAACATTTTGCTTTCCACTCTGTAACAGTCGTTAACATTGACATTGTTCATGTTTGTGTGTATAAAATATACATATATATATTCACATCAAGAACAGATGTATTAATGGTATATTTATAGTATTTACTTTTGTTTTAATTAATAATAAATCAATATCTAATACACTCATGGTTGGTCTGCTGTTGGTATTGGTGTTTGCTCACTTTTGATGTCTTCTGAAGGAAGTCATGAAAATGACCGTAATGCTTTCTGTTCAAACAACATACCAATAACTCTGAATGTGTGAGCTTGCCATATCAAATGATCATAAGAATGGGTTGAAAAAGCTGCTGTGTCTGCATTGAAACAAGTGTATTATTTGCTGTTGTCAAGTGTTTTTGTGTTTTTTTAAAACACTATTCCCATTTCATCCTTTTGCATTTCTGTGCGTGCATACAGTCATGCAGGTGGCCAGTGCAGTTTTCCTGACTTTTAATGCAATATAATCATTGTTTGTGTGAACTTTTGCCAATCTTTGGGTTCAGCTCTTGCAAATCTTTGGGTGGATAAGAACAACTTCTGTAAGCAATAAACAAAGAGAAGCTCATTCATATCTGTGCTCATGTACTCTGTGTGTGCGTAAACACGCCACACACATATATTCCCAACACACACATGTATATCACATTCACACATATATACCGCACATGCACACACACACACACACACACACACACACACACCACACCACAGAGGATCTCTAATTTCCATTGGACTAGGTGGAATGGTTGTTGATGTAACACACTTTCTGCTTCCAACACAGAGACTTGTATTTTTGGGGAATGTTAACCCACACCTTTTATAACAACTTGTTTTGCTTTTATCAGCTGTCGACTACCAGAATATTTACTTCCCTCTCTAGTGTATATTACAACCTTTAATTTCAGGAATGCTATGGGAGTTTGCATTGGGAGAAGGGGGGGGGGGGGGGGGGGGGGATGGGGAGGGGAAACAGTGATGAACAGAAATAAGAAATGAAAACTTTAAACCCTTCACAAACAATTGACAGATTTCATTATGTTTACTTTCCCATCATTTTTCAATAAATAAAAACTTATCACATCATTATACAAAAATCCAGGTTGTTTGAAATATGAGCAGTTATTCTCTTAAGCACTAAACCAGAAGACTGCATATTATTCAGTTTACAAATGCCATTACAGGTGGTTCAGGAATGCTGGCATCAGGAAAGGAAAAGTGATGTTCAAAAATGTGATGTAAGCTTTATTCATCCTGAATATTACCTTACTGTTCTTCAACTCTGTTCCAGTAATGTTGTGCTTTAATTAATCTTTCATGATCCTAATGATATCAAAAGGAATTTATTTGAATTTGAAAATATTTAGAGACCACTGAATTCTCTCGTAATAATCATTTATTGAGCCTGGGGGCACAATCATAACTAGTGCAAGAACTTCTGAAGATTCTTGCCAGAGAGATGAAAAGTCTGAGTAGATCAGGTAGAACAATGTTATCTCCATTAAAAAAAAGAAATTCAGTGTTTCTCCAGGGGTTAATATTCTCGCTTCAGCACCCTCTTTCCATACACCAATGCTCGCTAACCTCCTCCCTATTCACCAGATTTTGGTCAAACTGTTGTTACAGATGAACCAAGTTGTTTGCCTGAAATGGTTACTCTTTGCTACATAGCTTTTCCACATAATCAACTTGTGGGTCTCTTTTTTTTTTGTTTTTTTGTTAAGCGATTTAAGATTAGTTTTTCCGAACTTCTATGACCATAAAAGGTTTTACTGTAACAAAAGTTGCAAAGGTTTGTGTCTTCAACTTTTCGTGAACTTCTGTCTCTATGGACAACTGTAAGTGCAGAAATGTGTGTCTGTACATAAGCACTGACCGTGTGTTTTGTTCTGTTTTCAATTCACTGCTGACCGAGTTTACAACTGGTAGAGAATATCGTCTAATACGAGTGATGGTAACCCATACAGCTTTTTGTCATAAATGTAGTGTGAATGTATGTCTGTACACTTTACTGACAGCATTATATTTAATCAGATAATGAGTTCTGACAGTTGTGTTTGCAGCCCTACAAAAAGAGTAACACCTGTATACTTCAGAACAATTGATTTTAGTGTTTTAATACCAGAAGGACCTGTTTTTGTACAAACTGCTGAACACAGTATCACATGTTTGCTGAGTAAGCCATTTCAGTAAAAATAAAAACAAGGAAAATCTATGTGTGTGGGAATACATGTGCTTTTTGTCGTGTTTTCTTCAATATTTCCAAATACTTATGTTTCTATGTCGGTGTGTGATAGCGTTCTACAGAAATTTTTCCACATCTACAAAAATCAAACTTAAAAGCTCAGCATGCTTTCTCGGCTGTTCATCGGTGTACCTAGAACATTTGGGACCGACTGTATGCACAACACACACAAAACTGAAAGGTCAGCTGGAAGAATGCATACCTCTGCTGAGGTCAAAAATTCCTCTTAACTTTAAACAAACCTTGCCTGAATCCCCTGTATATTTCTCTTTAAAACTACTAAGATACATTTAAACTGTTTTGACTCACCGAATCCTGATTACCTCTGCTATATTTTGATGGCTATTGCAGGTTTCAAGCTAATTTGTCAATGTGCAGTAACTGGATACATCTCTCTCCCCATTTTCTCTGTTTGTATGAAGAAATACATCAATCTATTCATGTTCACCACCTCCCTGTTTTGGGAGAGAAAAGGCATCTGGATTTTGCCATTTTTCATCTTGAGCATCTCTCTAATGTGAGAGCAAAGGCATCAGTGTGCTCATTTTGAAAATTTCCCTGCTAGGAGAAAATGCACCAGTGTGTTCAAAGATAGGAGATGGGATAGAACGCATCAGTTTGTTCAAATGTTCATTGTCAAAGTCTCCAAAAGACAAAAGTATAACGTTAAAAGAAAATTCTTACGCATCAGTTTGTTCAAATGTTCATTGTCAAAGTCTCCAAAAGACAAAAGTATAACGTTAAAAGAAAATTCTTCCTTGAAGAAGAAACAATACTGAAGGAAAATTTCTTCCCAGAAGACAGAAGCGTAACACTGAAAGCAAATTTCTTTCTGGAAGAAAGAAGCATGACACTGACAGAAAATACTGTTTCAGTTGAATTGTGGCTCATCCCATCATACTGGATCCTTTCTGGGTGCTCAACACACACACACACACACAACACACACACACACACACACAAACACACACACACAACACAACACACACACACAAACACACCACACACACACACACAACACACACACAACACACACACAAGCACACACACACACACAAACACAAAACACACAAACACACACACATTGGCTCTGAGAAAAAGCAATTAAGACCAAAGAAAACAATCCACTGATTACACTGTTGAAGAAAACATTCAAAGAAGATGCGAGACAATAGTACTGGCAGAGCAACAAATCCAAACAAAATGCCTGATAAACTGGAAGGATATATTTATTGTTTCATAACAATGATAAATACCTCTTACAATCAACGTGTACAGGAACATAAAGGGAAGTTAGCATCATTGTAGTTACGTTTACAACACGCTATCAAACACTTCTCCAGACAATGTTACCAACAAATTCCAACACAAGGGACAAGTTTTGCTAAAGTACCAAACTGGAAGTTATTGCAATATCTAATGCCAGTAATGAGGTGAAAAATGAAATCACATGTCAAAAATAAAAACTAATCCACTAACCACAATATATCACATGAATGCAGTTTAAAATAAAAAAAAGAATCACATTTCCATAATATTCTGTTAGACACATTAGCAGGGCAAGAGATACACACCACACACCGCTGATTGCACAAGTAGCCGTTACTGATGTGACCACCACCATGTCAACAAGAATTGCACCGAGTTAAACTTGTGTCAAGTTGTTGCTGCCAAACATTATTCAGCATGTCTTGAACATGGACAGGCATCAGTAGCTGTTGTTACGTGTCAACTGCAACCAGTACGTCTTCATAGTGTGTGCTTAGTATGGTAAAGACTAATGCAACTGATGTAAAAGACTTTTTCTTAAAAAAGAAGCACACACACACACACACACACACACACACACACACACACACATATATATATATATAT
>CM065725.1:4903695-4928695 GCA_033310375.1 Conus canariensis | reverse complement strand
GTTGTGAAAGTAAGTGAATGCCCTCATGATCATATGTATCATGAACAAGACGTGACACATTTCCTGCACGTGCATACTAAGCTGTAAATGATGTCCTGTAAGATATACATTATTCAACACTGCCCACCACACTTCTCGTAACTAATTACATATTTCCCATTGCATATACCCGATACTCCTGCTCACATGTAAAACTACAGACACCTTGAAATTTTCATCTAAATACAGTGAACCAAAATAAAAGAAGAAAGAAAAGGTTAGGGTTGGAAGTTAGGGGGAAACACAGGGTTGAGACAAACCCAGTTGAAAGGTTTCTGACCGTTACAAAAAAACACAGGGTTGAGACAAACCCAATTGAAAGGTTTCTGACCGTTACAAAAAAACACAGGGTTGAGACACACCCAATTGAAAGGTTTCTGACCGTTACAGTCAAAGAACATAACATTTCTCAGAAAACGAGATGAAACTCACATTACCAGGAAATAATGATCATGTCAAGTAGTTCTGATATGAGCAAATCACCGAGTTTTCAAACTCAGACCTTAGCACAATATACAACTAACAGCCATGCACTTATACAAGGAATCAGTGAATATGATTGCAGAGTGAGAAAAGAAAATCAGTGCCTAGCACCCTGAAACAGTCTGATTTTAAACACATACAATGTCACAGTCTGAGGCCAACACTGATCGGTCATGACACTGAGAAATGAGCCCCCTTCTGAGCCCCTTGCAGTATTCTTCATCATGCATCAGCACTGTCTGGGCTGGGATTTATATTGCACTGCTTGTGGATTTACACATGACCAGTTAGCGACATTTGACACTCTGGATGGATTCACTATCTGCTCACGCCAAAAGTTGTCAGGCTCTGAGTGAATCAGTGCGAATCCCAGCTCAAGAATCAACACACTCTGTGACTGCATTAAAGAAAATGTAACAAACCAGACATCGCTGACAAGACCCAGCAACATGCTAAAAATCCAACAGTCTTTGTGGCCTAAAAGGTCACGACAGATTCATTTAAAACACTTCCCATGCCCGTTCAGCGAATCCCCATTTTATTCAGAAGCAATGTGCAAAAATATAGAGCAGTGGTTAAAAGTTAAAAGGTACGTAAGGCACTGGAATAACAAGAATGCACCAATACATGAACATTTTATCATCTTTTTACACAGGACAAAAAAACTGCTTTTTAAGGCTGCCTTTTACTTTACCGGGTGGGCTCCAAGGTGGTGTTCCATTTTTGTGTGAAAAATTATTTGAAAGTTAGATCTGCAGACCTTTGAAATATCACAGATGAGTATGCTTAGCTTGGAATTAAGGGTCCTAATGTCCTTTAGGGGTTGGCCAAACTTTGGGTCAGTCAAATTTTGGGTCGCTTGAACAAGTTGTTGGTAACCATCCAGCCACTGACATCAACCGAAATATCAGCATGTCCTTTTTGGGGGTCAACTGTTCTCAATTGTAAATACATGACAGCCACTTTTACTGTGGACTAAGGTTATTCATCTGCATGTTTTGCTAGCAAACTGTCAGTTGTATAAAGCTAAAAGCCTGAAAGTCATGTGTCACAGTTCACTCAGATAAAAAAGGGTATGGGGGAATGCATAGCAACTGACAGAAATAAGATGTGACTTGATACAGCACAATATGATAATGGGGGGATGAACAGCAACCGACAGAAATAAGATGTGACTTGATACAGCACAATATGATAATGGGGGGATGAACAGCAACCGACAGAAATAAGATGTGACTTGATACAGCACAATATGATAATGGGGGAATGCATAGCAACTGACAGAAATAAGATGTGACTTGATACAGCACAATATGATAATGGGGGAATGCATAGCAACTGACAGAAATAAGATGTGACTTGATACAACACAATATGATAATGGGGGGATGAACAGCAACCGACAGAAATAAGATGTGACTTGATACAGCACAATATGATAATGGGGGAATGCATAGCAACTGACAGAAATAAGATGTGACTTGATACAGCACAATATGATAATGGTGGGATGAACAGCAACTGACAGAAATAAGACGTGATTTGATACAGCACAATATGATAATGGGGGGATGAACAGCAACTGATAGAAATAAGACGTGACTTGATACAGCACAATATGATAATGGGGGGATGAACAGCAACCGACAGAAATAAGACGTGATTTGATACAGCACAATATAATAAAGACACAAAAGCAATGTTATCATCAACACCAACTCTCTACAAGCAAGCTGGAAACAGGTGAGAACCTTTTTACACCATCATTAAAGCAAGAGCAATCAATCAGAATCTATACGCCAGCTACAAGAGAATTCTGAACAGTTACTTAGACCCTGGCTTTTGTCATGTCAGCCACCCGATAGCACTTGGCTGACATCAAAGTACACCCTCAATCAGGCTTCTGTTTCTGTTGTCTGAGACCACTTTGACAAAGTAAAATAAACAGAATTCAAAAGAAAAAGACACACACATTCATAATGAATTATCTTCATGAAATTCACATGCTTTAAGCAGTCCTAGATCCTGGGACCTGCTTTCCCCTAGACCTTAGATTAAGAAAACCGAGAGTGGCGCTCGTTTGTGTCTGAGTGAGTGCACCAGTTTATCTTTGCTGTAGCTTTTGATCGTTCGTTCTCCCATGCAGCCACTGAAAATGGACTTTGTGCACAGGTTTGCAGCTTTCAGACAACAAGATTATTTCCTGCTATTCGAACAGCTTTTCCCCCTTCATTTGTACTTTTATTTTCATCAGCACCTCTGCTTTTCCACCCTACACCATTTGCTTCCTTTACTTTCCTTACTGGGGAAAAGGTCCTTCACTTTTCCCAAGCACTCCCAACCTTTATAAACCCCGACAGAGAAACAACTAGACAAAAGACAACTGGGTAAGCTCTCAAATGACAAACACTGGCAGTAAATCGACCCAAACAAACAAACAATCAGACCCTCTCCTAGCTGTTGTTCTCTTCACATAAAATTCTGAAGAATGATTAAAAAATATATCAACACACACACACACACACACACACACACGACACAAACATAATGTAACATAAACGGACAAACAGGGAGCAAACATTTCAGAAATATGCAACATTCAATGATTCAGTTCCTGAAATAGCAAACTGCTAGAGCATCAAGCCAACTTCAACTACTTTAGTTTTGAAAGAAACCAAATCAGCCAGGTTTCTTTTAACCACCAACACAAAATCACAGAAAAATAAAAGTACAATAAAAAAAAAAAAAAGGAGACACACTTGTACTGACATGTACAATGCAAGCTAACTAAATACTCTAATACAGATAAAAGTACATTTCATGGGACCAAATTTTCTTTAATTTTTGGTGAACCAAACTTTGGGTCGATTAATTCGGCTGTACAATAATCAATGCATTCATGTTGACCTACATTTTGGCACATTGGTTCTCAGATAAACTGTACTCGACTCTGTCCTGCTTAGAAATAACGGCGGCTGGATTCAAAGAGACGAAAAGAGAAAACAATCTTTTTCTAAATGGGGGAAAATTATTTTGCACAAAGATGTATTAATATTGAAACAGTTCATTTCTTGAGTCATAAACATCACGCATACCAAAAAGTGTACTTAAACCACACGTACAGGACTGATCACAGTTTGGCAGTCATCAACGCTTTGAATGCAAAAGCTACATTAAGCAAAACACCTTGCAAAAATGAATGCTAACTATGTTACATAAAGAGGAACATGTCAACCAACAGCATTTGCTTCAACCTTTAGAGGTAATACTGCTACTCAGTGAATACTACAGCTATGCTACGAGAGAACAAAAAATGCCAACGCTGACAGCTGCTTCACCCATCCAATACCAAAGCAAGATTCATGTGAAAATTTGGAAACATCAGACAGAGATAGTGTAAAACAGGTGTCATGAATGACATGAGCTGCCCTTGTACTGAAGCAAGACATTGGCAATGTCATGGAGCAGCCTTCTGTTCCAAATAGATACAGTATTTAAAATACAAATAAATTTACTAAAAGAGTATAATGAGATAAAATCGCATAATTAAAAAAAATGAAATTTACCTTTCTTAAAAGGCAACGGAGAGAGGAGAGGGGCTGGAGCGAGGTGTGGTGGGAGAGGAGATGAGGGCTGGTTGAACTGGAGTCAAAGGGAAATAAATAACCCACTACACAAACCAAACAAACAAACTTACATCATTCCTTTTTAAACCAAAGTCAAAAGCACACACTGCTATCAGCACAGCGGTAATCACAGAACAAAAAAAGCGCAATGAAGTAAGTATCTCATGCCACATCTTTTACATCAGACAAGCGAAAGTCTATTCATTTTGGATGCAAAATATTCAACTAGGACATGAAAATAAATGTTGGAATACTGGGCCATCAACTGAACGTAACTAACACTAAACTAATGAGATGTCTACAAAAGACAATGGGTCGAGGCTCGTTACTTTAGAGATAGACATAAAGCGGCCACAATGTCAGTTCCTATATGAACAACACACAGCCAGTGGGTGTGAAATTGCTGTGTCACAACTAAACATACAGCAAGAACTGAATGGTTGCCCCTGACAGTGAATATTGTCATTAGCTCAAAATGTAATGTAAACACTGGGGAGCCAGTCCAAAGATTCAAAGCTTTCCTAATTCAAGGCCTGGAATGTCTGCATGAAACTAATGTAAACTGAATATTCCTGGATCAGAGCGTTTGTACAGGGACGCAGTCTTCACTTATACACTATGGCGCCAACGTAAAGCACACACAAGGCATCTTCGTTTTTCTTACGAAAGCATCGGACTATTGTCGACAGACACTAATTTATTTCCCTACTGCAAGATCCCTGTCTGTACCTTCAGGTCATGTTTAAACACCTACATTCCCTTATTGCATTTACACATCATTATCATCCCATTTTCTATACTGTATTCCTGAGTTCAGAGTACGACATCTATACCTCCATTTGTCTGCAAAGCGACACCCTGACTTTTCCTTTACATGGATTCCAACTGTAATGACTGACACAGACCTGCTTGTATGTGGGGGGAAACCCAAGACCTCTACACAGGACAAGTCTACAGCAGAGTTATCCACACTGACTGCAGAGTCAGTGTCACCAACTAATGGCTATACTGAAGCAAGGAGAGGGGGAAAAAAGAGAGAAGGCAGTCAGGATGACAACTCACCATCAAACGATGCTGAAAAAGCAACGGTAACAATAAAAATATCCTCTTCTCACTTTCCTACCATCAAGAATATGGTAAGGATTATCACAAAAAAAGGAAAAAACAAGCAGACAAACAAAAACCTGTTGTCAACATGTCATGCCCACTGCTGGAAAAATAATGGAACAAAAAAAACGAATACAGACTACATGTTGTAGATTTGATACAGCTGTCACAACGGTTGCCATATGTCTGTGGCCTGCAAACCACATGGCCACACCACTCAATGCCACAACTCCAAAGGTCAGCAGGGGGAAAGAGAAGGAAAAACGCAGCAAAAACATGAAATAAAATAGTATCAACAGCAACAATAACAAGCAGACATTTCCATCCTGACCTCAATAAAATCTTAAAGAAACTTTTCTACTTACACAGGTAAGCTTGTGGACGGGAACATTCTCACCCTACACACACACACACACACATCCACACTCACTAATTCATAACACATGGAGTATTGCCACTAAAGCCCAGACTTAAAAGCAGCAGAAGACTTGGCATGGGAACAGGTCAGTCACGATCCGATTCTGACTTGAAATCAGATATCAATCTCAACATCATCTTCAAATTAAAGCAACATGTTACTTTTCTTGCACAAGAGGTTTTTCTTTCTCTAGAAAAAAAACAACAAGACAAACAAACAAAAAAAAGTTCGTAAGTAAAGTAAAAGGGCAGCTTTCTACTGTCAAAATGCATGTTAGTCTCCAACCATCTTTTTCTTTTTAAAACTGTAATTTTCTTTTCTTTAAATTCTTTTCCCTTGATTGCAGAAGCGATTTTCCATCTCTAGTCTCCTCTGCTCCTTGTGCTTTTTGATTGCGGACAGAATCTCTGTTCACTGTCGGCTTGTTAACAGCTGACCAACAACTGTCTTTGTGTCATGAAATGGAGTCATGTTTCATTCTGCTTCATTCTTTACACTCCAGTGTGACAATCACAACCAAGACAAAGAAGCAGAGGACCATCAAACCAACATACTGTAAACTTTACAACGAAAACTATTAATCACATTAAAGCAAAATGCAAGAAACAGTTTTCCATGGTGGAACTCATTAATTCCCTTTCAAACACATGTTAGGGTGAACTTTTTTCACTGCTAAGCTCTGGTAAAGAATTGCAATGTCGCACATAACTACCGTGTACGTAAAGGGCAAGCTATTACCCTGAACTTTAAAATATTGTTTAGAATTCTTTTTTCAACCACAAAGAACATCAACAAGTCACAAGATGTAAAAATCAGTTTTTTCTTTTATACATATAATGACAAGATGCACATTTTATCTTAGGAGGAAAACTATATGTGGTTTACAATGCATATACTACAGGCATGTCAGACAATGACAAAGAAGGTGAAAGATGTTCCAAAGGCCCTACAATACAGTGGACTTGGGACCAGGTCTGTTGAACGCCGTCTTCAGCACTTGCTTCCTGCAATTAGCTGTCGCCAGTCTCTGTAGAAACAAAAACAACGTTCATGATAACAGGACTGTAAGAACATTTGTCCCAAACACAGCTCTCTGTGTTTGTCCATTAGAATCAAGTGTTACGTTAACCCTTTGACAGCCAAAACAAAACATTCATGTTTTTAACATTGTCTTATGCTGCAGTGCATGACATTACTTCAACATGTCCAGAGACAGCGCCAAGTCACTGGCTTGGATTTCTTCATGAACCTTCACAGATACTTCACCAATGTATATGTGTTGGGGATCATGCAAGACTAAAGTTCTCAGTTTTATGATACAGGCTTTTCTTTTTTCTCCAAATATTTGAAACCATTTAAACCATGACAGGGACAGAACAATGTCATGAGAGGTTTTGTTTTGTTCTATGCCAACATACACAGTCTGCATGTGCAGTTTGCCTAAGCATACAGCCCAAACTCCTCACATTTTTATAGCTTGCCACCATTTACGCTTACTTCTATCATGATACAATGCACATAAAAGCTTCCAGATCTACCAACAGCCATTGCTCAGTGATCAGCATCACATATGTGGAGTCATGGGTATAATACCACAGAGGAGACAGGATAAAAGACAGCGAAAAAAAAAAAATTTCAAATTTTTGTTGTGAACTTCATAAGGCTTAATTTCCTACAAATATCAGGTGTCCCTGTGGCTCAGTGGTTAAAGCGCGAGTCATTAAGTGGAAAATGAGCATGTCCAGAGGGTCATGGGTTCGAATCCCAGCCATGGCTCGTCCAAGATGGGAAAAAAAGGGGCAGCAGAGGGACATCCGGAGTCATGAACCGGGTGTGGCCCAACCCCCCTAGAGTGTCAGGAGATAAGGGCCGAAACACTTGCTTGAAGGGGGCTTCTCTTCTGAGGACTCTCTGCTGCCACGCTCTCCACGAGTTTCTTTCTACTATCATAAAATGCTAGCATCTAACCACAGACAATGCAGACTATTTAGAATAATTCTTCAACTGGTTCTAACTGTCTGTTTTGTCCCTTCCAATGGCTGCGCAGGCTTTTCACTGACTGGAAATATAAGCGCTGACAATGCATGAATTAGGCAGCTATCAAAACAAAATGGATTATGTGCTTTATATGCATTAAGCACTCAAGGGTCTACACCAAATAAATGTACTGGGGTCATATGAATTACATCCAAGATAATGGAACAGAGTGTCAAAGTACATCTCTTCATGAGTTTACTTGAAATTATCTTAAAATACAATTAAAAAGAAAGTTAAGACATCAGAGCACAGCAGTATAATTACATTTCCCTGCATTTTCGTTCTGTATGTAAATCAGGTAGTTCCACTACCTGACAGTGAAACATGTCACCATAGAAAGTCAACTGACATTCCCTCCATCCCTCAGTGGGATATTGTTCCAAGTTTCCAATGGTTCACTCTTACACAATACCGGAATCTTCATATCTGCTTCAGTAAATGTGAACAAGATCATTTCCAGTGCGCTGAACTGTTCACTTCCCTTGCTTGTAAATGGCACAAATAGAAACTAATTTCCAAAATGAGTACCTTCAAGATTTTTTACAGTGCGCAAAGATGCAGGTGGACACATGGAAAGGAGTAAGAGATTTCTGATTCCTACTTTCTTTTTTAAACTTCATAATTTGCGAGCTAGCTGGGCACTGGGGAATGCAAACCTCTGCCAGGATCAGAGAAATCCAGGATCAGAGAAATCCTGGATCAGCCCTTTGATCTGGATTTGTAGCACAATTTCATGGGTTCATCTTTGTGCCATATTCCATCTTTCACCAACTTTTGGTTAAAACTGGTACTGTTTTTGTGGGTTGTTTTTTTTTTGCAGGATCATGCTGACAGACAAAACAAGCCAGCAGATATAGTTGAAAACATAACATCCTTGAAGCAGGAAATGAATGAAAGAGTAAATATTGCATGTACATGTCATCAGAAGTTTACATGCCAAATTCTGATATCAAAATACTGTTTACAACATAACTTTAAACTGTTGACTGCCACGGTAGCATCTCAAATTTAGCTCTCTGATTGTAATCAGATGCCTCCGTATGTATCATACAATTTCTCAACGAACTAAAGCTGGGAGAGCTCTTGCATGCTTCAGCCACCTAACTGATCCACTTAAATCAATTATCATGATCAAGGACAGCCAACTGCAACATGATAGAATCCTGTTGGCGAGTCCTTCCCCCCTCTGATCACAGTTCTCTTCATGCCGACATATGCAAAAATGGTGGTACCAACATTTTTCCCGTGGACCTAAGTCTAATGACAGTTAACTGACATGGTCAATGGATGTTCATCTTTAACTGGGGAGAGACAAAAGGGTTGATTGGTGATCTTTCTACGTGAGAGGCAGGGCACAAGCGTTTTGTTCACTCAGTGACCGTGAGGAAGGTGAATTAGTGGAAGTACATTAGTTTTTCATCTGAGGTCTGTCAACACATGTCGGCTCATTTCTTGTTGTCCATGAGCTGTTCTCACTCACATCAGAGAGCTCAAACAAAACTTCAGCTTTTGCTCTGGCATGTAGGACTTCAAAAGGGCAACAACTCTCTGGCAGCCATGTTGTTAGAGAAAGACAGCAGAGAGAGAAACCCACCTCTTTCTGTAGAGCCTGTTTGGACTGGTACTCCATGCGGGCCATGTTGACCTGCACCCAGCGGGGCGTGTCGGGGATGAAGAAGGCCACCGCTGCTTTGATGGCCAGGACACAGTGCTGCCACACCAACAACTACGTCAACCACCCACCAACACAACGAGGACATATACACCCACAGCCACATCAACAACCCACGAACACGATGAGGGCATATACACCTACAGCCACATCAACACAATGAGGACATGCACACCAACAACTACGTCAACCACCCACCAACACAACGAGGGCATATACACCCACAGCCACATCAACACAATGAGGACACGCACACCAACAATTATGTCAACTACCCACCAACACAACGAGGGCATATACACCCACAGCCACATCAACCACCCACCAACACAATGAGGATATGCAGAGCAACAACTACCAACCAACACAACGAGGGCATATACACCCACAACCACATCAACAACCCACCAACACAATGAAGACACGCACACCAACATCTACGTCAACCACCCACCAAAACAACGAGGACACATACACTCACAACTACCAACTAACACAATGAAGACACCCACACCCACATCAACCATACATCAACCTGAGGACACACACCCACAACTACCAACCAACACAATGAAGACACCCACACCCACAACTACCAACTAACACAATGAAGACACACACCCACAACTACCAACTAACACAATGAAGACACCCACACCCACATCAACCATACATCAACATGAGGACACACACACCCACAACTACCAACCAACACAATGAAGACACACACACCCACAACTACCAACTAACACAATGAAGACACACACACCCACAACCATACATCAACACAACAATGACGCACACACACATCCACAACCACCAATACAGTGAAGACACACACACCCACAACTTCGTCAACAACCCACCAACACAATGACGACACACACATCCACAACCACATCAACAACCCACCAATACAATGAAGACACCCACACCCACAACTACATCAACAACCCACCAACACAATGAGGACACACACCACCAACCATATCAACAACCCACAAACACAAATGATGACACACACATCTACAACCACATCAACAACCCACCAATACAATGAAGATACACACACCCACAACTACATCAACGACCCACCAACACAACAAAAGCAAACACACCCACAACCACATCAACCACCCATCGACACAACGAGGACATATACAACAACAACCATACCAAGCACACTCAAACACAATCACCACGGTGATAACGGGGTGGGGAATGGGGAGGGGCCATTTTCACATCGACCATCATCCACCCAACCTCACAGGCCTCTCAAGGGCTGTCACTACATAATAAAAAAAGAAGAAAAGAAATCTCTTCCGTTGAAAGATAAACCCAAACAAGCAAAATGCACATACAACAATTTATAAATATCAATCTAACTGCTTGTGTCCTTCAATTCTTAACATTTTGTATCCTTGAAATCAAATGTGTACATTCGATGCCATGCCTTTAAAATTTCACCACAGTTACCATTTCACCAATTACAAAGACTTTCTAAGATCAGATTCTACAGTTTCCTCAATAAACAAAACAAAACAAATTAAGACATTTATCTACATTCTAATACATGGTATAGTTTCATGCACCATTTTTCATTGTATGTTCATAACCCAGTTCTCTTCAAACACTAGCACCGAAATGCCTGAACTGGTAAGAGTGTATAGAGGCCCATTCTGAAATGATCAGTGCGTTTGCCTGCGGAGCTGACTGTCGCAGATCTGAACCACTCATGAGGTTGCATTTTTTGGGGCTTGAAAACTGTCTCTGTCCACCAACAGTCAATGGGTACCAGATTCCTTTCATGTAAACTTAAAGGCAGCAGAAGGAGAGAGATGCACTCCGCCTACCATAATACCTTGGCCCAGACAGTGAACCTCTAACTCACTGCCCAAACAGCCAAAGGCTGTGAACTTTGACCTTTTTTCTAATCCTTTGAGGCAAGTAAAACTAAGCCTTACTTACTTCAGCAACCATTCCACTTGGAGATCATTGTAACCAGATTAAAACAAATAATTTCAATGTAAACACACACACACACACACACACAAGACATATCAATAAACAGTGCTGAAAAATGAAGAGCTAGAGTAATTAAATTCTCACAAACCAGTTGCCATGTTACAACAAGCTGTTCTACAATGTAACCAACAACAACAACAAAGAAAAAAAAAAAGGTAAAACCTTTGAAAATCAAAGAGAGATGAACGGGCCACGCTAGCAGAAACCAGTGGATGATAACAGTGAAGAGAGAGGAGAAAAAGCAAAATGAGGTTTGAAGCAGGCTGTTGGAAATAATGCCACTGAACGAGCACAGAAAATGGAGGTAGAAAAAAAAGAAACATGAACGCAACCAGATGGACTTCATTCCTTCCCATCCCCATCCAAACCCCTCCATACCTCACTTGAATTTTTTTTCAGCCTCGTTTTCACATTTCTTAGAAGTTTGCAAATTTGAGAAAACGTGGGAGTCCTGACCACCTGACAGCAGCGCTCACCTCCACAGCGACGAAAATGATCACCATGTTGACGGCCGTGATGTTGGAAGGCAAGAGTTTCTGCACCTCAGGGTCCATGCCGATCAGAGCACAGTTGGTGATCACCGAGATGACCCCAATCACCTCAAAGGCAGCCTGCACATTGGACACAGCAGTGTAACTGGTCAGAGGTTGGGATATAATGGTCCGGTAGGTCAACAGTGTTGTTGGGATAGCTCTACTGCCTTTGAATCTATGATGTATTAAAGAAAAACTGTAACTGTGCATTACACAAATACAAATCCCAATGAACATTTCTTTCTCTCTTTTTATACACACACACACACACACACTGCTCTCACTCAGAAAAGGATCATACTTTAAAAGTTATAGCTTTTAAAACAACTTTTTTTTACAAAAGAAAAATGTATTCATGGTGAAGACTTCAACTGCTTGATTACTCTTCCACTGTAGACAGTTATAAATGTTCTAGCCTGATTTCTCTGGATTTTCCTTAAACAAGGTTTCATAGACTAGATTCTAAGTAATCTCTTCTCATCATGCGACATTGCTCTGTCGTTAATCTGAAGTTTCTCTTTTTTTTCTTTTGTTATCTAGAATGGGATGATATTTGTTTCGTTTGTTTCTTTTCATTAATGTTGATTTTTATCCTACTTGATTGTTTGTTACTGTCTCTGCTACGTTAAAGATCTTCTTTGTTGTTTATTTGTTTTATTTTGTTGCCTTTTTCTGCTCCAAGATTATATAAACTGAATAGACAATAAGCTGAAGGACACACACACACACCACACACACACACACCAAACACTACACATTCCCCAATTCTCACCTGCCAAGCCCCTGTACTGGAGGCGCTCTCAGCAAAGGGCCGCTGGAAGATGCGGCACATTTTGAAAGCGTCGGAGCGAATCTCGGTGATGTTGTTGAGGAAGGCCCACAATGCAGCCAGGGGGAAGGCGGAGGAGAAGAGATAGACGTAGCCAAACTGCAGGAACAGCTCCAGGTAGTCGTCCATTGTGCCCTAGGAAAACAGTTCATTTTGACTGAAGACAAGATTCTTGAGACTGCATGCCTAAACATATCAACAACTTTGGTCAATGAATGCAAGAGGGATGGGGCTGGGTGGGAGCACCCAGCAGAATACCTAAATTTTTTTCTTTTCTTTTTTTTTTCATTATTCCCATGCTGTTTATTCTTCCTTCCCATACACAATCACATCCTAGTTTGTCCCGTTGCAACCTTCGCAGCTGCAGGTTGCATGGAGCAAATCATCATGAGGTCACCCACCAGAGGAGACAACGCAGTGCTGGCGAGTCACTTTGGTGGGGTGTCCTGTTTACCTGTTCTGATCAAAAATAGGCAGGACATCTCCTGCTAATCCCCCAACTGATGACAACCAGATGGAGCCAGAGCGAGTGTCCCCTTGAGTGGGTTCTACTATGTCTGTCTGATGACAGTCTCCATGAACTCTCTGAAACCAACAGATCTTGCACAAACTCATCGTGGACAATGAACTAGAAATGGAAACTGAGGTCTCCATGACAACAGGGCATGAAATGCCACTTAATATGAGATTTTGAGTGTGTGTGTGTGTGTGTGTGTGTGTGTGTGAGTGTGTGTGTGTGTGTGTGTGTGCATGTGTGTGTGTGTGTGTGTGCATGTGTGTGTGTGTGTGTGTGTGTGTGTGTGTGTGTGTGTGTGTGTGTGTGTGTGTGTGCGTGACGATGATGAAGATCATGCTATGGAGTCCCATTCTGGTCAGCGACAGCATGACAGGACTGCACAGTATGCTTCCTTTCTTAATGTACTTTGCATCTACTGCGCTAAAAAGACACATATGGGAACCGCCGATTTGTCGCACACGCCGATTTGTCGCACAAGCCGATTTGTCGTACGTGCGACAAATCGGCGGTTCAGCCTCACGCTGCTTTGTCGCACATGTATAGTGTGTGTGTGTGTGTGTGTGTGTGTGTGTGTGTGTGTGTGTGTGTGTGTGTGTGTGTGTGGTGAATGGGAGAGAGAGAGAGAGAGAGAGAGAGAGAATGCGTGGCGCCCAATATACTATAGGTTCCCACGGTCTCCTGAAAGCTATTTGCTATTTTTGCAAAATAATTAAAAGATTTGTCATTTCATTCATTTCGTTTCATTTTTCATTTCATTTTCATTTCATCTCTCTCTCTCTCTTTTCATCTCTCTCTCCCATTCACTGCACACACACACACAGACACAGAGACACACAGACACACACACTATACATGTGCGACAAAGCAGCGTGAGGCTGAACCGCCGATTTGTCGCATGTACGACAAATCGGCTTGTGCGACAAATCGGCGGTTCAGCACACCCCTTTTTCCGCTGATTTGTCGCACGTGCGACAAATCGGCGTGTGTGACAAATCGGCGGCTCTCACACATATACTTGTGGAATTGGCCAGGACAAACATCAGAGGTGCATCCATTAAGCAGATGAATATTCACTGTGTGCTTCCAGTCTTCCCACTCTGGTCCCCATAGCACACGCAGTTCAAGTATGCAGCCAGTTGGAATTAAAAAATCCTGCAAATAAATGCCTCCCGACAGAAATTGAATCAACAACCTTCCACCAAGCAAGTTTGTGATGCTGAACACTGCACGACGACTTTTTCACTGTACAAGTCGCCCATCCACTACTGTTTTCTCTCAACGTTTCAATTCTTGGGGTTTTTTTTACGTTCTACCAGCACAGAAGCTGGTCTCCTTGTCATTTTCATCTTTCCTCAGACCTGACCTTCATGTCCTCACCCTGTCTGTAGATCTCCCCACACAACTCATAGACAATGGTTATTCATGTCCTCACCCTGTCTGTAGATCTCCCCACACAACTCATAGACAATGGTTATTCATGTCCTCACCCTGTCTGTAGATCTCCCACACAACTCATAGACAATGGTTATTCATGTCCTCACCCTGTCTGTAGATCTCCCCACACAACTCATAGACAATGGTTATTCATGTCCTCACCCTGTCTGTAGATCTCCCCACACAACTCATAGACAATGGTTATTCATGTCCTCACCCTGTCTGTAGATCTCCCCACACAACTCATAGACAATGATTCTTCATGTCCTCACCCTGTCTGTAGATCTCCCCACACAACTCATAGACAATGGTTATTCATGTCCTCAACCTGTCTGTAGATCGCCCCACACAACTCATAGACTTTGGGTGTTTATATCCTCATCCCCGTACATGGATAACCTCCACACACTCCACACATTTCGTAGACATATGTTCTTTATTTCCTCTATCCTGTATGTAGACAGCCCCCACATGCCTCACAGACATATTGTTCTTTATTTCCTCTACTTTATATGCAGATAACCCCCACATGCCTCACAGACATATTGTTCTTTATTTCTTCTACTTTATATGCAGATAACCCCCACATGCCTCACAGACATATTGTTCTTTATTTCCTCTACTTTATATGCAGATAACCCCCACATACCTCACAGACATATTATTCTTTATTTCCTCTACACCTGTATGTAGACAGCCCCCACATACCTAACAGAAATATTGTTCTTTATTTCCTCTACTTTATATGCAGATAACCCCCACATGCCTCACAGACATATTGTTCTTTATTTCCTCTACTTTATATGCAGGTAACCCCTACATACCTCATAGACATATTATTCTTTATTTCCTCTACACCTGTATGTAGACAGCCCCCACCTACCTTAAAGATATGTTCTTTATTTCCTCATTCCTGTATGCAGATAGGCCCCAAACAACTCACAGACATATGTTCTGTATTTCCTCATTCCTGTATGCAGATAGGCCCCAAACAACTCACAGACATATGTTCTGTATTTCCTCATTCCTGTATGTAGATAGGCCCCAAACAACTCACAGACATATGTTCTTTGTTTCCTCATCCCTGTGTGCAGACAACCCCCATCTACCTCATAGACTTATTGTTCTTCATTTCCTCACCCCTCTATGCAGACAACCTCCACCTACCTCATCGACTTACTGTTCTTCACTTCCTCAACCATGTACATATATAGCTCCTACACAGTTCATCGTGTCCTCTACCCTGCATACAGACAGCACGTACACACCTCATAGACGTCCATGGCACTCTCCACCACCACCTGTTTCTTCACAGCGGCATCCACATCACTTCCACTGTTTGCTTCCTGCTCCACCACCCGGCGCTTCTGCAGCGTCAGTTCCAGCTGCTTGTTGCGGCGACGAACAAACACAAAGGGAACCATGGCTTCCCGGATCTGACCAATCACCTGCTGTGTCACCAGCATGGTCGAAAGGAACTGCAAGCCAAGAGAGGAGGCAATTTCTGTTTCTCTCTGAACTTTTTGACTTTCATGCTAAAGATCGACAAGCTGCATCCAATGGATCTACAGCTTGTGATAAGGTAATATTGTCCATTCTTGCAAGATTGTATGTTTAATATTTTGTAATGTCTTCATCATCATAACAGAGAGCAGACTGCTGTATTACTACTTAGGCAGATATTTATGACTAATGCAAAAGACATAAACATGCACAACAACCACAATCATTCAATGCATTTGTTATATCATATCTCTCTCTGATCTCATAAAAATATACACATAATGTAATATAATACAAAATAATGCATCAAAATGCAAAGCAACACAGAGTAATGCACCACAACACAACACATCGCAGCACAACACAACCCTAACATAACACGACACGATACAATACAATCAACTTACGCTGTTGAGAACTACTCTGTCTTGAAGGTAGAAAGCCACGTAGAACAAACAGATGAAGCAGTTGACAAAATCAAACTGAAACAGTGTTCTTTACATGTCAGACAACGCTCAGTTCACATGCAGTGTGAGTGTGTGTGAGTGAGTGAGTGAGTGAGTGAGTGAGTGTGGTGTGTGTGTGTGTGTGTGTGTGTGTGTGTGTGATGTGTGTGTGTGTTGTGTGTGTGTGTGTGTGTGTGTGTGTGTGTGGTGGTGTGATGGTGCGTGCGTGCATGCGTGTGCTGCGGTGGTGGTGGTGTGTTATGTGTGTGTGTGTTGTGTGTGTATGTGTGCCTGTTGTGTCTGTGTGCTGTCTGTGTGAGTGTGTGTGTGTGTGTATGTGTCTGTGTATGTGTGCATATATGGAACTTTTCTCCCTTCTTTAAGACCTGTTTAACCTAAAAGTGCCGATGAAGTACTTTTCAACAAAAATGAGTGCATTTCCTACAAAGAGTGTGCACAAATCTTCCAAACTTTTGTAAAACGCCAAGGATGGGCAAGGGGAATGGGGGGAGAAGGGGGAGGGGGGGGGGGGAGGATTTTTCGTTGTCTCATCTTGCACGTTTTTGTTAAAGCAGAAGGAATGGGGGGGGGGGGGGGGGGAGGAGGAATTCATGTAGTTTTTCACTTGCCATCACACATCAGAAAGAAACGTAAGAAACGGAAAAAATGAAAAAAGGATATTGAGTGAACGATATTGAACGATATTGACTGGATGGCACGGGAAACGACTGAATGAAGTGCCAGCTGGCAGCTCGTCAATCGGCACTACCCAGGTAAGCAGCCCGTGGAAGTAAACGAGTGCGGATTGTAAAGCGCTTAGAGCTTGGTCTCTAGCCGAGAATAGGCGCTATATAAGTATTCATTATTATTATTATTGTTATTATTATTATTATCCGAGGGTAGAGTAGTACTTCACTTTCTGTAACTACTGTCAAAACAGGTTCTTCCAACGTTAATCATTTTAAAAGCTAAGTCATCTGCCTATTTTGTTGCTCTCTTGCTGTTTCTCTTTTTTTCTATACTTAAGGGCAGGCTGTCGAAGAAGCAGACACAGCCAGATGCAGTTTTAGGTGTGGAAGTTAGCTAGAGTTATTGCTCTTTAGTCTAAGCCACCACACTGGCACACCCAGACAAAACCATGGTTACTCACCACAAGTGCACTACTCGCCACAAGTGCAATTACTGCTCAGGAACTTCACCTTCAATTTTTTCTTCTTCTAGTTTGTTGTGTTTTCACCATACATGTGTGCAAAATATGACAAATTCGAATAGGTAAACAGGTCTCCTTCTTTCCCAAATGATACTACATATGCACAGATATGACAGAAGATCCCACCCCAAAATCTCAAAAAACAATTACATGTTAAACAGTCTTTTGTCCTGTGATTCGTTTTTCTACGTTTTTCAGCAGAGCCTAATAAATACTTTTCAAAATTACATGAAAGTTAAAAAAAATCAAAGTTCAAAACTGATCATTTACATACCGAGTGACAATAGCAACTAAATTCAATGCATCCTGTAAAGACATGGATAAACCATCCACAGTTTTACATTCCATATCACAAGGCTAACCTGGCTGTGTTGAAAATTATTTTCTCATATTTATGTTTGGTATCGGTTTGAATGTGGATCAGGAAGATATGTTTCCTCTCACCAAAATGAGCTTCAGGACTAGGTGGTTTTCATAGGAAGAATCCAGGCGATGATTCTCTGCAACAATAACCACACACCCACACACCCACACACACACACACACTCACACACACACACACACACACACACACACTGAACAGTCTCATTTGAGTTTAAAAATGAATTCTAAAAGTACTGAACAGCCTCATCTGAGGTTTGAAAAAAAAAAAATCAGTACTAAACAGCCTCATCTCAGTTCACACACACACACACACACACACACACACACACACAAAATGAACAGCTTCATCTGACTCTATAGCACAGTCTTATCTGATTTAGTTTAAGAAAATTAAAAATACTACACACACACACACATGCACATACATACACACACACACACACACACACATTCACACATATACACACTTACACATACACACACACTGAAAGAGAAAAACTACAACAAAAACACCATGTCCCAACCTGAACACATAAAAAACCCTGAATTCAAAAATACGTTTCCTTCTGTCAAGTCATAAAGCAGCAAGGCCACTTCACAACACATCCCCTTGAGGCAGTTAGTGAGGACACTTCTAAACCAGCTGACGGTGACACCACCTATCACAACACTCACCAAAGTCATTCAGCAGCTTGGCCACTTTGCGATAGATGCCGTTGAGAATGCCGATGAGCACGGCGTAGATGGCAGTGGGGACGTAGAGCAGGGCGAAGTTGATCCAGCCCTTGTTTCCCTCATACAGGCTGTCGGCCCAGTGCTGCATCCAGAAGTAGAAGAGCATGATGAGGAAGGCCACCCACAGGCAGAAGCTGATCACGGGCACCGTCACGCAGTAGAACCTGGCTGACCTCTTCCACTTGGGGTACACCGGCTCCGGCTTGCCCGTCACGGGGTTCTTCCCGATGAAGCCGTGATAATTGGCTCGCGGCTCCTCGAACTTGGACGTGGCGGTGTCGATGGTGCCCCACATGTAGCTCAGCTCCGAGCAGTAACGCTTCCACCCCTCCAGGAACAGAGTGGACCAGACCACGTTGAAGATGGCGAAGATGGCCTCGCGGTACACGCTGCGCCAGGAGGTGACGAAGTAGATGATGCCAATGAGTGCTGGGGGATGAGGGACAGGGTGTAGAGGCCCAGGAAGCCGAAGTACAGCGCAATTTTCTCACCAAAGTAGTGCTGGATTCTGTCTGCAAGAGAAAGAAAGGTGGTGTGTGATGGGCCGTACAGACTGGTATGGAGTGGTGTGTATGCTGTGGTATGGTGTGGTATGGTGTTCTGTGGTGGGGTGTAGTGTGGTATGGTGTGGTGTGGTTGGTGTAGTGTGGTATGGTGGAGTGGTGTGGTGTAGTGTGGTATGGTGTCTGTGTGGGTGTAGTGTGGTATGGTGTGGTGTGTGTGGTATGGTGTTCTGTGGTGGGGTGTAGTGTGGTATGGTGTCGAGTGGTGTGGTGTGGTGTGGTATGGTGTTCTGTGGTGGGAGTAGTAGTTGTATGGTGTGAGTGGTGTAGTGTGGTAAAGTATGGCATGTTATGATAGGTGGGGTAGTATGTATGTGGGTAGTGGTGTAGTGTGGTGTTATGGTGTTTGGTGGGGTGGTATGTGTATGGTGTGGAGTGGTGTGGTGTGGTATGGTGTTCTGTGGTGGGGTGTATGTGGTATGGTGTGGAGTGGTGTGGTGTGGTATGGTGTTCTGTGGTGGGGTGTATGTGGTATGGTGTCGTGGTGGGTGTGGTGTGGTATGGTGTTCTGTGGTGGGGGTAGTGTGTATGGTGGTGGTGGGTGTGGGTGGTATGGTGTTTGTGGGTGGGTATAGTGTGTAGTGGAGTGTGGGGTGGTAAGTGGGTGTGTAGGTTGGTTATGTAGTGTGGTTGGTGGGTAGGTGTGGGTGTGTGTCTGTGGTGGGGTGTAGTGTGGTATGGTGTGGAGTGGTGTGGTGTGGTATGGTGTTCTAAGGTGGGGTGTAGTGTGGTATGGTGTGGAGTGGTGTGGTGTGGACGGTGTTCTGTGGTGGGGTGTAGTGTGGTATGTTGTGGAGTGGTGTGGTATGGTGTTCTGTGGTGGGATGTAGTGTGGTGTGGGGTGTAGTGTGGTATGGTGTGGTGTGGTAAACTATGGTATATGATAGGGTGTGGTATAGTGTAGTGTGGTATGGTGGGGTGTGGTGTGGTATGCTGTTCTGTGGTATACTGTGGTATGGTGACACTGACATGTGGTGTGTGTGTTGGTATAGTTTGGCATGGTATAGTAAGGTGTGCTGCTTTGTGCTCTGGTATTATACAGTATAATATGGTATGGTATGGTTTCATGTGGTATGGCGTGATATAGTATGATATAGTATGGTACACAATGGAACGGTGTGGAGTGATGGGGTGTGGTGTGATGTTCTATGATATAGAATTGTATGGAATCATATGGTATTATATAGTATGGAATGAAAAGTATGGCATGGAGTGGTACAATGTATAATATGGCATGGCAAGATGTGTTATGGAATTCTATGGTATGGTGTGGTATGTGTTACTGTGTATACTTATGAATGAGAAAGTGTGTAAGCGCCTCTGAATGACCAAACAGCACATGAGCACATAACAGTGTGCCTCGCGTGTGCACGCAACAGTGTGTGCACACAGACAAAAATGCCTTCGGATATGCAAGCAAGTGCGCATGCACGTGAAACTTTGCATCAAGCCTGCATCACGCTCTGCTCCGTGCTCACGTATAGGCTGCTGGCTGAACAACTTTTTGGGCTGGTACCACTCGTCCCCCAGTCGTTTGATCATCTCCTCGTCGTGCAGTGGAAACATCTGATCCAAGATCTTCTGGCTCTGGTACTTCTTGACTGAAACACAAGTTCATCCAAAACACTAGCAGTCAGTCTACTGCAGCAGTATGTGGCGGGATGTATCATCACACAGTCAACACTAACAGTCAGTCTACTGCAGCAGTATGTGGCGGGATGTATCATCACACAGTCAACACTAGCAGTCAGTCTACTGCAGCAGTATGTGGCGGGATGTATCATCACACAGTCAACACTAACAGTCAGTCTACTGCAGCAGTATGTGGCGGGATGTATCATCACACAGTCAACACTAACAGTCAGTCTACTGCAGCAGTATGTGGCGGGATGTATCATCACACAGTCAACACTAACAGTCAGTCTACTGCAGCAGTATGTGGCGGGATGTATCATCACACAGTCAACACTAACAGTCAGTCTACTGCAGCAGTATGTGGCGGGATGTATCATCACACAGTCAACACTAACAGTCAGTCTACTGCAGCAGTATGTGGCGGGATGTATCATCACACAGTCAACACTAACAGTCAGTCTACTGCAGCAGTATGTGGCGGGACGTATCATCACACAGTCAACACTAACAGTCAGTCTACTGCAGCAGTATGTGGCGGGATGTATCATCACACAATCAATGTGCACCTAAGAAATGTCTTGTTGGATACTTTTTTTTTATTAATTCTGTAAGTCTGTGTGTGTGTGTGTGTGTCCATATGCTTCCCCCTAAAATCAAATGATTTGGGGCTTCACTTTTTTTTTTTCATATAAAGCAAATGAACAAGATATTGTATAAACATTAGACAGGAAGTGTGGAAGAACTGGAATAAGCTTTTCAAAACTTTTTTTTTTTCAAATTTGATAACTCCCACCACCTACTGTCATGTTTTCACCCCATCTGATTATTTATTGATTTCTCTCAGCATCATTATGCAAGACCTACGGAACCAATTTGACCAGAACTTGGTGAAAAAAAAGGAATACAATCCAAGGAAAAACCCACTCACTTTTGGTGCAGATCCAGGAATGAATCTGGATTTTCAGATGGATCTTGTCAGAAGCATTTTGCAAAAACCAAACGGAACCAATGTTAATGACACTTGGTGGAAAGAAGTAATGTATAGCCGGATCAAAGGACAGATCACGGATTCACTCATCCTTAGCGGAGGTCTGTGCTTTCCGGGGTGCCTTTCTAGTTTTAACAGCTTTTGATACACAGTGATCTACTGAGAAATCACGACAGTCACTTCTAGTTTTAACAGCATTTGATACACAGTGATCTACTGAGAAACCACAACAGTCACTTCTAGTTTTAACAGCATTTGATACACAGTGATCTACTGAGAAACATATCAAGGAGCTAAAGAGAACCACAACAGTCACTGTCTGAAAGACACATGCTCCTCATAGCGAACACCAAACAGACTTTTTCATGGTGGACGAAGCAAGAATTTATGTGAAGGAGAAGTCTGTTCATGTTTCTGTGATGACTGTAAACACTAGTTGAAGCAACCATGCTTACAGAGTAATAAAGACTTGCTGAACTGACAGAAAAGGAACACTTCTTTTTTATTTGTTAGAAAGCACTAAACTCAAAACGTACAAACAAGAAACAAAGTAAATAACCTGTATTTGGGTCAAAGACCTTCAAAAGCATTAATATATTACAGCCCTCACACAGACAAACATTTATATCCTGTTCTGATTATTCCAAACTCACCAGTACATACAAATCTGCACTTACAAACATTCACGTCCTGTACTGATAACTCCAAACTCACCAGTACATACAAGTCGGCACTATCAGTCATACATATATCTGCATTATACAGCATACATATCTATGACATCAGTTACAGAACACTGACTGGATACAAAACACTTATCCTCAAAACACACGCGAACAAAAAGCTGATGCAAAATAAATGAAAAACAAAATCGCCCAGCTTCATGCTATATAGGGAGTAATAGCTTGGAAAGTAAATGACCATTCATCTACCATCAGTTATCATCTCCCATACAACTCCACACAACATGACATCACATCATGAACTCTGACCTGATGCATCCACGGCACTGTCATTCCAATAAACCACAGTGCCAGATAATTCATTAAACCAGCACAGCGTGAGAGAAGTAAGCCACCGTGAGATGAAACAGCATCTTTCATCCTATCTTTTGTAACTTAATTTCTGATAGATATATGTGAGCAACAACAAACAATACAGTCCACATAAAAATAGACACTGTTTGTGTAGGGAGAGTGTACATGTATTTGTGTGTGCTGGGTGTACATGTTTTAACAGTGAAGTTCAAAACACAATTATTCTTTTCTTACAATTGCTTCCTTGACTTTCCACTGAAGCACAACATAATGGTCTAAAAACCTAATATTTGTACCAGCCGCCGTGGCGAAGCGGTTAGCGTTGCGGACTCCTGGCTGGGAGGTCGTGGGTTCGAATCCCATCAGAGTCATGTGGGTTTTTCTGCCCCGCCCGGCTCCTACCCAGAGTTGAGTTTGCAGCGGACTCAACTGGGAAGACTGGGACCACACAGTCGAGTTTCATCCACTTAATGGATGCGTTTCTGAGAGTGTTGCTCAAATTTCCTGACCAACACTGCCGGTGCCTGTATCTCTCGGGCCTGGCTGACGCCGGGATATATTATGAAAGGAAGCGTAGAGTACAGCCCTGTCATGTAGTCTCAGACCTAAATGGAAATCCGTAGCATCATCTTAATCATCCTCATTCTCATCAATCAGCATTAAAAAAAGTCTCAAATTCTGTGGCCCTTCATGCCCTGCTCTCATGGTGACCTCAATTTCGATGTCCTCTCCATGTCTGTGGCCTTGGTTTGGTTCAGTCGGGGTCACCGGTATTGGCGAGTCCATGGGGGCTGTCGTTGGACGGACGCAGGGAAAGCTCACTCACGCCGGCTCCGCGACTAAGCAATTATTGTTGTCAGTAGGGGGCTTAGTAGGTGGTGTCCTACGTATGTTAGATCAGAACAGGCGCCACTGAACACCACCGAAGTGACTCGGCAGCAGTGCAGTGTCTCCTCCAGTGGGTTGCCTCTTGACGACTTGACACTGACCGCTCCCTGTGGATTGCCGGTGCCGGGGCTGCGGCGGGCCGACCGGGCTGTGGCTGTGGACGGGGTGTCGGAATGAGCGGCGTGGGTGCACTGCCTCTGAGGTGGCGCAGAGGTTGGGACAGCAAAAAAAAACAAAACAAAACAAAACAAAACACACCCTAATATTTGTGAACCTGAGAAATGAGAAAAATCCATGCAGATATGAATACACATACACAAACACAGGCAATCAATTTCTCTCTCTCTTTCTAACACACACACACACACACACACACACACGCACACACAAATTGTTCTTTATGTAACAGATGTTCCCTTCTAGATTACTTTTCATACAGAAAGAAAGCGAGAGAGAGAGAGAGGGAGGGAGGGAGAGAGAGAGAGAGAGAGAGAGAGAGAGAGAGAGAGAGAGAGAGAGAGAGAGAGAGAGAGAGAAACCCAATCAATGAAAAATGAATCCATGAAACAGATGTACAGATATCTGACATAGGTTCCCCTTTCTGTGTGCCAAAGATTCTCCATAAACAGCATATACTCAGCTTGCTATTTCCAAAAGGCATGTCACTGCAACCCAATTTTCCATGTGCAGCCAACTCAACATGTCACCAAACCTACGACACCCAGGAGTTATGACAGCAGCTGGTAAACATCACGTTAATGCCATGTTTGCATGTTTTCGCCCTCGAGTTAAGCTGCTACCACTGGTCATGACTAAAACTGGGCAAAGCAATGCTATTTGAAGAGATTACATGAAAAGCAGTCTGGAGTGCAGCTCAAGTATGAACAGCGA
>CM065725.1:4783695-4898695 GCA_033310375.1 Conus canariensis | reverse complement strand
ATATCCTGATGCTGTCAAAATTTCATCAAAATATTGGGATACTGATGCAAAACTGATGAATATACTGCTCTAAAAAAAAAAATTACATATGATGATCTTGAATCCAGACAGCATCTAAACCAGCTTTTGTATCTTGACACAAATGGAACTATGAATGGATGCTGTCGGTGTTACATGTCTCTGTCCATCCATGCTGTGTATCCTGAACCTAGACCCAACATCAACTAGGTCTAATGTTCATTCTTAAGCATCAGGGGTTTTCTGTTGCAACACACTTTTTAAAAAGCATGCATACACACATATGCACGCATACATGCACATACACAAACACACACACACACACGTCCACACACTCACACACTATCTCTCTGTCTCCTTTCTTTCCTTTTCTTTCGTTGTTTTCTTTCCCTTTTTCTTCTTCTTCTTCATCTTCTTTTACTTCCTCTTCTCCATCGATATATGTCTAGACCCCCTCGCCACCTCCTTTGATCATATACACTGCCTTAGATTACATTTTGCTGCTATGCTGTGGCTTGATGTTTGTGTATAGATTAATACACTGTCTTAGATTACATTTTGCTGCTAGGCTGAGCCTTGATGATTATGTAGCGATTAATACACTGTCTTAGATTACATTTTGCTGCTATGCTGTGGCTTGATGTTTGTGTATAGATTAATACACTGTCTTAGATTACATTTTGCTGCTATGCTGTGCCTTGGTGTTTGTGAATAGATTAACATCATGCATTCACCTATAAATGTGAATCAGAATGTTCTAGAACAAATTGCTGACATTCGTAAGCATGGTTTTAACCATGCAGAATGTACCCATTTTGCTCAGCGGTAGAGGCCCCCCCCCCCCCCCTCCTCATTAGCAGTCAGAGGTTGCATGTTCAAACCTTGCTAAGGCCTAATGTATTGTTGTTTTGGTGGTGTCAGAGCACTGACTGATACGTCCCTTCCCTCTGTTCTCCCCTCTTGCTGTATCACCCATCTCTCTTTCTTCCTCTCTCTCACACACACACACACACACACACACACACTCACACACACACTCTCTCTTTCTCCCTCACATACACACACACTTTCTCTCTCTCTCTCTCACACACACACACACACACACACACACACACACACACACACACACACACACACACCCTGCAATCACTAATCACTGTATGTAGGAATAGCTGCTTTTGTGTGTGTGTGTGTGTGTGTGTGTGTGTGTGTGTGTGTGTGTGTGTGTGGAGAGAGAGAGAGAGAGAGAGAGAGAGAGAGAGAGAGAGAGAGAGAGAGAGAGAGAGAGTTCTTTTCTAGATGTTCATATTCAGGTATGATTTGACAATGGCTGAAGAACAGCGTTACCTAGTTTATAACCCTCCTCCATTTCGACTGACAACATGTACCAATACAAGACAAAGCAAGGCAAACAAATGACAGGATGCTATAAACGGGTCAGAACTCTCCATCAGTTACACTCCATTGTTTGTTTCATTCCACTGGAATTCTTTTCATTAAATCTTTATTTTCTCCCCCATCAAAGATTTTTGATAATAATAAAAATTAGAAAACAAATAACCAAGTTACATAAGTGTGTGTGTGTGTGTGTGTGTGTGTGTGTGTGTGTGTGTGTGTGTGTGTGTGTGTGTGTGTGTGTGTTTTCAGTATTCGTTCATTGACAATTAATTCACGATGAAATGATACTGCTGGAAAAAAATCTGGACACTACAACAGCAAGTAATATGTACCATATAGACAGAAAGAAGGAAAGAGAGTGGAAAAGACAGCTAAAGATAGAGAGAGAGGGGCAAGGAGTGAGAAAGGGGAAGAGATTGAGAAGACAGTTCTACAGAGGCAGAGAACCACACACACACACACACACACACACACACACACACACACACACACACACACACACACACAAGCCATTTGATCTAGACACAACATACACAAATCTGTTCACATTCAGGCTTATATTATTCACTTCACTTTCAGCAGAAAGCTCACAAGCCATGCAAGGAAATGCAGCACTGCAGTTTGTGGAGGACACCCAAGCCTGTATAAAACACCTGGCTTTGTTCTCAGTGAGTCAAAGACAATGGGGCTACTGTTCAGACACACACATGCATGCTCTAACACACACGCACACAAACCTCTGTATTTCTTAGCCTTCCCATCCTCCTCCATCCCCTTCCTCGACTCCAACCCCCATCGCCAACACCCAGATTGAGAAAGTTAAATCCATGAATTACGCAAGTACACAATAAAGGGGAGTGTTTGAGGTCGAGAAGTAACATAAAAGTATGATCAATATTAACATATCATATGCTATGGCTGATACATGTGTTGTGTGTGTGTGTGTGTGTGTGTGTGTGTGTGTGTGTGTGTGTGTGTGTGTGTGCACATGTGCATGTAATTTCTCAGATAAAATTATCTGATAGAACCCACAAAGCACAACAACAAAACTAAACCAGCACAGACTTGAAGATAAGATACATATGCACACATTATATTAGCCACCCCCCTTTCTCCCCCCCCCCCCCCCCCCCCTCCCCCCTCCCTCCCCCCACCCCCACCCCCTCTCCCCCTCCCCTATCCATCCTCCCCCCCCCCCCCCCCCCCCCTCCCCTAGCCTCAGACACATTTTGACTTCCTTGAGTGAAGCAAAAACTGTCAGAATTTGGGACTGAACTAGGGAACTTTAACTGATGAATCACCATGCCAAATTTGGTGAACACAAATTTGGAGATGAAAACTGTGGATCTGTAAAAGGAACTACAAGGACTTCACACAGACACAGAAATTGACTGACATAATGCTATGTATATACAGGTAGTAGTAGTAGTAGTACTTCAGTTTTATGTCTTTTCACACAGGTATGTATATGCATGTGTGTGTGTGTGTGTGTGTGTGTGTGTGTGTGTGTGTGTGTGTGTGTGTGTGTGTGCGCACGCTCATGAGCACACACATGTGCATGTGGATGCATGAGAGAGTACATTTATCCAGATGCATATTTTGTTTGTGCTTGTGTACACATCAGAATCTTCTGAAGTTTGCCAACAAGCATATTCATATGCAGATGTCAGGGACTGGGTATGTGCATGTGGACCTCAAATATATTACCACTGTGTCACCACATGTGAGTTTGTTTTAAAGACTTTCTCTGAATCCTGAAAATGGGTTCTTTACTTGTTAGGACATGAATCTTGCACAACAGATGGTCACAAACCATATTTGAAGGTGTCTGATTATTCAGAAGACAAAAACATAATTCTACAGAAAACAGACAAAGGGCTGGAGACAGGAATATCAAAGATACCTAAAACAAAAGCAAAAAGAAAAGGTTAGGTCTAGTTGCAAAGTGAGACAACTGCAGGCGGAAATCTAAACAAATTTTAAATGTAATTAATAGCACACCGCCAAAAAAAAAAGGTAGACAGACGAATCACAAGACAAAACATGACGTGTTTCGACCTCTTAGGTCTTCTTCAGGCAAGATACAAAACACTCAGGAGAACAAAAATGAACGTGCAATCATTTATCTTCATCCACTTCAGCACAAGACGGGCGTTGAATGAAAAACAACGTGGATGAATATAAGTGATTGCTAGTTCATTTTCGTTGTCCCGAGTGTTTTGTATCTTGCCTGAAGAAGACCTAAGAGGTCGAAATGCGTCATGTTTTGTCTTGTGGTTCGTTTGTCTATGTTTTTTTTGGCGGTACGCTATTAATTACATTTAAAATTTGTTAAAAAAGAAAAGGGTTTTTTCCTGAGGCAGCATGGTGGATACTACTTTTGGAATGTAGCTGAAAAATTCCCTTCTTGTAAGGACCCTGGGAAAAAACTGTGCGTATTCCAGCAATGTCGGTCCTGCTGCATCTTTGAAGTGGCCTCACTCGGCACACAACTATTGCCAGCCAAGCATGAAGACAGGCCTTTTGAGTGGATGGGGGGTGGAGGGAGAGGCAACAAGTACCAACACCCACAGTCAGCTGATTAACACCCCAGAGTGGACACCAGTTAACACAGAACCAGAACCAAGTGCTGGACATCCAGTTTAGCTCAACAAAAGAAGAGGAACAGGACTCCAGCCAGGGACGACAACCAGAAGAAGAAAGAACTGTCCCCGTCTGGAACCGAGCCCAAGACTCCTGCCAACGACCCGACATCCTGCCACCACAACCACAGACTTCAGTCTGGGACTCTTATGTCCTCAAGGGCTTCAGAACAACAGAATGCTAATCTCACCTCTTCAGAACTTCAGGACTTCAAAAGACACACACACACACACACACACACACACAACACACACACACACACACACACACACCCACACCTGTTTACTATGCAGTCCTAAGGGACATTTGTTATAGTTTGTGTTACGATTCAAAATAGTTATTTAAAGTTGGTTTTCCTATACCTTTCTTCTTTTTTTTCATTTTTTTTTCATTGTATTGTAAAGATTGTAAAGATGCTTTTTTTTTTTTTTTTTGGTATAGGATTGCAAGATAACCCACCCACCCACCTCCTCCTCATGCTCCCCCACTCCAAATCCTTTCTCTTCATCTAATATCACTTACTGTGGAAAGACGTTAAATTGAAGACAACAACAACAACAACAACAGCAACACACACACACACACACACACACACACACATGCACACACACACACACACACACACACACACACACACACACACACGCACACACACGCACACGCACACACACACACACACAGAAAACAAGTTAAACAAAAATCAAAGCAACACCTTTTTCCCTAAGCTGCTGACAGACACCACAGTCTTGCAAGCTCAGTATATTTGCCAGGTCCTAGATCTTCCACACAACTGGCGCAGAGTCACTGTGAAGCTACTGCATTACATGCTCCATTACATTCTCCTTCTGAGATCTGACAGTGAGAAAAATCGTGATTGCAGCTGTGCTCTGTTGAAATGCACACTGCCTGTTTCACTAGGAATCCATATCAATACTAGCGAGCTGCAGCTCTGGTTGACTGGCTTCAATGATTGCTCTGGAAAGTGTGATCATGTTTATGGCTGACATGCATTAACGCTCCATGTTTTTTTTTTTCATTCTTAACTTTTTTATGTTGCATTTCATTTCATGCTGTATCTCACCCTAGCTGCCTCATTCCCCACCCCCTCACCTTTCTCTCTCTTCCTCTCCTTTCCCAGAGGAAATAATGTGAACTTGTGAGTCATCTCATTCTCAGTAACAGGAAAACTAAAAGGGTTCAACAGCTCCTATCTGTCAATAATAATCTTCTACTCTCTGTGTGTGTGTGTGTGTGTGTGTGTGTGTGTGTGTGTGTGTGTGTGTGTGTGTGTGTGTGTGTGTGTGTGGGGTATGTGTGTGTATAGGTGCACATGTATGTGTTCGAGTGTGGTGTGGTGTGGTGTGGTGTGGTGTGGTGTGGTGTGGGTGGTGTGTGTGTGTGTGTGTGTGTGTGCTTTGGTGTGTGTGTGTGTGTGTGTGTGTGTGTATGTGTATGTATGTATGTATGTGAAGTTGTGTGAGTGTATGTGTTCTGAATGTGTTTGTATATGTATGTGGAGTAAGCGTGCATGTGTTGTGTGTGTGTGTCCCCACATTTATAAATACAATACCAAAGCAGTCAATGCTGTAACCTCATATTATATCCACCAAAGCCAGGTGAGAAAAAATATTCCTGTCTGTTCACAGGTAGCACTTCACTTCACCACCCCTCCACCCCACTCCTCACCCCTGAAAATTGTTTAAAACAAGGTGAAACTTGATGACCTGGACTTGACCCTCGGCAAAGGAGAAATGGGGAAGTAAGAAGCATGGACATTCCTTCAGTGTGATAGAAATCTCTCCAAACCTTTAACAGGACTGTTGACTTGGCTGCTAAGGCTGGGCTTCCAGATCACCAACCCTGACATAACCTAGTTGTTCCTCCTGCATTGTGTGTGTGTGTGTGTGTGTGGTGTGTGTGTGTGTGTGTGTGTGTGTGTGTGTGTGTGCATGTATGCATGCATACATGTATGTGTGTGTGTGCATGTGTATGATCGAACTGGATAATTGTATGGAATCAAGAAAAAAAAAATCTGATTTTGTTCTTGTGCACTTTGGTTTTATGTACATTCATAGTACATGAGACATGCAGGCTGCCTTGTGTCAATATTTGCATTAACGAATTTGTTTTCCTCCATGCCTCAGTAAGGGGTCAAAGGATTAAATGCTTTGAACTTTGACATTTGTGACTGTACGTGTGAAAGTGTGTGCATGTGTCACTGTGTGTGCATGCATGCTTGTGTGCATGTGTGTGTACATGTTTGTGTGTGTATGTGACAAAGTGTGTGAGAGAGACTGAGGGCCAGGCAGACACACTGACACAAAGAGAGGTCAAAGTCAGGCACATTTATGTCCATGTACAACAGCTTCCATGCATGTTGTTGTCATATCTGAAAGTCTGTGCCCCCCTTGTTGAGTTTTGTTTACATGTTTTCGGTGGTCTAACACGGTAAGGTTAAATACAAACACACATTGTTAAAGGTTAAATACATACACACATTGTCAACTACGATACTTGGGAGAGTGTAGGCCTCCACCAAGGTCCAAAGCAACCGGGTTTCACTCTTTGATCCAGATTCTCACCAAAATGTACGGGCACAATAGATAAATAAATAAACAAAATGGGGTATTTACTGTAACATACAGGGAAAAAAACCCATCACAGGTTGGGTGACTTTTAAGTTCATTTCTTTTTCTCTTTTTTTTCAACTTCTGTGAGAAGTCAGTTTCTGAGCTAACACAAAACTGTTTTCCACCTAGAGAATTTCAAATACAGACAAAATTTACTTCCCATGTGTTTTCTTTTATAATTCAACATTTCAGCTCCATATCACTGAGAAGTTTTAACATTCTATTAACCCCCTGACACCCTTGACTTTCTTGTTGAAAAACCTTTCAGTTTGATCTATAATCTGTTATTGCTTAAAGCTTTGATTCAGATTTAATGAATGCTGAATTCAATCTTGTAACTGAGAAAATCATATACAAAAATCGTTTCTGATATGCATCTGTTCACGCATAGGATTTCAAGTCTCTGAATGAAACAGTGATATTCAAGGCTGTAGACCACCTCAATTAATGTATAACCGTAGATAATGAGCACCTAAAACTGTGTTGGTGTTCAGTGAAGTCTGTCTTTGCTTTTTGTTCTACAGATCCACAGTTTTTGTCTGATCTTAAAATTTGACTCATTAGCATACTGGGCTTTACAGGTGAGCATTGCGTTTGTATTAGAAAGTCATGAAAGTTACTGTTTTATTGTGACATTCGTCAAAGCCAATTGATTTTAGAAATCCAAGAGAATCTATAAAAACATGAGAAAAAAAAAAAAGCTTGTTAATTTGCATTTATACGGATACTATGGTCTTTGTCATCTGGAAGAAAATGGGGAAGGGGAATAAGAAGAGGGGTAGAGGATGGAGGGGGGACAGAGGGGAAGGGTGGAGGAAGCACAGTTGGGATTTCAAGAATCAAGAATAGCCTCATCATCGGCGTTCATACCAATTTCAAACACTGTACTTTCTGTCAGCTGGAAGGGGGGGGGGGGGGGGGGGGGGGGGGGGGGGGGTTCCAGAGAAGTTGGCCATGAAGAGCTGGGGGAGCAAGTAGAGAACAAACGATTAGGGGAGGGATGGAGGGGGGGCTAGGAACAGAAAGGGAAAAGGTGGATGGTGAGGAGTTGTTAGTGAGTTTACATTTAATCGTTAAGTTATAAAACAGTTTATAGCCCAGCCAATCAAGGAAGCCCTGTCTGGACTGAATTCACCCCTACAGCTACAGCAGACTGTGGACATTGCAGGGACAGAAAGAACCAGTCCAAAGTGGAAACATCAAAGAACAGACTGGACAGAACACCTCTACCCTGTCGCACATGACTGAGGACAGAGCCTGCTGAATGTTCCCCCTCCCCTCCCTCCACACTGGTGACAGCTTATACTTCAGACAGAGCACTCCCATGACCTGTAGTTCATGGGCTAGTGAACAAAGGAATGAGGCCCCTTCTGTGACCCTCAGTCTGTTTTGCTAATGAATGGTTTACACAGAAACTAGCGCCATGTCACACAGCTGAGAGGGAGATTATCAATGTTGTGGTATGTCTCTGCGCGAGAGGTGTTGTGGACGTTTGACTCTATGAACAAAAAAGCCATTAATAAAATGGAGGTCAGTGAAAAAGATATTCAAATGGCTCAGAATTTTCCAAAATATATTTGAGACAAGAAGATAAAAAAAAGAAAACGAAAAACTAAAAGAAAAAAGAAAAAAAAACATGACTTTTTATAAATTCAGTTTAAGGAAGTATGAGTCTGTATGTATGTATACTTGTGATGTTGCAACAAAGAAATCAGAATTAAGGGGCGTTTCCTCAATCACTGCACATTCAGCCTGGCTATCCATGTCATCACTGTCAAATTACAGTTCATTCAGGTGTTACATCTTCTGATGATCAAGGCACTGGGGAGATAACCAATGTGGAAAGAGTTATAACTCAACAGGAACAAATGGGTTTGTCACAAGGCAGAAAGTCAACGACATATACATGAAAAAAAGAAATAAGATGCATTTTTTCTCTCTCTCTCTTTCTCTCTCTCTCTCTCTCTCACACACACACACACACGGAAACAGTGTCACTACCTATCCACTCCTCTCTAACAAACGCGCGCGCACACACACACACACACACACACACAACCATACATGTGCACTCACACACGAATGCGCACTTACTCGTGATCACTTTTCTCCTTCTTTAGTCTCTTTTCCTTATCTTCCTCTTAACAAACAACACTACTATTCCCATGATTTCAGACAGTCCAGTACCACAGTATTACAAGAAATTTTATCCATTCTCACACACACACACGCATGCACGCACATATGCACGCACGAGCACACACACACACACACACACACACACACACACACACACACACACACACACACACAGGCTGATCAAGCATTGGATACAGAATAAAGTAACACAAAAAAGTTCTGATGCAAAATGAACAGAAAAGAGTTTTGGTACCCCAGAAAACATGTCTACTTTACAAAAAAATTATCTTGGTGTGCCGTCTTTGATAGCTAAATATGAAGTTTGGTAATATTTTACAATATATGTTCCACTTTCTAATGTCTCAATATCAGCATCAATCAAACTTGAAAACATGGGCAAAGCGCATTAAACATGGTTTTGTTATTGCTTCCACATTAATGTACATGTAAGTCATTAATCAATGAGTTTGTTATCACTACAAATGATTAATGCACAGATAAGTCTTTGAACAATGACTTTGTTACCACTACCAATGATTAATGTACATCTACGTCAGAGAAAAAAAGAAGAAATTCTAAATCAATGATCAATACATTTAGTAAGCAGCGACAAACTAAGATTAACGTATAAGTACAACAAGGAAAAAGAAATAAAGAAGAAACTCAAATCTCTGATCAACAGATTTAGGAAACAGTGACATACTAAGATTGATATAAATGTACGTCAAAGAAAAAAAGCAGAAGTTTAAAGTCAGTGATCAATAGATTTGGTAAGCAGTGACAAACTAAGATACATGTAAATTTATGTCAAAGAAAGAAAGAAAAGAAAGAAGAAATTCATATGTCAAAGAAAGAAAGAAAAGAGAGAAGAAATTCAAAAAAGAAAGAAGAAATTCAAAGTCAATGATATACAGATTGTCATCTGTGACAAACTACAATAAATGTACCTGTCAAGGAAAGACAGAGAATATCCAAAGTCAACAATCGATGAACTTAGCTATCAGAGTGATATTAACATAAATGTAAATGTCAAAGAAAGACAGAACAAAGTCACAGATCATAAGTTTCATGACCACTTTCAAACTGACTGAGATGACATTACTACTTTCAAATAAGAAAATCCAATACATGCAGTGAAGAGAAATATGAAGCAATACTTATCAGCTTAAGAGAGGGAGAAAAGAGACAATCTCACACAGCATGCAATAGACAGAGGGTGAGAGAGACAGAGAGAGAGAGAGAGAGAGAGGAGAGAGAGAGAGAGAGAGAGAGAGAGACAGAGAGAGAGCGACAGAGAGAGAGAGAGAGAGAGAGAGAGAGCCACACAGAGAGGATAAGAGAGAGAGAGTCAACATGTGAGGCAAACACAGATAACAGCATGAAACAAATACTCTCCCCAAATCAAAGCTTGTTACGTGATGGCAGAAACTTATTAGACTTTAGGACATGCAAGGCGCAGACAATGCTGTGTCAAGAACAGGAACGTGTTACAGACACCAAATCAATCAAATTAAGGAAAATATGTTGTGTTGATGCATAACTGATGAGTCAGTGCCCGTGAGTCAATACAAAGCAACAGGGGTGGGAAAGGAGATCCTGGGGGGGGGGGTGGGGGGGGGGGGGGAGGGGGGTAAACAAGGGTGAGCAGTGAACAGAAATTCACACACACACACACACACACACACACACACCACGCACACACAGAACACACACAGAATGATCACATGCAAAGCACTCAGAGAATACACACATTCACATATGCTCATGCACACACACAAGCATGCATGCATAAGGAATGCACACACACACACACACACACACACACACACACACACACACACACACACACTCACTGAGAACATAAAAGGCACACACTTACATGCACACACACAGAGAACGTTCATGAAAACACACACACACACACACACACACACACACACGCGCGCGCGCGCGTGCGTGCGCGCACACACTCACTCACAAAGTGATATTTATTGCTAAATTATCAACTATCTTTCATATAAAAAAAAAAAGGCTTCATCTCCCAGATCTGAAGTATTACAAACAAAACACACACAAACAAAAAAGGCGTTAAAAATCATGGAACCAGTCATACAAAATTAACACACAAAAACAAGCTGCAAAGAATTACTTATCGAAGTTATATGATGCGTAACATGAAACAAACCAAGTGAATTTTTGATAAGTATGTCTCCTTTGGCATCACCAACAACTGATATAAAAATCACATTTAACCATATTCTCCATACAGCCATCGGTAGAAGTTTGACAACTGTATAAGTAATACTTCCTGACAAATCACTTGCATCTTTCATCCGGTGTGTTGAATCAGTATTACTTTGCACCTTGTCTCTGTCTCCATCGAATTATTAAAACCTGTCAACCAATACAGTCATTATTTTCTTTCTCTAATACAGTCATTATTTTCTTTCTCTTCTTGTTTTCTGAATATCTAAAAAATGCACTGTTTCAATGTTTTTCCCATCCCTCACCCATTTCTTCCCCCTCTCTCCCATGCATTAAAAAACAACAACAACAACAACAACAACAATGCCTTGACAACATGTGCCTGTATGATGATTCTGCCGACTTCTTCACCTTGATCCCTACCATCAAATCATGACAGAGACTGACTTCCCCTGAAATGCTTGCAGCAAGATAGCTGCAAGCACTATCACAAAATAGGGATAAATACAAGGAATAAAAATGTATACCAACTGCTTGGGGTGGGGGAGGTTGAGAGAGACAGAGAGAGAGAGAGAGAGAGAAAGGGGGGGGGGGGGGGAGATGATGCAAAGATGTAAATCACACAAGTGAAATAGATCTGACAATGAATTTGCCTGACAATTTGCATGCCTTCAATTATGAAAACGGCACACATGTGTAAACAGGGGAGAAGCAGAATGAAGGGTTGGACAGAGAATGGACAGCCAGAGAGGCTAAATGTCACGCAGAGAGACAGAGACGGTGAAAAAAGATAGAGAGAGAGAGAAAGAGAGAGAGGGAGAGAGAATGAGACAGACAGACAAGGAGACAGATCGACAGTGGAACAGAGACAGACAGACAGAGAGAAACAGACAGGTAAAAACTGTATGGTGGTAGTCCCACCTATAAAAGAGATATTTCTTTATCTCCATCATCTGCACATGCGCCTGACCCACACACAAAAAAAGGATAATGCAAAGTACAGAAATTTCTGTTTCAGGCTGTTCAAACGAAAGGACCACACCATGGTGAAGGGCACATGCAGTGATGCCCAATCGGTTAATGTGACCCGACACCCAATCACCAGTCTGGATGATAACAGATGCTGATCCAAGTTAGGAATGTTTTATAGTGATTCATAATCACCTATTACACATGAGGATAAAAAAAAATCTGTTTTGTGTGTGAAAAAAGGAGGGTTGGGGGAAGAAGGGAAAGGGTTTAGAGGAAGGTGCATGTACGAGTGTGTTTGCGTGTGTAAATGTGTCTCAGTTTGCATGCCTGTAAAATACCATGCTTTCTGTGTGACTGACTCAGTGAATGGCCGAGCGGCTACTTTGTAGGTCAGCTGACCATTCTTCATCAACTTCTTCACTGATGGATTGATCCACCACCTTTACTTGCATAGCACCAATAGTATCACTGTTTCATATTAAAAAAAAAAAACAACAACAAACAAACAAAATTCCCCCTTTTCTTCAGGAAAGAAAACATAATTCTTTTGAGTGTTACACACCTCTCCCTCCCCCTCCTCGAAAATATATACACATACGTATATGAGACAGTGACAAACCTCAAACATTTACATAGTTGTTGGAAAAAGCCCTTGATTTCATGTGCACTGCCCTTTATCCCCAATCTACAGTGGGGTACACTTTACCCCCTAAGACAGAAGCCAAAATTTCAGTTTTTAAAATGCTTTGCTTGCCAGGCGTGAGAGTAAATGTGCTTGCTACCTCACCCAGCATGGGATTTGGTCTTTTGTGTGACTACAGAAAGAGGTTAAACCAAAGAGTCCTCTTTGAGGTGCCCAGTGTCATTATATCATTCAGCATCATTGTTTTCCTGCCAGGATGTTTCAAACTGAAAATCATCTTACGGCCCAAATGACACCATGTTTCATACAGAGTTACTGGAGTTCATTGGTTAGAATTTATGTTTGGTACTTCTAGAAGTTCTAATAATGGGCTAAACATCCCGCTTTTTCCTTTGTCGTTTAATTTAGATTATGATCGAACTTATATGCGCACTGTTGCTGATGTCATTCTGTGGCTGAAATGTTCTTGTGCGTGTTTGACTGCGTGATAGTGTGTGGTGTATGCATATGTGCGTGCGTGAGAGAGAGGAGAGAGAGAGAGAGAGAGAGAGAGAGAGAGAGAAGAGGTGTGTGTGTGTGTGTGTGTGTGTGTGTATTTCAAAGTATACTTCATATCTTTTTGCATTGTCAAATCTCTGTGAGGAGAGAAAAGTTTGCATGATGGAAGGAGTATATCTTATCTATGTATAAAAAAAAAATCTCCTATCATATTTCCCACATGCAACAGGTACTTAAGAACATTTGGCTTAGGAAAATATTCATGACCATATTTGCGTAAATATACTTGACATGTCACAATGTCAAGATGTGGACTCAAACCCTTCCCCACACCCCGACCAAAGAACCACCACTCTCAACTGGGGTCCTTAGAGGAAACGAATCACACAAATAAGATGGCAAACAAGTCTCTATTCATTCATACATACATTGAACAAGTTACAAACAAAAACATTAAAAAAAAACTATAGGAACGTGACAAAGCAGTATTTCTATTTATCCACACTTTCAAATCTGTTCAAACAATGAGCCTGCTCGGTCAAAACAATATCATCGGGGAGAGGAGAGATATCGAGGAGAGGAGAGGAAAGTGCTGTGTGTTAAGTCAGAAGAGGAGACAGGCTAGATGGACCAGAAAGTGGCTAATATATTTGTGTTTGAAAGTTACATAGGTGAAGACAATGTCAAAGACAATCAAAACTATTACGTTTTCTGACATTTTTGGAAAGGAAATTTCAGTATGTAACTGCCTTTTGTAGTTCATAAATAATGTTGATTTTGTTCTGAATAACTATGACATTTGTAAACAAAGCTGTTTAAAAAAATGTTCACAATCGGCACCTCATAAGGAACCGGCTCTGCGACATGAATCTGCTTCTGAGCATGCTTTGAATTCGCAGTCCCCACATCTTGTCACATGAGAAGTAGGTAATCCTAGTCGAGAACTTGGTACAGCAGACAATAACGTTTGTAAAATGTTGACTTTTTTCCAACATATATTTCTTGCTTGCCAAATGCACCTATATATGAACAAGTAAATCCAGAATACACCCAAATGTTACAATGAAAACTAGAGGTTTCGGAACAGCTTGAATTTTGCATTTCATAGATCTTTAATTAGTAGAAATGCATTGCTGATCCAAGCAGCATTATTTGGGCAACCTGTAGTTAAATTAACCTACCTACATCTGCCTAACTTCTACACAAACAAACAAAACTCCAGTCCTTTCAGTTTGGAGGTAAAGTGCACACCACTGTAACCAAAACAAAAAAATATATGCCTGATAATCAAACTTTGCAAAGGTTGATCCACAGCCATGGAACATATCGAGGAGCACAACCAGTGATCACAAGCAAGGAATGGAAAGGTCACAAGGACAGACGATCAGCAGTTGGTTATGTCACTACATGCTGATAAATAACAGATCGTTAAAATCTACAGGGCTGCGTGCAGGACTGCACAGCGCATCTTACCACTGGGGCCTGGCTGTTATCCTGAAAACACTTCTTCTCGTCACCACTCGAAATCACTTCAGTTGACACACATTACACATCAACTAAGTAGTAGAGGAATCCATCCAACTTCAGGCAAAACAACTCCCTTCAACCAAGCTTCCATAAACAAACAAAAACAGTAAATGAACAAAATGAAATAAAGGAGGAGGTCCATGAGGGGGCTGGGATCAAGGGGGTCAGGGGAATGGGAGATGGGACACGACAGCGGAAATACAAAACCCTTCACAGACAGCACACAAGAGACCACAGAATTCTCTAAAGTTATAGAGAGAACCATCTGTTATCTCTGACTTGATCCACCTTTCACTGCATGAGTGAGAATCATCAGAGGCAATGGCTGGATCTGGCCACCCACAACAGTTAACAGACACATCAATTAAAATAGTTTTATTCATCACATCGTTGGGATATTACTAGTTAACAAAAAAATCAACAAAATAAGACTTTATGATCTTGGTAATGTGGAAAACTGTTTGGATATAAGATACACAGTTATGCAGAGAATATTTCAACAAAATTAACACTTGAATAATTGTCTGAAAGCATGCATTTGTAAGATGTTACCAAAAAATCATTCTTAAAGCTTTGTCAGCCACAATTCTAATCCTCATGAAGACAAATTTACAATTACACGTCTAAATTTTCACATTTAAGAAACTTGAATGAACTGCATAAACATGCATCTTTAAAAAAAAATCCAAGGAAATGAAAGAATATTAAAAAAAAACTGTATTAATCCCGTTCATGAAGTGTTCTAAACCCACTAATAAACTAACCATCAACATAAACCATCCAACTATTGACACCCATTGACAGAAGGGCATACAGGAGAGCACAGACCTCCACAAAGCTCGAACAGTTCTTTGCTTATTGTCAGGGATCTGAGCTGTAATCCAGGTCCATACCAAATCCTAAAAAGTTTGTAGGTATCCATATATCTGTAATGCCTAATTCGTTCCTCCGATGGGATCTTGCATTTTCTCACTGATGAATTTTGAATTATGTAAAAAAAAATTTTTTATTTCTTACTGTTAAAAAAAAAGTGTTAAAAAAAAAATCTGGATCTGCCCTTTGATCCACACCCACACAAAAATTTCATGGGTTTGTCACAATGCCAAATTCCATCTTTCCCTCATGTTTGAAAACAAAAATCAGCTCAACAGTTTTTATGTAATCTTGATGACTGACAAACACACAAACATGGCAACAGACGCGGGTGAAAATATCATCTCCCTGGTGATAGTAAGTTTTCCATGCAAGCTTAAAAAAACAACAACAACAAGACAAGAAAATGACAAATCTCCAAGCTTTCTTTTTTCCTTCTTAATCCGAACAAACACAGATCACAGCACAACACAGATCATAGCACTCGTTGTACCTTGTTGTGCTGCAGGTAAAGAGTCCGCACCAGCAGATCTGCCCCGCCTTCCATTTTGGGGGTCTGCAGCTTTGCCAGGAGCCATTCGATTGAAGCGCGGCTTGCTGTGGCACTAAACTCCAGGACCACTAAAGGCTCAAAGCTTTCTCCACTTCCAGGGGGATTCACAGGGCGGATCTGCACCTCTTCCACACCAATGTGCCCCTTGTTCTCCATGGCAGCTTAAAAAAAATAAAAAAATTGTGTGAAAACGGTGTTCTCTCTCTCTCTCTCTCTCAAACTTAATAACAAAGGGGAAAAAAATTAACATCCTTCTCATATAGTACACATGCATCTAAAGTGTTAAAGTGTTACACTTACAGTAGGTAGCGGCAGCTGAAGCAGCGCTCTGTCATCAACTGGTACTGCACACCCCATTTTGCTTGTTTTCCATGCACCCTTAACATCTGTATGTTATGTAGTGTGTTTGCATGTATGTGCACATGCAAGTTTGTGTATGTGTGTGTGTTTTTATGTATCTCTGTACACCTGAGCTGTTTATAGCTTAGGGATCTTGTCTGTGTTGGTTAGCGCTTTTGCATGTGTGTGTGTGTGTGTGTGTGTGTGTGTGTGTGCGTGTGTGTGTGCGTGCGTGCGTGCGTGTGTGTGTTTGCGTGTGTGTGTGTGTGTGTGTGTGTGTGTGTGTGTGTGTGTGTGTGTGTGTGTGCGTGTGTGTGTGTGACACATGCAACACAGCCTCTTTTTTTCCTGTTGATTTGTCTAAATCAGATTCTTCCTGTCGCTGGTGTCTGCGACCACAGGAAATTTTGTCACAAACTGAAGTATACAATCTATAGTCAGAGAAAAAAAAACGGTTCATTTATCACAAAACTTTGTGTGTGCTTTTCTTTTCTTTTTTGTTTTGTTTTGTTTTGTTTTGTTTTTTAGCGTGGGGAAAAAAACCACAGGTCGGAGGAGAAAGTGCAGAGAAGTAGGAGATGCCAGGAGAGCGGAGAGGAACGGGGAGGAGGGAAACAGGAAACCTAACAGTACTGGTCGCATTAGGATCTAAAAATAAACAGTGAAATTTGCTTTCTGTTTGCACATATAAAAAACAGTTTAACTAAAACAAACGCGCCTGCTCTTGTGAAGCATAATGAAACCCAAGCTGAAAGCTTGCACATTCTGATTCTCGCTTAATTAAATCTACCTTAAGTAGGCTACCTTTTAAGCTTAATTCCTAAACTTCGTTCAGTCATAATGATTGCACCACTGCAGATCAAAAACTAGCTATGAGATTCCTCATAAGCTCAGAAAAAAATATATGACCGCAATTTTTCACCTTCTCGTAGATTAAGCGTATCTGAACCAAGCCTACCTTTTACTGGGCGTTCCCCTGGATGCCTGCTTTCGACCAACACAACTGCAGACGGCAAAACCCCTTCCAAACTCAATATCATATTAGCTCCCTTTAGGTATTTTGGACGAATCCATTATCCTCTACCCACGCCGTCCCTCCCGCCCCTCAAGATATCTGTTCCATCGAAAGCTAGTTGGACAGTGAGGCAGTCCATCTGTCGATTAATTAGCGGTTTTTGTTTTTGAATTGATTGATTGTTTCAAACTGGCGAGTTAAAAACTGCTTCCTTCGTAGTTAGATGAAATGTCCTGAATCTGATTGAAGAGTGTCTTGATCGCGAAAAAACAAGGTGGGGAAGAACAACATGATACACTTGAAATAAATTTTCAATATTCACACAGTGTATAAAACGGTGCTATCATGTTTCCCCAGGGAAAGACACCAACAAGTGTTTACCAAGTCAGTCAAGTGGACTCATCCAAATTTTGCCCTTCAAGGTTGAAGTTGAATTGTGTGGTACAGTGGGTAAAACATAAGACAAAGCAGTGGGCGGTGAGAGATGACGATGAAGATAGTGAGATGATAATGGTATTCATTTCCAAGGGTAAAAGACGAGCACATGGTGTGTTGTGTGTGTGTGTGTGTGTGTGTGTGTGTGTGTTGTGTGTGTGTGTGTGTGTGTGTGTGTGTGTGTGTGTGTGAAGTATAATGAGGAGTGTTATCTGGATTGTAGTACTTAAGTATTTTTCTGAAACTAATACATTTGTAAATAAATGCACTGCTAAATGTACTCATCTGGATAGTTTTACAAACACAAAGATCATTAGCTCTCACAGGTGAAAGGAAGGCAAACTATCGTGGCATTGCCAACACAAATCAACAGGGTGTGTCAAAATAAGGCATCCCTACAAATCTTAAATAAATGTTAGCAAATAAATCAAGGTGAAAGGCCAAGAGTGAAAATAACGAGTTGAAAGTGTGTCTTTTCTATTCACAAGCCATCTGTGTGAAACAACGGTATCCATAAAATATTGGTAGCCTAGCGTACTGTGCGCAAGAAAGCAAGGTGAAAATAATGAATACAAAGCGTGTCTTTTCTGTTCACGGGTCATGAGTGTGAACGACAATATCCACAAAATTGGCACGATAGATCGTCCTTTTCATTTTTATTATTATTATTATCATTATTATTATTGTTATCTTCTTCTTCTTCTTCTTCTTCTTCTTCCTCCTCCTCCTTTTTTTTTTTTTTTTTTTTTTTTTTTTAGGTACCCGTTTCTGTGATAGGGCGTGTCGGGATTAATTAGTCCCTCAGGGCGAAAAGTGAAAAGTAGTATCCTACTTATAATCCCCACATGGGGATATTTTAATTCTCGTCGTAGCCCCCCCCCCCCCCCCCCCCCCCTCCCCTCTTCTTGACATGTACAGTCCATAAAAAGGAAACAAAATCAAATTTTACAAGCTGCATACTGGGAAGTTCTAAAATACGTCTTTGACCAAATGAGAGACTATTTACAACAGCACTGGCTCAGCGCATTACCTTCACGACGACTGTACTATGCATGGTGCATTTTCCGAGTAACAAGAACGATAACTCCCAAACAAGTCACTGCGCATGCAGTAAACTAGATTTAATACCCAACAGAGGTTTGACTTCTATAGCCAGCACACTTTCTGAGTCTCTCACTAGAGGTATAATTGTCCCTTAAGTGACAAATAATGATCTACACACACACACACACACACACACACACACACACACACACACACACACACACACACACACACACACAAGTCAACATGAGTTTCAAAGAAAGCGGTTTTGCATAACCCAACTGCTAGAAATTATGGAGTACTTTATAAGTATGTTGAACTTCTTCTTCTTCTTTGTTATCTGCCCGCCTTCATCCAGTTGAAGATTCTGGCATCTACAAAGGGGTTCCAGTTTGCTTGGGAGTTTGGGTCAATTTATGCAGTCAGTGCTCACTACCTAACTGCATGGACAGTGGGCAGGTGAAGTGGGAGCCACCACACTCACTATTTCAGACCTCTAACCATACTTTGGCAGGCCCTACTTTGGAGTGGGTGGGGAGGGTTTGTACTCTAGACATGGGGTGGGAGTGGATGGGTCGGGGAGATGGGGGTGGGGAGTGGGGGGTGGTGGATCAGAGGTAGGACTGAAAGTCCACCACCGAGGCTGATTGAATTGCCTCAGGTGGGAGCTTATTAAACTCCTTGGCGGTGCGGGGAAAGGAGTGTTCTCTTTAGTTCCTGCAGCTGGACTCCAAGGCGTACTGGTGCTCATGAAAGTGCCGAGTGGCGTATCCAGTTTTCAGGAGTCTTGGCGCATGGTTGGTCTCGATCATGATGTCACCATGGTGGTATTTGTACAGTGTTGTCAGGCGGGTTCTTCTTCGCCGATCTTCCAGTGATGTCCATCTCAGTTGGTCAAGCATTTCTCCCACGCTCGATGTTTGGCGGTAGCGGTTTACTACCCAGCGGGCAGCCCACCTCTGGATCTTCTCGAGGGACCGTATGTTGTTGTCAGTGTGCGGGTACCAAACTTCGCACGCGTATTCCAGCTGGGGGCGCACCATGGTCTTGTAGGCTTGGTCTTTGATGGAGATGGAGCCGACCTTTAGGTTTCGTCGCAGGAAGCCAAGGGTCTTGCTGGCCTTCGTGGCGACGTTGTTGGTATGTTTCTTCCAGCTGAGGTCGGTGGAGATGGTGACACCGAGGTACTTGGCATCGCTGGAAGACTTTAGTGGGTGGTCTCTCAGATGGTATGTATTTTGCCATCGCTTGCCGAAGTGTAGCGCCTCACACTTGTCCGGGTGGAAGGACATCATCCACTTTTCTTCCCAGTCGGCAAGCTTGTCCAGGTCTCTCTGCAGATTGTGCTGGTCGGCGGCTTTGGTGATTGTCTTGTGACAGGCCGTGTCGTCTGCAAAGAGCCGTACGGTGGAGGTCAGGCCCTTGGGGAGATCGTTAATATAAAGCAGGAAGAGGCATGGGCCGAGGACAGAGCCCTGGGGGACTCCTGACTCTACAGGCACGAAGGTGGAGGTGACACCGTCAGCGACAACTGCTTGCCTCCTGTCGCTTAGGAAGTTCTGGATCCAGTTGTTGATATTGCCGGTGATTCCATAGTGCTGTATTTTGTGGGTCAGGAGTGAGTGGGACACCTTGTCAAAGGCCTTCGCAAAGTCCATGACTAGCATGTCTGTCTGCTTGCCCTTCTCTCTGCAGTAGGTGATCTCATCCACAAGGCCTATCATCTACTGACACAGGACCGCTGCTTTCTAAAGCCATGCTGTTTCCTGCAGAGGATGTTGTTGCTCTCTGCGAAGTCCATGATGTTGTGGACGATGATGTGCTCCAGCACCTTTCCAGGTACGCTGGTCAGAGAGATGGGGCGATAGTTTGCTGGTCTGTACCGTTCGCCTTTCTTGAAGATGGGCGAGACATGGGTGGTCTGCCAGTCTAACGGAACAGTGGATCCAGTAGTTTCTGCGAAGTTGGCGCTGGACTTGACGCTTCAGCTCTTTAAGTTCCTGAAGGTGTCCTGGGTCGCCAGACTTCTTCCACCTCTTGTAGGCTCTGTCTTTCTTACGGATGAGTGCTTTAGACTTGTAGTCCACCCAGGGCTTCCCGTACTTGGCCTTTGGAGTGGTATGCGGGATATGGGAGTGGACGATCTGGTGCAGCCCGTCCCTGAACGCAGTCCAGATCTCTTCAGTGTCACTGCTGGTGTCGAAGGAGGCAAGGATGGAGTCCGCGAGTTTAACAGCAGCAGCGTGTAGTGCAGGCCAGTTTGCTCGCTTGTAGCAGGGGACAAGCCTCCTGGTTTTGTTGCGTCGCTCTGGTTGGATCTGGAACTCCATGTAGACTGCGAAGTGGTCGGAGATTCCCGGAACTCCTTCAGTGCGTGGGACCAGTGTGGGGAAGTTGGTTACGAAGAGGTCGAGGGTGTTGTTCTCTCTGGTGGGGAAGGTGACCATCTGCTGTAACCCCTGATCGTTGAGGAGGTCCAGGAACTGTGTGTGCAGTCTGGGGTAGACACTGGGAGTCTTGAGGCTGCATGTTGTCCAGTCGAGGGAGGGCAGGTTGAAGTCGCCCCGATCACCACGTAGGCGTTGAGGGAGGAGACACGCTGGACTGACGCTGAGAAGCGATTTAGACTGTCCTCGTCTCCATCATCATCATCATCTTCTTCTTCTTCCGAAATAGAGCCGGGCCGTTTAGGCATAGAGGCTCTGCGTTGTGGCGTTGTCGCTTTGCTGTGTCTCAGGCTTAGTTGGCTTGATGAACTGATTTTAAAACTATGTACATGGGTTGATGGGAGGGTTCAAGGAGAGACTGGGGGTGGCTGCAGGTAGTGGGGACTGCAGCTCAGGCGGCTCCTGAACGCCTCCAGTGTAGGTGCTGATGTGGTGGTGGTTGGTAATTGGTTCCACTCCCTGATGGTGCGGGGAAAAAAGGAGTGGTACAGAACTGGATGGGTTACTCGCTCCTGGTGGATTTTCTGTGTGCCTCTAGTCCGTTTGTCTGAAGGGCGGTAGAATGTGGTGGGGTTGAGGTCTACCAGCCCGTTGTGGATACGGTAGAGCATCAAAAGCCTGTTATGGTGCCGACGCTCTTCGAGGCTGTCCCACTTGAGGTGTTTAAGCAGCCGTGTCACGGCGCCTGGTGTCCTGTCATGGAAATTGTTGCAGGCGTATCTCGCTGCTCTCCTCTGAACCTTCTCCAGGAGTTGGGTGTCTTGCTGTAAGTTTGGATCCCATACGGTGGAGCTGTATTCCAGTGTAGGTCTGACCATGGTGGTATATGTGGCAGCTTTGATCTCTTGGGTGCAGTCCCTGAAGTTTCTTCTGAGAAAGCCCACTGTTCTGTTCCCTTTGGCTGCCACTGTTTCCACGTGTCGGGTCCAGGAAAGATCATCCGCCATGGTCACGCCTAGGTACTTACTGGAGCTCACCGTATCCAGTGTTTGTCCGTGAAGGGTATAGTCTGTCTGTATAATTCTCTTGTGTCTACTTGGGGAGACTCGGATGGTGTTGCACTTGCTTGCATTAAAGCTCATTTGCCAAGTGTGTTCCCAGTCTTCCAAGTGAGTGAGGTCGGCTTGTAGCAAGACTTGGTCCTGGCAACTGCAGATCTTCCTGTAGAGGAGACTGTCATCTGCGAACAACCTGGTGTGTGAAGCCTTGACTACATCCGGCAGGTCGTTAATATATGCTAAAAATAGCAGCGGGCCCAGTACGGTGCCTTGGGGGACCCCAGATAGTATTGCAGCAGGGGACGAGTGTGTACCTTCGAGGGCAACTTGCTGGCTTCTGCCGGTGAGGAACGCCTGGATCCAGCCGAGTGTGTCGTTCCTCACTCCGTAGTAATGCAGTTTGCTCAGTAGACGACGATGCGGTACCTTATCGAAGGCCTTCGAGAAATCGAGCAACACTACGTCCACCTGATTCCCCCCGGTTAAGTTTCTGGCAATGTCGTGGATGGTTGAAATTAGTTGTGTGTCGCATGACCTTTGTTTTCTGAAACCATGCTGCGCATCGCTTAATATCTGATGTTGGTCAAAGTGGGTCATGACGCTGCTGTGCAGAACATGTTCCAGGACCTTGCACGTGATAGACGTGAGGGAAACTGGTCTGTAATTCTCTGGTAGCTGGCGGTCACCCTTCTTGAAGATGGGTACTATGTAGGCCTGCTTCCAGTCCGTCGGTACCTGGTTGGTATCCAAGAACAACTGGAACATAGTCGTCAGAGCTGGCGCAATTTCCTCTGCTGCTGTCTTCAGTATAAAAGTTGGGACTGCGTCCGAACCTGTTGTCTTGTTAGGGCGGAGATTCTGAAGAAGTTTACGGACTCCTGGCACGCTGACTGTAATTGGTGGCATATCTGGGTACGGGCTTGGTCCTTTGGATGGAATGGTAGTGGTGTCTTCCTCTGTGAAGACGGACTTGAATTGATCGTTAAGGATCTCTGCTTTGCCTAGGCTGTCGCTTTTCAAGAACCCATCTTTGTTCTTCAGGGGAGAGACGCCCTCTGTATTCTGATGCTTGCTTTTGACGTATGCCCAAAACTTCTTAGAACTGGACCTGAAGTCATTGCATACAACTTCTTCTATATATTTCTTGCTTGCCTGTTTAATCATATAACGTGTCTGGGCCTGCAGTCTCTTGTATCTGTCTAAGTCTCTCTTCTTTCCTGTCTTCTTCGCTTTCTTGTGCGCTCGCTGTTTTCTGCGGATAGCCCGGCGTATGTCGGTGTTGATCCATGGGTTAGTATGTCTGGCTGACGTAGTCTTTGTTGGGACCCGCGCTTCCATCGTCTGCGTCAGCTTGTCTTTGATCTCCTTCCAGGCATGTTCAGCGGCATCTGGTACTGTGGGGTAGTAGTCATCCGGCTTGTAATAGGCAGCAACCAGGAGGTCTGTCCTTCCTTTCAGCTTTATTTTGGCCCACACAAGCCGCTGAACAATGGTACTGCACTTGATGTCATAAACTTGGATTTTTTTAAGCTCTTGAATTAGTACCACATGAAGGTTACTTCTGAAAATCAATGCCTACAGAATTTGAGATGGTGCGATAAAAAGACAAAAGCAATTTTAATCAGTAGTAAATGGCAAAGGATTCGAGTTAGCTCAGAATATTCAACAAAATCAGATGTGTTGAGTGGAATCCCTCAGAACAGCGTCACTGGACCAGTTTCATTCATTTTTTTTGGTATTTTTTTTTGGTAATAAAGTATCCACCGAATTATGTCAAAAACATATGCAAAATATTTGCCAAAGAGAGAGATATATATATATATATATATAGTTCCAAAATAACTTGAACAATCTTCAAAAGTCGTCAAATGACCGGAATCTACATTTCAACATACCTAAATTAAAGTAATGGAAATTGATGACAATAATCCTGGGTAAACAAACAAACAAACAAAAAATGTATCGTGAAATGAAGGAAAAGTACTTGATGTTACTAACATGTTACATGTTACATTAAAAAGACAGTTAAAGTAAGCGGATAATATGTATTAATTGAGATAATTTTTTTTTTTTTTTTTTTTTTTTTGCTGTCCCATCTTCTGTGCCACACGAGTGACAGCGCACCCACTCCGCTCATTCCGACACCCCGTCCACAGCCACAGCCCTGTCATCCTGCCGCAGTCAGTGTCGAGTCCTCAAGAGGCAACCAACTAGAGGAGACACTGCACTGCTGCCGAGCAACTTCGGTGGTGTTCAGTGGCGCAGAACGCCACCTACTAAACCCTCTACTGACGACAATAATTGCTTAGTCGCGGAGCCGGCGTGAGTGAGCTCTCCCTCCAGAGGGCGCCACCACGTCCGTCCAACGACAGCCCCCATGGACTCGTCGATACCAAATGAAATCAAAGCAAGGCCGTGGAAAGGATACCGAAACTGAGGTCACCATGAGAGCAGGGCATGAAGTGCCACAGAATTTGAGGCTTTGGATGATGAAGATGATGTCACGGATGTCCCATTCCAGTCTGACACTGAATGATAGGGCTGCACTCTACGCTTCCTTTCAAAAATATCCCAGCGTCAACCAGGCCCAAGAGATACAGACACTTGCAGTGTTGGTAAGGAAATCTGAGCAACATTCTCAGAGACGCATCCATTAAGTGGAAGAAATTCAATGGTGTGGTCCCAGTCTTTCCAACTGAGCACGTAGCAAACTCAACTCTGGGTAGTTGCCAGTCAGGGCAGAAAAATCCCACATGACTCTGATGGGAATCAAACCCACGAACTGCTAGCCGGGAGTCCGCGACACTAACCACTTCGCCACAGCGGCTGGTGATAATGAAACATTTGTGTTATTATATAAGTCAATAGTACGCCCACATCTAGATGATGGGAACATGTTATATATATATATATATATATATATATATATATATATATGTGTGTGTGTGTGTGTGTGTGTGTGTGTGTGTGTGTGTGTGTGTGTGTGTGTGTGTGCATGCACATCTTTTAACACCAGCCACAATCTACAGAACGAGTACAGAGAACAGAAGCAATATAAAGGTATGCACTATCAAACTGCTGAATATACTCACTAAGGGGAAGGCGTATAAGAGATGGTATAATTGAAACGTACAAAATGTTTAATAACTTATGGAAGATATTATCTCTGAGACTTTCCTTTATCATTCTTTGGTGAAACTAGAAATCAAGAGGGTAAAGCACACATTTAGCATTACGGTACAGACAAGCATGAACATTGTTTTGGCAAAAGAGTCGCTAACATATGGAACTCGCTGTCACCGCCAATCTCAAAATGGCGCCACCTTCTAACGCATTCAAACATGGTGTGGACACTTTTCCAGATCCGTCCAAACCTAAAAGAGTTCCTCTCATCTACTTCTGGAGGTCGCAAAGAAGAACGGGTTTCTACCGGCTGCACACTGGCCCATTCGTTTTTAACCCATTCGGAGCTTTTAATGAGGGAAGAAGCTCCGTGGTGCATTCCATGTCACGTACCACTCACCATGAAACATATTCTTTTAAAGTTTTGGGACTTGCATGATATAAGACATAAACATTTTACAGCAGACTCCATGAAAACCTTGTTCACAGATGTTCCACCTGATGTGATTTTTTTTAATTTCTGAGAGAGATTAACATTTTTCATCTGACGTGAGATTTACACTAGAAAGAGTTTTAACACAATTTCCAGCGTGTTTTTAGAAGTTGTATTTTAAAGGGTTTTGTGAATGAATGTCTTGTGAGTTGATTTCAACGTTGTGACAGTCCTCTACGGTTGGCTACAAGCAACATTACCTTACCTTACCTGGACACATCCACAAATTTTTAGAACTATACTCTTTGTTTTTTTTTTTTTTTTTTTAATGATTACTTGAGAATCAGTTACAATATATCATGCAGCTTGCAACCCTTTTCAAGAACTGAGGAAAAATGGGACAATTTCACGTATGTAACCAGACAGGCCTTGGCTTGTGACTTACGCTCTTACCGCAATACCTTTTGTTTTTCTCTAAAACTTTAAAATCAATATGGCATCAAACTTTCCACAATCACTTCATCTTTAAGCAAAGTACAAAGAACTCTTTCACCAGTGAGTCTTGTGCGCGTCAAAAATCAATAATATCATCTTTCAGCAGCACTGACTCTGCTTTTCATCATTGTTGTGACGTTTCTATTGTGGCGAAGTACGCAGAATAGAAATATACAGCGGAATCCTCACTCTGTAGTGTCAACACATGGGATCGGGAGCTCAGTCACCTTGCTTCCGAGTACGAAGCCCCTTTGAAATAATGCTAAGCACGCCAGTTGGTCGTTGTCACAGTTGAGTTACCTCAGCCGACACCGAAGTTTTCTGGTCGACTTGATGGACCTGCTCCTGAAGGCTACTGTGTTTGTGTGTGTGTGTTTTCGGGGCGAGTCTTCAGTTTGGTGCTAAACAGTAGCCTGAGTAGGCGTGACAAAAACCCGAGAACGCAAATGTGTTCAGGTGTTCCGAATTTCATCAACTGTTTCATGCTTTTTTTTCTGCATGATCGTTTAATTTGACAGCGAGGTAATTGGAAAACAAATTAATCAAGAAGGAGCAGAAAGGATTGTTAACCTGTTTACTTTCGGGGAAACTTGAATCATTGACAAGGAGGAGTAATGATTAACCAAAGTGGTTTTCACCAACTGTGACCAGGCAGGCTTTGATTATCATTGTTGTCGGTCTTTCATTCTTCGTGTTTCAGTCCTACGCAGAGATGGTCCCGATGTGTGTCATGGTTAAAATTGATTAGCTGTGTCGAAGACAGGTTGTCTGCGGGATTTGTTCTTTGTGGCGTCGACGGTGATTTCACGAAACGTTGGTGAGACATTTTGCCTATAATTATGCATATATAGATATAAGGAGCTTTTAGAGAATAACGTACCCAGTGTTCGTTTCTCATTCTCTGTCTCTCTCTGTCTTAGTCTCTTCTGTCTCTGTCTGTCTGTCTTCTGTCTCTCTCTCTCTCTCTCTCCTCTCTCTCTCTCTCTCTCTCTGTTTCATATAGTAGGTGGGTGATGAGTCCTTTTATGTAATGAAAATGATATTCAGTGGTATAGTATAGTGGAAAATGAGCATGTCCAGAGGGTCATGGGTTCGAATCCCAGCCATGGCTCGTCCCAAGATGGGAAAAAAAAAAAAGGGGCAGCAGAGGGACATCCGGAGTCATGAACCGGGTGTGGCCCAACCCCCCTAGAGTGTCAGGAGATAAGGGCCGAAACACTTGCTTGAAGGGGGCTTCTCTTCTGAGGACTCTCTGCTGCCACGCTCTCCACGAGTTTCTTTCTACATTATGTTAAGGCGGACACACAGATAAAGTGTTGGAAGCGGTTGTATTAACAAAGATCTGACAAGGGCTTGTTTGCATGCCCCATGCAACTGTCGGTTGGTCCACTAAGTCTCAACGCGCATGCGTGATAAAAACCAAACGTTACATTTACAGATGTAGTTTTGCATTACAGTATCGTAACATCACCCTCCTTTTAGATGGAAAAAATACAGCACCACCGAAAAGTGCAAAACTTAATGATTTCAGTGTCTTTTGAAATAACCGAGGAGGAAGGTATTTTACAACCGAGGATATTCAACAAAATAATGTCATTTGAAACTATTCTTATCAGACTTTAAAACCACATTATATTGTCCATTAGTCTGACAAAGAAAGAAAGAACAGAACACCAACATTGAACTTCTTGAGAACAGGAAAAAGTTAGTTTTGGTATCGGGCTGGAATCTTGATGGCCCGTCCGCTTCGGCTGAATTTCTTCAATGGCATCAAAGTAGGAGACTTCTCTGCTGTGGATAATGCTCACTGCTGAGATGCGGTATCCAACATCATTGGAGCTGCTGCACCTGGAGTTGGAGACTGTATCGGAACAGTGGTGACAGGTGTTGATTTTGACCTCGACGATGCCGGAACAGATGGCGGAATGTTCAGGACTGGACTAGGTGGTAGAACCTTCGGGACATTCATGGTAGGTTCTGGGACACTGGGAACATTGGGATCAGAATGAAGTTTGTTGTGAGGAGCGGGATCAGCAGGAAGGACCAAGGGGACAGTGTCAGGGAGGTTCTTGAATGTTGCAGACAGCCTCAGATGTCTGCGATTGTGACGGATGACACTGGTTGAGGTCCGGATAAGGTATGAGCGCAGCCCACAACGTTTTATAAATGTATCTGGCTCAGACCACTTGCATTGGTGATCAAGTGTCTGGAGAACAACTGTTCCAGGATTTAATGGAGGTAGGTGTTTTGCACCATTTCGCTGATCAAAGTAGGATTTGCTCCTGGTCTTTTTCTTCTCATCCTGTTGCGAGACGAGATTTCTCTTGACAGTTTTTGGGTCAAGATTTTGTGGAAGGGAAGGGAGGGTAGTGCGGAGATGACGTCCCATAGCTAGCTCAGCTGGACTGAATCCTGTAGACGTCGTGGGTGTAGATCTGTGGGAGAGCAAAGCAAGAAATGGATCTTCCTGTGACAAGATCTTCTTTGCTTCTTGCATAGCTCTCTCAGCCATGCCATTTTCTTGTGGGCAGTAAGGAGAAATGGTGACATGCTGAAATCCCCAACTGTGGGCGAAACTCTGGAATTCTGCAGAGATGAACTGACGACCATTGTCAGTGACGACAGTTTCTGGAATTCCATGATGAGCGAACATGTTCTTCATTTGTCCGACGACTGTTGCAGTTGTGATGTGTGGAAGGTGAGCAATTTCAAGGTATCTTCAATAGTTAGTCAGTGAGTACCAGGTACTGTTTGCCACTGTACTCACAGATATCTGCTGCAACTTTCTGGAATGCTCGCTCTGGTAGAGGAACTGTTTTCAGTGGTTCCTTTTGTTGTGAAGGCTGCTTTTCTTCACAGTGTTGGCATGTCGAAACAAGCTTCTTGATGTTCTGCTAATGCCAGGCCACCAAACTGATTCTTTTGCTCGTTCACGGCATTTTGTGATGCCAAGATGTCCAGCATGAATCTTGTTCAGGATATCTTGCCTCATGGACTGGGGTATTACAATTCTCTGGTCCCGAACAAGTAGGCCTTAGTGCACACTCAGTTCAGCACGCACGTCAATAGTGCTTTCAGATGTGGGTCAATGTCCTTGATGTATTTGGGCCATCCCACCGTCGCGTACTGAACAGCTGCTTTGATGATAGGGTCTTTGTTGCTTTCTTCTGCAAGCTGTTGTAGTGTTCCATCTGATTCTGCCCAAGACATCTGCACTGCACTGATGTGAGCATCAACATCTTCAATCAGCTGATCGATGTTCTTGTCAGGTGTTGTCTTTTCAGTTTGTGGACTTTGTGAGAGCATGTCTGCAACGATGAGCTTTGTTCCTGGACAATATTCAGCCACTGCGTTGAATCGCATCAATGGAATAAGCATCCGCTGGCAACGAAGAGGGGTGTCTTGCAGATCTCGGACATTCATCAAGGGAACAAGGGGTTTGTGGTCCGTCTGCAATGTGAAGGTCGGCAATCCTGAAAGATACCGTTCAAACTTTTCGCAAGTCCAAACACTCGCCAGGCACTCTTTCTCTATCTGAGCATATATTTTCTTTCCGCAGGGGTCAGAGTTCGAGAACAGAAAGCCACAGGTTTCAGGATCTTGCCGTGTTGTTGCAGAAGAATGCCACCGATTCCGTACGAACTGGCATCGGCACTCACGACTGTTGGTTTTGACAAGTCATAGAATGCAAGTGTTGGCGCTGAAGTCCGGAGTTTCTTCACACTTTTCATGGCCTCTTGCTGGGCAGGCCCCCAGCACCATTCTTGCTTTTTCTCAAGCAATTGAGACACCGGATGAAGGATTCTTGACAGATTTGGGACATATCTGCCAAGATAGTTCACCATACCCAGCATTCGGCGAAGTTCCTCAAGGTTTGTTGGATCAGGCATGTTGACAATCGCTGCAATCTTTGCTGGGTCGGCGGAGATTCATGCTTGTTGATGGTGTGACCAAGAAAGTTGATCTCTTTCTTCCGGTATTCACATTTTTCTTGATTCAGCTTTAAGTTCACTGCTTCAAGTTTCTGCAAAACTCGATCAAGGTCTTGCTCATGCAAATCTTCAGTCTTGCTGTGGATGAGAATATCATCGAAATAGCAGATGACATTCTGGTCTTCACCCAGGATGGATTCCATCGTTCGCTGGAAGATCTCGGGAGCACTGGAGATTCCAAATGGCAAACGCTTGTAAAAATATATCTGCCACATGGAGTTATGAATGTTGTGAGTTTTGCTGTTGATGGGTCAAGAGGTATCTGCCAATATCCAGATCATGCATCAAGTTTGCTGAAAATGGTAGAACCCTGGAGCTTGTGGAGGATATCATCAAGGGTAGGCAGGACATAACGCTCATGGCGAACTGCTGCGTTGAGTCGTTTATAGTCCGTGCATATCCTGACTGTTCCATTTTTCTTCATAACTGGTACCATCGGGCTACACCAATCAGTTGCTTCCTCAATGGGCTCTATAATGCCTGCTTCCTCCATCCTGTGAAGTTCAACCTTGACCTTGTCAAGAACAGGAACTGGAACTCTTCTTGCTGTAGCAAGACTGTATGGCTCAGCATTGTCACGAAGACTGATAGTGACTGGTTTACACTGGATTGGAAGTTCTATCTCTTTCAGTGGGGAGTCAGACGGAGTCTGAGCGCAGGACTGGTCCACTTCATCGATGTTCTTTTTTACAACACCAATGTGGGAGGCAACCGAGCGACTGAGGAGATTGTCTGTATTGGCATCAATAACAAACAATCGCAGAGCACAAGGACTGTCTTTGTAGTAGGCGACTGCTTGGAATTCGCCTACACACTTTAGTAGACCACCTGGACTTCGCAGTTTGGCTTTCGTTTGCGACAGCTGAGGACGGGTGCGGAGACTATCATACGTCTTTTTGGAGAGGATTGATACATCGGCACCTGTGTCGATCTTGAAATCTACAAGATCATCATCAAAAGTTAGTCACTCGCCATGGAGGTTCACAAGATGGAGTGGTGATGGAACCAAAGAAGTATTCTTCTTCTTCCTCACTTACAACATACACACCACTCTGTCGACAGCACAAAGCAAAATGATTGTACTTTCCACAGCTACGACATTTCTTTCCTTGAGCAGGACAGTTATTCTTGCTATGAAGTTGACCACACAGTTTCCACATTTGCTGCTTGTTTTGTTGCTGTCAGCACCTCTACCCCTGCACTGACCACCACGACTGTTGAGGTTACCACCTCTCCCGCCGGACTGAGAGTGGTAAGACTGAGTTCCTCTGTTGCTCTGGAAACCTGCACTGCCACAACTATGGTGACTGCCATGCCCACCACGGATAACAAAGTCAACAGTAGATGATGGCAAAAGAAGCAAAATGGCTTGGCAGAGATTCGAACCCGCTATCCCAGGATCACCAAGATTATGAGTCCCGCGCTCTGCCACTGAGCTATTCCGGCCTCCAGGAAAAGATTTAAAATGAGGGTCTCATCTATAGACATGACTAAACAGACACCTTATCTACACATTGGACCAAGATCTTGGGTACGTCATTGTCTGAGCCACTGCTGTAGATCTCAGTGTGTATTTGAGGGTGCACATGCACTTGTGAATGTAATGTGAGTGTGTGCGTGCAAGTGTGTGTGTTTAAAGTTCTGTATGTATACATACACATGATGATTTATGAGGAATGGCTGTTCAGAAGATGATATAGTTATTATTAATTAATAATGATAATTATTATTATCATGATAAAAAAATAATGGTAGGCGTGATAAAGAAAATAACATTTTTGGTAATGAAAACAATACTGACAGGGTTGAAAATGCTGCTACTGATAATGGTAGTTATGATAATAGTAATGATGATGATAATAATAATCATACCTAGTGATGGTGATAATTATGATAACAATGATCTGAAAGAAAATGGGAATGAAATAAATGAATAAAAATGAAAAGCATATTACATGAAAGTAATAATGAAATAAAACAAATATCGTATACTGTATTAACAAATTTTTTAGGAAAAAAAAAAGAAAGAAAGAAAGGAAAGACATACACAGGCTTCAGCCAATAACTATATAACTATACAAGTGGACATACACCACCACTCATCACCCTTCTCCCCCCTCTTTCCACCACAGCATGTTGACCACACAATCTCCGCAATTTAACAGCGGAGTCCATGAAAATCCTGTTCAGGGATGTCCGGCCTGACGTGATCTGAGTTTTTGAGAGAGATTAACATTTTTCATCTGATTTAAGATTTTACGGATGAAAGATTTTTAACTAAGTTTCTGGTGCATTTCTAGAAGATGTCATTTTAAAGAGATGTGTGAAAGGTGTTTGTTTGTTTTTTTAAAAATGACTTGTGAGTTGATTTTAACGTTGTGACAGCCCTGATGTGGCCCTTTGCGGTCGGCTGGGCTATAAGCAACATTATCTTATCTCACAATCTCCGCAAAGAACGCATTCCACCTTCCCCACCCACTAGCCCACCCACATGAGCATGCATGCGTGTGAATTGTGCAAAAGACCACCACCTCGTTCTTGCCATCCATCCACACCACAGAATGACCATGGGCATCAAAAGTCCATAGTTACCATGCTGGGCTCCCCATGGGGAGGTGTGGGCACGCACACACACACACACACACACACACACACACACACACACACACACACACACACACACACACACTAATATACACACAGTCACACACACACACAACACACACACACACACACACACAGTCACACACACACACACACACACACACACACACACACACACACACACACACACACACACACACTATACACACACATATTGATTGTACACACACACACACACACACACACACACACACACACACACACACACATACACACACACAAACACACACAAACAAGCTATGGACGCTCCACCTTGCACAGTTGGGTCATTTCCTTTGCACACTTAGCACTACACATGCAGTAAATAAAGCAGGAGATCCTGAGAAATTCAGTCTGTTATAAAATCTTAGTTGATGTTTGTCATTTCTGTGTTCCATAGGAAGGGCCTAGTATAAATTTGCTCCATTGTCTAAGAATCATTATAGCCCTGGTCTTGAGTTCATTCCAATAGTTTTTTGGTTGCATAGTTTCAGTTTATTTGTCCTTTGTTGCTCCCAAGATCGGTTTCATTGTTTCATTTTGACAAGCTTCTTTCCCTTGATCAATCACACTGAGTACAACTGCCTGTAACAGCGGGTACAGCTGGCGTTGCTCAATGCTTTAATTGCTATTGCCTTTATGTGGACAGGGTCTCCAAATACTTTCTTAAGGTCAGCATTCTGTGAAGGCCTGTACCTCCCAAAGAGCTTAGGTTTGATTTGTGTGCTACTGAAACAGTGAAAGAAACTGATGTGGTAATTTTCCTGGTTTTGTTGTTGAGGGTGCAGACTAATGTCTTGGCTTTGAAGTCAGCCAATAGGACACAGTGTTAGTGGAAGAGTGATTATCTATATTGCCATTATACTTAATATTCTTGTTGTATTAAAACAAATTATAATTTTTTGAGTGAACTTGTTTGTTTGTTCTTAAAAAGCCAGAGGAAGTGTACTTGGGGCACTGGACGCCTTCCCTTCTCCGCCCTAAATACTTATATGCCGCTGGTGTTGTGTGTGTATGTGTGTGTGTGTGTGTGTGTGTGTGTGTGTGTGTGTGTGTGTGTGTGTGTGTAGTGGTGTGTGTGTAGGTGGTGTGTGTGTGTGTGTGTGTGTGTAGGTGATGTGTGTGTAGGTGGTGTGTATGTGTGTGTGTGTGTGTGTGTGTGTGTAGGTGGTGTGTGTAAGTGGTGTGTGTGTGTGTGTGTGTGTGTGTGTGTGTGTGTGTGTGTGGTGTGAGAGTGTCTGTGTGTTTATGTGTCTGTGTGTGTGCTACAAATAAAGAGTTTCATCAGATTCTCTATCTCTCACACTGACCTGAAATACTAACGTAATCTCAGATTTACGTCAGATACCTGTTGCAAAGAGAAAAGAACCGGCAGACAGATGACAGACTCTTTCAAATCCACCCAAGCCTCAATGACTTTTTATAATGTGCAGTTGGGGGCCATAAAGAAGGAGCAGTTCTGTGCCGATTGCACACAGGCCACTCCTTTTACACCCACTCCTGTCTCTTAGAAGGCAAAGAACCTCCAGCTCATATATGACTCACTATGATTATAAAACATGCTCTTGTAAACTGTCGGGACTTCCATGTTGTTAGAGGTAAACACTTTATAGCAGACTCCATGAAAGTATTGTTCAGAGGTGTCCCATGTGATGTGATTTGAGTTCCTGATAGCTCCAGATCAAATTTTCGTCTGGTACATGTAAGATTTTATGGAAGAAAGATTTTAAAGCAGTTATAAGGAAACGACTTTTTTTTTGTTTGTTATTTAAAAAAAATAAGTCTTTGTAGAGAGTGACCATGATATCATGAGAGCCCTGATGTGACCCTTTGTGGTAGGGTGGGTTATAAGTGACATGAATTGAATTGTGTGTGTGTGTGTGGTGTGTGTGTGTGTGTGTGTGTGTGTGTGTGTGTGGTGTGTGTGACTATGAGGTTTTCAAAATGTGCCGCTTTTTCCAGCGGCCATTTGCCAAGAGCGTCCCCAGTACAGGAGCTTGGCAGGTGTGACTGTGAGTCGTGAAATGGTAGAATAATGTTAATTTGTGGTGTCGGGTGTGTGTGTGTTTGTGTGTGTGTGTTTGTGTGTGTGTGTGTGTGTGTGTGTGTGTGTGTATGTGTGTGTGTCACTCTGTGTGTGTGTGTGTGTGTGTGTGTAAAAAATCATCCTTGTTTACATAAAAGTGTGTGTGTGTGTGTGTACTCAAAGACTAGTTTTATTGGCAGAATTGCAAATTCATACAAGTGGGAGAACTGATAATGTTAATTGACCATTTAATGTTGATAATACTAATAGTTAGTTTTTAAGTAAATCCCTCTGGACTTTAAGTCAGTTTGCATGAAAGCAACGTTAACAGTCAAGGGTTAACCTTCAAGAGATCGAAAGTGAAGAGAAACTGGTTTGAGTCAGTACTTGGGATTAAAAAAAAAAAAAAAATGTAGAGCAAACTACAAGAGATCAGTCATCAGATCTCGTGTGGGTGGGGGGAGGGGGCAAAGCGACATGCCTCGTCCACTCCCTCGTCAAAGTGGGGGAGGGGGTAAGTGCTCTGTTACCTCCGCCGTCTGTCCCCTGCTCCACTGAGTTAACTACTTAAAAATATGAGGGTTTAAAAAAAAAAAAAAATTTTTTTAGATGGTTAGATGGGATAGTGGAATTTGGTGACCATGAGATCTGAACTGGCTAAACATGTGATTGTGATCTCCAACCAAGCACTTTTTTCTTCCCCTGACACCTGCCCTCCCCCCCCCCTCACCCCCCCACTGTGTGGAATACATATACATGTATGAATTGATAATAGCAGTGTGAAGTAGTAGACCTCTGAATTGGTGTTGTTTGAATGCTTTCCTCACCTCATGACTTCACAACTGTCCTGGTTTACATAAATTGGGTTTTTTCCCCAGCCTAAATATAGATCGATAGTATGTCATTCATTTGTACACATTTTTGTGCCTATTTCTCTGTCAACATTACTTTCAGGTTCTTGTGCATGTGATATACTAACACTAGTAATAGTGTTGCATGTGTGTGTTGTGTGTGTGTGTGTGTGTGTGTGTGTGTGTGTGTGTGTGTGTGTGTGACTCTGTGTGTGTGTGTGTGTGTGTGTGTGTGTGTGTTGTGAGAGAGAGAGGGAATATGCAGGTATACATGTACATTTATGTGTTGGTGGTGGTGGTGTCATTTCAGTGTCTGCTCTTTGTTCTGTCTCACCTTCTGCGCCACTGCAGTGGTTTTATCCCCACGCCACTCGTTCCAGCCTTTCCCCACTGCCATTCTCTGGCATATCCTAATACAGCCCTGGCATCAACTCACCAGATTTTATAAAGTATTTATAATGACTCCGCCGAACAACGTGGACAAACAAATCACAAGACAAAACATACCACACGTTTCAACCTCTTAGGTCTTCTTCAGGCAAGATAAACAACACTCGGGACTATGAAAATGAATGAGCAATCTCTTATCTTCGTCAAAATCGGTGCAAGGTGTTGGTTGAATGAAAACAAGGTTGTGGGTCAAGGAGACCGTGCAAGTTGAAGTAGTAATGATGATGATGATACTGATAGCAATAGTGATAATGATTTGATGATGATAAAAATATAGGAGGTTGAAACGCATCATGCTTAGTTTGTCCATGTTGTTCAGCGGAGTCATTATAAAATATACTTTAAAAAATGTGTTTAGATTCCCACCTGCAGTGGCTGCACTTTGTAAGCAACCCACCGGAGGAGACATTGCTCTGCTGCTGAGTCCGATCAGTAGTGTTCAGTGGTGTCTGTTCTGATCCAACGTATACAGGACACAGCCAACTAAGTACCATACTGACAGCAATAACTCTTAGTCGCAGAGCCAGTGTGGGCAAGCATCTGCCTCTGGTGGGTGCCACCATGTCTGTCCAATGTCACAAGTCCCCATGAACTTGTTGACAATGGTGACCCTTACACAAACTCACCAAGGTCAGAAATCAAAACTGAGGTCAACATGTGAACAGGGTGTGAAGGGCCATAGATTTTAAGATTTTTTTTTTTGAAGTGCTGATTGGTGAAGATGAGGTTGATGAAGGCGATGCACTGGAGTCCTGTTCCGGATTGAGACTGCATGACAGGGCTGCACTCCATGCTTACTTAAGTAAGTCTTGGCATCAACCAAGCCTGAGCAATACAGACACATGCAGTGTTGATCAGGAAAGTTGAGGAATACTCTCAGAGATTCATCATGATGGGGATGAAACTTGCTGTGTGGTTCCAGTCTTCCGTACTGAGCTGATAGCAACCTCAACTATTGGTAGGAGCTGGTTAGGACAGAACAATCCAACAGATATTGGCTCTGACAGGAATCGAACCTACAACCTCCCAGCCTGGAATCTTCGACGCTAACCACTGTGCTGTAGTGGCTGGTCAAGTATAAATCCTGTTGTTGTTGATGGATCTGAATTCCCAACATGATGATGTGTGACATACAGACATGATCCATTTTGATTTTAATGATCTGTCATGATCTTAATTTTTGTTTTCTCTCCAGGATTGGTGCCCTGTACTTGTGCATTTTCTAACTGTGGCTGAACGACCCGGCCCTTGTCAGACGGCCAAGTTCTGTCCTGTGAGACCACTGTCCATAGGCCTTCGTCAGACCGTGAGACAGGTGGGTGATTCTGAATATATCCAGCGTCACTGATGTCACACATCTGTCTTGTTTGCTGTCCAGCCATGGGCCACTGAAATGCTGTGTGACACAGGTTTTGTTACAGTGATTGATAGTACAACTTTGTTGGCTCTGCTTTGCTGAAATGGGGGCATTTGGTTCTTGCCAAAGAATCATCATTATCATTTTACGTCCCTTTTTTTTTTTTTTTTTTTTTGCTGTCCCAACCTCTGCGCCACCTCAGAGTGCACCCACGCCCCTCATTCTGACACCTCGTCCACAGCCACAGCCCGGTCGGCCCCCCCGCGGCCCCGGCACCGGCCATCCACAGGGAGCAGTCAATGTCAAGTCGTCAAGAGGCAACCCACTGGAGAAGACACTGCACTGCCGCCGAGTCACTTCGGTAGTGTTCAGTGGTGCCTGTTCTGATCTAACATACGCAGGATACCACCTACTAAGCCCCCTACTGACGACAATAATTGCTTAGTCGCGGAGCCATCGTGAGTGAGCTCTCCCTGCGGAGGGCGCCACCATGTCCGTCCAACGACAGCCCCCATGGACTCACCAATACCAGTGACCCCGATGGAACCAAACCAAGGCCACAGACGTGGAGAGGGCATCGAAACTGAGGTCACCATGAGAGCAGGGCATGAAGGGCCACAGAATTTGAGACATTTTTTTTTAATGCTGATCGATGAGAATGAGGATGATCAAGATGATGCTACAGATTTCCATTTAGGTCTGAGACTACATGACAGGGCTGTACTCTATGCTTCCTTTCATAATATATCCCGACATCGGCCAGGCCCGAGAGATACAGGCATCTGCAGTGCTGGTCAGGAAGTTTGAGCAACACTCTCAGAAACGCATCCATTAAGTGGATGAAACTCGACTGTGTGGTCCCAGTCTTCCCAGCTGAGTCCGCAGCAAACTCAACTCTGGGTAGGAGCCGGTCGGGGCAGAAAAACCCACATGACTCTGATGGGATTCGAACCCACGACCTCGCAGCCGGGAGTCCGCGGTGCTAACCACTTCGCCATGGCGGCAGGTTTGTGTACCTTTTTTTCTGTAACAAAATATTGACATAGGCCCAAAGCCACAAACGCGCATGTACACAAACACTGACCAATTCTGCAGGCTTGTGTAAGCAAGAAACAGACCAGTTCATTCTGTTCTAAGGTATGACTATATTCAAGGTAAAAAAAAGGCTGTGGCCGTCTTGGATTACACATTGAGACATTGATTTGTGTTTGTTCCTTTCCCCAGTTGTTGGTGCTGTGCAGGTGTCTCAGGTACAGGGTACATGGGCAAATTTGAAACATCTTTTTTTTGGTGATGTCTCCTTGTTTGTTCTGTATGTTCTGTGTTGTCATTTATGCTAGGCTGAACGTGGTGACAGTCCTGATATGGCCCTTTGCGGTCGGCTGGGCTGTAAGCAACATTACATTACCGTACCTGATTTCTGCTAGGTGTTTCGGTGTTGTAAGCAGCATTCGTTCAGAGTTATGGGCGTGTGTTTATTTCATCATGGGAGCAAGAGTTACCCTTCCTGTTTGTTATTTAGATAAGTAAAGATGTAAGTTTCGTGAGACAGTACTTGTCTGAAGTTCAGAGTTGAAGGGGTTCAAGGTCAGAATGTGTCTGACCACATTCTGAGAGAATGTGGCAGGAAGTTCCAGATTCCAGGAACTTGATAATGGAACGTATTCAGCCTAGGCATGTGCATCCACACAGTTTTGGAATGCTTCTTTGTGCTTCACTTTTCAAACAAAAACAAGTGAAAAATCCACTTTGTATTGAAATATGCATTTAAAAAAGTCAAATTTGAAAGGGAAACCAGTTCATTAATCTTTTCGGGGGGTGGGGGTGGGTAGGATGGAGTGTTGTTGTGAGAGAGACTTGGCTGTCACCAGAATTAAGTTTATTCTAGTCATGCTGATTATTTGAATATTCAGATGGGAAGCCTTCAGCATCAGTGAAGATACTATTGAGACTGAGAGCAAAGAAATGCGAACAAAACAAAACAACAAAAAAAAGGGGAAAAAGGGAAAAAAAAAGAGAAAAAGAAAAAACATTGCCTTTTTTAATTACACTAACTGCAAGGTTTTTTAGGTTTTTTTAAATTTTTGTTTGTTTGTTGTTTTTTTTTAGATGGGTAGGTTGGGGGAAGGGGAGAGCTGACAGGCGCTGGAATGTGGAGCCAGTCTGAAACAAAAAGGTAGGCGACTATCAGGTAACAGCACTTGTGCTCAGAACTGCTGTCAGGGCGTTGGACTGTTCCCAAGACACAGAGTCAGTGGGTCATTAGGTATCGGGTCAGTCAGGCAGGCAGGAGCTGCGCTCCTTCTTAATAAGATGTCATCGTGATGATCATCACAGTGTGTCAGAGGGTTATTGAGGTGAGGTGTTGACCATTACTGGTGTGGAGATAAGTGTTGCAGGCGGGCGGCAAGCGAGGAGGTCATGAGTTCAGATCTCATCAGAGCTATGTGGATTACTACTTGTTGGGGTTCTTCTGTCGTGGATGGCTTTTACTCAGAGTTGATGTTAGGTCCACATTCAGGATGTAGAGACAGATACAGATGTGTGTACATGGACAATGAACTTGCAGTCATAGTGCATTAGTAGGTGTGAATTTAAGCGAAGCCTTGATAAGCTGTTTGGATATATGTGTGACATTTGTTGTGAACAGTGTGTTCATCAGTCTTACATCAATAGCCCAACTTTAACCTTGCAGCATCAGAATTTTTCTGTATAAGTTTTGTTTGGCAGACAGATGGATGGACTCACCACCCCCCCCCCACGCACGCACGCACGCACGCACGCATGCGCGCGCACGCACACACACACACACACACACACACACACACACACACACACACACACACACACACACACACACACAGGAGTGCACAAACGCGCGTGTACACACACACACACACACACACACACACACACACACACACACACACACACACACACACAAGTGCACAAACGCCGCGTGTACACACACATACACACACACACACACACACACACACACACACACACACACACACACAACATGCTCGCTAATACAGAGACGCACACATACATTTACTTACACACACATACACATACACACACATACACTCTCACACTCACACTCTAACAAATGCATCATAACACACAAACCTGCACACACACACACACACACACACACACACACACACACACACACACACACACACACACAAACACACAACATGCTCGCTAATACAGAGACGCATACATGCATTTACTCACACACACATGCACACATACACTCTCACACTCACACTCTAACAAGTGCATCATAACACACAAACCTGCACACACACACACACACACACACACACACACACACAAACAACAATGCTCGCTAATACAGAGACGCACACATACATTTACTCACACACACATACACTCTCACACTCACACTCTAACAAATGCATCGTAACACACAAACCTGCACACACATGCACACACACACACACACACACACACACACACACACACACACACACACACACACACACACACACACCTCATCAAACACATTTACCGCCATTATCAGGTATGTGTTAGTGTGACGTCTTTTCAGATTTAAAGTTTGCCTTCAGTGTTGTTTTTTCTTTAATATGTAGTCCAGTTAAGCATTTACTTTAAGATTATTTGCAGGTATGTTGTAGGGATGTTTAGAAGGACATTTATATGCACTTAGGTAACCACATTATGCATACACTTACATAGTCACAGACATTTATGCATCTGTCTCTCTCTCTCTCTCTCTCTCTCTCTCTCTCTCTCTCTAATATCACAGATGTGAACAGACGTAAAACTACTACTACTACATCACCACACTCTCTCTCTCTCTCTCTCTCTCTCTCTCTCTCTTCGTCTAATATCACAGATGTGAACACACAAGAACTACTACTACACTCTCTCTCTCTCTCTCTCTCTCTCTCTCTCTCACACACACACACACAACACCACACACACACACACACACACACACACACACACACACACACACACACACACACACACACACACAAATGCATCATAATATGGGCAGACACGTGACATTAATCCTGCGTTCACCTTTTCCCCTCTAGCAGAGTTCAGTGTGTAGCATGATACACTTCATCCAGATTGTGTGTAAACAAACACCCTAGGCTTTGTTTTCCCAAGGAATCCCACTAAGCTTTCAACCACGTCTTGTTGTGAGAGGGAGTTGGTCTGAGTGTTCTTCAGCCTTGTTTTTGGTCTTGAAAAGAAAATATACATGATGAACTTGACATAAGGGTGATGGCTGTTCTGTTCTTGCTTCTGGAAGCTTTGTTAAAATTGAGTGCAAACCATTTGAAGTTTTTTGTATTCGTTCAATAAAAGTTTGTTTGTTTGTTTTAAAATAAACATTTCATTACATTTTTGTTGCTGAGTCACAACACATGTACATATAATGAAGAAGAGAAGGGGAAAAAAGGAGGGGGTGGGAATGGGGAGATGGCAGAGGGGAGGGGGAGGGAGGGTGCGTGGGGAAAGGGGAAAGTCAGGATTAGCTGAAAATTAAATGACATCATCACAATAATAACAACAGTGACAATAACAATATGACTATCAAGGTGTCAATAACAGGTTCAGTTGTGGCTTGTGTATACATCATTTAATTTGTTATTTTATTTCATTTTGATCATCAGGATAATCCATACATTTATCGATTTAGCATCCCCCCCCCCCCCCTTTTTTTTTTTCCTTTTCTTTTTGGTCTCATCTTCCAGATCATCTCCAGATCACCTGCTGCTCTTTCCAGCTTCCCATGCACAGCCACATTTGTTTCTGTTTTTTTTTAAAAATTTTTAAAATGACAGGCCATATAGTTCGGAGCTATCAGTTTCAGGAATGTATGAGGCAACCCACCAGAGGAGACGCTGCACTGTTGCTCAGCGACTTTGGATGTGTGGAGTGGTGCCTTTTCTGATCCAGTATACAGAGAACACCACTTTGTAAGCTCCCTCCTTACGCTTGTATGGGCCGTGGTAGGTAAGCACCCTCCACCCCCCCCCACCCCCCACCCCCCCAGAGGGTGCCTCTGCAGTTTCAGAGGGAATCAAAACTGAGGGTACAGCCAAGCAGGGCATGAAAGGCCACAGAATACTGGTCGGAAGCTTCACAACAGCTTCAGGCATATTTACTTATCCTGTTTGATTCCACCATTTCCACACAGTTTGTTCTGTATTAGTTCAGTTAAAAATAGTATTTATCAATCAACATTTCAGAACTGTTAAATTTGTGTTTAGAAAAAAAGGAAGTCCAGTCTAACAAGAAGAGATGCCTTTTGGCTAAAAGAGAGGGGATTAAGAGAGAGGGGGAAACAAAAAAAGAAAAGAAAAAAGAGAGGAAAAACAAGGTGGGTGTAGCTTAATGTTTTTGAGGTGAATCATCAAAGAAGACAGAGAACAGGTATTAGTTTAAACGTGTTCCTCAGCTTCAGGTGGAAAGTCGAGTTGTTGTGGGTGATGTGTGTGAGCCTCCACTTTGCACTGAAACCAGTTGAGAAGTTTGGGCCACCAGCGGAGAAAGGAAGGCTTTGTGAGAGGACTTGCCCACATACTTTTGATCTATAGAAGGATCCTTCTTCAGGAAGCGAAAAAAAAAAAAAAGTGATGTGCCAAGAATGGTTGACGCTTGTAGATTATTAATCTTCTGTGGCTGGATGTATGACGATGGATTGTCCTAGTTTGGCATTGCAGATTCAGTGACACTCGTTTGATGAAAAGAAAGGTGGGGGGGGGGGGGGGGGGGATTAGATATGAGGATGTGTGAAAAAGTGTGTTGAAACCATTTCATAAACATATATATTGTTGTAGAATGTTTTAAGGTACATGTAATGTGTGATTAAGAGTTTTTGCTCATTTTCGCTTACTGCAAAATCTTGCTGACATACACATTTCATGGCAGAGCAGTTTCTTGGGGGGAAGGGGGATGTGGGAAGAAGAGAGAGGAATAAGTGGGGAGGTGAGGATCAAGGTTTTTGGGAGAGGTAGAGAGGAGGCAGACAGGAGGGAATGGGGTGGAGGTTCTGAAAGTCCTGCACCCTCCATCTGTCTCATCTGCACTTGCAATTCACAAAATGATTTGAAAATCTCTGTTCATGTTTTTTGGCATGCAACTGGAATTTATACATACATGTATAGCAGCTATCTGTCTTGTTTTGTTCATTTACTGAGCTACCTCCACATTTCAAATTTAAGGGCATCTGGTCTGAAGGAAAGTTCTCTCCCTTTAGCTAGAATCTCACAGGGACCATTCTCCTTTTTCTTCTTCAGGTCAAATTCCCAAATAATGTTTTGTTGTTGTTGTTTTTTGTGGGGTGGGGGTGGGAGGTGGTTAGTTTGCTTGTTTGTTCAGTCTTAAGTATTTTGACAGTTCTAATAGTTGGTCCAAATCACATGGAAACTTGAATTTTTGTTTCGTTGAAAGGTGGATTATTCCTCCTGTGACGAGGAGGGCACTCGCATTCCTTTTCACAGTCAGTGAGTGCATTGGGGAATCCATGGACTTTGACAGAAATGTTTGTTTTTGTCTATTCCCCAATGCATGCCCCTCAGTGTCCTCCTTCCTCCAGTTTATTCCTGTTCTTCCTGAATATCCTGTCAAGGAAATTGTTTATTCACCCCCCCCCCCCCCCCCCCCTAGTTTCTTGTTTATTTCATCTTTTGTTTCTTTATCATACAGTCGTACGTAATTGTTTGTAATTCTGTTTCTGGAGCCTGAAATTTACTTTTTTTTAAAAGCTGTATTATTATTATTTTTGTTCTCTGCAGTAACACACATTTAGAATATATGCATACAAATGTGTACACATACACACCCACATGAATGCACTCAGGAGTCATGCACTTATCCAGGCATAAGTGCACAATTGTGCCTGGACAGACAGACAGACAACACACACACACACACACGCACGCACGCACGCACGCACGCACGCACGCACGCACGCACGCACGCACTGCACGCATGCATGCATACATCTGTACATATTTGGATACAAAAGAAAGGGAGAGAAATATGTAGGGGAGGTAGTATTTCCTTCAGTGGCTGTCATGATATCTATAAATAGAACTAGAAGGGCGCTGGGGAGAACACAGTCCTCTGTCAGCTTGGAATGAAGTCTGGATCTGCCCCTTGACCTCGATCCACGCTGGTGATTCAAACTTTTTCCTTTTTTTTAAAGTCATATTCCATCTTTGGGGGCTGGAATAGCTCAGTGGTAGAGCTCCGGACTCGTATCTTGGTGATCCTGGGGTTGCGGGTTCGAATCTCCACCGGGCCGTTTCTGTTCAGGGAGATTTTTCCCTCGGAGTTAACATTGGTTCTGACTCCATTTCCCATACAGTGCTTCGAATGAGACTGTAACCCGAGGTTCCGTGTGTGAACGCACACATAACATCTTGCACACACGTAAAATCCCATCACCAACTTTTGGAAGAGAGGGCCAGTTTGGCCATTGGTATGGATGACACGTTACTCATAGCATGCACCATCCTCGAAGTTGGGGTATGGCTGCCTTAATGGTGGGATAAAAAAGATGGTCATACACACAAAACTCCACTTCCTTTGTTGGGTAGGTGAGATTAATCCTTGCCTGTCTGTACGGGCAGTGTTGGCAGAAGTATCAGCCTGTGTACGCAGGAAGAAAAAAAAATCCATCTTTGCACCAGGTCTTGTTACAATCTGCATCATAAGTTTGGCGCAATCTGGCTGAATGGATTGTGGATCATGATCGAGATTTGCACTAAAATTTGATGGACTCATCTCCAGACTGCATTCCATCATTCCATTTTAAGTTTGATCAAAATTGGTACTGTAATTTTTTTGCCTGGTCCATGCTGACAGATCCTGGGTACTGCCTTTGACCTTTGTGAAGGTCAAACAGCGTAACCGCGTTGAAGGGATTCTGGGTCAGCCCTCTGATCTGGACCAGCACAGGAATGTTAGGGGTTCGTCGTTGTGTTGCATCCCATGTCTGTACCAAATTTTGTTCAAACTGGTTCTGAAGTTTTTCGGTGTCTCGGTGAAGGAGTCCTGGATTGGCAGATCTGCACTGTGATTTTCTGGAGTCTTCTGAGGGTCTGGTTTCATCAGTTGTTTTGGTGTAGTCTTGCTGACAGACAGATCGCCTGACGGACGAACCAGCAGAGGTGGGCGACTGCTGCCACTGTGGTGGACATAAAAGTGGACATTCATACAGCGCCTTGTTCACATAGCTCTTGTACATGCTTTGCGCCTTATTCACATAGCTCTTGTACATGCTTGGCCTTATCCTAGTCTACATGCTTTGCGCCTTGTTACATGCTCTTGTAGCTCGCCTTGTTCACATAGCTCTTGTACATGCTTTGCGCCTTGTTCACATGCTCTTGTACATGCTTTGCGCCTTGTTCACATAGCTCTTGTACATGCTTTGCGCCTTGTTCACATAGCTCTTGTACATGCTTTGCGCCTTGTTCACATAGCTCTTGTACATGCTTTGCGCCTTGTTCACATAGCTCTTGTACATGCTTTGCGCCTTGTTCACATAGCTCTTGCACATGCTTTGCGCCTTGTTCACATAGCTCTTGCACATGCTTTGCGCCTTGTTCACATAGCTCTTGCACATGCTTTGCGCCTTGTTCACATAGCTCTTGCACATGCTTTGCGCCTTGTTCACATAGCTCTTGCACATGCTTTGCGCCTTGTTCACATAGCTCTTGCACATGCTTTGCGCCTTGTTCACATAGCTCTTGCACATGCTTTGCGCCTTGTTCACATAGCTCTTGCACATGCTTTGCGCCTTGTTCACATAGCTCTTGCACATGCTTTGCGCCTTGTTCACATAGCTCTTGCACATGCTTTGCGCCTTGTTCACATAGCTCTTGCACATGCTTTGCGCCTTGTTCACATAGCTCTTGCACATGCTTTTGCGCCTTGTGTTCCCAATAGCTCTTGCACATGCTTTGCGCCTTGTTCACATAGCTCTTGCACATGCTTTGCGCCTTGTTCACATAGCTCTTGCACATGCTTTGCGCCTTGTTCACATAGCTCTTGCACATGCTTTGCGCCTTGTTCACATAGCTCTTGCACATGCTTTGCGCCTTGTTCACATAGCTCTTGCACATGCTTTGCGCCTTGTTCACATAGCTCTTGCACATGCTTTGCGCCTTGTTCACATAGCTCTTGCACATGCTTTGCGCCTTGTTCACATAGCTCTTGCACATGCTTTGCGCCTTGTTCACATAGCTCTTGCACATGCTTTGCGCCTTGTTCACATAGCTCTTGCACATGCTTTGCGCCTTGTTCACATAGCTCTTGCACATGCTTTGCGCCTTGTTCACATAGCTCTTGCACATGCTTTGCGCCTTGTTCACATAGCTCTTGCACATGCTTTGCGCCTTGTTCACATAGCTCTTGCACATGCTTTGCGCCTTGTTCACATAGCTCTTGCACATGCTTTGCGCCTTGTTCACATAGCTCTTGCACATGCTTTGCGCCTTGTTCACATAGCTCTTGCACATGCTTTGCGCCTTGTTCACATAGCTCTTGCACATGCTTTGCGCCTTGTTCACATAGCTCTTGCACATGCTTTGCGCCTTGTTCACATAGCTCTTGCACATGCTTTGCGCCTTGTTCACATAGCTCTTGCACATGCTTTGCGCCTTGTTCACATAGCTCTTGCACATGCTTTGCGCCTTGTTCACATAGCTCTTGCACATGCTTTGCGCCTTGTTCACATAGCTCTTGCACATGCTTTGCGCCTTGTTCACATAGCTCTTGCACATGCTTTGCGCCTTGTTCACATAGCTCTTGCACATGCTTTGCGCCTTGTTCACATAGCTCTTGCACATGCTTTGCGCCTTGTTCACATAGCTCTTGCACATGCTTTGCGCCTTGTTCACATAGCTCTTGCACATGCTTTGCGCCTTGTTCACATAGCTCTTGCACATGCTTTGCGCCTTGTTCACATAGCTCTTGCACATGCTTTGCGCCTTGTTCACATAGCTCTTGCACATGCTTTGCGCCTTGTTCACATAGCTCTTGCACATGCTTTGCGCCTTGTTCACATAGCTCTTGCACATGCTTTGCGCCTTGTTCACATAGCTCTTGCACATGCTTTGCGCCTTGTTCACATAGCTCTTGCACATGCTTTGCGCCTTGTTCACATAGCTCTTGCACATGCTTTGCGCCTTGTTCACATAGCTCTTGCACATGCTTTGCGCCTTGTTCACATAGCTCTTGCACATGCTTTGCGCCTTGTTCACATAGCTCTTGCACATGCTTTGCGCCTTGTTCACATAGCTCTTGCACATGCTTTGCGCCTTGTTCACATAGCTCTTGCACATGCTTTGCGCCTTGTTCACATAGCTCTTGCACATGCTTTGCGCCTTGTTCACATAGCTCTTGCACATGCTTTGCGCCTTGTTCACATAGCTCTTGCACATGCTTTGCGCCTTGTTCACATAGCTCTTGCACATGCTTTGCGCCTTGTTCACATAGCTCTTGCACATGCTTTGCGCCTTGTTCACATAGCTCTTGCACATGCTTTGCGCCTTGTTCACATAGCTCTTGCACATGCTTTGCGCCTTGTTCACATAGCTCTTGCACATGCTTTGCGCCTTGTTCACATAGCTCTTGCACATGCTTTGCGCCTTGTTCACATAGCTCTTGCACATGCTTTGCGCCTTGTTCACATAGCTCTTGCACATGCTTTGCGCCTTGTTCACATAGCTCTTGCACATGCTTTGCGCCTTGTTCACATAGCTCTTGCACATGCTTTGCGCCTTGTTCACATAGCTCTTGCACATGCTCTGCGCCTTGTTCACATAGCTCTTGGACATGCTTTGCGCCTTGTTCACATAGCTCTTGCACATGCTCTGCGCCTTGTTCACATAGCTCTTGGACATGCTTTGCGCCTTATTCACATAGCTCTTGGACATGCTCTGCGCCTTATTCACATAGCTCTTGTACATGCTTTGCTAAACAAACAAAACAAAACAAAAAATCACTCTCCCAGCCAAAATCCACCCAGTCGCACACTTACCCCGGTAATGTCTGCACCCAAATCACTTCCCCCCACCTCAACCCACTCTACCCCCTTCCCTATTTCTTTCTGGTGCGTGCTCACTCACATACTGTTGCAATATGAGAGTGTGCATGTGCATGCCTGCACACACACACACATGCACACATGCATTCATGTAAAAAAAACACGCACGCACTCACGCACACACGCACGCACGCACCACACACACACACACACACACACACACACACACACACACACACACACACACACACACGCACAAACATGCACACACATGCGTGCACGCTTATGCATGCACTTGCACACACACAAGCACACACAACATATCTGTATTCTGCGGATGGTTATACGAATGAGTATCAGTGGTTGTGGTTGTTGGGAATTGAAACCTATTGAAACAGGTAGATTTGTTTTGTGTGTGTGTGTGTGTGTGTGTGTTGTTGTTGTTCTTCGATTTAACGTCTTTTCACTTAAAGTGATATTAGACAGGAAGTGAGTGTTTACTTGTATATGTGTATGAGTGTGTAGTATGCATGCGTGCTTGCTTGTGTGTGTAGTGTGTTGTGTGTGTGTGTGTGTGTGTGTGTGTGTGTGTGTGTGTGTGTGTGTGCATGTGTGTGTGTGCGCCGCGCGTGTGTGTGCACGCGCGTGTGTGTGCCTGTGTGTGTGTTAAATATTAGTGGAAATACGACATAAGAACAATCCTTAGCAAAAAGCAACATTAACAAATCAAATTGCAACAGTCAAAACAAAACAGTCTAAAATACGCAGAAATCATAAAAACGAGCCGACTGGACTTATCATTAAGTTCTGAACAAAGTTCAAAAGAAATACAGGTTCTTGGAAAATGCATTTAGATTCATCTTTTCTGAATTTTGATAGAGCTGATTCAAAATAAGGACAAAAGTACAAAATATGTGTTGTTGTACAACTATCAACAGCCCGCATACACATTGGGCGTTTTTTATGAACTTTGTTTTGAAAGCGTTTAACCTAAGTCTGTAAAACAGTGAAACAATTTTTTTGCGGTGTTTTGGGTGTTTATTGACATTTTTTTGATAAAATGTATAATTTATTAATGAATTCTGTTTTGAAAAATTTTGTGATCGAGCGTTTAAACAACACTTTATTGAAGAATTAGGCTTATGTACTTTGGGAAGCATGTAGTCTTTATATATCTTTTCAAAATTTTCAAAAGAAGCTTTTTGTAATAAAGAGTAACCCTCTTGTAAACTTAAAAGAATGGGAATATCCTTGGATTTAAAAGACTTTTTTGCACCTGCACGAGCTGTACGATCAGCCCATTCATTTCCAGATATTGAACAATGAGATGGGATCCAACAAAAATCAACTGCGATACCCCTTGATATAAGAACATGAATAAGTATTTTAATTTCTGTGATGACTTCAGCCCGGTTTTTCAGCCCGGTGTGTGTGTGTGTGTGTGTATGTGTGTGTGTTTTAAAGTGAGGTTTAAAAGCACCACTTTTAGCTCACTTGTCATTGACAACTTTACAAGCAGTCTGTTCTACACTAGGACTAAGAGAACTGGATAAGAAAGGTGTAAATATATCCCTGAGTGTTATCTGCAGTGAGTTCAAGGTGACCTTGATATTCTACACTAGGACTAAGAGAACTGGATAAGAAAGGTGTAAATATATCCCTGAGTGTTATCTGCAGTGTAAGAAAGGTGTAAATATATCCCTGAGTGTTATCTGCAGTGAGTTCCCTGAGTGTTATCTGCAGTGAGTTCAAGGTGACCTTGATATTTCCAGATATTGAACAATGAGATGGGATCCAACAAAAATCAACTGCGATACCCCTTGATATAAGAACATGAATAAGTATTTTATCTACACTAGGACTAAGAGAACTGGATAAGAAAGGTGTAAATATATCCCTGAGTGTTATCTGCAGTGTAAGAAAGGTGTAAATATATCCCTGAGTGTTATCTGCAGTGAGTTCCCTGAGTGTTATCTGCAGTGAGTTCAAGGTGACCTTGATATTTCCAGATATTGAACAATGAGATGGGATCCAACAAAAATCAACTGCGATACCCCTTGATATAAGAACATGAATAAGTATTTTATTCATGTTCTTAAATCAACTGCGATACCCCTTGATATAAGAACATGAATAAGTATTTTATTCATTTGTATGTGTGTGTGTTTTGAAGTGAGGTTTAAAAGCACCACTTTTAGCTCACTTGTCATTGACAACTTTACAAGCAGTCTGTTCTACACTAGGACTAAGAGAACTGGATAAGAAAGGTGTAAATATATCCCTGAGTGTTATCTGCAGTGAGTTCAAGGTGACCTTGATATTCTACACTAGGACTAAGAGAACTGGATAAGAAAGGTGTAAATATATCCCTGAGTGTTATCTGCAGTGTAAGAAAGGTGTAAATATATCCCTGAGTGTTATCTGCAGTGAGTTCCCTGAGTGTTATCTGCAGTGAGTTCAAGGTGACCTTGATATTTCCAGATATTGAACAATGAGATGGGATCCAACAAAAATCAACTGCGATACCCCTTGATATAAGAACATGAATAAGTATTTTAATTTCTGTGATGACTTCAGCCCGGTTTTTCAGCCCGGTGTGTGTGTGTGTGTGTGTATGTGTGTGTATGTGTGTGTGTTTTAAAGTGAGGTTTAAAAGCACCACTTTTAGCTCACTTGTCATTGACAACTTTACAAGCAGTCTGTTCTACACTAGGACTAAGAGAACTGGATAAGAAAGGTGTAAATATATCCCTGAGTGTTATCTGCAGTGAGTTCAAGGTGACCTTGGTGTACTTATCTGTTGAGACAAAAAGTACATTCCCAAGGACAAGTTCTGATAACAAACAAACAAACAGACTTCTTGTTTTTTTAGCTGTGTGCAGTGTCGATGATCGATGGAAAATGTTCATACATCGTATGCCCATATTGCCTTTGAAATTGCATAGAAGGTATTTTTTTTCCTTTTTTTGTTTGCTTGTTGATTGTTATTTGGTTGATTCATATTTTTGCTATATTAGCATCAAGAATATCCAGCTCAGGAAGCTCCTTGCTATACTGTTGCTTTTGGAATGATATGTGAAGAGTGGTTTTGGAGCACGCTGCCTAACTTTTGGTCATTTTCATTGCTGACAGCAGTCTGGGGAGTATTTTTTTTGGTGTGTTTTAAATGTCTGCTGTTTGCAATGTCTGAAGGAAACTTATTTGTCGAAAATGTATGTGGTTGTTTGGTATTGTGCATTAAGATGACCATTATTTTGCGCCGTGTGTGTGTGTGTGTGTGTGTGTGTGTGTGTGTGTGTGTCACTGTGTGTGTGTGTCACTGTGTGTGTGTGTCACTGTGTGTGTGTGTGTGTGTGTGTGTGTGTGTGTGTGTGCTTCTTGTACTTGTTTGGGTTGTTTTCAGTCATACTTCAGTTTGTTTCAGCCACCGTCTTTCACCGAGTCACTGAAGTATTTGACCTTGAGGAATGTGTACAGCACCATGCCATGTAATACCAGTGAATAGGTTTCATCATTTTTATTGATGAATCAACAATAGACAGCATTGCTAAATCAGTTTATAAATGAAAAAAGAAAAATAGCAAGCATGATAATGGTACATTTTAAGCAGAAGTATTTGAAGAGGAGGTAAGACTAGTACAATGACCAAGAAAGACTGCATTGAGTTATGCAGTGATATCAACCAGTCTCAACATTTCTCTCTCTCTCTCTCTCTCTCTCTCTCTCTCTCTCTCTCTCTCTCTCTCTCTCTCTCTCTTTTTGATCAGGATGAGAAATACCCAGGTCATTTTAATAGATAAGCAGATTTTGGGGGTGGAGGGCAGAGGTGTGTGTGGGGGATGGGAAGAGGGTGTGTGCAGTCATGGAAGTGAAAAGGGGTGGAAGGAAAGTGCACTCAGTTTGCACTGAACTAGAAGCTGAGTGCTCAGTCACCTTTCATCAACCCCGTCAACGATTGGTTGGTTGCCCGACGGACAGGGGCAGAGAGTATCACCACTTGGGTATGGAAGGTTAGCTTGTCATGGATGATCGGAGCCATGTTGGTGATTTGATCCAGCTGAATGAACACGTCTTTTACCCAGGAGGGGGGAATAACGGACGTTGGTGTGCGTGCATGTTCACTTGAATCTGAGGAGACGGGTGGGAATTTCTGTTGTTAGGTAATGCGTGTTTTGAGTCATGATAGATGGGTCAGGTTGAACATTCTGTACGCCTTTCTCTTCCATCATTCAAAAAACACACTCAGAAATGTGAAGCAGCCACTTGAAGAGGCCTGTTTAAAATGCGTACCTTGACAGGTGATGGGTTTATCGCTCTGTCATTACCTTTCTGGCTTGGTAGTCTCAGGTCGTGTGTGTGCACAGGATTGTAAACACCGGGCCATCATGTGGATATATTACTTTAAGTGTAAAGAATTTTATGAATGCTCTATCGCTCATCTCTCTCTCTCATCACTCTCTCTCTCTCTCTCTCTCTCTCTGTCTCTCTCTCTCTCTCCACACATACACACACACACACACACACACACACACACATATATATACATATTAGCTGCCCCCTTCCTGTCACCCTTCCCCCCTTGCCCCCATCCCCCCCCCCCCCCCCACCTCCTGTTCCTGTTCCTCCCCTCCTGATCCCCTCCTTCCTCCCTCTTCCCCAGAGCCCCTCCACTCTGCCCCTTTTCTGCACCCATGTTCCCCCCCCCCCCATCCCCCTGTTCACTCCTGTTTATGTCCTTCCTGTCCCCCCTTCCCCTTCACCCATCCTCCCCCCCTTTACCCCCCCCCCCAGTCCCTCCCTCCTCCACTTTCCTAGTCACCCCCCCCACCCCATTCCTATTCCCTTCCCCCTTCCCCCTGTCCTTCCTCCATCCCCTCCCACCCTCCGCCTTGGACCTGTTTTGAATCCCTTGGGGGAAAAAAGAAAAGAAATGGAAAAGCAGTGTCTGTACTGGGGATCGAACCAGGGACCTCTTGATCTTCAGTCTAATGCGGGCTGTCCCAGCTGAGCTGTTTCAGCTCTCTGAAAGCAAAGTGTTTTCAGTCCGCATGAATGCCAATGGTGAAGTGTACTACCATTATCATTGATAAGAGTACCTATAAAGCGCCTCTCCGCGGTTAGGAATTCTACATGAATGCCGATGGTGAAGTGTACTACCATTATCATTGATAAGAGTACCTATAAAGCGCCTCTCCTTGGTTAGGAATTCTGCATGAATGCCGATGGTGAAGTGTACTACCATTATCATTGATAAGAGTACCTATAAAGCGCCTCTCCTTGGTTAGGAATTCTGCATGAATGCCGATGGTGAAGTGTACTACCATTATCATTGATAAGAGTACCTATAAAGCGCCTCTCCTCAGTTAGGAATTCTGCATGAATGCCGATGGTGAAGTGTACTACCATTATCATTGATAAGAGTACCTATAAAGCGCCTCTCCTCAGTTAGGAATTCTGCATGAATGCCGATGGTGAAGTGTACTACCATTATCATTGATAAGAGTACCTATAAAGCGCCTCTCCTCAGTTAGGAATTCTACATGAATGCCGATGGTGAAGTGTACTACCATTATCATTGATAAGAGTACCTATAAAGTGCCTCTCCTCAGTTAGGAATTCTGCATGAATGCCGATGGTGAAGTGTACTACCATTATCATTGATAAAGTACCTATAAAGTGCCTCTCCTCAGTTAGGAACCAAGCTCTAAGCACTTTACAGTCCATGCTCTTGTTTATACCAAGGGCTTCCTACCTGGGTAGAGCCACCTGACGAGCTGCCCGCTTGTGCTACATTCAGTCGTTTCTGGCGTCATTCAGTCTGTCAGTCACTCAGTTTTTCATTCATATTTTTATTCTTTCAGTGCATGCTGTGCGTTAATGTGTTGTCCACATCAAAGGCCAAATTGACCCATCTCTTCCGAACATTAGTGATAGGTGTTGACATGTGTGCTGTATGTCACGCGTGAATTCACGCGTGGAAGCTCTGTTTATCGTCTCATTCAAATGACTGTTTAGGAATGGAATCAGAGCCAGTGTTAACTCCAAGGGAAAAATCCCCCAGTACCGAAAGAGTACAGTGAAGACTCAAACCGGCAACCCCAGGATCATCAAGATCATGAGTCCAGTGCTCTACCAACTGAGCTATTCTGATACTAGACAATCTTGGGGTTCCAGCATTGGATCGCCATATGGAGCCACATTAAAAATGTGTGACTTATTGACTTCCTAGCACAAAAGTGATTCACTCTTGATGTGTCCAATGTGCTAGTGTCTCACCATGCCAAATGTAGAGAAGATCATAGTGTCTCACCATGCCAAATGTAGAGAAGATCATAGTGTCTCACCGTGCCAAATGTAGAGAAGATCGTAGTGTCTCACCATGCCAAATGTAGAGAAGATCATATCGCCGCCCGGAAATACAACTGCCGTAAATCTGAAAATCAAATTTTACAGGAGACAGAAAAAAAAAAGATTATTATCCCCACAAGATATACTGCAAGCTGAGTGATGGTATAAGTATTTTGATGACAGCATGTTTATTTTTAGGATAATGTGATTGGGGTTTGGCTATGGTACACCCCTTGGCCCGCTCTTATAGTATACCAAAAATCTCAAAACTGCAAAGAAGTTGAGTTATGGCAGTTGTATTTCCGGGCGGCGATATGAAAACTATGGATTTGTAATCAATGATGAAGACAGATTGTGTACTGCAGACTGAACAGAGACACAGAGACAGACAGACAGACATGATGTGCTGGAGAGAGAGAGACAGACAGAAACAAAGACAGACACAGATGTATAGAAAAGTGTGTTGTGTGGCCTAAATGTCGGTCCATGGAATGGATTGCTGTTAAGAATTTGAATGTTATGATATTGTTGTATTTGTTCTGGTCATTGTCGGAGGTTTCCATGGCTTTTATCTTGTTGATAGCTGTACTGTCTCCACAGAGGATTGATCTAGAAATATGCCGTGTGATTGTTGCCTGTTTTGTTGACTTCTATAGGATTTTTTGTAGATTTGTGCTAGCTGTGCATATGTTTGTTTCAGATGAATGAACCAGTGACCATGTGTGGACGAAGAGTTTTGTTACTACTGTTTGGAGTAGCAGCATGTTGTGCCCACATAGCTGTGGCATGCCCAGATGCCTGCCGCTGTGACGCTGAGGGCCGAGGTCAGCGCGTGACTTGCAGGGACGGTAACTTGCCTAGCATCATGGCCGCCCTGCCCCACAATGCAGCCCGCCTCATCGTGGACGGCCTGACGACGTTGCGCAGCTTGAAGCAGGCGGACCTGGAGAAGGCTCCCCGGTCCATCATTCATTTAAGCATCACCAACAGCGTCTTGCAGGACATGCAGGAGGGGGCCTTCTCTGGGACTCTGAGCTCTCTGCAGGTCCTGGACCTGAGTCAGAACAACCTCCGTTCCATCGCCCCGGCAGCATTTACCGGGCTGACCAGCCTGCGGTCGTTGAACCTGTCCAGCAATCAGCTCAGCGACCTGGGGTCAGTGTTGGAGCCACTGGTCAGCCTTCAGCAGCTGGACGTCAGCCACAACCTCCTCAGTGACCTGAAGCCTGCTGCGGTGCACACCCTGACCTCCCTGACCTTCCTGCGTCTGGACCACAACCACTTCCGCAGCCTGAGTGGCAGCAGTTTCCAGGATCTGGATTTCCTGTCGGAGCTGAGGGTTCGGGGATGTGGTGTGTTTTTCGTCAGTGATGACTTCTTCTCGTCCATCATGAGGGTCAATTTGCTGGACCTTGGCAGCAATCGTCTGAGTGCTTTCCCTAGCTCTACCAAGTTCAGTGAGCTTCGACGGTTAAAACACTGTTCCTGGACAACAACGAGCTGCTGCAGCTTCAAGGCTATCAGTTTGCAGACCTCAGCTTGCTGACATTGTCTCTGGCTCATAATCGCATCAGTGCCATTCCCGCTGATGCTTTCAGTGGCTTGATTGTGGAGGACCTGGACCTCTCAGAGAACAAGCTGTTAGAGCTGAAAGGAGAATCTTTACAGCCTGTGGCTGAACACCTGGCCGTTCTGAACATCGCCAACAACCCCATTCGTGTCCTTCAGCCTGATGTCTTTGAAGGTCTGCGTCTGTTGGAGACATTGAACATCTCGGCCTGCTCCTTGACCACTCTACCAGCAGAGACCTTCAGCAGCTTATACAGCCTGAGGAAGCTGGACGCCTCCTGGAACCATGTGCAGAACATCTCGGAGGACCTGATCAAGGTGTTCAACCGTCTGGTGATGATCAACCTGTATCATAACTTGTGGTACTGTGACTGTCACATCAAGCCCTTCAGGAACTGGCTGAGGTCACGAAGCTCAGCCCACAAGTTGTACTGCCTCCCAGGTCAGGACTATGACGAATGTTCTGCTTTGAGGTGTGCATCTCCAGACGTGCTTGCTGGCAAACTCGTGTCAAACCTGCTGGACTCTGAACTGGAAAAATGCAGTGGGAAAGAGGGCAAGGGAGGGCTTCCTGTCCCCATCCAGATCAGCATTGTGTTGGCATGTCTCCTGTTCTCTCTGGGCTTGTTGCTGTTGACCTTGTACCTATGGCGACGGGGTCACACCCGCAAGGAGCTGAAGCAGATCTTTCACAAGAAGCGAAAGCCGAAGAGCTGCGACGAAGTGGCCGAGGAAGAGCAGGACAGAATCGCGCCGTTTGTGGACTGCGACAACGAGTCTCTCAAAGAGTCTCACCGCAGTTTTGTGTTCCGGCATTACTTCGACCAGATGGTGACTGACCCCAAGCTTTTGGAGCCCACTTCCCCTTCCCAGATGGCGCCTTCGGAAGCTCAAGGCATGCCTACCCAGAAAGACAGCGTGTATTCCTCCAACCCGGCCCTGTACGAAGCCAGTCACAACAGTCACAGCATCGTGGTGGGCATTGAATCAACAGTGTGATCTGAGTTTACACACTCTCTCCGCTTTTAGAAATAAATTTGTGAATTGAAACAGAGGCATAGATAAACATTTTTTGTTCTCTCTGTGCTCAAACTTCGAGTTCCTCACATGATGACTTTTTCATTCACCATGGCCTTTTGACATGACATGTCCTGTTGCAGTTCCAGCACCAGTTGGACGTAAGACCGGTTAACATCAGGTCACTGGGCTGCCACACGTTACAGGAGATCCTGCACTGCCGCCAGATCACATGATGGTGTTCAGTGGAGCCCCCATCGACAGAACGAGTAGACTGGTCAACAGATGACGTGTTTTTGTGTTCATATATTAGGAATGGTCCACCACCATTTTCCCCCCAAACTCATGTGTATGCAGCTTTTCTTTGTGTCTCCATACAGTACATCCCTGTACATACCTGTACAACTGAAAACGTACTGTCTGATGTACAAAGAAAAGGGACCTTTTTTTTTTTTTTTGTTTATCTTGGTTTTGGTGAAAGAAAATAATGGAGAGGGGGGGGGGGGGGGGGACTCTTAAAGACCGACAGAAATTTATTGATTCAAATGTACTTGTATAATGTTATCTATACATATCTATTACAACATATCAACATGTCTGTTACAGAGGTTCAATAGTTCTTTCCCCTGCAGTTGTCTGTGCATGAAATGTACATTTTTACCAAGAAAAATCATAACATGCATTCCTTCAGTTTAAAAATCAGCTTGCTATGCTAACGTTGAGAAAGCATTTTGTTGTTGTGTATTTAATATATATAATGAATCTTGTTTCTGTGAAGCCTCAGAATGTGAAAAGTATAATTCAGGAAGACTGGTGTTCATTTTTGCATTATTGTGATCGGATGTGTCCAGGCATGTGGGTAAGATAATGCGAGCTTGTTCATAACAATATGACAAAAAACAGAGTAGGAGTGTATGTTCAGTGTTGTTAAACCTACTGGTGAGAGCAGCTGTGTGTTTTCATAGTCCTGAATTTCTTCATCCATTAGAAGTTATCTGTTTCTGAGCCGACATACTGTGATCTATGTATCAGTCGACATACTAGAGGTGGATGAGAAGTTTTCAGACCTTCTGTAAAGGAATCATGAAACTTTGAAAGCATGTTTTTTTTTTTTCACTTGATTTCTCAACATTATCACCCACCAGCTCCACAAACTTATTGCGATGGTGCAGTGATGCGATTTTTTCATGGGAAAAATGGAGTATCTTTGGCCTGAAAAAAATGCCCCCATATCAGCCTTGACATCATTGTTTATCCAGAAATGCCTTCCAGCCAGCTCCTGTTGAAAAAGGTTTGGGAAAAGACAAAAGTCAGACTAGCGAGTCAGGGGAGGAGGATGGGTGAGGGATGACCTGGAAGCCACAGAGTTGTCATGGCGACTGCTGATTTGTGAGCTGGTGTGTTGTCTTGGTGAAGCGACACCCCTTTGGCCACTTTCCATGACATTCAGTAACAACGTCGTCCTGCATGTGCCGAGCAGTGTCATCTAATTTCTTCAGTTTTGGTCTGGCCCTTTTCAAGAAAGTTTCAAAGTGAGGCGACTGCAGGCGGATATTGAAACAAACTTCAAAGAAAAAGATAGTATATTGTTCTGCAACACAAAAGGGATAAACCAATTACAAGACAAAACACAACGCGTTTCGACCTCTTTGGTCTTCTTCAGGCAAGATAAATAACGTTCAGGACAATGAAAACAAAGAACGAGCAATCACTTACCTTCTCAAACTGGGTGCAAAATGGAGGTTGAATGAAAAGGAGGCTGCTGGGGAGGAAACCAGTCCTCTAACCCCTCTCCTTTCTCCCATTCTGTCTGTATAGCCACTATCAACACTACAATTACTATTGTCATATTTTTACTAAAAGTGGTAGTAATCCACGCTTTGTTATCTGTTATTCATTTATTTATTTATTATTTTTTAAAATAATTTTTCTCATCATCACTATTACTGTTACTGTTACTATCATTATTATTGTCATCGTCATTATTATTTTAACTGGCATTGTCTCATTCCCAGCAGCCTCGTTTTCAAGAAAGTCCAGTGACAGGATACCCTGAGCATCCACGAGGAATGAAGCCGATACCTTTCCGGCTGACTGGATGACCTTGACCTTCTCTGGCGTGGGGGAGTCTTAGTGACTCCACTGCCTAGACTGTTGCCTTGAGTCTGGGTGAAAGCGATTGATCCGTGTCTCATCCGCAGCAGCAGAGAATGCCAAACAGTCTGTGGAGTCTGCTTGGAAAAGGCGCCATCAAAAGTCTCTGCTCGGCTTGGAGTTACCTTCATCATGGCCAAATTGGTAGTCAGAATTTCATGCATGGTGTAGTATGATATGCCAAGGGTTGAAGGCATGTGTCTGATGGACAATCACATGTCAGTCTGGCACCTGTTGGCCTTCTACGATGAGCTTCATCATCCAGGCTCTGTCTTACTGTTCTAAATTGAGCTGCCCATGTCTTCACTGTTGAATTTGAAGGGGCAGCCTTCCCGCAAGTTTTTGCCATGTCCTCATTAATTCTATGGGTGCTCAATTCTTTCTTTTGCAAATATTGAATCACTTGTCGACGCTAATTTTTTTTTTCCATTTTGGAAAATGAAGTGGTATTGATCACTTAGAAGGCCAATGATATCATAACTGATGTGATGACATGTATTAGATTTTGCATGTCGCTCTCTAGAGAGCATGCAGTCATGCACCAGATTGTGAATGTAGCTCACATCCTTCATAGGTAGGCCGAGAATTTGTCATCCACTCTCCATAAGTGCGTGTGTGTGTGTGTGTGTGTGTGTGTGTGTGTGTGTGTGTGTGTGTGTGTGTGTGTGTGTGTATGCATGTGTGTGTATGTGTTATGTGTGTGTGTGTGTGTGCGTGCATGTGTGTGTGTGCTTGTGTTTGTGCATACATATGGGTACATGTATGCACACACTTTAGGTTTGTGCTGGTATACAAATAATGTTTTACCAGTACCGCTGTAAGTAAAGCCATGTAGTGTAGAAGAAAATGTAAGAACGTACTGTGCCTGTACTGTATGGCTGAGAAGATTTTGTTATTTGGTCAGGCTGTGAAGATGATGACCAGACATCTTGGTGAACAAGACCTCTTTGTGTGTGTGCCTTTACTGCGTCAGTTTGTAAACTGAAACAGCATTGCAAGGAATGGGTTGAGAAATGACTTGGCCAGTTCAGTGATTCTCATAAAATTCAGCTCCATTCACATGGCAGACTGTTTAGTAGTGTACAGTGATATAAATACATTTTGGTTTTCCAGTTTGTGACGGTTTTATTGTACAAGCTTACCAACTGACCAGCTGAAGTTAGTGAACGTTGGTTACTGTTATTGCTTCTATCCTTTCATCATTTTTTTTTTTTTTACTTTGATGTTGTATCTACTATTTTTTTGTGACAATTTGTTTACTGGATTCTAATATGTGTACTAAATCAAAGCAAGGATGTGTGTGTATGTGTGTGTGTGTGTGTGTGTGTGTGTGTGTGCGTGCATGTGTGCGCATACATGTGTGTGTGTGTGTGCGTGTGTGTGTGTGTGTGTGTGCGCGCACACATATGTGCATACATGTGTGTGTGTGTGTGTGTGTGTGTGTGTGTGTAAGTTTATTGTCATATTGCACTTTTGCACATGCTTATTATGGCATTGATTGAAAGTGAATTTTGAAAATTAATTTTGATGCCAATATTACATTTATGTCACACTGGTTTTTCATGTTAGAATTTTTTATGACCATGTTTATTGTATCTGCTAAGCTTCATGGCTTTTTTTTTTATTATATGCAGTGAGCATGCTTTTCAGGCTGTAGTTTTCTTTGGAAAGGTCTAAAACCAAATGCATCATGTAATTAATTAAATGCTTGAATAAAATAAATTGCCTTTTTTGTTTTTTTAATCTTGACTTCCCATATTCCCACAGAGGCCTTGTCATGCTTTTTTGTGGTGCAGTTGTGTACTACAGTTGATCACATTTTTGACTCCTTTTTCTCTGGAGTATTATGTGCCGTTTGTCTGGAGCTGCTACAGAGCATGTTGAGCCAGACTTTATGCTGTGCTTTGTTTTCAAATTTGTTTGCTGATTTTTCATTGGCTTTGCCTGAAAGCTTTATGCGTGGTTGATGCAAGCTGGACCATGAGACCTGAACCAAAATGGCTTCCTGTGCAGTGTGAGATGGGGATGGCCATCAGATGCTGCAAGCCCCTGCCATAACCACCATCATCATTCTTCTGAAAGAAAGTTTTCATCCTCCGAATATAGAAGGTGGCTGCCAACATCATACGTTGAGGTACCATAGCAAAGGGCCATACGCCCAGTCCTGTCATCTGATGAACTGCACCTGGTCAGCTGCCATTTGGTTGTGAAGGTGCTTTAAACACTCGGTGAATCACCGAATGTCCATTGTAGTACACAAAACCTGCGCAAGGAAACAAACATCTAGATCTGTTGTTTATTTCATTGACTCAGCAAACAGCTCATTTTATTTTGTTTAAATTCCTTATATTATCGAATTATACATTGGTGTTTTCCGTGTAGCCAGAGCTGTGCTATCCAGTTGCTGCTGTGTGGAATGGAGAACGAGAGGACAACTGAAGACACCATTAGCAGCTGCTGAAGGTGGATCCTCATCAGCAGTTGGCCAGTGGCCACCTGCAACACAACGCAGAGTTGCAGGAGAGAACAGAGCTAAGGCCACAGGAGAAGAACTAAAGAGAAGCATAATACACCAAAATGGTCACACAATCAAGATTGTTTTTTAACATTCCAGTTTGTCTGTTATCCTTGACTAAAAACTAGCTTTCAGATTTTTCTCTATTGCCAACAACGGCATATATTTCTGGGATGGACTTGGCCGTAATTATTTTATTTTTAGGTACTTACACGTTGCGTATTTTATCTTGGTCTTCATTGTTGTTCCCTTGTGTTTGAAAAGTTTCTCTAATACATGTATTTTGTTTTGTAACTTTTGGGACAAATCTGAAAATTAATGTTTTCAGTCGGGCAGTGTGTGCATGTACACATGCGTGTGTGTGCGTTGTGTGTGTGTGTGTGTGTGTGTGTGTGGGATACCCATGCATGCTTTTTTCTGGCCAAGTTCAAGAATTGTTATATTTTTCATATTTGGAATAGTCTTCATGGTGCAGTCTGATGTGCAGCTAATTTATTTATTTATTTATTTTTTTAATCGCTTCCAAATATTGTATGTAATGGAGTACATAATATAATGTTGACTTATTGACAAGTCAGCCATGCATTGTTGCCAATCCAGGTTTATTTGTCGACTGCTTAAAATTTTTAGATGTATAGACAGACAAAGAGAAAGAGAGAGAGAGAAAGAGAGATCTCAGTAGTTAAGATGTTTCATGGTAACCTCCCTTGTTACATTCATTTAAGCGTCCCATGTTGCGTTCATTATCTAATTAGGCTTTAAGCCATACATTGGTCATGGATGTAACAAGGGAGGCTACAACAAAATATTTTGTCATGAATTTGGCTCACCCGACTGGGAATGTCAGGGAGTCTTCTGAAACAGATAGTATCTTTGCCCTTTGGAAATTCTGTGCTGGTAACATTGTCTTTTTTTGTTGTTGCAGTTTTTTTTTTTTTACTTTGCGACCAGTCTTTGTTTTTTCTTTCTATTTTTTGTTTTTTTTTTTTGCTTTTTCTGCTTTTGTGTTGTCTCAGTCACTTGTCTTCATCCAAAATTTTGTTTTTTGTTGTTGTTGAGAAAAGTGAGGCAGGGAACAGCAAACAATAAACAGTAAACAAGTGGGGCAACTTTTTTTCCCATAAGAAAACCTAACACAGAGTAACTTTTATTCAAGACTGGCACAGCGTTTTAAACTTGAATAAAGTCAGACAAATACATACATAGACGAACAATCTAATAGTGGGGGAAAAACAAGCGCAGGCCAACAACTGAACTGTCTTCATAGTAATGACTTGGCAAAGATTTGGACTTGGGGGGGGGGGGGGGGGGGGGGGGGGTTTAAGATGGAGAAACTGGGAACATTAAATTAAGAAAATATATTATAGATATGGGAACTCTTCACTAGTTGCATGAGGGAACCATTGTAATCCCTTTCGAATGCAGATCTATTTGTATTGCCTGCTCCGAGGCCTTTCCTCTGCTGGATTTTTTTGTTTTGTTAGTAGAACACTGGATTGTCTGGTCATGTTTCGGAACATGGAAGTTTTGTTGTTGTTGTCAGGCGAGAAGTAGTGAAACTTGTACACAGTTTCCTGCGTGGACACCAGCTGTGTACTCTGCAATGTCTTTTTTTGCTGTTATGGCCCTTTGGGGAAGGAGGAGGGGGGATGTATGGAGTTTTTCTTTTTTTCTTTTTTTTTTTTTAACCATTTAAAATTGTGACTGGAAAATAAGCGGAATGCCTGTCGGTCTCAGCGCATCCTAGTTTTATCCATTTTAACAGGATTCATACATATCCAAATCCCTAAAAGTCCTTTTATTGTGAGGACTCCTTTTCAAGGACAAAAAAAAAAAAGTCCTTGAAATTTGGACTTAGATGCTCAGAAGTACACCAGAGTGCGTGAAAGTGCTTGAAATGTAGATTTGAAGTCAAGGAGTTCATTTTTTGTGAAGAAAATCACAAAGTTATACAGAAATCATTAAAGATTTTATACCCCCCCATCTCCCCAAATTCTTGTTCAATTTGATCTGCTCAAAGAGTGTTCTTCTGTATTGTCTGCTACTAATGGTATTCTGAGGTAGTGAGTGTATGAAGCAACTGAATACATAAAGGCTTACAATTTTCTAATTATTACTGTCCTTGAATTTGTATGAAAAGTGCTTGGAAAAATTCCTAGAAAGTCCTTGAATTTTTTTGTTTGGAAGTCTGTTTGAACACTGCTGAGGAATGTCAGCAGTTTACCTTAGCATAGAAATTAGGTATGTAAGGTTTTGTTTTGTGTGTGTGTATTTTTTTTTTCCTTCAGATCAGAACTTTTTTTTTTTTATCTCCCCTCTATGTTGACAGCCCTGAGAAGGTCTTTGAAGTCGACTAGAGGTATAGTAAGAAAGTAACAGAACTGAGAACAGCTTCGTCACCACGTCTTGTGGTTGGTGACTAGGGGTATAGTGAGAAAGTAACAGAACTGAGAACAGCTTTGTCACCACGTCTTGTGGTTGGTGACTAGGGGTGTAGTGAGAAAGTAACAGAACTGAGAACAGCTTCGTCACCACGTCTTGTGGTTGGTGACTAGGGGTATAGTAAGAAAGTAACAGAACTGAGAACAGCTTTGTCACCACGTCTTGTGGTTGGTGACTAGGGGTATAGTAAGAAAGTAACAGAACTGAGAGCAGCTTTGTCACCACGTCTTGTGGTTGGTGACTAGGGGTATAGTGAGAAAGTAACAGAACTGAGAACAGCTTCGTCACCACGTCTTGTGGTTGGTGACTAGAGGTATAGTAAGAAAGTAACAGAACTGAGAACAGCTTTGTCACCACGTCTTGTGGTTGGTGACTAGGGGTATAGTGAGAAAGTAACAGAACTGAGAACAGCTTTGTCACCACGTCTTGTGGTTGGTGACTAGGGGTGTAGTGAGAAAGTAACAGAACTGAGAGCAGCTTCATCACCACGTCTTGTGGTTGGTGACTAGGGGTGTAGTGAGAAAGTAACAGAACTGAGAACAGCTTCATCACCACGTCTTGTGGTTGGTGACTAGGGGTGTAGTGAGAAAGTAACAGAACTGAGAACAGCTTTGTCACCACGTCTTGTGGTTGGTGACTAGGGGTGTAGTGAGAAAGTAACAGAACTGAGAACAGCTTTGTCACCACGTCTTGTGGTTGGTGACTAGGGGTATAGTGAGAAAGTAACAGAACTGAGAACAGCTTTGTCACCACGTCTTGTGGTTGGTGACTAGGGGTATAGTGAGAAAGTAACAGAACTGAGAGCAGCTTCATCACCACGTCTTGTGGTTGGTGACTAGGGGTGTAGTGAGAAAGTAACAGAACTGAGAGCAGCTTCGTCACCACGTCTTGTGGTTGGTGACAAGGGGTATAGTGAGAAAGAAACAGAACTGAGAGCAGCTTTGTCACCACGTCTTGTGGTTGGTGACTAGGGGTATAGTGAGAAAGTAACAGAACTGAGAGCAGCTTTGTCACCACGTCTTGTGGTTGGTGACTAGGGGTATAGTAAGAAAGTAACAGAACTGAGAGCAGCTTTGTCACCACGTCTTGTGGTTGGTGACTAGGGGTGTAGTGAGAAAGTAACAGAACTGAGAGCAGCTTTGTCACCACGTCTTGTGGTTGGTGACTAGGGGTGTAGTGAGAAAGTAACAGAACTGAGAACAGCTTTGTCACCACGTCTTGTGGTTGGTGACTAGGGGTATAGTGAGAAAGTAACAGAACTGAGAACAGCTTTGTCACCACGTCTTGTGGTTGGTGACTAGGGGTATAGTAAGAAAGTAACAGAACTGAGAGCAGCTTTGTCACCACGTCTTGTGGTTGGTGACTAGGGGTATAGTAAGAAAGTAACAGAACTGAGAGCAGCTTTGTCACCACGTCTTGTGGTTGGTGACTAGGGGTGTAGTGAGAAAGTAACAGAACTGAGAGCAGCTTTGTCACCACGTCTTGTGGTTGGTGACTAGGGGTGTAGTGAGAAAGTAACAGAACTGAGAACAGCTTTGTCACCACGTCTTGTGGTTGGTGACTAGGGGTATAGTGAGAAAGTAACAGAACTGAGAACAGCTTTGTCACCACGTCTTGTGGTTGGTGACTAGGGGTATAGTGAGAAAGTAACAGAACTGAGAACAGCTTTGTCACCACGTCTTGTGGTTGGTGACTAGGGGTATAGTGAGAAAGTAACAGAACTGAGAACAGCTTTGTCACCACGTCTTGTGGTTGGTGACTAGGGGTATAGTGAGAAAGTAACAGAACTGAGAACAGCTTTGTCACCACGTCTTGTGGTTGGTGACTAGGGGTATAGTGAGAAAGTAACAGAACTGAGAACAGCTTTGTCACCACGTCTTGTGGTTGGTGACTAGGGGTATAGTGAGAAAGTAACAGAACTGAGAACAGCTTTGTCACCACGTCTTGTGGTTGGTGACTAGGGGTATAGTGAGAAAGTAACAGAGCTGAGAACAGCTTCGTCACCACGTCTTGTGGTTGGTGACTAGGGGTATAGTGAGAAAGTAACAGAACTGAGAACAGCTTTGTCACCACGTCTTGTGGTTGGTGACTAGGGGTATAGTGAGAAAGTAACAGAACTGAGAACAGCTTTGTCACCACGTCTTGTGGTTGGTGACTAGAGGTATAGTGAGAAAGTAACAGAACTGAGAACAGCTTCATCACCACGTCTTGTGGTTGGTGACTAGGGGTATAGTGAGAAAGTAACAGAACTGAGAACAGCTTTGTCACCACGTCTTGTGGTTGGTGACTAGGGGTATAGTGAGAAAGTAACAGAACTGAGAACAGCTTCGTCACCACGTCTTGTGGTTGGTGACTAGGGGTATAGTGAGAAAGTAACAGAACTGAGAACAGCTTCGTCACCACGTCTTGTGGTTGGTGACTAGGGGTATAGTGAGAAAGTAACAGAACTGAGAACAGCTTCATCACCACGTCTTGTGGTTGGTGACTAGGGGTGTAGTGAGAAAGTAACAGAACTGAGAACAGCTTCATCACCACGTCTTGTGGTTGGTGACTAGGGGTGTAGTGAGAAAGTAACAGAACTGAGAACAGCTTCGTCACCACGTCTTGTGGTTGGTGACTAGGGGTGTAGTGAGAAAGTAACAGAACTGAGAACAGCTTCGTCACCACGTCTTGTGGTTGGTGACTAGGGGTATAGTGAGAAAGTAACAGAACTGAGAACAGCTTCGTCACCACGTCTTGTGGTTGGTGACTAGGGGTATAGTGAGAAAGTAACAGAACTGAGAGCAGCTTTGTCACCACGTCTTGTGGTTGGTGACTAGGGGTATAGTGAGAAAGTAACAGAACTGAGAACAGCTTTGTCACCACGTCTTGTGGTTGGTGACTAGGGGTGTAGTGAGAAAGTAACAGAACTGAGAGCAGCTTTGTCACCACGTCTTGTGGTTGGTGACTAGGGGTGTAGTGAGAAAGTAACAGAACTGAGAACAGCTTTGTCACCACGTCTTGTGGTTGGTGACTAGGGGTGTAGTGAGAAAGTAACAGAACTGAGAACAGCTTCGTCACCACGTCTTGTGGTTGGCGTCGTGATAGGATCCCAGCCCCCACTCTCCGGAGATGGTTATCCCTTTCTGCCATGTCATCTGTGTGTGTGTGTGTGTGTGTGTGTGTGTGTGTGTGTGTGTGTGTGTGAATGAACTGATAGCTGATACTTATCTCCCTGATGTCCACGTTTTTATTTTTTCCTGTACATATTATAGCTCAACAATACACATATTATTCTGTACAAACCTCACCTTGCAAGAAGATTGCAAATATATGAATAACTCAAGTATACAAGATATCAGGTATGTAAAAACAACACTTAAGTTTTTTTCCCAATTTTAATCTGGTTCTTCTCATTGTGTGTGTGCGTGTGTGTGTGTGTGTGTGTGTGTGTGTGTGTGTGTGTGTGTGTGTGCGTGTGTGTGTGCGTGTGTGTGTGTGTGTGGTGGATGCGGATAGGGATCATAGGCAGTGTATGTACATCGGTGCGTCAGCTCGTCTTTGAGTGGGGAGGATTGAAAGGGGGGAGCGAAGAGGGGGTGTGTGGGAGGGTGTGTTGGGAGAACAAGGGGGTGTGCAGCTGATGTGCATGTTCCTCAAGTTCAGATGTGTGCGCTTGTGTTTCCACTGAGATTGTAAAGCTCTTTGAGGTGTTGGAAATTGCTATAGAAATGTTCCATTTTTATCAAGACTATATTTATCATTATATTCCCCCCCCCCCCCCTCCCCTATTACTATCATCACTATTTCCGCTACATGTGTACACAAAGGTTGTGATTTCCAGAAAACATAAACTCATGTTTGTTAGTGTTATATTTGACAGTGTTTGCCATTGTTATATTTGACAAATAAGGGCCAGCTATTCCTGTAAATCTACTCTTAGATTGCTGTCAATACGACTCGTAGGAAGAGGATCAGATCTATCGTTTTATCTATTGCCTTACTGTTTCTCTTTTTCCCTTTCCTGAAAGATCGTTGCAGCTGTTAATATCAGCACATTCCAATGTATCATCAGGCTTTACAATATTGTCTCAGTGTGTGTGTGTGTGTGTGTGTGTGTGTGTGTGTGTGTGTGCATGTGTGTGTGTGTGTATGCGTGTGTGTGTGTGTGTGTGTGTGTGTGTGTGTGTGTGTGTGTGTGTATGCGTGTGTGTGTGTGTGTATGTGTGTGTGTGTGTGTGTGTGTATGTGTGTGTGTGTGTGTGTATGTGTGTGTGTGTGTGTGTGTGTTCCAGTTTCATGACAGGAGCGTCACTGTGTGCAAAGCAGTCCATACACACAGCACCATATCTGCAAACCCTTGAGTCCATTTTGCACAGGGCATAAAGCTGAATTAATAATTAAAAAAATTAATGAATGAATACCTAAGTCAGAAAAGAGCAGAGAAGAAGGTCTGGTAGATGAGACTTAGCCAGCACCTGACTGAGATACTAACCAGCCCACTAGTCAGGTCTCGACTGCTTAACTAACATGGTGGGACCTACTGCTATAGTTGTATGTCTGTGTGTGTACGCGCGCATGTGAGTATGTAAATATTAGTGTGCACAAAAAGGCTTCAACATTTAGATTAGAAGATTTCAATGACCTGTGACTCCTGTTGGGGTCTTGTGGATTTCAGAAAACAACATCGTCAATAACACAACAGGAGGAAGATAATCTGCACCAAAAAAGCTCCATTTGTCATTGCTGTGTATTCATTTACACATGAAAGTGCTATGCAGCATCGCAAGTTTGAAATGATTTGCTCAAGTTTAACAAAACCTGTTTATTTGCAGAGAACAATTTGAGAAATGAGAATACAGAATTCTGATATGAATGTCTGTTGGAAAGCAATCTTTTTACTTGTACCGGAAAAGTAAGAACACTCCATGACCAATTGAAACAGTTCACCAACATTACTCTTACACATTTTCCACAGATATTCTGTGGTCTTTGAATTCCATGTGCTTGGCCCGTTTCAATTTGTAAACGGTGACTGCTACATCTTGAAATTCAAGAATAACAGTGTAGATATGGAGCAACCAATCGATGTTCTTTTCTCTCAATGAATTTTTGTTTCAATGGTTTTAAGGTATACATTTATATCTTTGCTCTAATATGTGCATCCATAGCTTTTAAAAGCTATGTTTCAAACAGTAATAACATTTCAGCATGAATATAGTCTCTGTCAAAAACTTTGTAACAAGTACATACACACGAGCATTAGCACATGCATTCATGAAGACAAGATATGTTTTGATGTAATTCTGCAGAATAGCAGTTTTGCACAATTAATACACACACACACACACACGCACACACACGTGCACACACACACATGCACACACACACACACATACACTCTCTCTCTCACACACACACACACACAACCACACCCACAGACGCATGCTTTTCCTGCTCCTATAATATAGTAAAGACCACATATGCACCAGCAATTGACATGCCATGCAGGAACTGGCTCACCACCACCACCACTCCCCCCCCCCCCCCCCCATCATCATGCACCAGCACCAGGCAAGATGTGGATGGACTGCCGAACACACCAGGAACCGCATGATCCACAAAGCCTTTCACCCCTCATTGCCCCTGTGCAGGTGTAGGGCTGTGGCCTTTGTGTAGGCAGAAGAGCTGGTGGTGGGCAAAGCGTGCAGTTGTGGTTGCTCAAGTGAATGGAGCCTGGATTTGTGTTTGCATGCATGAGCATGTTGGTGTATGTGGAGGTGTTGGGTGAGGGGAGGTTATTCAATGTGTATGTGGAGTGTTGGGTGAGGGGAGGTTATTCAATGTGTTGTGGAGATGTTGGGTGAGGGGAGGTTATTCAATGTGGAGGTGTTGGTGAGGGGGAGATTATTCAGTGTGTATTTGTCTTGGTCTGAACTGTATGAGCATCATTATTGTGCGCATAAATACACAGTGTCTAGTGACCTGGGAGAAACGGGGATCAGTGTAACTTTGAGATAGTTAACAGGATCTCTCTGAGTGTACATTATATAGCTAGAAAGTCTGTGAGAGTTGTTTGCTCTTTTCTGTCTCTCTCTCTTTGCCTATGCCTTTTTTTGTTTTCGTTTTATTTTCCATCTTTCTGTACTGTTTCCATTTAATTTCAGCCTATGTGGCCCATCCACTGCTCTGTATCGTAGAAAGTGTTCACATTTTATTTTTACTCCTGAATAAAGTGTTCACACTTTTTTTCTTGCTACAGCGTTGGTCATACCAGCTCTTTTTGGTTGCAATCTGGTGATTAGGTAGTGAACGCTGTGCATACTGTTCAGAGTGGACACTCGCTGTCCATTCTGCAGCGTCTGTTTGACCATTTATGGATTTTTAGTGTGCTTTTTGGTAGCATTTAAATGTTTTTCTTCTTCTTCTTCTTCTGCGTATGCAGGCTGATTCTCTTGCAGACACTCCCTGTATAGACAGGCAAGGATTAATCCCATCTGCCCCACAAAGGGAGTGGAGTTTTGTGTGTATGACCGTATTTTATCCCGCCATTAAGGCAGCCATACTCCATCTTCGGGGAAGTTTTTCTTCAATTTTTGTACGATTTTGTTTTTAACAATCTGGATTGTATATGTCGAAAAATGTCAGTAGTTTTAGTTAACATCTTCTAAACACCTTTATCATGTATTTCTTTTTCAGGATTTTTTTTTCACATGGTTTGATTTGTTTTGTAACGGTCTTTTCCTGTGCGAGTTTTACAATCTTAAGAAGGCTGCATGTGGTTAGCTGGGCTATACTGATACAAAACTTGAAGCGTCTGCAACTGACTGCAATTCAGTTAAACCCACTGGCATTGTCTTGTGCATGTGTATCATTCTGGTGGACACCATTTGTTGTTCAGAGCAACGTCTTGAGTATATGCAAATGCATGTCTATTTACATGCGTATTTTCATATCATTGATTATATCAAGTCCTTTCCTTTTATGCGCCCCGGTATTCCCCCTGAGCACCACGAGAGCTCTGTCAGAAGAAACTGTAGTCCCACCTTTGAGAAACATGTGTAATTTCTCCTTTTTATGGGTTATATAGTGCTCCTTTTTTGAGACAGAAATTTTTCTCTGTGGTGTAAACCCTGATAGGGCCCCATGTGGTCAGCTGGGTGAAAAATGAAAATGACATGCAAATGTGACTGGTCATGTCAGGTTCGCTTTCCTGAAACAGATGGATAAGTAAAACATTTTATATGTGTGTGTGCGTGTGTTTGATACCAGTGTTTTAGTTATGCAGTGGCAACTACATGCTTATACTTGCTTATTATGTCTTTTCTGACAGGCTTGCTTATTGGCAAGATAAGTTGATTGTTTTAGACAGTCGTGAATTCAGTTTAAAATGAGAAACTGTAGCTATCATCACTGAACATGTTTAGCCTAGCGCTTTTGCTATTGTAAAATGCACAAGTTTATGATTCTTGTGCAGAGCAGTTCGGTTGAGAACGACATATCATAGATGCTAGCTTTTACAGCAGTCTTCATCCGCTAAACACTTTTATTTGATCAACATACGGGTGGTTTCTTGGATGCTTTTCTTTTTTTAATGAATGATCATGATCACACTTAAAACCATATCAATCACAGATTATGTGCATTCTTGTTCATCTTTGTGTGTGTGTGTGTGTGTGCATGAATGCTTACGATTGTGTATGTGCGTGAGTGCGCACGCATACACGACGTGCATCCATTTTGACAGTTATAAAGTATATGGTATCAGACAAATTTTTCTCAATTAGTTTAAAATGGGCATGAGCGAGGGGAAAAAAACTGTACGAAGTGTGCCGTCTTTCTCATGTCTGTCTCCAGTGAGGTGTCTGCTTTACTTCATTGTTTGACCTGCACCGTTACTTATGTCATCTTCCCATTCTGTACATCACGGTGGAGAACTTCATTCATGTTCTCATGCTCACTGTAAAAAAAAAAGCTCCGTCTGCGTTCCCTGAACTGACCTTCTTCTCCCATGTATGTAATGTTTACCATCATCCCTTCAGTGGTTTGACATCGTGGGCATTGTTCGGCGAGAGTGACTTCCGAGATGATCAGCCACATTCAGTGGAGATGGGGAAGAAAAGGGAGGAGGAGGAGGAGAAGGGGAGGTGGAAACGACTGAACTGGGTGGGGGGTTGGTGATTGAGGATGGGGAGGATGGGCCAGAAGTTGCTGGGCTTTTCATTGTGGTGGTGATACTGCCTTGAGTGGATGAAATTCAACTCACATGGAAGACAATGTACTGTTTTTGTGTTGTTGTTGTTGTTTTTTTTTAATTGCTATCTCGCACTCACTGCAAAGACCGAAGGTTCTCTGAACTCTGGTTGAAGAACTTTTTTTTTCCCCAAATCGATACATTCCTTTTCCCTTCCTTATTCTGTGTGACCCACAATTGACAACTGGTTGCAGGAATTGACTGAGAAGAGTGGGAAGGAAAGAGGTGGGGCAGAAGGCGGGAGGTGGGGATGGGGACCTTGCTGGCAGCTCCTCTCTCTCTCACACACACACACACACTTATGACCAGACTACACACACACACACTACCAGACTACTCACACAACCAGACTACTCACACACACACACACACACACACATTTTCTTAAATGCTTATTTTCAAGAAAAAAAATCCTCAATCAGTATGATATTCCACTTACTAATTTGTATTTTTAGCAAGTAATTGATTTATATATGATTTAAAGAGAAGGGGGGTGGGAGAGGAGGGGATAAGTTGAGAAGGAGAGGTTGGGGGGGGGGGGGGGGGGCGTGGTAACATGTCTGCTGCATAAACCTCTAGTTTTGGTCCATGTTGCTGTCTAGGTGTCAGCGTGGCTAAGAGGCTTACACAGATATCAGGCAGACCGCATTCATGGATCGTCTGTCTGAGTTGAATTGAAGTATACTGCTTCATGTCTGTGTATGTGCATTTGTGTGTGTGCGAGTGCAGGCACACTGGAGTGCAAGCCGCCGTATGCACACCTTCAGGTGAATGGAGAGCTGGTACACTTTGTATGTATTAGAAAAAAAAAACCCACCTTTGTGTGTATGTGGCTGCCTGTTCACCTGTGTGTGTTTGTGTGTTAGCGCGCCTTTTGCGTGCGAGCGTTAGCACACCTTTGCGTGTATGTGTATTAACACACCTTTGTGTGAGTTTTGGGCATATCCGCATATGTGTAAATGGGTTTGAGCGCATCTTTGTATATGGGTGACGACATACCTTTGAGATGGATGTATGTGGGTGCACCACCTCTGCACATTATGTGCATATTGGCACACGGCTGAATGTATGTATATGGGTGCTGGCACATCTCTGTATGAGTGTATGTGGATGCAAGTACACCTGTATGTATGTGGGTGTCGGTGCATCTTTATGTATACAGGTGTCGGCACACCTTTTTATGTGCGAGTGTATATGGATGTTAGAAGGAAGAGGTACCATGCTCAAGGGTGTGTGTGTGTGTGTGTTGTGTGTGTGTGTGTGTGTGTTATTGATGGGAGGAGAGAGATGCATAGGACACAAAAAAACATCTGGGGATAATCATCTGCTGGAGCAAAACCTTCAGTGCGGTCAGAGGTCAGAAGGAAGGGGAATCACTCCTGAGGCAGTTTCAGTTCTCTCCCTCTCCTCTCCCCTTTCCTCCTCCTCCAGAGGAAGGGGAGATGGAGGAGTTGGGGGAAGGGGTACTCTCTTTCTGGGAAAGTGGGCACTGGGATACAGAAATTGTTCTTGAAAGCCAGACAGTTCTGTTTTCCCTTTCTCCAAAGCTGTACCTGGAACCAGCACTATGAGGAGAATTGGAGCAGGTTGTGTGTGTGAGTGTGTGTGTGTGTGCATGCGAGTGTGTGTGTGTGTGTGTGTGTGTGTGTGTGTGTGTGAGTGTGTTTGGGTGTGGTGGGGAAAGGAGGGGTGGTTCAAGGGCAGACAGAGGTAGGGGAGAGGGAGGAGAAGAAGTAGATAGATTTATCATGAGAAATTTTTTTTATTTTCTTTGTTAATGTTGCTTTTCTTTCTTTTTTATTTTGTCTTGTTGCTTTTCATGTACCCCCATAAGCAGATTTAAAACACACATCACACGGAATCAAAATTCTAAATGTTTTATTCCAGGTTGATCAAAGAAAGAAATGAAGACGAGTAAGAGACAGAGACAGCAAGAGAGACAGAGACTGTTTTTAATGCTTCACATGTGTCTAGGCTGAGCAAGACGTGCAATCGGTATCAACTGAAACCTGTTCAGACTCCGTACATGATCCCACTACTACTGGGCAAGAACATAAAACGAGATGACAGAAAATTTTTGAAGAAATCATATGCATATGTGGAGTGCTGATGGATAAACAAAGAGTTGGCAGATAAATACACGTCACAAATGCAGACCCCAAACTAGAAGAATGTACCCAAATCAAAACAGAAATCGGGTAATTATGCATACTTAACCGTGATTAACAGAAAGTCAATTCCAGGTGATGAACGTGAAATCTGCATCAAGTACGTTTATGTGTGTTGTGTAGACTGAGCTGCGGGTATAGAATTCCTAGGATGCGACACACATATCAAGCGACTATCATCGCACAATGAGAATGAGAAGGGCTTTCCAACTGTCCCATAACCAGTGCATCAACCGGCACACAGAGACAGGACACCAAACTGCCAAACTGAAAACGGCGGTAAGAGACAGCACATCCAACAGCCGAGCAGACGCCAGTTGACACCGATTCAGAGTTGGTATCAGTGAGAACAGCAGAGATCCAATACACACACGGAGAATGAAGCGCCCAAACAAATTCAGATTTTCTTCCGAGGAAAAAAAAAAAAAGAAAAAGAAACTTGCAATGAAACAGACCCTCTCAGCATGTGGACATCAGGCAGAAATGGATGAAGAAGGGAAACATTCAAACAAAGTGGGAACGGGGTGGCAAGGGGCGAGGTGGGAGGGGAGGGGGGGGGGGGGGGTTCACAAATTGAGTCCCATTCTTTCATTGTTCACCCTCACATCAGCAGAATAGTGGGAAACAAGCAACAGTTCTCTTACTAATGGAGCGCAACTGACAGAAGATTGAGAGAGAGAGAGAGAAGGAGACAAAGACAGAGAGAAAGAAAAGACATAGAGAGAAAGGTGTGAGGAATAGGAAAGCGAGAGTAAATGACTCAAGTGGGTATGTATCAGATCTACCGATTGATGTCAGAAACAATCCACTTCATTGGAGAAACACTTGCACAATGAAATTTAAAGTGAAAACCGTCCAACACAGTGCAGCTGCACCGACTGACAGCTAGGTCAAGGTCATGACCCCGGATCAAAATCAAACAGGAAACTGAGCACATCACCACGCGGCCCTTGAGCCCGGAGCGACACCATCACTGCCTTCTTGGCAGTCTGCCCCATACACTCTCCGCCATCACAATCCACAGTCAACACATGGGGACTGCTTGCAGTTCTTTTTCCTTCTCTTTCCCATTCATGGAAAAATTCTTGTCTAGAAAATGTTCAGATTAACACCATATTTTTGGTGTTGAGAAAAGCAAAGATGAAATGTTTCCAGATACTGAAACTGCCATGAATACTTAACCCCCACCCCTCCCCCTCAGTTTTGAACTGAGAACAATCTACTAACACAGACAGATTTCTTGGCCAACATGGCCATCCCTGCTGTCATGAACGAAGGGAAGGTGTGTTCAGGCTCAGGCAGAATCGTGTCCCTCTCATGGTTATCCAAGCTCTAGCTCGTGATTTTAGACAAATTAAGTTGTGTCTGAAAACAGATTTCAATTTCATGTCAAATTCAAGCTCCTGAACCTCCATCATGACAGAATTCTTAGAGGACATAAGTGGATTACAAGTGGCAAGGTTGCAAATGGTCTCCAACATCAAGGTGGACATCCAATATCTCTATGCAGTGAAAAACAGAAATTATCATTGTTCACTGTGAATGAGCATGACTATTCTACTTCTAACGGCCCTCAGGGAAAAAGAAAAAAAAAAAAAAGAGGGGGATGGGGGAGAGGGGGATGTCATTCATAAACTGTGGTCCTAGACGACCATCCACTGGATGACAGGGAGGGGAGGGGAGGGAGGGGAGAAGACCACAGAAGAATATAGCTGCTCCATGTGTTAGGCAGCGGATGCGCAGCATGGACCAAGTTGATAACGATACTGGCATACTGTGCAGCTTACAATGCAACCGGAGACAACCATCGTTCACAAAACTCAAAACAACACATCCATTCAGACAATTATTTATTTTTTTTTTTACAAGTGACTGAGACACAAAGAATTGAAAACCAATGGATTGCCGGAAAGGCAGTGATTATTTGCAGTCAGTCTCCTGAAACACATAGGCAGCAGAGATAAACTAAGGACAGATACAACCACAGCTGACACAGGAAGCAAACTGCCTGTCTATCGACCGGGCCCCCCCTCACTGTTTTGTGTTTGACGCTGTCAACTTGACCAGTTAATGCAAAGAAAACACACAACACGTCAGACGGTTTTCCCCCTTACATCCGGGAACATAACATAAAAAGTCTACACATTTACAGTCAGTTGCCAACTCCCTGGAGATGAAATGTAAACAAAAAGGAAACACATCATCGACAACAAAACTAAAATGGTCTCCTCTGGAAATGACACGCTGTTTTGCCTTTATGCCAAAGACAACGTAAGTTTGCACTTTTCTCCAGTCCAGTCGCATCGCCATCATTCCGTTTTTTGTGTGTGTTTTTTTTTGTTTTCAACCACCTCTGGATGCCTCTCCTAGAGTCTTCAACACATCATAAGCAGCATGTGCATCCAAAAATTAATTCAGTTCCACACTCGCTGAAAGATGCCATCTTGCATTTTTTTTCAAGTTCGTAATGTGTTTTTTCTCCAGTTTCACACACCATTCACAGCAACCCCGCGACCACTTTGGCCTCTTGCCATCGCCTGTCTGCATTCAGCCTTTTCTTTGCCTTCTGTCTACCTTGAAAAGCCAGGTGCGCCACTGAATTCCACTTTTCCTCCCTGGCTCCTTCAGAGAACTTCCCATGATGATCATCGCAGCAAACAGCAGGCTCGGACATCTTTCCCTGACCCCTCCTGTGCGTCTGTCTGTCTGAACACGCCCTCTGTCTTTCTGTGTATATACCCTACCAGCTACCTACCTTACACCGTGTGCATATAAGTCACTGGACATTGAAACCTGCAGAAACACAACACCACAGACAACTAGAGATGTGTTTTCACACTGAAGTCAACTCACAATCTTGCTTGAGAATTTGACGAGCTTTTGAAAAAAAAAAAAAAAAAAAAGGTAAAGTGAACCAACCACTCATTCACATTACGAACCGAGAAATGAAAAGGAGACAAGCAATGTGTACTTTCGTAACTGTAAGGCCAATGCATTTAGGAGTTCAAGCGTCCATGCGTTGGAATTGAAAAAGAGGCAGTGTTTGGAAATGAAGCCCAGACCAGATCAAGTGCATGCTTCACAGGAGTATAAGCACTGAAGTGTTGAGTGAGGAGGAGGCTGTGATCTCACTTGACCAAACAATGCATTGCCAATGGTAGGACTCTGCCTCTTTCCTGTGGACTACAAAACAAAACAAAAATAAACAAACAAAACAAACAAAAAAAGATCAAATGAGCAGAAATCACAATGGAAACATCGACTGAAGTGTGATGAAAGATTCTTCAATAGCAGACAGTTCACAGATTGCAAATGATAAGTCACACACACACACGCACACGCACACGCACACACATACACGCACGCTCTCTCTCATTCTCCCATTGCCAGTCTCCCCATGATTTATTTAGTCTTAATAATAAACACATTACTTACAAATATGGCTTCACTCAAAACACAGGACACATGTTGCAGTGATGAAAGAAACCAGCAAAAAGAAAAAAAAAAAGAAAAGAAAAACAGTACGTCACAGTAAGGTCATTGAAAAAAGTCCCATCCATCAAACGATCAGGGAATAGATCTGCTTAGAATTTTCTGAGCTACTGCAAGTTCAAAACACATAACCCCATGGTCACGGTCGCTGAAATTACAACCAAGCAGTGCCCAGACGTCTTCGTCAGGAGAAAACACAGAAAGTTGTTCATACCATGGACATGTCTTTTTTTTTTTTTTTTTTTTTTTTTGCCAACAACAGAAAGGGAGGCCATCGTTTTGAATGATTCCTGGCAAAGTTATCACCCAGAATAACCGCACGATACAATCATGACATTTAAAAAAAAAAAAAAAAAATGGGGGGGGGGGAGGGGGGGGTAGAGGTGGGGGAAGAGGGGAAGGGAGAGGAACGTTGCCAGTGTCTGGATGTTCATGCCAACCGTGGATGGGTGGAATTAGTTTTCAACAATGACATGGTCTATTCCGCAAATATGAAAAAGGTGTCAGAATAAAGCCATCATCACAGCAACAAACTGACCACAACGCACTAGAGAGAAACTTTGCAGTCAGGCTCTCTGCTTCGCTCCATACAAAAAGCAGAAAGCACAGGAAAGTATTCCCCACCTCCCCCCGCCCCCACCCTACCCCACCCCACCTTTTCTTTTTTTTTTCGTCTCCACACACAAAGAAAGTAAGACATGGAAAACCCCTCTACTGATTATGGACATCCATTATGGTGAACGTGATATTAGTCACATGGTAACATTGTACACTTATAGCAAAAGTGGGAACAGACTGCTTTTCATGTATACATGACACTTATGTTGACACTGAAAAAGTTACAGGAACAGATCACATTCACAAGGTTATAATTACAGCTGAATGAATTCCTGTTTACTAGAGAGAAAGTTCATTCCTTTTTTTTTCTGCTCACACATGTACACTTCACACCAAGTCAAACTGAGAGGGGGGGGGAGATGGGGGGAGGGGGGGGGGGGCAAACCATTGGCAGTTCTCTCCTCTCTGGCCCAACTACCACGCAGTCCCCCCACCCCCAGGTGCCCATGAAAGCATGGACAGGTCGGCAAAATGTTGAGTTTGTCTGTGTTCATAGACCACCACCACTCATTCAACACATTCGTCGCCAACCAAGACACACCCTGAACAAAATGAACAAAAGTCGATAAATAAATAAAGACAACAACACGCATAAGGGAGGGAAGCAGTGCAAAAAAGACCTCAGCTCTCCAACACAGCCATCGGTCAGGGTCCACATTTATACCTAACACAACAGGACTTCAACCACGTCCCGCTTTACAGTGATCCATCATACAGCTCAGCAAGCTAATATATATAAAAAAAAGAAAAAGTCGAGTGAACATCCACTGTGACAGACCCATTGTGATCAATGTTTGAATTTGGTACCTATGACTTGGCTCCGTCATCAATCTCCAACAAATGCACAGCCCTCTAACTCTTTAGCCATGTTCGTTTCAAGATCTGATGTTGCGGACCTCAACTTGAGCCAGGTCGACTCAAGTCACATGATCTTGTTCCACTGCCCTCTTAGAAACATCTCATGAGTGGGGGAGAAGGGAGGTGAAGTGGGGATGGGTGGGTGGGTGGTTGCGGCTACCCAAGCAACCAAATAACTGTTGTGATCTGACTGATGGAGGGGGTGGGAGGGGGTGAGCTGATGTATGCATGACCAGTGATTGGAATAGTGTGTGAGTGAGTGAGTGAGTGTGTGTGTGTGTGTGTGTGTCTGTGTGTGTGTCTGTGTGGGTGCATGCACTCGTGCGCACGTGTCGGTGTGTGTGTGTCTGTGCATGTGCAATTGCATGCTGGGCATGTATGTACATAAATGCAAAAACTGGCATGAAGCACTGGTAGCAGATCTGTAAAATTATTGCACTAGAAACATAATTAGAAGGGAAACATAACCATTGTTTAACTTCGTTTTTAATTATAAAGATTTTTTTGCAACCTGAAAAGGAATAAGTCGTGAGTCTTACCTTCATTTGCAGGTTACTCTTTGGCTACACTGTTCCAAATAATACCTCATCATAGTACTTGTCAAGCACAAAGCAAACAAACAACAAGAAACAGCTTTTGTTTTATGCTTTTTCTTCACCATTGCAGAGAAAGGATTGACTGTCCAGTTCACTGTCCAAGCTGCATGTCTTAGATGCATGTTTAAACCTACAGTTTGTATGGTTGGTATGGTGGACCCCTTGCAATCTCTTTCCAGAAAATAGTGTCCACAGCTTTCTCTTCTGCCTTAACGTAAAAAGTGGACTTGATTGTAATCTTCTTTTCTTTTCTTTTTTCTTTCTTCATGTTTTTAAACTTAAGACCTCTGCTCCATTCCAATTAATGAGAGAGTAGCGTTGACCTTTCTTTTTTGCCTTATGTTTTTAGGTCACCTCAATATTCAGACTGACATTTCATGACAAATATACTTCACAAGAGACAGTGTTCATATAAGAGACTGGCCTCTTTACGTTAACAATCGCACGCACACACACACACACACACACACACACACACAATGTGCACCTGCATAAGTACACACAATCACTAGTTCACCTGTGCGCACACGAACAGGTAAACACACACAAACAACATTCCTTAAAGCATGAACAGAGTACAGGTAGCCACACTGCAAACAATATTGCACTTTGCCTCCTTTATAAAAGCTTTAGTGTAACAAAACAAACGACTGAATGAGAAATGCTATTCCCTGTCATTTACACACAAATTGCCACTCGCCATGTGTGTGTGTTGCTCCGCAGAGAATACGTCAGCGGAAATGAGCATAGGCTTTACTTTGAGCATTTTGTTCTGGGACTGCTCCGGAAAGGTGCTCGGCAGCCTCCAAAGAAATGATGCGTTAGTGTCATTTGAAAGAAAACGCCGGAAATCAGCTGTCAAAAAAAACGTGGTAACAGTGTAAACCTGTCCCTGATGACTATAGCTGTGGCTATGCTGCAGCCGGCCAGCCTCTCCCCCCCCCCCCCCCCCCCCCCCCAAATTCACATGTTAAGTTAACTCAAGGTTTAATAATTGTTAAAACCAGAATACTGTCTTGTTTCCTCCTAAATGTAAGCCTTAGGGTTAAGAACTTGGCCAATCCACAAAAAAGATGAGATGAAAAGGAAGTACTGAATGGGATGCACAAAAGGAAGTACTGAATGGGACGCACAAAAGGAAATACTGAATGGGACGCACAAAAGGAAGTGCTGAATGGGACGCACAAAAGGAAATACTGAATGGGACGCACAAAAGGAAATACAGCACAAAAGGAAATACTGAATGGGACGCACAAAAGGAAATACTGAATGGGACACACAAAAGGAAATACTGAATGGGACGCACAAAAGGAAAGACAAATCACTGCCTGGCCTTAGTTCTCCACACCCAAGAGTCCAAAATGAAGGCAACAAAATGGTGGTATTTGCTATGATGAATGGATGTCAGAATACCTTTTGATAAGAGATTCCAATCCATTTGTAATTCAATGTGCACACAGAAGAGAAGGGATGTATGAAGAGAGCGGAGATACCACACCCTAAGATAATGGGTCATGTGTATTGCAACAGCCCAAGTAGATTACCTTCATGTTGTTTCTTGTCCAGCTGACCCACACATGTCAATCCTCAGGGGACAGAACTACTGTCAGCCAGACCCTAGGTTTTATCTGAACTGGACCCAAACTCTCCAAGTTAATCCAGGGAGTCCTAGAATGTTGCACAGCCGAGTTTGTTCATGCATTTGTTTTTAATGCTGAGGCAACGGTTCATTGCTTGGCTAGTTCTTTCTGGTTTTTGTCTATTCGTGAATGTTGATGTGTTTTTTTTATACTGTGAGTGAAAAGAGTATTTACTCTCCTACTCTTTGCTCTAGTGATGTACCTGTAAAATTTCACTGTCCATGGAAACAGTTCCACCGTATAATGGAAGAGAAGTTGGTTACAACATGGATTCTGCAAGTCTCTCACGAGAAGCAGGATCGGTTACTCCCATCTAAGCTGTTAAAGTTCTGAATTTTGTTAGCAGTGGACACTGCTGTCCAGTTGTGCTGATATTAAATCAGCTCTGCTTTTATAGTGACTATGCTTAATTCTAAGATTTGTAAAAACTTACAACACTGACCTTCCATTTTTTTCCTACTCATAACAGCTCTTAAAGCAATAAGAAGAGTTCTATTGCACAGAAAAAAAAAAAATTGTCCATAACACGCTTGACGATCGCAGGAAAGATGCCTTTGATTCTGTTACCTTAAGATTAGAAAATGTCAACAAGTAAAGCGCTGAAGTTCTGGCACAGCATCATTTTCCCTCTGAAGCTCATTCAATAAAAAGTCAGACTAAGAAGCATGAGCCAACTGACCAATCAAGCAAACAAACGAACAAAAAAAGGAAGGGGTGGGAAACTCAAGACATATGGATGATGATACCAACAGTACCGAGAGTTCCATCTGTCATTCTACAGGTGATCAATAAAAAGCTTTTGGGATGGTGCTGAACTGAACAGAACATATGTTGTGCACACATGGGGCAAAATCTTAGAAAGGTTTCAATGTAATGACATCTTGCATAACACTGATCTAATCCCTTTTCTTTCTTTTTTTTCACCTTGTGAAATTTTTCTTCACATATCTGGTTACTACAGAATGGACTTGCCTTGTCCTGATGGTGATTTCTATGTTGTGGATATTATCAATATCAACATCATTGTGATCACGGTCACCACTTACACAGCAGATAAGCTGCTCCCCTGACAAGTATTGAGCAGAAAACAACCGTCTTCCTCGGGCCATCTTTCACATGAACACTCTGAAGGAAACATTAATTTTTTTTCTGAATGACTGCCATCACAACTCTCTCCAACTGTAAAAGCAACAAAGAAAGACAACAACCTAATAAAACTCATAAGCAAACAATGATGAGAGTAGAATCCTTGGGGGATGGGGTTGACGGACATGAATGGAAATGGGGGGGAGGGGGGGGAGGTCAGGAGAAGTGAAATGCAGAGAAAGAGGGTGTAGGGAAGGGTGGAAAGAGGGTGTGGTTGTGGGGAAGGGGGAGCACTACTGCGTCCACACAATAATAAGACACATCATGGTTTCAACTCTCATTATGAAAAAGAAAAAAGAAAGAAATAAACAAAAATCAGAAATGATTTCTTTCTTAAAAAGAAGAAGAAAAACTTAAAATGGAACACCGATCATGTTTCCAGGCAACAGGAAAAAGACAAAAGAGCGATGGAAGCAGCCTACGAACACTCATCTGCAATAATGAGACAGAAACCACACACAGCCTTTACTGTTCTTCAGATCTATAAGGTACAGTGCCATTCCCCCCCCAGCCACCCCCCCACCCCTACCCATTCAGTACAGTGCCATTCCCCCCCTAGCCACCCCCCCACCCCTACCCATTCAGCGCAGCAGCAACGGTGCACACTCACACACACACACCACACAACTCACACACACACACACTCACACACACACTACTGATCCAGGACATGAGAGGAAAGAAAGGCTCACCACAACACACTGGACATGTCCCTTCCACCTGTCGCCATCTCCTCTGTCACCAAGACTGGAGACACACAGAGACACCCCAGCCACACACCCTCCCATCAACTCCATACCAAAAAGTCATTTTTAAGCCTATAAACACAAAATACCGCCTGTGGCTTTACGAATTCAGGGAGAGTATCAGGGAATCCATGACACTATCAGATATCTACCCCCTGATCCCTTCCCCTCCCCCATTCCATCCCTCCCCTTTTCCCCCTGAGCGTTTGCACTCCCCAAAGCCTTGGTAAAAAAAAAACACACCCAAAAACCTGAATATCAGAAAGTGCAAAAAAAAACAACAACCTCAGTTGAGGTACAAATCTTTGGTGGGGTCTTCCCTAACTCCTGTGTGGAGATGGTTCCTCTCTAGATTCTGAGTACTGGTGGGTGTCCATCTTTTTTATTGTCACGTTAATCCTGAAAGTTTGATTACTACATCTCTCGGACATTAGTCGCGAAGGCATATGCTGTCAATCATTGGTAACACTTGAAAATGGCTGTCTAAACTTGAAAATGGCTGTCTACACTTGAAAATGGCTGTCTACACTTGAAAATGGCTGTCTAAATATGTATCACCCAGCCAGTGAAGGAGCATCATTTCCAAACGTTCTTTTCTTTTTTTTCCCCCTAAAGCTGTTTGGGTGCTACTACCAGCCAATCTGTGGCATTCACTCGCAAATTCTGGTCAAACTCCACATACTGTGAGAACACCATAAGCACTACTCAAGCAACCATAAGACATACAGGAGTCTGTGTGCATGAACGAAGGGGAGCGGGGGTGGACCAGTGGCGGAGAAAAATGTCACAAGCCATTTTCAAAACCAACATTGCTTGTGTGTGTCCCTTACATATAAAACAAGAAATAAACTGAAATGCAGAATGGAGGCCGTTCGCAAACGAAGAAGTGTAGACTACAAAAAGTGTGAGGCAACTACGCAGAGAGAGACCCAGATGAGGAAAAGACCAAGAGACTGAGAATGGCAAAGACATGTGCATAATACATGATGTTGTTTGTTGCATGCAACACGTTCCTCATTTGGAGGGGAAGGGAGGGGGGAAGTGTCTTTCTACTGCACTGTCTCCAACTATCTGGACATCAGCTTACAAGCCTTCTCAGAGTCCACAACTCCTACTCAATCTGTCACAGTCGAATGACTGTGTGCACCAGCACAATCACCACTCACAACAGTTCTTGTTTTCAGCCCATGCAGGCCACGAAGATCATCGTTGGGCCAGTTTCCCAATTCCTGTGCCTATGTCTTATTACACCTGTGCTGTTCCTCCCCAGTTCCTGTGCCTATGTCTTATTACACCTGTACAGGACACCAAATGTGTGAGCACAGAGTCATGCATGGTATGACAGAGATGCAGTCTTCTGGAAAGTATCGGTCACTTTCCCGTTTAGAGGATGAGCAAAATTTCTGCTAACGTGGTGCTAAAAGAAAAAAATTAACAGCTTACCATTTTGGATTTGCATGACATGATGTGAAGGTTTATCACATAACAGCATGACCCTTGCCTCGACTTCTTTCTGCCCCAGACACTGGGACTGTCTGCTTTCATGAGGACATTCTATGTTGGTCATTCATAGTCAAAGACCTTTGATGGGGTTTGCTTTTTCTTTTCTTTAAAATCATAGACATCGGTGCATGAACGGCACATATACCAAACATAATACCATAGCGTACATGTATACTGTCACAGTAATAGACTAAAATGATACTACTAAAACTGATCAACTGATCAAAAAACTGCAAAATACTTTTGCAGACACACACAAGTAACACATACACCCATATGCTCAACTTTTACTCACATCTCATTACCATCTGAAAAACAAATCCCCTCCCCCTTCCTATCTCCCTCCCTCCCTCCCCTCCGCCCCCCTCCCCCCCTCCGCAAACAAACGAGAAAATAATCCACGGTAAAAGTCCTTGTTGTAGTTGTCTCGTACACTTGCTTTACACAGGACTTGGCTTTCATGCGTGCTTGCTGGGTAAAACTTGTTTTGCTGTTGCTGTTCCTGATGTTCTGTGAAGAAGTCGCCCTCCTGACACCCCACACCTTGTTGTGACTTGACGACTCCCACCAGAGAGTCCCCATGACGAGAGACATGACGTGAAAGTAGGGGACATGACGCCACCAGGGTGACGTAAGCCAAAAGCTGATTGCACCTGCAGGCAGCGCGTGGTCTCTCAGAAAGTGTCCAAAGAACGGCTGGGCGGGCGTGGCCTCAATACAGGCCACAGCCTCGCAGGTTGTTGGCTATGATGACATCCGTCACCGCATCAAACACAAACTGAATGTTGTTAGTATCTGTCGCACACGTTTGATGGCAGTAGATTTCTTTTTGAGAGCTCTTATTCTTGGCTTCAAACTGTGCTTGAATGTAGGCAGCTGCTTCTTCGTACGTCTGTGTGCCTGCACAAAAGATCAGACCAGGGGAGGTAAGACAGGGTCGGCTTGTTCGGTTGGTATGCTCATTCAGAGCTCTGCATGTAGCTTAACTATTTACACTTCACAGAGCTCCTTACATCCTTACAGAATCAGCAGCAGCTACTGATAATTTCAACAGATTTCTGAAGCATTTCAGTCGTACCAAAGTATCAAAAGTCATACAAACTCACACACACACACACACTTGAAGAGCTTTGCTGGATGATCAGCTGTTGACAATGAAATACTGTGTTCCACAAGAAAACTGGTAAAAGTGCTTCTGTTCAATTTGAACTTTGGTCTGTGAATGTGCTCGCCAAACAACAACAACAACAAAAGCAGAATCTTGGCCATAACCGCAGTTTCAGCACATTCCTTGTCATGAAAACCTTCACAGTGTCAATTTACATCATTCAATCTCACATGTTTGAAAAAAAAAAAAAAAAAAATTAGGTAAATTTCGCCCATTGCATGGACCTTGCTAGTCATCAAAGCCACAATGCAGGAATACTTCATTCAGTACTTGGTTGAAAGCTACTTGTTTAATACCTTCTTTGTAGAGAAGAGAACTCCTCTCTTTTCATGCTGGTTTTTCATTTCATTATTTTTCTTGATGACCAGAAATGACCAGAAAGCAGAAAGTTCTGATTCTGGATTATGACTGGCAGTCAAATAGAAAACACGTCAATTTGACCCACTTGCACTCGCTTCTGTGTCAGTGACAAAGGTGTTTTGATATGAAATTCTCCGAGCTGCGTTGTGATGTTCAGACTCATGGTAGTGCCCCTAGTGTTTGAAAATTCTATTTCAGAGGCTGTACTGAGAAATGCGTTGTGCTGTAGCATGCAATAAATTCCGTGGAATGAAACTCAGGAGAGAGCCTGACTGCAGAGGATCATTGGAGAAGAAGCTCATCTAAGAAAAGTGTTTTGGCACAGAACTCCTTGCATTCAAAACAGGGAGGGGGGGGGGGGGAGATGGGAACAAGGCACATCCAGGTCATGACTCCTATATGCCCTTCTGCCGTCAAAAATGTTTTTTGGCGCTACCAGGATTTGAACCCCCACCTCTTGGGTGTCTCAAGGTCTGCCTTTGCAGACAAGTGTCTTGCTAACTTCACTATCAGACGCTTGTTCTATGTTGGGAAGTTTGAGCTCTTTGACCTTCCATGTCAACCCCATCCAGCTGGAGCTCTGTTCAGCTGCCTCTGCCATCGCCCATCTGGTCCTCTTCTGGCTGGAAATGGTGAGCTGTTTTACCAGATCATAGCTGATGAGCCTCCCACCCCCTGCTCCCATCTCTGTAGTGAGGACTGTGGTTTGGAAGCCAGATTCTTTCCTACTGCTGACTATAGAGAAGCATACTTCTGAGTCTTGTAGATGTGAAGTAGCTCCCTTCTGCTTTCATTTGACACCGAGTTTCATAAGAATCGTTTGGTTTGATACATCTTAGAGAGGTACCATGTCAGGTCTCGCACCACTCATCCTGATGATCTCTGGGTGGTTCTCCCATTCTGTAAGGTCTGCTGTGCATTCCCAGTCATCCACTCCATCCAGTACACCCTGCTTCCAAGCTGTTCCAGACCATGATGTGAGGCCTCCTGCTGTGCAGAATATCACTGCTGGTGTTTCTGGTTGCACAAGGTTTCCTCTCACAGTGCTAACCACATGTATCATTTGCTCTGGCAGCGCTAACTTCTTGTAAGATCTCTTTCAGGACTTGGGTTTATCTCCATGGGTCACTCCCTGGGCTAATGCAGCTATATAAGAATTCAGGACATGGTTGACTATCTGTTGTCCCTGACAGAGTGGACATGCACGGTCATCTGATCCTCCCTCCCCCTAGCCCCCACTTCACCAGGTCTGAATTCCATACATACAATTGCTAATGACTACATAACATCATTTTGTTTTATTCTGCAACACTGTGTAATTCCTCTTCAAAAAGACCCCCTAAACCCCACATTCAAAACAAAATTTAGAGTTTGGATTTTTTCCTTAAAAAAATTTAGATTTCATAAATAATTTCTGCTTTCGGGGAATTCCAGAAAAATTCTGGAAAGTTGGCAGCAATGGTAGCACCATAGCATGCAATAAATTCAGAAGTAAACTCCAGACAATCTATGCAAGTTGGCTCTTGTGACATCATCGATTCCACAATGCACAGGCTGATCTGTGAACAAGCCCTTAACCCCTTGACGACGAACTCTTCAGTTCAAAGTTCAGTTGTATTACATCCCAGCCAATGACACAGAGCCCTGAATGGGCTGTCACAAACATCTCCAAAACAATACAACACTAAACGCACATCCTGTCCTGAAATAGAAATCAACAACAACTATCTCCACCGTTGACACACTCCACGACATGACAACTATGCTATCCTAAAGGCTGGTAAACCTATCATTGTTCAGGATCCCAGACATTCCTTTCAAGTTACCTCTCCTCCACCCCTTCACTCACTCTCCCCTACCCACTGATAATCAGAAATAGAGAAAAAAACAAACACAAAAAAAACACAAACATAATGACACTTAAAAGGAAAAAAAAGAAAAAAAAAGGGGCCAAATAAGGACAGACACTGCAAAAGGGACAGCTAGAGTCCACTCTGGACAGTGCGTACAATCTCACCACCCAGTTGCCAGATTAAATCTCATTTAAAAAAAAAAAAAAAAAAAAAAAAAAAAAAGCTTGGCACGTTTTTAACTGCAAAGAGAGCACAAAAAATGTACATTTTTTCCCTGAACATAGATGATCAAAAGGCCACAAAAGGAGAAAATCAGTGGTAGAAAGTAAAGGTAAGGTAATGTTGCTTATAGCTCAGCTGACCACCGCAAAGGGCCATATCAGGGCTGTCATCACGTTTAAGTCAACTCACAAGTTTGACAAGTAAAGATACTGGTGGGGGGGAAAGTCAAAGAGCATGAGTGGAAAGAGGAAATAAGCACAGAATTTCCAGACGGCAGAGGGACATCACATCAACTGTCTGATTTGTTTCAACTTACAGAAAAAAAAGGTAATCTAATCGAAACGGAGCGTTTCTTAAAAGAATCAATGGAAAGATTATGACTCCTAGCAGCTTTTTTCATCGACCTGCCATTACACCTGAACACATACATAAATATATACACCTGGCTGCTTGCATGGATGTGTGACTGGAAGCTCCAGGTATAAAAGGGAGAACGGACATCAATTTGCCAGTGGTTGGAAACTCCAGGTATATGTAGGAGTGCCAGTGTGGACATATTCTGAGCTTTATAAAACTTTCCATTCACTGACTCTCTGGTTTCTTTGTACATGTTCATCATTCTCTTCCAAGTGATTCTGCTGTTAAGTCACAGAAATATGTCATTCATACTGGTGTGTGCAATCACCAACCTCGATGACGTTTTGTGATTTTTTTTCCCCTCAATCTCCAATTTTTCTTCCCTTTTGTGTGTGTGTGTGTGTGTGTGGGGGGGGGGGGGGGGGGGGGACAGATCATTTGTTCTCATATTCTTCAACGGGCAAAGTAGGAGAAGCAGAAGTTTAATAAAGGTTCCCTAACGTGAACACTTTGTCTCTTTAAATGAATATGAGCTGCTTCCAATGGGCCCTGTGATATGACACCAAGTAATTCAGTCTTCCACAAGTTGCAAAGTGAGGCGACTGCAGGCAGAAATCTGAACACATTTGAAAAATTATTGGTAAAGTTCCACCGAAAAATGTAGACAAACGAATCACAAAACAAAACACGACAGGTTTCACAACCTCTTAAGTCTTCTTCAGGCCCATCTTGCGCCAAATTGGATTAAGATAAGTGATAGCTCGTTCATTTTCATTGTCCTGAGCGTTGTGTATCTTGCCTGAAGAAGACTTAAGAGGTTGAAATGTGTCGTGTTTTGTCTTGTGATTCCTTTGTCTACATTTTCCAGCGGTGCTTTATCAAGAACCTCTCTTCCCTTGCACAAATGAAACGTTGCATCCACTCTCAAAATCCTGTCATGTTTTCTAGATCATTGAGACATGTGATTTGCTCCGTCCATCCTCAAGGTGAGCGTGTCTGTATCAAGTGATCATATTCAGATGCTGCAACCATTTCACTTGCTTGTCAAAAATTTTTCTCAGACCTCCTATGATTTTTTTCACCGGTGGAAACTGACTGAACAGTATAAATGTCAACAAATCTGTCGAAATGTAAAGATCCACTCAAACATTGCAAACAGACAGTCAGTCAGTCAGACAGGGTACTATGGGTGCTTACCGGTGTACTCAGCGAAGCAGACGGTAAGCGGCGACTTTTTGATCTTCTCCTCAAACAGGTCCTTCTTGTTGAGGAAGAGGATGATGGAGGTGTCGGTGAACCATTTGTTGTTGCAGATGGAGTCAAAAAGCTTCAAACTCTCCTGCATACGGTTCTGGAAGACAGCACACACAACGAAAGTCAACATCAAAAGTTTCATTCTAAATCTCCAATCAGACTAGTAGAAAACCAGAAAGAACAACAAAAAAAAACCCCAAAAAAACACACACACACACACAAGCAAAGAAATCAGCGATAGAAGTCTGTGATTGTAGATGTAGACATCTTCCATTTTCTTCCCCATAACTGGGTCAAGCATGAGAACTGTTCACCATAATCCTACAATTCTGTGAGTTGTGTGCCAAGGCCTGAATCCCAGCAAATGATTTCCCTGCCCATTCTGCAACGTTGACTGTCCATCATTTACTTCTGCTATCCTCTCCATGTTCTCCCTCTATAGTTCCTTGGAGTGTTGTTCTGGATCTTGTCAGTGGCCATGTTAACATAATTTGTTTGGTTTCAAAGTGAGGTGAGTGCAGGTGGAAATTGAAAAAAATTTTAAGAATAATTCTAAGTGAGTCCGCCAAAAACAAGGGCAAAAAGTTAGAAGACAAAACACAATGCGTTTCGACCTTGTCAGTCTTCTTCAGGCAAGATAAACAACGTTCAGGACACGCCTAAAATTGATGACATGAAACGAAATACAAAACAGCGAGGGGTAGAAGTCAGTTTTGTATTTCTTTTTGTATTTTGTTTTGTATTCAGTCAATTTTAGGAGTACTTTTCCTTGTTCTGAACGTTGTTTATCTTGCCTGAAGAAGACCTAAGAGGTCGAAACATCATGTTTTGTCTTGTAACTTGTCTGTCCTCGCTTTTGGCAGACTCACTAGGAATTATTCTTTTAATAAATATTTAGTTTTCTGGAATGATGTCAGCAGATCTTCATGATGTTTGGGGGGGACTGAATAAAGCCGTCATAAATAATGGAGAAACAACCTGGCTTTGTCTGGCCAGGAAGCACCTGGCCCTCAGTGCATCCCATTCCGGTCCTACCCTCCTTCCCCCTCCCATCTTGTCTCCTCCAGTGTTAACACCTCACTCTCATTCCAAAAGGGAACACCTACTCATGTGTGCATGCATATGTGCACAAACACATGCACACACAGACAAAGAGAGAGAACAAGAACAAAGACACTGAGGCAGGGAGAGAGAGAGAGAGAGAGAGAGAGAGAGAGAGAGAGAGAGAGAGAAAACACACTTGACTGCACAGAGTAGTATGTAATGACTTATGAGAACTGAGTAATGCAGTCAAAACAGAGAGAGAGAGAGAGGAGGGGGGAGAGAGGGAAAGAGAGAGAGAGAGAGAGAGAGGGAAAGAGAGAGAGAGGAGAGAGAGAGAGGGAAAGAGAGAGAGAGAGAGAGAGAGACAGAGATACAGGGAGAGAGAGATTAAAAAAATGCAAACTCCCTGTGCACGTGTTCATCCTTTATCACAAGTCATATGTGAATGTGTTCACATTTCATTATCACAACAGCCAGCATGAACGACTGTTGTTTATGTTAGGTGAGGGATAACAAGTTTGAAAGTTGCTTGGTTTTCTCCCCCCCCCCCCCCCCCCCAACTTCCCCTGTTGAAGTGCATCCATCACCAGCCAGTCAGTCACAATAGATCTGCAGCCTGTGTTTTGCTGAGCCAGCCAATGAGTCACATAGATCTGCAGCCTATGTTTTTGCTGAGCCAGCCAATGAGTCACTATAGATCTGCAGCCTGTGTTTTTTGCTGAGCCAATGAGTCACTCCAGATCTGCAGCCTGTGTTTTGCTGAGCCAATGAGTCACTATAGATCTGCAGCCTGTGTTTTGCTGAACCAATGAGTCACTACAGATCTGCAACCTGTGTTTTGCTGAGCCAGCCAATGAGTCACAATAGATCTGCAGCCTGTGTTTTGCTGAGCCAGCCAATGAGTCACTATAGATCTGCAGCTTGTGTTTTGCTGAGCCAATGAGTCACTATAGATCTGCAGCCTGTGTTTTGCTGAGCCAATGAGTCACTATAGATCAGCAGCCTGTGTTTTGCTGAGCCAAAGAACTTCTACTGCACAGTTTGGTTAGCTTTTTCACAACGCGCCGCCAGAATGATCAAGGCTCCAGACTTACCACTGTAAGGTGGGCAAAAAATACTTGTGACAAGGGATCTGTCACTTGGGACATAAATATGACCGAATTTCCCCATTTTTAAGCAGTGATGTCAGCCTACAGATACAGTCCTTCTTACGTCATATCATACCGTCATATCATACCGGTTAGCAAGCTACTAACAGTCAATTTCATTGGTTAATTTGAAGAGAAAGCAACCAACCCCTTGGTATCTTCAAGCACTGAATCAGTGCTCTTTGTTCCAAGCATGTCAGTTTCAACTCAATCAAACAAAAACAAAATAAATTATTTTGACTTTTAAAATATTTATCATCAAGAAGATGAAAGACAGCTCTATTTCAGTGTAGAAAAATGAAGTCACTGTCGGATTTAGGCTTTTAAGGAAAAATCAATTAAAAATGGTCAAAATCAGGTGTCCTGACAGAATTTCAGTGCTGTGACTGCAGTGTTAACTGGGTAGATAGAGCAGAACGAGGGTCTGTGTTGATAGTGTTAAACAACTGGACCATTGTACGATGTAATACTGACTACCACCATCCTCCTGCCCCCCCCCCCCTTTTCCTAAGTGTTATCGGTTTAATGGTCATTGTACAATGCCCATCTTCACCTCCTTTCACCATTTTCCTCTCACTTCCCTCCCTACAACCGTCTGTCCAGCTTTGTTGCATGCTGACACGGTGAAAAGACACACCACGCTGATGATGACCTTGCAGACCCTCAACATCCCTTTTTTCTCCCCCTTGTTATCGGATTGTGCTGTCATGCTTGTGAATGGCCAGACTATTTCATTTGCCACCCACACCACTGAAAAAAAAAAAAAAAAAAAAAAAAGGATGCCAACAGTTGCAACACTCCCTCACGCATTTTGTGAGCTCACATGTGTCACGCATGTGGCGGACTATGTAACTTTACGCATCAGCGTCACAACATGAAAACCACAAGATCCAACAGTTCGTCAAGTTTGGTCAAAACCACGTTATGTCACACTACTGTGTTAATAAGAAGTCTCTGCCTCCGTTCAGATGACTATCCACCCCCCCCCCCCCCCCTCTTTCCCTTATAATTTTCATTGGGCGTCATGTTTTCCTGACAACCTGTCAATCAGACAGACATCAGAAACACAATGCTTAGCTTACCCCATCAAAAAACGAGACCAGATCAAGACCCCAAACTGCACAAACCCACCACTGACTATGAGACTGCAAACAGTCATTTTCAGTGTGTAAAACTCAATAACCGTAGAAGGGGAACGTTTAACTCCAACTCTATGATCCTTTGCCAAGCCTCACCAATCATTCCTGATGAAAAGTAAGTGGAATCTAATTTCTAAGTCTTGAGACCACACATTCTTTGCACTCCTGTCTTATGGTTTAACAGGATACTTTATGCAAATACTTGGTAAAATCTGCTCAGAGGATTTATGAATACCTTCAAACTTGATTTATCAGCATACTCTGGCACAAATTCATGATCTCTCACCATCATATTTTTTTCAAATTCACAGGCACTTTAATGAAAAGGCAGACACAGCCAGGTGTGATTTTGCGCACAAAAATAGCAAGAGCTGTTGCTCATTGATAAAAGCGCCTCAATTTGCAAACCAAGACAACACCATGGTCAAACACCACAAGTGCAATTTCCACTCAAGAACTTCATAGGCAGATTTATCTATTTATTTTTTCTTTCCTTTTTTTTTCTTTTTTCAAAGTTGGTCGGTACTTTGGTCTGATACTAATCAGGTTACATCTCTTTTCTTTTTTGACATGTACAGTATGGCAGTAATATCCAGTCAGTCTTCTGTTATACAGACACTATTGTTTGAATACTGATCCCATTGTGCGTTTCTTATTCTAAAGGTCAACACTGCTGTAGTCTCCCATGTTGGACTAAGCAAGCCTTCCATACACTATGCACACTGTGGCTTTGTTATCATACACCTTGGCCAAGTCCAGGGACAATGCGGAAGAGCCATATTAAGAAAATAACACAATAATTGTGAGGGGCACTATTGTTCTCTTACAAAAACAATGTACACGTGGAACAAAATGTGACAAACATAGCACACAAAAATGAAAGAACATGAACGATGGGAGTGATCTGAAGGCCACTCACTGTTGTTTCATCTTCATGTAACACCTGGTCGTATTCACTCATGGCCACACAGAAGATGATGGCCGTCACATCCTCAAAGCAATGTATCCACTTCTTCCGCTCCGAGCGCTGCCCTCCCACGTCAAACAATCTGCACATAGAAACCCGCATCATGCATGAGCCATACACAGTGTGGTATCCGACAGTCCAGTGAGTTATCCGACAGTCCGGTGAGTGTCTCAGTGGTCAGGGAGCCATGACAGCAAACCACATCCTCCATCACTGCTCTCAACGTTCTGCTGGAAGGGGCAGGGTCAGGCCAACATGAACATCCCCTGATGTCAAGCTGTACAGCGTTCTGAAGGACCTGAAGAGGACAGCACCATCCATCCAGGACACTAAAGTGAGCATCCAATGAGGTGAACAAGAGAGGGGAAAATGGAGGAGCATGAGCCATTTCCCACCATGTTCCTAGTTCCATCCTGTACAGGTCACTAACTGTCCACTGTCCAGAAGAAGTTGGAAGCCATGTTTGTTACCCTTCATGACAATTTCAATTTCATCAAGGAGGAGTTACTGCATGCCGACTAGTCCGCACATGTTACACACCACCTGTTAAGTCATGAGATCACAGTGCTGCATGAATCATAGAGAAATCACATCAAAAAAGAAAAGACTTGGAACAAGGGTCTAATGAATGAGACTTCGCAAATACCTGACCTAAGCATCAACCCAACATATCCAGGCCTTAGACAGCGAGCAAACTTGAACTATGCCACTATTAGTGAGTCGTATCTGCCTGTATGCAAATATACACATGCCCACATGTATGTGCATGTCTGTGTGTGTCTACCTGCGAATGCATGTGTACACACATGTATATACATGTGTGAGCATATGCGTGTCCTAGCGAATGCATGTTATTGGTTACATATATGTATGCTTGCTAATATAGGGTGGCAAACCAACATTAAATGCTGACGGTCTGCGAGAACAGCAAAGTGATTTAGAAAGTTTCACATGATTTAGAAGGTTTCACAATCTGTCTGAAAAAAAATATGTGCCACCGTTTTCACCCTGCAGACAGCAAACCACGGAGTGAGGAGAGAGGTGAACAATGCCAGTGAGAGAGAAGATGGAACACAGACTTAACCTGAATCAAGATTACAGTGGAACATACAGACAAAAGCACAGAGTTGTCATCCATAGTCACAGAAATAATGTTACAATTTGGGGGTAGGGGAGAGGGGGGTTGCAGGCTGTAAGAGACAGACAGCAGATGAGTGTGAGCAAAATGTCCTGTCACCGTTCAAGGAAACGTTCAAACCTTTCAACTGAATCTGAAGCAGTTTCTTGCTTGGAAACACCTGAGCTTCCACTTGGAATTCCGCAGTGGTAAAAAAATCCCAGAAAGGTGCACCAAAAGAGGCATCACACTGAGCTTTGTGTCGATGAGAATGAGAATTTCAGTTTCTGCCTTTCTGTAAGACTCTTCATGGATCCGGAACTGCAATGCTTAAACACCGCCGCACCAAGAACCTATGCCCTTTTGCTTACAGCTAGGAAAGGCACTACCATGTGCTATCTGTTTTGGCGCTTAGTCTACACACCAAAATTTACGTTGGGTCAGAAATTACCGTCCATATTTTTCTTCCTTCAGGAGAAGATTGTGGTGTTCAGACTTTTCATTTCTTTCTCTTTCTTTTTCCTCTCATATGTGTGTCAAAACGAATGGAAGAGAGAAGAAAGGAGAGGAAGGGAGACGGGGAAGATTGTGTCATGAATTTCACTGCGAGCTGTCAAATGTACAACATGGATTCAACTGACATGTGCTGGCTGGTGTTTGAATGCAGGCTACATGTGTATTTTCTTATAATTGTGAGGCAGTTATGTGATGACTACACCAATGATTCTTACAATCAGTGTCAGCAGCAGCTGGCCCCATCGATGGCGATGACGCAGTCTTCAGTATCAAACCAGATCTTGGTATTAAGTCTCCACAAACATCAATACGATGTTCATCCTTAATTACGACTCACAATTAGATGATTCAAACGATAACTATCTTCCTGATTTAGTAGACAACTAAACAAAACACCTCTGAATAATGTACCTGTAATGAAAACCTTGGCCACCTCCAATTCGAATCACAGTGACTAATTAATCAGATCCTCCAGTGCAACTTCTGCATGAGATTTACAAATGCTTTGATTGATTTCTGTGGGATGGAAAATAAAAACAGTAAACTAAGTTTAAAAGAAAAAAGGCTTTGCTCCTTTGCAGGTGGTGAATGGGCCCAGAAGACATTGCCTGGGAACAGAGCAAGCAGGGACTTCGCTCTAAGTCAGTGTGAGTGTGTGATTACAGCAACAATACATGGTCCATTTGTGAACAGGTTTGAACAGTCCTCTCCAAACCACAGGGTCCACACTCATAGACCTGCGGCAAGTTCATAACATCTATATTTCTGTTCACACATATCAATGAAACGTCCATGATATATGAAACTTTTCAACACTGAAAAAAAAAACCCAAGGAAAAGCAACAGAGAACACGGAAACCAGCTCACAGAGGTATGGTGGAGAGGGTTTGGAGTGTGTAGGGGTTAAAGGTGATGGATTACAGTCAGAATTCATTCTGTTGTGGACAGCTTTTACTCTATTTCCCCCCGAAAAAAAAGTGTTAGTGAAACCTCATGACCCTGAAATGATCATTTGCTTGGAAGCTGAAAACTGCCTCATCTCGCGCGAAGACATGATCACCATTTCAAGTGGGTGCTGGATAAAGGTCTCCTACCATAGTCCTGGGAATGCCTCCTCCCCGTCCTCCATACCCTACCCCATTCCCTTCCTTCCTTCTTCTCCCCAATCCACTTCCTATGCAAATTGACCGGCTGGGTGTCCAAGCCAGAAAAGGACACAAACTCTTCACACTGGGAACTCAATCTTAAAACATGGTATTTCTCAAAATCAATATAATGAATCATCACACTGAAACATACCTCTCAGCCCTACACAATTTTTTTTTTCTTTTTTAAGAGAGTACCTATATAACGCCTATCCCCAGCCAGAGACCAAGCTCTAAATCGCTTTACAACCTGCAATCCACATTCTCGTTTACACAATGGGCTGCCTACCTGGGTAGAGACAACTGAAGAGCTGCCTGCTGGCGCATCATTCAGTTGTTTCCCTGTGTCATTCAGTCAATATCGTACATTCCATTTAACAACTCTTTCATTCCCTCAATTTTTCATGCAGAGTGCATGCTATGTGTAACGTGTCATCCATACCAACTGCCAAACTGGCCTTCTCTTCTGAAAATTGGTGATCGGATTTTACATGTGTGCTAGCTGTTATACACATGGACCCTCGGTTTATAGTATCATTCGAAGGACTATTTGGAAAATGGAGTCAGAACCAATGTTAACTTTGAGGGAGAAATCCCCCTGTACTGAAACAGCCTGGCAGAGATTCGAACCCCCAATCCCAGGATCACCAAGGTTACAAGTCCAGCGCTCTTCCAACCGATCTATTCCGGACATATGACATACAATGTTGACGTTTGCTGATTCAGAGTTCTCTACCCAGCATTGTCCAAAACAAGGAACTCCAGCTAAAAAGAAGCAAATATCTTTTTGTTGCAAGATGCAGAATGACCTTCACCTGATGTCAGTTTATTCCACTGTCCAACTGACCTGTCATCCATAATTCACTATGAAGTGATCCACCAACCCAACACAGGCCTAATTAACCCCAGATACTAATTACCCAACACAGCATGTGGATCTAGAGTCAGCTGGTGACACATGGCAGCGAGTGACAGTGTGACATAGAGCAAATGAGACTGTCATGTACATCATTTTCACTGTGGACACAACTGCTATTGTGCTGCACACACACACACACACACACACACACACACACACACACACACACACACACACGCACACACACACACACACAAATATATATATATATATATACTGAAGAATTGTTAGCCTGCACTTGTTTTCCCTCACTACTTAATTGTTCAGCATTATTTTATATATATATATATATATATAAAACAATAAACTAATAAATTCCAAGGATAAGTACGGAGCACCATTCCAGCAACTTACAGAGCAGCTTGGTGTTGCAATGACTGCAAGAAATATTCAATTATAAACAAAGCTTACTCTTATGTCATAGATTGAAGAAATATTTCTATTATATATGTATATATATATATGTGTGTACACATGCACAAACGCACACACACATATGTACACACACACACACACACACGCATGCATGCTCACATTCATATACATGGGCAAAAAAAAACATACACACACATGAGCGCACGCACGCACACACACACGAGTTTGTACGCATACACCTCTCTAAACAAAGCCCTCTGCTTCTTCATAATAAAATCACGTTGTCTGATATCACTGTTGGTAAGATGATGTTGACACTGACAAGTGACCTAACACCTCTGTTTCTTGTACACTCTCTTTCCATTGGCATATCACCCACCACAGTGAAAAACAATCATACTCACTTGAAATTTAAATTCTTAAAGGAGAAGTGGACTTCTACGATGCCAGTCGTCTTGACTCGTGTTCGCAGAATGTCCTGTTCTATTGGAAAGTAGTTCTTGGCTCCTAAGCGATCTAAATCATCTAAAAAGCTGAAACAGTCACCAGAAAAAAAGTCAGTTATTGCAATATGTGGTGATACGCTTTCACAAATGGAAGAAACACTGCAATTAATCAAGACATGCAAATGGTCTTAATATGAGCAGTCCCACATAGACATTAACTCATAAACATGGCTATCAGCCTTTGGAAGGTTCAGTAATCCTGTCAGAAAGAAAATTCAAGAGAAAGAATTGCCTTGAAATTATGGCTTTGGTCAGTAAGTGCCACCATCAAAGTTCAGTGCAGTTATATAGCACGCTGCAAACAGCACCTCTCAGTTGCTGCTAACAACCCCCCTCCCCCCCCCCCCCCCCCTTGAAACCTACACACCAGCCACATCTCTTCACTACAGTACAAAAACTAAAATCTTTGTTCTAGCGCTCGCAACACCATTTTGAGGTGAAATCCAGGTGGCTTGGCATGACAGCAGTCTCCAGAATGATCAGTAATGTGATTCTGCACATTTTGTGCAAGTTCTTTCCTTTGCTTCAGTCGATTCACTCCATGTTTATTCAATGCACTCTGAGATGATCTGGATCTGTCATTTCAGTGAAGAGAACTAAATCACAGATGGAATAAAGTTTTCCCTGTAATCTCAGGCATCAAGATTCCAGACAGCCTGATGTCCATGGTACAGCTCCAATGAAAACTATTCCTTTATGATGAAATCCTCATATTCCCCATCACCTTCCTTCCTTTTTTTTTCTTACTTCCTGAACACATGCCCTTTCACCTTTCCTCTGATTGGATGATAGATACCTTTGCCATGCAAGTATCTCTTTGAAATGTTGAGCCTATTCAAATCCCCAAATCTGAGTGAGAACTTGTTCTTGTGTTTGCTTGCTTGGTAGTCACACTTGTCCAGTGTTGATAAGTTAATGTAACAGCAAGCACTTGACTGACTCTCATTGAATGTGAAATGCACTTGTAAAGTCTGTTTTTCTACAGAACTTTTTTCGTTTCGCCTCTGTAAGACTAACCTCCCAACGAACACTACTTCCCTCTTACGACTTCTTTCTCCTTTTTTCTTAAGTCTGGAACATAAAGATTTTGTCTGTACTAGATGGGTTTTCCCATGATGACTGCCACCTTGTAAAGACCCATGTTTCAGAATTTGTGGATGTGATTTACTGAGAGGTTTTCCTGCCCTGCATTCAGATTCGAACCTTTGTGAATCAGAAATAACTGGTTCAAATTCTATTCATGCCCTTGCCCAAACACATGAGAAGAAGCTAACAGCCAATTTCGAGAACAGGTTTGGCCAAAAGGACAAAATTTAAAACTGACCTCTCAGACTCTGCGAAACTGAGTGGTCTGAACATGAGACAGCTGTGTCCTTTCACTGGGAAAAAAAAATCAGCAGAGACACAATGTTTCTTTAGGCCTTTCTTGGGAGCAGGCTTGGGTCAGGAATAGACCAGTACACTACATGTGACTTTTTACACTTCTTTTATCAAAGTCTCCTTTGAGCATAAACAGAGAGAACAAATATATTACTGAACAGACGCAATGTGTTTCAACCTAGCGGTCTTCTTCAGGCAGGACAGATAACTCACTGGTTCCTCACTGGTCAAAGCACTCAAATTGGCACACTGAGACAACACCATGGTTAATCTCCTCAAGTGGGATTACTACTCAAGAACTTTTTTTCTTGACATACATTGTATTCGCTGTAATTTCACAAAACATACCCACAGAATACACTGAAATCGTACATTTAAACAGGTCCGCTTTCAAGACTCTGCTAATCCTTCCCCTCATTAGCCAATGTCACTCCACTGACAGCAGTGATTTCCACAGATCACTGACTGTGCATCTAGACTGACCCTTCAAAATCACACCTAGCAACTCAAATGATTAAGCAAGGCTATTTAAAAAAAAAAAAAATTGGTGGTTCTGGGAAATCTGGACTCACAGTGCAAATGACCATTGTCCAGAACACAGCTGCACTCATCAGAACTGTAGAAATTTACCTGACCTCTAGTATTTAATTTCAGAGGGTGAAGTCCACCATGAAACATGCGGAGGCTACTCTTCTATACACACTGAGAAACATGTTTCACAAAAGGGTGCCTTTAAAGGGAGGAAGTTTGAATACAGAAAGTTATTTTTTGTGAGAGTTCACAGAAATCATGGAGAAACTAGACTTCATAAGAATTTGTTTCAACAATACTCCATTTTGAAATTGCATTTTAACATACTCCATTTGAATTGTTTCAATGTGTAACCCTCTACCAGGATGTTATTGATAATCCCTTTGGCACCTCGTGTATTTTCAAAAGGCACATATCTATGACCTCTCTGGTGTCAACAACAGCTGGTGAGAAGGCACACTGACTATTTCGCAGAGTCGTTGAGCTGGTACTCATTGGAGCGACCAAAGCATTCCTGGACCCCGCTGTCGGCCCATAGCCTCTTCATGGCCGCCAACAGTTCTTCCGAGAAAGGCTCCGTGTCCTCCATCCGTGCTATCACGTCCAGCACCATCTTGGCGTCCGACTGCAACACAACAACAACCATACACGGTGGTCAGAGGCGGCCAGTCATTTCATAAACACAAATACCAATATAAACACTTCACATACGTCAAACATTACATGAACACAATACAAATATAAAGAGTTCACATACGTCAAACATTTCATAAACACAATACCAATCTAAAGAGTTCAAATACATCAATCTTTACACAAAGACAACATACTATGGTCAGACAAGTCAATAATTCTATACACTAACTCAACAACAACACAAGAGAAAGTTAAAATGTCTGTTCTAGATCAGCAATCTTATTTCGCCCGCAAACCCCCCTTTTCACATAATCAAATTTCCTCAACCAAAAAAAATAGCTAAAAATCTACAAAATTAAACAAATCTAATTGCGCAAAAAGGGGGGTTTGCAGGCAAAATAATTTTCCTGCTCTAGAACCGCACATTTAAACTTTCTCTCTGATTAAACCTTCTATCTCAAGCACTACCAACAAATCAGAACAAACAACTGGTTTTCCGTCTTGGTTAGTTATTTTTACACACACCGAATTTATATCCTCACCAACTAATTTTTTAAATTGACTGTTTTTGTCAAATGTATATGACTGATAATCGCAAAACCCCACTTCAAGTGATGGCAACACTCTTAGAATCGTAGATGGCTGGCCATTAAACAAATTAGCATCTGTTTTTAATTCACTTAAATGGACATACACCCTTGGGTTAATTAGAAAATCGGATGCTCTACTACCTGCATACTCGTAAAGGCCACTTTCTAAGTACTTATGGGTGTTAACGATATACGTTTCACCGCTATCATAAAAGCCCAAGATTCTAGCAAGGCCTTTAGGAAAAACGTACTCTCGCCTTTCTTCTGGAAAGTGCATAGTAATTATAAGATTTGCCTCATTAATTTTTAACTTAATGCCAAAATTGCTAAATACTTCTTTTAAAGAACAAAAGTTGTAGTAACCATCAGGTATTTTTAACTGCTTTAATAAATTACCTTGCCCGTCCTTAACATTCGCCCAGTTATTCTTAGCTTTTTCAGATATATTAATCCACCTAACTTTAAAACCAATTTCTCTAAGAGCAACCCTACACCTCCCGCCTTTATTGTTAACTGAATACTTTAAAAACACTGCGCTGGTTTTGCTTGGTTATATAAAGGAACATCCTTTTTAAATCCTTTTTAAAAAATCTATTTAAAAATGGAACCTTTTAAATATAATGAAAGTGCCACTTACACGTAGGAGGGGTTTATGAGCCCAAATCTTTGGACTTTAGTAGCCTAACCATCGCAGTGGATGAATCATATGGCTTTCTAGTCAGACTTGTAAACCCACTAACTAGATATTTAAATCCTCCAATAAAGAGTGATAGAGTGCCATCAGCATGGTCATCCAACCCTATGGCTTTTTACCAGAATCAGTTAAATTTTGCCATTTACTGCTCAACTACTGGCTGTGGTGTTTCATATGCAAACCATTTATACCACCCCAATCTCTTAGTAAGGTCAGTATATAACTTTCATGTTTATTACCAGTATAGGCGCATACTAACTGAACTACAAGTACCCCTCCCCAACAACAACGCGTTTAATCCATTTAACAGCCCAATGGACAAGAATGCATATGAAAGAATCTGCAACGAATTTAACATTAACCCTTCAAACAACTTTAGACAAAAGTTAGACCGCAATCACGGGTTGGGCACATTGTATTTGTGGGGTCAGCGTAGAGAATATAATTTTGACTACTGGCCCGGCCACACCTCTTTTAAGCCAAACTCCCAAGTTAGATTGGGATCAATAGAACAACAACACCCCAATGCTTGGGCAACATTTATCTTGGATGAAAGTAAAGGTCTAACAATGCCAGGAGTGCAAAGACTTAATGACTCCATACGGACGTATGTTTGGTGTCTATTAGGAGCACAAGCACAGACCAAGTCTAGCATAGTGGATCAATCTACAGGCTTTGACGCCAGAAAACAATTTCTAGCCAATTTAGAAGATGCTATTAACTCTGCTGTTGATTTGCCTTCCAGCATACAAAGGTACCAAAATGTTCTTTTACATGCTAGGTCAAAGGTTGACTTTGTTGTGGGCCATGGATTATACATGCTGCCTTCTGACCTTAGACTACAGATTGGCATGATACAGAATTATAATAATGAAATCCTCATAGCCGGAGACGACCAAAACTTAGGACACAATCAAGGTTTAAACACAAGGCCCGCACCAGCCATTTAAAAAAAAGTATCTAGCCCTGAACCTGCAGAAAGCGACCCCCCACCAGTTATAAGCAGTCCAGAAAGCGACCCCCCACCTGTTGATGTACCTCACCCCGACAGACACACTAGCGAAAAGACGGCCCTTGTTGTGTTTTTAACTTTTACTGGATTAGCCATACTTTATTTCACTAAAAAATTAAACCAGCAGCCAGCACTCCTAACGTCCACAGATGGTCGCCATATAACCAGCCACTTTGCCTATGGTAGACAAAACCCAACTAACAACACTGCCTATTATGCCAGGCAGAGCATCAGCACTTTGACAGCTAACTTCTTTAATAAGTTTGCTAGATGGTGCAGTTGTTTTCTAATCCAACTTTTACCAGGCTGAGGCGTTGGAGGAGCTACTGGCCCTGTTGGCGCACTGCCAGTTAATGCATAAACCAGTGTAGAGATAGCAAACCCAACGGCTGTTAATATACTAACTATTGTAATTCCCTGCTCTCTGAACAATCGAGTCCCTTTATTCCTTTCCTGCTCTGCAGTTATTTTTGTATATTTCATAAATCATTTTGTCTATAGTTTCTCTGATTCTGCTTATTTGGGTATCTATTTTTTCTCTGTTAATAACAACGCTGATAACCTGTTTTTTCTTTCTATCCTTAAATTCTGTATTTTCGCCTGTATTCTAGCCTTTTCTTCTAACCCTAAATTGTTATCATCTGCATCGGCCAGTTTATTTTCTTCTTCTTTTATCTCTCTCTCTAGTATATTAAATTTTGCCAAATTGTTTTTTAGTTCTTCGTTCATAGTTGTTAAAGTAGACCCAACAGACCCGAGATCGCGCAGTTCAGCTTCAAGATCCCTGTTTCTAGCTTCAAGATCCCCGATTCTAGCTTTAAGAACCTCGTGTTCGCGCTCAGGCAATGAAGGATCATCAATTGTTTTTAAAGCTGTTTCTTCTTCAGGACTCAGCTCACCTTCTCTTTGCCTAGGCAATTGAGAACCGCCAATTGTTTCTTCATTAAAACTCGTCTCAATTTCTGCTATTAGTTCATCTGCTCTTTGACTTAATTCTTGAAGAGGTATGTTTTGTATTTCAGATTGTGTTGGCAGCCTTTGCTTCACGTTCTGTAAAGCACTAACAGCCTTAGGCCTTAGAGCAGACTTCCTTGGATCTGCAATATTTAATCGCCTTCTGATCCGAATAGGAATCTCTCCAAGTGAGCCCGGAGTTAAAAACTCGGAGGGGTCCCGGCTATCAGTAACTTGTTTACGCATTTGTTTATTGCCCTTCATATATTTTATAAACAAATGGCCTTCCTCGTCTCCGCCCCCTTCTCCCATCTCAAAATCGCTAAGATCAAGTATTTCTGGCAGCTCCCGTCCTATACTTCTATAGAATGATTCAATTCGTTGTCGCAATAGTTCTTGACGGGCTTTAGGGAGTGAAGAGCCTACTCCTAAAAGTTTTTGACGAGCTCTAAGGAGTACAGAGCCCGCTCCTAAATCTTGAGGCCATCTAGGGAGTAAAGAACTCGCTTCTTCAAGTTCATCTTGCAATGAAGGACCCGGGCCTTCAATAGAATCAATTATGCCAAAATCGTCTTTTCTTCTTCTTCATTAGATTCAGCCGCGCCAAAAACTTCATCATCAGCCATATTTATATATTTATTATTTTTTGTTTTATAAAAAATGAACCCATACGGCTGCGACCTTGATCCATTCAGAAAAGCGAAGGAGCCCCACGGCATAAAAGGCATAAGACAGACTGTGCGCATTGTAAATAATCCATCAACAATTGAGCCCAATGAAATGTTAACAGTAAGATTTAGTGACCTCGGGGCTGACGATGTTATAATGCCAGGCACTGCCAGGCTGTCATTCAAAATAGACATTGAGTCGGCGGATCCTAATGCCACTGTCGTTGCTAACCTGGGCAGGGCCATCATTAAAAATATGGTAATTAAACTGGAAGGTAGAGAAGTCTTCTCACTGAGTAGCGCAGACATTTTTAATCTCTATTCTGATCTGTGGCTGCCTAGAACAGAAAGAAAAGACAAAATCTTTCAGGGGATCCAGAGCCCAAACGGTCTTAAGCACAGGCTTAATGCTGCAGATGCAAAGGAAGACGAGGGAGACCAGGCAATAGCGCGAGCATTTAAGAACAGATTTTGCATCCCTCTAGATTTTGAACTGTTAAAAACCCATCAGCCATATTACCAAGGCGCACTAAGAGACAAACTTACTTACGAACTGACATTCAATGACAGCGGATCTGTTATTCTATCAGATGACCCAACAGCCAGATACACTATCAGTAACATCTCTCTTAATTTTGATGTTGTTACTAACCCCGAACTGGCTAGAACAATCTTAAACCAGAATAAAAGTAGGACTGTTGTTTACTTTGAAAGAGTTTTACACCACAGTCTAGCGATTAAAAACAAGCAAGACACTGTCTGGGAAATAGCTATAAGCAATTCTTTAAGGTCCCTAAAGGGGGTTCTCTTGCTATTTACTACACCCCCAGCTCCTTTTCAGAGAGAATCTGAGGTGTTTTACAACCCAAAAATTGAACAGCTGTCTTGCACAGTAGATGGCAAGCCTTTTCAGTTGTATTCAGCTGGACTTTTACCCGACCAACACTTTGATGAAATAAGAAAGTTATTCGCCGGAGGCAGACAGACAAGCCCCACAGCCGATCATGTGTGTAAAAAACTTCACCTTCACGATGTAAGACTCGAAGATTATCTAACAGACAAATATGGACTATGGCTGGATTTTAGATCCACGTATGACAACAGACTGCACGGGAGTGGAATAAGGGTAGGGTCAGATGGCATACTCATACAGATTAATAAGGAAGAGGAGGAGAATGGTCAGATACAAATGCACGTTTTTGTGGTTTATGACGCCCAGCTGAACATTGAAGAAAATAGACAAAGAAATAGCCTATTAAAACAGATGGATAGTTTGAACTTTTTACCTAAAGACCCGCACTGTTCGCTTATTTGTGGGATTACTGGGTGTGGGAAAACTGTCTTCGTACTTGATTTGTTACAAACAATCTACAGATTTCATTACGAGTACATTGTTATATTCTGCACAACCATTAAGCACAACAAGTCTTATAAAGAAAGGCAGTTTGTTTGGACAGACGATAATATATTTTTAGTTGATCCTACTGACAAGCTAAGCGACTGTTTAGAACATTACTATAGGCTATTTGAGGGAACTGAAACGCTGTTTATTATTGATGACTGTTCAGCCGAACAAGACATTGTTAAAAAAAGAAGGACTCTGTCTAAGCTGGCCTTTAGCGGAAGACACGCATTAGTTTCTGTTTGGCTCTTAACTCAAAAATACAATGCTGTCTTAAAAGACTTTAGATCGCAGTTAAAATCAGTCATCTTATTCTATACTAAGGATAGGGATAGTTTTGAGGAGTGTTTAAGTGAAAATTATATAATCAGGGACAAGGATGAACTAAAAAAAATAAAAGAGCAGCTAGAAAAATCTAAGCACGCTAAACTATGCTTACGGACTGACCCGCCAGTTCAATACATTTGCTTATTATAGATTGCTCATTATAGATTGCTCATTACAGATTGTTTATTACAGATTGTTTTACTATAGATTGTTTATAATAAATTGTTTATATTAAAAAGAATGTCTCGAGGGCCAGAATCAAAAGCAGAGTTAGCTCCTAAATGCGCTGCAGTAGAGATAAAAGATCTAGCAGACACAACTGACTTTGATCTAATAGGAGTGACAGGGAATGTTTATGGATTTGAGTACACCGACGATGGCGTTTACAAACGGAATAGAAATTGAAGATAAAAAACGACAGCAATATCCTGCCCTGGAAGAGATAAGAAATCTAAGGGCAAACGATTTTGGCAAACACGAATACAAACTTCATAAACGAGAGAATGCCTGGGCGTTGCTTCCTGACATTAACTGGCATTTAAAGTTTGAACTACGAAGCCTCTATGTATACTTTGATAAGAAATACAATTTTAGAAAAGCTTTGAATGAAGGACGCCTTCTTGCTAGCCTAGTCCCAGGAACACAACAGAAAAAGCAGATTGAAATAACTAAGCAGGGCTCTGAATATATGCTGCGGAGAAAGAAGTCCTTAGCTGAAGTGGGGGGCGACACCGTCGGCTTAGAGTTTAACCCAAAACTAGAATCACTGCCTAGAAAAATGACAATGCTTTTTCGCTTATTTATTACTCCAAGGGAGGCTGATCCTAGTTTGCCAGAGCATACGTTAATCAGAGGCGTACAAATAAAGTCTGAAAACTTGGGCGGACCTCTTAGGCTTGTTATTGCTATTACTAAAAAGAGGATGAAATAAACACTTCTGTATCTTCTGACAAAGTTACTGTGATGGTTGACAAAGACAAACTAACAGTACTCGATTTTATTTTCATTAAGTATGTTGATTTTATTGCGTTTTACTCTGTTGATGAAGTGCTGCCAGAAGGGTTAATAAGAAGATATGTACAAGATTAAAAAAATAATCTTAATTAAAAATGAAAGACGGCCAGCAGTTTAGATTAAAGCACATGACTGAGCTTGAAGAAGAAATAGAAAGTGACTTAAATAAGTATAGGGTTACTAGAAAGAAATATGCTAAAGCTTTAAATGTCCTTTCTTATATAATCACCGGCTCATCAGTTGTAGCCAGCTTAAGCACCGGGTCTAGTGTTGCTCTTTTAGCTACTGGAGTTGGGACACCGATATCTATAGCTTTTGGGAGTGTTGGTTTAGGACTGGGCACCGTGTCCACGATTGTAAGTGCGGTTTTAAAGAAGCTAACGCCCAAATTACAAAAGCACACTGCCATTGTAGCCCTAGCAACAGCAAAACTTCATTCATTAAGGCTGATTATAAGCAATACATTACTGGATGGAAAAGTAACAGACGAAGAATTTAAACGAGCCATGGCTGACGGCGATAATTACAGACGCCAAAAGATCGAACCTCCAAAAGAAATGGAGAAAGACTTTTACTTCACAACAGGTAGACGCTGAGGCAATCAGAAAGAACATTGCAAAGCAGAACCTTGCAAACGATCAACTAAACCCAAAATAGGTTAAAAACGAGCCTGATTTAATTATTTGTATTACTTATATATTCGACCTTTATTTGATCTTAAAAATGACGATCACAAAAGCGATGGATGCCAAACCGGTGGGCAATATGTTCAGCGAATTAGTCATGGACATCATTAACCCCACAAACGTTCAGGAAAGCGTAACACATGCCATTTCTAAAATCCCAGAGTCTCTTCAAATTGACCCGCCAGTAAAAGTGTTGTTGGCCATTCAGATTGAATATAAACCCCGATGATTATAGTATACTAGTCTGGGTTTCAACTAGACAGAAAGAAGTAATCAGCTATTACGACTTTAATTCTGACTGGGCTGATTACATGCTTACACAGTTTAACCATGTGAGTGAAGAAGCAAAATTGCACGGCTCCGGTTGGTCTGAAGGAACGGCCATTGAAATCAGATTAAGACAAACAAAGTTCTATCCTATTGTCGGCAATTCTTACATCCCTCTCCCGAGAGAGTTAGTGTTAAAACGGGCAGTCTTAAATATACATAATTCTGACAATATGTGTTTTATGTGGTGTGTTTTGGCACACTTACATTCAGTTAAAAATAATGCAAACAGAGTATCTAATTATAGGCAGTATAAAGATAGCCTGAACTTTGATAACATAACCTTTCCAGTGAGTGTAGAAAGTATCGGCCAGTTTGAAGAACAAAACAAACCAATAACCGTAAGCGTATACACATGGAATTCAGTAGACAATCTAGTCCCTCTAAGGATCTCTCCTGAAGCCCCTACTTTAGGTGAATCACTTGAGAATCATGTCGACTTGATTCTGTTTACAGACGGTTCCAAGAGCCATTATGTATTAATCAGATCAATTAGCAGACTCATGGCCTATACTACAAACAATACAGCTAAACAAGAGCTTTGTAGAAGATGTTTGGTCAGAATTCCATCTATAGAGGCAGCTGCTGAACATAAGAAACATTGTAAAAGTTTTGCAGACTGTAAAACCGAACTTCTTACGCCCCCACCCGGGTCTAAAGTTAGTTTTAAGAATGTACACAAACTGCAGATGAGACCATACGTAGTCTATGCTGACTTTGAGGCGATCTTGCCACAGTACTGCGACCCTCAACAAGAACAAAAAACAACATATTATCCTGTCATCAGATCTGTTCTTATGCTTTCGTCGTTGTTAGATCAGATGGGGCATCACACACAACCAGAGATTTACAGGGGTCCCGACGCAGCTAATCGATTTTTACAACAGATGAAACACCTTCGCAATCAATTCTCCAATCAGCTGAATCTCTCAGACTTAAGATGACTCCTGAAGACCAAAGGCGCTATGAATCAACCACCCGCTGCTGGATATGCGGCTCAGGGCTAACACCCAACAGTAAAGACGCGACAGTAAGGGACCATGATCACATTACTGGGAAATTCAGAGGGGCCGCGCACAACAGTTGTAATCTTCAACTCAAGGTTGACCCCGAAAAATGGAAACTGCCTATCTTCTTTCATAACTTACGAGGCTACGATTCGCACTTTATCATGCAAGCAATAACTTCTGAATGTAAGAGGGTTAGCTGTATTGCACAGTCATCAGAAAAGTACATGACCTTTACTGTAGACTGTTTATCCTTCTATGACTCTGCCCAACATCTGATGGGAAGTTTAAGTAAGTTAGCAGAATCTTTACAAGACTGTCCAATCACTAAACAATATTTCGATCCATCTTTAGTACGTAAAGGCGTCTATCCTTATGAATACATGGACTCGTGGGACAGGTTTGATGAGCAAGCGCTGCCACATAAAGACGACTTTTACAGCCGGCTTAGAGGCGGAGGCATATCTGACGCCACTATGAATACGCGCAAAAAGCCTGGGCAGAATTGCACTGCAAAACGATGGGCGACTATCACGATCAGTACTTATTGGCCGACGTGTGTTTATTAGCTGACGTCTTTCAGAATTACAGAGCTACTTGCATGAAACATTACGGCCTAGATTCGTCACAGTACATCTCTGCCCCGGGCCTTTCTTGGGACGCATTCTTGAAGTCTACAAACATTGAGATTGACTTAATCTCGGATCTGGATACACTTCAGATGATTGAGGATGGGCTGAGAGGAGGCATTAGCATGGCCTGTCATCCTTACCGCAGAGCCAACAACAAGTATTTAGACGATTATGATCCAACTAAACCATCCAACTATCTAATGTATTTAGACGCCAACAACCTGTATGGGTGGGCCATGAGCCAGGCACTGCCATTAAGAAACTTTAAAATGATACAAGGCCCTCATGAGGTTGATCGGGTAGTAGGACTATTGTCAGATCTTACGCCCGATAATCCAATAGGAGTAATCTTAGAAGTAGACTTAGAATATCCCGCAGAGTTGCATGACCTTCATAATGATTATCCTCTAGCAGCAGAAAGATTAAAGATGAGTCCCACCGAACCACCCAAACTTGTGCCTAATCTTCGACACAAGAGAAAGTATGTCTGTCATTACAGGCTGTTACAGTTTTACTTAAGACACGGGTTAAAACTGAGAGCTGTTCACAGAATAATTACCTGTGACCAAGAGCCTTTCATGAGACCATACATCATGAAGAATACTGATCTTAGGACTGCGGCCACGGACGCTTCAGAAAAAGACTTTTTTAAGTTGATGAACAACAGTTGTTTTGGCAAAACCATGGAAAATCCACACAAGCGTAAAGATGTAAGATTAGTTACAAAAGAAAAACAAGCAATTAAGCTGGTCTCCAAACCTAACTATCAAGACTTTAGAAGATTTAGCGACAGCCTGGTTGGCGTTATGATGAAGAAACAGAATGTAAAGTTGGACAAGCCGGTGTTTATCGGGTTTGCCGTGCTAGAGTTGTCAAAGCTGTTAATGCTTGAATTTCTATACGACTACTTTAAACCGCTGTACCCAGAATCAAATGTCGTTTACACAGACACCGATAGTTTTATTCTAGACATCCCAACAGAAGATTTCTATAAGGATTTAGAAGCAGAAGTAGCTAAAGGAGCCGATGGGTGGTACGACACATGCGACTACCCAAAAGATTCGCCGTTACATTCAACTGTGAACAAGAAAGTGATTGGAAAGATGAAGGATGAACTTAATGGGACGATTATACTAGAATATGTTGGCTTACGGGCAAAGATGTATAGTATTGCTACCCAGACTTCTGTAATGAAGAAAGCTAAGGGCATAGGTAAAGAAGTTGTCAAAAAAAAAAAAAGTCACGACGACTACAAGCAGGCTCTCTTTGAACGCAAAGTATTTTATCACACAAATGTTAATCTGCGCTCTACTCTTCATCAAGTAAACACAACCGCTGTTAATAAGAAGTCGCTAGACTCTACCAATAGCAAGCGAACTTCCGTTAACCCCGAGTTTTCATACGCTATAGACCACTAGAGAATCGACTTGGCCGACTTAACTAGTACTTAACTAGTACTTTACTTAAGAACTTAACTAGTACTTAACTAGTACTTTACTTAAGAACTTAACTAGTACTTAACTAGTACTTAACTTAAGATCTTAACATGACTTGCACTTTACTTGTACTTAACTTGCACTTTACTTGCACTTAACTTGTTATAACTCACTTAACCAGTACTTTGCTTGTACTTAACCAGTACTTAACAACACATTTAAAAAAACTAATTTATTAAAAATGGGTCTATAGCAGGAGGTTGTACTTTTTTTGCAGAAGCTGGTTCTTTTACTGTTTTTGTGGGGATTTGTGACTTTGTTGCTAAGTATGGCTTTAGGCGCTTGTATGCCAAAAGCCCTCCACCAACAACAATACTCCCCAGCACATAATAATACATCTTATAGTTTGATTGTGTTGGTGGCGGTGGCGGTGCTGGTGTTGATGCTGTATTACTATCTAATAATTTTTGTTTTGCTGCTTGGTTTGCTTTTTGCAGTCTGTTCCATTCAACTAGTTTACGACCAGCCTCAACACGGCCAGAATTTTTAGACTTAGTAACACTACTCACTTGCGGGGCACTCACTTGTGGATTCACTTGTGGGGCACTCGCCTGTAAATTCACTTGTGGGGCACTCGCCTGTAAATTCACTTGTGGGGCACTCACCTGTGGAGTCTTCTCCTGCTCGCTCATTTTTTTTAGTGCGATTAAAATTAATATGATTGAAATTAATATGATTGAAAGTAATTAATCCCATGATGAATGGACATAACAACGTCCCAAATCTATAATACATGTCACATGCAAGAGATTCTAGAGACTTGGTTAAAACCGGATCTTGTGTTAAGTCATATTTTAAATCTTCTTCTGAATCAATCGGCGCTATCTTGCCTACTAACTTAGCATATAAACTAATCATTGTCTGTCCCACCGATCTAACCATTTTTGACCCCAGCTGTGCCTCGTACCTGGCGTAATACTTCTCAACGTCTGATGTAGACAATTGCTGAATCTGTTCGATACTTAGTTCAACGCCTAAATACTGCCTGGTTTTCCCGCACGCAGCCAGCGAGTGTAATCTTTCTTTATGGCAGAGGTCTGCTGCCTCCTCACACTTTAATAGCTCGTCGCAATCCATTTTTAAACTCTTTTTAAAAACAATAAAAATAATAAAACCATGAGTTTAATGCTGGTTAATCATGCAGTGCCCATTGTTGGCATTATAGTTTACTCAACCCTAGCAAAATGTTTGTTAAGAATAAAACCGACCAACATGGGAAAGATAGAAGATTCGCCGAAACTAGTTACAACCTTATTTTTAGCTCTGGCAACAAAAGATTATCTGATTAAAAAGCACATAGACAGTCTTTCATATTATGATTATTTTAATTATTTTTTTAGTTAATAAAAAACATGAGCGAAAAAAAAGATTATTAATATGATTTACCACTCTGCTGTAATCAGCGGCCTTAGTATAGGATATAGCACGTTAGCAAAAAACATGTTTAAAATGAAGCGGCCGATCTAGGAAGGTTAGACATTGAGGATGTTGTTAAGGTTATAGCTGTAATAACGGCGGGGATTGCTTCAAAAGACTTTCTTGTTGCACAGGGGATTATCCCAGAAAACATCAATGCATAGAAAGATTAATGCATTTAGGCAGATTGATTTATAAAAAAAAGATTCATTCTAAAAAATATTGATTTATAAAAAGGATTCATTCATTTATAAAAAAGATGTCTGGAATAGTTCTGATGG
>CM065725.1:4766195-4778695 GCA_033310375.1 Conus canariensis | reverse complement strand
ACCAGATTATAACACAAACAATAACATTATCACCTGTAACTAAAGGCGGGGGGGGGGGGGGGGGGGGGGGGGGGGGGGAGGGGGGAGGGGGGAGGGGGGGAGTACTAGAGAGAGAGAGAGAGAGAGACAGACAGACAGACAGACAGACAGAGAGAAACAGAGAATATATAACTCATACTGAGAGACACTCTCATGCTTTCCTTGTCATCAGCCCCACTCCCACCCACCCTCATCTCCTAAATCCCTGTCACCTAGGTGAGCTGTCTCATGGCTCATTGATATCTCTACCAGTGCCTCTTTACTCCTATCAAACTCAGGGCGTCTCTTGCTCAGACTGCTCCAGTCCTCAAGAGCAGGAATTCATTTCTTCTCTCCCCCTGTCATTCATCTTGTTACTGTGTGGTCACACTCGGCAAATTCGCAAGACAGCTGTATGCACATTGACTGGCCGCGTCACTCGGACACAGACCCCATTCAACATTCACGCAGTACACCCCATGTTGCTTACTCAGTGCATGTTCATGCAATCTGACTTCGATACCTCCATAAAGAGCACTAAATAACAAGTGATTGACACAGAACCTGAAAGCATGGGCACAGTCTTGATCTTGGCTGGAGCTATGTTGTTACAAGAACCCCAAACAAACAAACAAACAAAAAAGCCCTAAGGATATGGTTGGCTGTGAAGTATGTGATTTTCACCTTTTGTCAGAGTGGGTGATGATCACCATCTGTATGCAACTCTGAGCTTGTTCAACAAGTCGCATTACTGGGCCAGCTCTTGTTCTTGTGCTGGCTTACGCAGGAGCTCATACTTGTGTCAAAAAATGTGAACAAAAGAGCTACAGCTTCATCATCAAGAGACTTGCCTGGTGTGATATGGGTTTTTGTGTGGTGTAATGGTGCCTGCACATGCAGCAACTGTTGAGGCTCAACACTGGCCAAGTCTTGTTCAACATCATTCAAACCTGTCCATAACACTGACAGCAGAGTGTTCACACAGCAGAACTGGGATCTATTCAAGGTATCTTTCCTGTCTGATACTGCTTGCAACTGTCAAATCAGAATCATTTTCCAGGATTAGGAAGAAAACCCTTAAGTGCTTACTTGTCTTCTAGAATGGTGACTTTTCACTGAAACCAATCGAATCTGATCACAATCAGTGCGGTCAAACACACAAAGCAGTGAAACTAATGAACTGCATGTGCAAAAGCTGAAGCACTGAATCACTGACACAAAGACCCATGAGTGCTGGGTCAAATACCAATGTCTTCTGCAGGCGTATTTATGTCAATATTAGAGCACTGAGATCTCACAGTTTACTGCTGGCTATGTTTTGTTTGGTAACCTCACAATAACTGTGGTTTTTTTTATTCCAATGACTGTCCATTCATCTGCTCTATACAGTGTGTGTGTGTGTGTGTGTGTGTGTGTGTGTGTGTGTGTGTGTGTGTGTGTGTGTGTGCGCGCGCACGTGCACGCATATGTGTGCACACACACACAAAAAGCAAGTTAAACGGCCAGGAATGGTTATATCTAATGCATGACGTGTCTTTAATTTTGACTGATCATGTCTGCAAACCAGGGTAGCCACAACACTGGCTCAATAATACTGATTCACCCTACTTCTGCAAGCCACTTAACGAACCTTAATATTTTCAAAAGTATATTTACACATTTTTCATGACAACACTGAAGTCACAAAACAAATGGGTGAACAAGTCATAAAGTCAAACTGCCTGGCTAGCAGAGGGTACTCTTAAGTTAAAACAAAAATTAAAAAAAAACAAACAACTGAAAAGGACACAGTAATCTCATTTTGTCTGTGTCCAATTCTCTAAGAACTCGGTGTCCACCTGCACTTTTCTCTGCGACTCTCTGCTTTGGACTGTCTCTACATATCTTCGCAGCCAACCGTCAGTCTCTTCCTCTGTCTCTACTTCTTTTCCAAAGTGCAGTCCTCGACCTGCACGCCTGTCCTCTTTGCAACCCTCTGTCTGTCCCTGGTTTTCTCTTCGTAATGCAATTCTACTCCCCTGACGTCTTGCAGCAGGGTTATTCTTTTACCCTTCGCACTCCCATCACCCCTGCCTCTTGTCTCCATGACCTGTCCATCTTCTTCATGGTACTATCAACTGTCAGTGATCCTAGCTCCCCAGGAGTGAAACGCCAGAATTCACAAACCTGACATATGTATGCCTGTGGCTAAACACCATTCTGTGTGTGTGTGTGTGTGTGTGTGTGTGTGTGTGTGTGTGTGTGTGTGTGTGTTTGTGTGTGTGTGTGTTTGTGTGTGTGTGTGTGTGCATATGTTGTGTGTGTGTGTGTGTGTGTGTGTGTGTGTGTGTGTGTGCATGTGTGCATGTGCGTGCATGCATGCATGTAATGATGTATACATGCATGCGAGTGGTATCACTCTCTCCGTCTCTTTCTCTGGTTTTCTCTCTCTCTCTCTCTCTTCCTCTCTCTGTCTCCCTCCACTTCCTTTCACCCCTCCCTTCTCTCTCCCCATTTCATCTTCCCCTGGTCTTTCTCCATGGGGGGATGTGCATGTATACACATACATCAAACAAGCACTGTTGTTTTTTTCTCCTGCCAGCTTATTACTCTCTTCCTTTCCTCTGTGCCTCCTGCTGCCCCCCCACCCCACCCCCTTCTTCCCTCAGCAACTTCTCTCCACCCTCACCCTCCCTCTCTCCTCCCTTTGAAGTCTATTTTCAGTAAGCATACTCTGTTTCCCTGTGCCCCAAACACACAAAACAGCATGTACAGTGATGCTGGTTGAAAGCACCATACCTGTGACTTCACCTTTTACCTTTTTCTTTTAACTGGTGACTCAAGCCAATCGAATATCCTGCATGAAATAAGCATTTGCTTTGGATTGGCTTGCCCTGTTCATTTTTACTTTGGTTTCTTTTAAGTCTTTGTATGTGTGTACTTTGTGTAGATTTCATCACTTTCATACCATTTATACCAAAGTAATAAATGAGGAAGTCACTGGCATTACGTTAACATAAACAATTATGTCTGTGCTAATTAATTCGTCCATCTGCCACAAACTATATCTATTCCACAAATCTCTGTCTCCCTTTCTCTTACACACACACGTGTATGGTCACTTTTAGTTTACACATGTGTGTAGAAGTAGTAGTAGTAGTACTTTCATGTTACATCTTTTCACACAATTATATGATATTAGACGAGAGAGAGAGAGAGAGAGAGGGAGAGAGAGTGTGTGTGTTCTCATATGTGTGCATGCGTATGGGCGTGCGTACGTGCATTAATGTGTTTGCAAGTGTGTACATATAATCACAGTAAGACCGCCAATATCATATCAAAGTAAATACCTAGCCTGACTACATATCAAACATGAGGTCGAAGCACTGGATTGCAATACATGGCCCACCAAAAGTTGTACTCAGTGACAATGGTTCAGAGTTCAACAATGAGGAATTCAGGGACATGTGTGAAAACTTCAACATCGAAGTCAAAACTACTGCTGCACATAGTCCATGGAGCAATGGTTTGTGTGAGAGACACAATCAGACGCTGACAAACATCATGCAGAAAGTCAGGACAGACAAGGAAGACACGGATTTTGAGACTGCTTTGTGTTGGGCTTTGGCAGCGAAAAACTCCATGGTGAACACACATGGTTTCAGCCCATATCAGCTGGTCTTTGGGAAGAATCCAAATTTTCCATCCACACTCACAGATGAACTACCTGCTTTGGAGGGAATCACCAGAAGTAGGACAGTCGGAGAGCATATCGCAAGTTTGCATGCTACAAGGAAAGCTTTCACAGAAGCAGAAAGCTCAGAGAAAATCAGAAGAGCCTTGAGGAAACAGGTTCGACCATGGTCAGGTCAGTACCAGATGGGAGACAGAGTGTACTACAAGCGACCTGATGGTCATGAATGGAAAGGACCGGGAACCGTCAATGGACAAGATAGGAGCGTGATCTTTGTGCGTCATGGTGGAACTTTGATTCGTGTTCACCAAAGCAGACTACAAAAGGTCAAAGGTGATCTAGAGCAGGAGAAGATGGCAAGGAAAGACCCTCAACTGGCGAGTGAGGCTGCACATGATTGTCAGCAACATCGAAGTGATACTGGATCTAAAAATGAAGAAATCTCGCACAGTGAAGAAAATATTCCTGAATCAACGTCAGATCTAGACACTGAATCAGAAATCTTGGAAGAAGATGAAGAACATCATCCACATGACACAGAGATGGCTACTAGAATTGATCCAGCAAGAATTGAACCAGGACAGATCATTGCATATGATCATGTGGACACTGGAACAAAAATATCAGCAAAGGTGCTGAGCAAAGCTGGAAAAGCAACAGGGAGAAATAAGAACTGGTACAATATTCAATGTTTGGAACCAGAAGAATATGAGGGTGAAAGAATGTCTGTGGATTTGACAAAAGTCAGTGGACTTGTACTGTCAAATACAGAACCTACACCAACTACAAATTCAGATGAAACTGTTATGATCATGGATGAAGTTTCTTTTGAAAATGCAAAGAAAGAAGAACTTGAAAGTTGGAAAAAGAATCACGTGTACACTGAAATAGAGGACAATGGACAAAGATGTGTTTCCACCAGATGGATCTGTACACTCAAAGAAACAAAGGACGGAGTAAAAACAAAGGCTAGACTTGTAGCAAGAGGGTTTGAAGAAATTGGAAATGAAGACATGCAGAAGGATTCGCCTACTTGCACAAGTGAATCATTGAAAGTGATCCTCTCTGTCTTTGCACAAAGAAAGTGGACTCCATGCTCTATGGACATCAAAACAGCCTTTCTCCAAGGAAAAGAAATAGACAGAGACATTTTTGTGAGACCACCAAATGAAGCGAATAGCAGAGGAAAGTTGTGGCATCTGCAAAAATGCGTATAGGGACTGAATGATGCTTCTTTGCAATGGTACAAAAGAGTGAAAGATGTACTGCTGAAACTCGGAGGAAGAATGTCAAAAGTTGACCCAGCAGTCTTCTTCTGGATGAAAGGAAATGAAGTTACAGGTGTCTTAGCATGCCATGTAGACGACTTCATCTGGGGCGGAACAAAACACTTTGAAAAGACTGTTGTTGATGAAATCAGAAAAACGTTAAAGGTTGGAAAGGAACAAAACAAAGCTTTCCAGTACATTGGCTTGGAACTGTCATCAGATGGAAACAAAGTCTCTCTACAGCAAACCAAGTATGCAGATATCTTGGAGCCGATCCCCATCAAAAAGAAAAGAACTCAACAAAAACAGGATGACATGACAGCACATGAGAAACAGGCTTACAGATCAAAAGTTGGACAGATTCTATGGACAGCTCGACAAAGTCGTCCTGATGTGTCATTCGATGCTTGTCAGCTTGCTTCAAATATCAAAGATGGAAAAGTAGAACATCTGACAGAAGCCAATCAAGTCATCAAAAGGATCCAGTCAGAACATGCAGAGTTGAAGTTTCATCATTTGGGATCAGGACCATTGAAACTGATGGCATACACTGATGCTTCGCTTGGAAATCTCAATGACGGAGGAACTCAAGGTGGATTCATTATCTTCTTAGCAAACGAGGAAGGAGACATTATTCCAATTTGCTGGAGTTCAAAGAAAATTCACAGAGTAGTCAGAAGCACGTTGGCTGGAGAGACACTGGCGATGGCAGAAGGAATTGATGAAGCAATATTCATTGCAACATTGTTCATGGAGATCACAACAGGAAAAGCAACCATGGATGGTCTACCTCTAGTCTGCATGATCGACTGCAAGTCTTTACATGATGCTCTGCAGTCAACAAAACATGTCACAGAAAAACGTCTGAGGCTGGAGATCAGTGGGATAAAAGACTTGATGGAGAAAGGCATTGTGAAAGAAGTGAAGTGGTCTGGCACTCATAGACAACTGGCAGACTGTCTCACCAAGAGAGGAGCTTCATCAACAGTACTGCTGAAAACTCTTCAAGAAGGAAAGATTTCCCTGGACTGCTGAATTCATTTGCATCACTAAAGCGAGACGATTTCTTGGAAAATAAGTCATTTGTTAGACAATTAGTCATTTGTTAGACAATAAGTTATTTGTTAGACAATTAGTTGTTCAGACGTTTAAAATAATAGAAAGAGAGATGAGTTTGATAGATGTGTTGCTTCGATAGCGAGCCGGAAGTTATTACCGGAAACGACTGAGTGGAGGAAGAAACGGTGGGGTAGTAGGCTTGACAACGAGCGATAGCGAAGGATGCTGTTTAACGAGTCGTATCAAGGGATGCGATATATTGTAGTCGAGGAGACTTTTTAGTATAGTCAGAAGTGACTTTTCACTTCTTCCTGGAGAATTTTCCCTACATCTATACTCGATACGCCTCCTTGAAGAAACTCTTTCCCTTTAAAGACTTTTTTTTTCTTAAATTAAAGGGAGAATTTCAACCTATATTAACATATTCAGTCTACCTTACTCAAAATGACTCCCATCTTTCTCAAAGACCTTTTCTTTTTTTTCTTGTTTGCATTCCGGCTTATATCTAGACTCAATCTATCTCCCCTCCTAAAAAGAATCCCTCTCCTTCCCTCACAAACTTTTTTTTTCCTCTGAAGTATCTCAACCTACATTTGTACTCAATCTACCTCCCCCCTCCAAAATGACTCCCCGCTTTTTCAATGACTTTTTTTCCATTCACTTCAGCCTGTATCTATACCCAATCTATCGCTCCTTCATAAAGGTTCCCCCCCTTAAAGGTCCCCCCCCCCCCCCCCTTTACAGACATTTTACTCAAACAATTTTGGCCCATATCTATCTATACTAAATCTACCTCTCTCTCCCTGAAAACAATTCCCCGCTTTTTCAAAGACTTCATTTTTGTTTTCAGCCTATCAAAACAAAAGCAGTCCAATAATTCCCCCAGCGTGAAGACAATTCACTAGAGGAAAACAAAGGAGGCAGACTGTAAGTGCGTGTGAGTGGGAGCGTTAAGACAATTCACTAGAGGAAAACAAAGGAGGCAGACTGTAAGTGCGTGTGAGTGGGAGCGTTAAGACAATTCACTAGAGGAAAACAAAGGAGGCAGACTGTAAGTGGGTGTGAGTGGGAGCGTTAAGACAATTCACTAGAGGAAAACAAAGGAGGCAGACTGTAAGTGCGTGTGAGTGGGAGCGTTAAGACAATTCACTAGAGGAAAACAAAGGAGGCAGACTGTAAGTGCGTGTGAGTGGGCTGGGGATGAGGTGGGAGGGCTCAAAATATTGCTATGAAAACCCTCCACTGGCAGCCTGGGAGGACCATCAGAGTCTGTCTTGAACCCAGAACCATCTATTTTGCCTGGGTGACTGACTCCTCTGTGGACCTGGATGGCTTGTGATGGTCTGCCCTTGGTATCCAAATAGAGACATCTCATCCAGAATTCTGCAGTACGCTCACAAGCCTCAAGGAGAACAACCAAATCCAATGGCATCCAGAGTGGCAAGAAAGGGTGATGGGAAGAGGGAAAGAACGTGAAAATGAAAAACAGTATCAAGAAAGGGCAATGGGAAGAGAGAAAGAAGGTGAAAATGAAAAATAGTATCAAGAAAGGGCAATGGGAAGAGAGAAAGAAGGTGAAAATGAAAAATCAGTATCAAAAAGGGCAATGGGAAGAGAGAAAGAAGGTGAAAATGAAAAACAGTATCAAGAAAGGGCAATGGGAAGAGAGAAAGAAGGGAAAATGAAAAACAGTATCAAGAAAGGGCAAGGGAAGAGAGAAAGAAGGGAAAATGAAAAAAGTATCAAAAAGGGCAATGGGAAGAGAGAAAGAAGGTGAAAATGAAAAACAGTATCAAGAAAGGGCAATGGGAAGAGAGAAAGAAGGCGAAAATGAAAAAAGTACAAAAAGGGCAATGGGAAGAGAGAAAGAAGGTGAAAATGAAAAACAGTATCAAGAAAGGGCAATGGGAAGAGAGAAAGAAGGCGAAAATGAAAAACAGTATCAAGAAAGGGCAATGGGAAGAGAGAAAGAAGGTGAAAATGAAAAATAGTAGCAAAAAGGGCAATGGGAAGAGAGAAAGAAGGTGAAAATGAAAAACAGTATCAAGAAAGGGCAAAGGTGAGAGAGGAAAGAAGGTGAAAATGAAAAACAGTATCAAGAAAGGGCAATGGGAAGAGAGAAAGAAGGTGAAAATGAAAAAAGTATCAAGAAAGGGCAATGGGAAGAGAGAAAGAAGGCGAAAATGAAAAATAGTAGCAAAAAGGGCAATGGGAAGAGAGAAAGAAGGTGAAAATGAAAAACAGTATCAAGAAAGGGCAATGGGAAGAGAGAAAGAAGGTGAAAATGAAAAACAGTATCAAGAAAGGGCAAAGGGAAGAGAGAAAGAAGGTGAAAATGAAAAATAGTACAAAAAGGGCAATGGGAAGAGAGAAAGAAGGTGAAAATGAAAAACAGTATCAAGAAAGGGCAATGGGAAGAGAGAAAGAAGGCGAAAATGAAAAACAGTATCAAGAAAGGGCAATGGGAAGAGAGAAAGAAGGTGAAAATGAAAAACAGTATCAAGAAAGGGCAATGGGAAGAGAGAAAGAAGGTGAAATGAAAAACAGTTCAGAAAGGCAATGGAAAGAGAAAGAAGGGAAAACGAAATAGTAGCAAAAAGGGCAATGGGAAGAGAGAAAGAAGGTGAAAACGAAAATAGTAGCAAGAAAGGGTGATGGGAAGAGAGAAAGAAGGTGAAAATGAAAAATAAGTGTCATCAGTATGTCGGAATCTTGGAGCCCCTGCAGGTGGATCCTGAAAAGCTAGAAGGGAGGTCCACATGTGTCCACAGTGTATGTGGTCAGCTCTGCTGTTGAACTGCCCAAACACTGTCACCCACATCAGCTCTGGAAGCAGCTAAAACCTGTGCAGAGCGGCTTTTACTTGACATCTTAAGAGTGCAGCTTCCCACTGTGTGACCAAGCCTATCTCGCTGCACAAGTTCCCAGGGAGATAACAAGCACAGGCAACAACAACACCAACAACACACACACACACCAACATCTGTCTGCGTGTGTGTGTGTGTGTGTGTGTGTGTGTGTGTGTGTGTGTGTGTGTGTGTGTGTGTGTGGTGCGTGTGCGTGCGTGCATGCATGCATGTGTGTGTGATGTGTGTGTGTGTGTGTGTGTGTGTGTGTGTGTGTGTGTGTGTGTGTGTGGTGTGTGACTGTGTGTGTGTGTGTGAGTATGATTAATTGTGTCAGGTTACATGATGGCCGGTAGGTTAATTGTGTTCTCGTGGTGAGGTCAATTCTCTCAGGCCATTCCTAATGTTGCACTTTCTCTCCTGGTATGGCTGTCTGTAATTAACAAAGCGACAACTGTAGTTGCAGAATATGACATGGTGGACTTCTGATACACCACAGCAGGTACAGCTGAGATGCAGAAATGCAGTGGGACTATTCTGATAGCATTCCATTCAGCATGTTGGGGTACTCAGTTCTGATGCTATGATAGTGCAGGACTATTCTGATAGCATTCCATTCAGCATGTTGGGGTACTCTTAGTTCTGATTCGTGATCATCTCTGGACTGACTGCTGGTCTGGAATATCCCCCAACCCCCCCAGCACACATCTCTCTCCCCTCTCCACCATCGTTTCCCCTTCTGTATCTATCTATCCAGCTACATGTAGCACACACACACTAATATCATCTACAGTGGATAGACGTTAAATTTGAAACTAAACACACACACGCACACACATATATAATATATATCTCAAACACACATATATTGTACACACACACACAAATATATATATATAATATATATATATATATATACACCACACACATTTATATGTATTTACACACACACACATTTACAATACACACACACACACACACACACACACACAGGCAGGAAGGAGGAGGTGGTAGGGAATCCAAAGCTTATCACTTAGATCTACCCCTCCTCCACCCCCAGTTCCCTCCAAACTCCCCATTCCAACTTCCCCACGGCCTTGAGTTCAAAAGAAAGACAGCGGTTATTGAAAGAAAGAGAGGAAGAATTCTCAGCAAGGGAAACAAAAACTAAACCCCAAAAGAAAGAGGCCCATTTTTAGCACACAGCTCAGACTGTGCTCTTAAACAGAGAGCGGCTGTGTTGTAAACTAGGGTGTTTGGGGACTGCTGTACAGGCAGACCAGAGTGGGGTGGGGTGGGATGGGGGTGGGGGTGGAGGATGTGGGTGGGTGGGGGTGGAATGTGGCTCAATGCAATGCTGGTGGGTGGTGGGGGATCACCTGCAAGCTGCTTGCTGCTGCTACTGACTTGAGCTGTGTGCAGCGGGGGGAGAGAGAGAGAGAGAGAGAGAGAGAGAGAGAGAGAGCAGGGGCATCGAGAGTCTGCAAAACTTTGTGGACTTGCGCGGCTGCTGCTGTTGGCGCTCTCTCTCTCTCTCTCTCTCTCTCTCTCTCTCTCTCTCTCTCTCTCTGCGTTCATCGACAATAGGCCAAAATAACCAACCATCCAACATCCTATCCTAATTCATATCCCCCCCCCACCTTCTCTATCTCTCTCTCTCTCTCTCTCTCTCTCTCTCTCTCTCTCTCTCTCTCTCTCTCTCTCTCTCTCTCGTGTTTTGGTGACCTTAGAAATGTACACAATCGGCGGCGATGACATGAAGTATGCCAGCCACTTTACATGACCGCGGGTGCGTCTGCCGTGGCTGCACTTGAGGAGGATGAAAAAGGTTATCATAATCACCTGCCTCTTGAATATAAAGGGCCCACACAAGAATCAAGGCTCTTGATTAGCCAGTGAACGAATACAGGAAATTGTTGTGATTTTGCATGGTTCCTACACACAGCAAAGGGGATAAAGATCAACTGCACGAGCAATGCAGATACTTTACATTGGGGTGTAAACATCAAGAATATGTAGGTGAATAGAGGTTACACTGCGCGCGCACGCTCACACACACACGCAGCGAGAGAGAGAGACGCACGCACGCACATACACGCATGCACGCACGCGCACACACACACACACACACACACACACACACACACACACACACACAACCTTATGCCGTATGACTTGCCATAAATATTGCAGCACGACAAACTTGACGGAGTTTTTGATATGCCTGGTAGTGGGCAAACGAGATCTACGTTCTGATCGTCTTTAATGGTCAGGTGCAGCAGAGACTGCTCTTCAGGCGGTTTGTTTTGCATGGGAAAGCAGAAGCACGATATCGTCTGCTAGATGGAAGGAGTTGGAACAGATGGTTGGCTGTGTGTGTGCTTTCGGATATTACACATCTTGCTTCCCGTCATGTGCGCACCATAAATAATATTCCGGATAAAATCTGAAGGTAGGAGTTTATTGCCTTAAAAAAAAGAAAAAAAGAAGCCTCTGTTGCGCTTTTTTGCGATGCTGACGTCCCGACTGAATGTGTTAGAGATATGCACACACAGACACTTGAGAGGTTCGACCCTTGACAGACGATGGATGGTAAGAGAGGTGTTTTGCTTACCTGAAAATCAATTGTAATTTCTTTGGTTTTTGAAACATCGAGGTCTAGATTATTTGTGGAACACCAGTCAACCATCCCCCCCCTCCCCCCCCCCACCCCCCCCGACTTTCTGTCTGTTGGCTGTTTCACAGCGGCCTAACCATGAAATACGAGGCCCTCCAGAGTAATTTTAGGCCTATCGGTGAACGAGAAAACAGCAACAGATGGGATGTTACAGCGAAAATCATTGGTGAACAGAGTGAATAGCAAGGAAGATAAAACATATTTTGGTCAGGAAGTCAGCAAACCAGCAGCATACACTGCTGTTGATACAAAGATCTATTAGTTTCACGATTAGCTTGGAAGTGGCTGTTGTGTTTAATGCCAAAGTGAAATCAATGAAAGGGTTTGCGGGCAGGAGTGATGGAGCTTTCTTGATGCTGGTGAACAACGTGCAGGCCTAGAGACATCCTCGGCAGATGGTGGCCCCAGACCCCCTCCCCCCCCCCCCCCCCCCCCTCCGTTTCCTTTTCATAAGCTGATGATCCGGGCAGCATTTGAACTTCTGTTAAATCCGGAAACCCCCTCCTATAGAGTGAGAATCTTCAACTCGATGAGGGTGGACACTCAAAGAAAGAAGAAGATGTGTTAGCCTTCCATGCAAGCTGTAAAGGGTCCATTGAAAAACCAGTCGCTGATTTCAGATAAAGTACAAGACGTCATTTCAAAAACTTTCATAACAGATTTCAGTGCAGCAGGTCTGCAGTCGTTCAGACACGGCAATGAATGGCCTCTCTTTAAAAGAAAACAAAAACTGGTTGTATATAGCCTTTTCAGTGACAAGCATAATGCGATTTTTTTTTTTTTTTTTTTTTTTTGGGGGGGGGGGGGGGGTCGAACTGAGAACGAGTATGTATTTTGTTTTAACAAAGGTAAAAATACAGTAGCTAGGATACTAAAGCTATGTAGTTGTTTTGCATTTGATATACTCTGTGTTTGATATAACCGATAATGTAAGGAGTCCACCCCAGAACGAAGGATGT